>OY755082.1:29666080-30401963 GCA_963576655.1 Gastrophysa polygoni
GACTCTCTTTTGGAGTGGAAATTTGACCCCAAATATGTTAGGTAGCAGACTACTATTGGAGCATAATCAAACGTGAAACCGATGCCGGCGAATTCATTTCATTGCATCATACTTTTTGTATCATGTATTTCATGGAAAGAATATTGAAAAAAATCAATAGATCGCTCATGCTTTGAGCTAGTCATATTTGATATTCTCCTACCCGTTCCCGCAAACTTATGGGTGATAGGTGAGAACCAAGCTCATTTTAGAATTCAACGCATTGCAATAGACACAAAAACACATAGAGAACAGTGAATCAGTTGTCTCACCTCATAGTTCAACAGACTGCTACCAACTGCATAATTCAACGGATCAGCATCCACCAGTCCTTTAGAAAACTTCTTCAAGAACGTGAAACATTTATGTATCATCTGAATGAGTTGCAAAGCTTCATCAAACTCTTCGACGAGAAAGGTTGCCATGGCAGTAGTGCTCGAGATGTCTTTTTGAGTAGTCATCCTCAGAAAATCGTAGCTCTGGTTCAGTTTCTTCCACAAGACGAGGAACGGAGTCAAATTCTTGGCGAATTCTTCTTGGTCGAACATGCTGGTTGTATTTTTGTTCAAATAGAAATCTGGAAAGAGAAGCGTCAGTGAGTCTGCGCTATATTGATTGATGTATCGCTACAAAGTTACAAAGCACATTTTGAATGTATGTTTAGAAACGCATATCGTTGTAACCAGTTGGTATCTGATGATCATGAGAATTTGATTGTTATTTCTGATTAACCACCGTATATCTGATGTTGGGCAGTTCCGTATGGTTTTTGTATTTAGTTCAGTATATGTTTCATGATATTGGCACAGATTATATACCCTACGGGAAAATAAGCGACATTCCACTGCTATCAGAAATCCAAATTTTCATGAGCATGCCCGAGATTCGTACAACTAACAAAATGGCGCCGTTGGCGATTTCGAGGTCAGAAGTCATTGTTAATTTGTGAGTTACTATCTGTTATTTCTTATCGCAGCAATTTGGTTCGGATTCTTCATTATCGATACTACCAAAATGAAAATAAAAATTGTTGCAGTCCTACAAATCGTCGTGAAAAAAATAGTTTTTTCTGCTTTACAATTTTTTCTCCGCTTCCTTTTGATCTTCTACGATTACCAGTTCTTATTCTCAACTCTATCGCGAATCAAATTTTGCAATTCATCAGATTCACCTATTGAATTCTGCGCGTGATGTACAACTCAAATACGGCTGCCTTTGTTGAAGGCCATTTCAATTCACTTCGAAAACTTTGAAGGTGCCGACAGAAATTTAGCTTCTGTTCCCATAGGGTATACAGGGTGTCCTCAAAAGGTCTTTACAAAAAGCTACCACATATTCTTCAGACCAAAACAATTCGATACAAGCAAAATTACCTCAGTAAAAAGTTGCTTAGTTTGGGCGCTAGACGGCTCTGAAGTTGAAATTTTCAAATCGATTTTGCTTCATAACTTTTGAACGGCTCATGAGATTTTTTTCAAATTTGGTACGTTGGCATAGACTCATCGGGCAATGAAACTCATATCATAATCATAATGAATATCATTCCATGGGCGTAGAACTTGATTTTTTCAGTAAATAAACATCTAAAACTCCTACGCCAATGGAAAAAAATTAGTTTCAATATGAAATCTAAATTATTCAACTCATTCACTACAAAAAAGGTACTCTTGACAAAAGTCGATTCCTCTCATGGTTTCGACAAAATTTTAATTTCAGTGATTTAGAGCATAATTAATAATAAAACGATTAACAGATATTTCATAAAAATTGTTCAGAATGTTCACCATTTTCACGTATACAAAGATTTATACGACGCGAAAAGTTGAGATGTACTTTTTGCATAGGTTATTTCTATTGAAAATGAGTAGCACTGGTTTTTTTTCCTGAAGACTATTATTATCTGCTCGAAAACAGTGATATTCACATTCTTGGTTTCCATAGTTTCATCTGTGTTGATTTGTCGAGTTTTATTGACGTTGATTGTTGATATCGGACTTTTCTGATTTATCATGGCCGTACAATACACCAATGAAGAATACACCGATATGTTATTGGTATTCGGATATTGTCAAGGAAATGGTCGAGAGAGTGTGAGGGTGTATTCGGCAAGGTTTCCAAATCGTCGCGTACCAAGCCACCCAACCTTTGCTGCAGTTGAGAGACGTCTTCGGGAGACCGGTCATTTTGCTCCTAGAACTGGTGATTATGGAAGACAGCGTTATGTAAGGATTCCCGAAGTCGAAGTAGAAATTTTAGACCGTATTGAAGAAAATCCAGAATTGAGTACTAGACGGATAAGTAATGAACTAGAAGTTTCTAGGAATGCCGTTCATGAAGTACTAAGAGAACAATTATTATACCCATACCACAAGACGCCAGTTCAAGATTTATTAATCCATGATTCACAAAGTCGTCTGATGTTTTGTAGGTTCATTAATTTGCAAAGAGAAATGAATCTGAACTTTGGAAAGAATATTTTGTTCACTGATGAAGCCTGTTTCACGAGAAGAGGAATAACTAATTTTCATAATGAACACGTTTATGCAATTGAAAATCCTCATGCCATTAAAATAAACCATTTTCAACACGAATTCAAAATCAACGTTTGGGCTGGAATAATAGGAAATTTTATAATTGGTCCTGTCATACTTCCACAAAGATTAACAGGAGACATGTATTTACAACATCTACGAAATACGTTGCCAAATTTGTTGGAAGATTTACCACTCCAACATCGGGTAGATATGTGGTTTATGCACGATGGAGCTCCACCACATTTTTCGGTGGATGTTAGGAATTTTTTAAACCAACAGTTCCCAGACAGATGGATAGGTAGAGGTAATGATGCACCCGTGAATTGGCCACCACGTTCTCCAGACTTAACACCGATGGATTATTTTGTATGGGGTTATCTCAAGTCTACGGTTTACAAGACCCCTGTGAATACTGTAGAACAATTATGGCAACGTATCCAACAGGCGACGAATAATCTTACAGGCGATGAAGAAGTTATGCAAAGAGTACATTTCAACTTTTTGCGTCGTATAAATCTTTGTATACGTGAAAATGGTGAACATTTTGAACAACTTTTATGAAATATCTGTTAATCGTTTCATTATTAATTATGCTCTAAATCACTAAAATTAAAATTTTGTCGAAACCATGAGAGAAATCGACTTTTGTCAAGAGTACCTTTTTTGTAGTGAATGAGTTGAATAATTTAGATTTCATATTGAAACTAATTTTTTTCCATTGGCGTAGGAGTTTTAGATGTTCATTTACTGAAAAAATCAAGTTCTACGCCCATGGAATGATATTCATTATGATTATGATATGAGTTTCATTGCCCGATGAGTCTATGCCAACGTACCAAATTTGAAAAAATCTCATGAGCCGTTCAAAAGTTATGAAGCAAAATCGATTTGAAAATTTCAACTTCAGAGCCGTCTAGCGCCCAAACTCAGCAACTTTTTACTGAGGTAAGTTTGCTTGTATCGAATTGTTTTGGTCTGAAGAATATGTGGTATCTTTTTGTAAAGACCTTTTAAGGACACCCTGTATATTCTGTGATATTGGTGAGCTATGGTTTCTGTGAACACAGGATGTAAGATTGACAAATGAACATTTTGAACCACTGACAGCCTATTAGTATCATCAGTCAGCAATGTATAGAATCAAACGAGGTCCTTCGAGCTTTCAGCCATTGATAACCCCAACCATTGGTCATTTCGAGCCGGATTACACGATTCGATAACGGATAAAAAGGTTTCCGCAGATATTCATTCATTCCAAAAAAATATTGTTCACTCTGTATGTTCGATGATGAAAAATGTTGCCGTCATTGAGATGGATGAATGAAACAAGATAGAAATCAAAAGCACAATTCTTCTATAACTTCCCAAAAGTATAAATGCACATCAAAGATTGAAACATTGGTCCTTCGAGCATTTGAAAAAAATCACCTACGGGGAAGAGTTCAAAAGTACCTATATTTCAAGAAGTTCTTCCAGTGATGAAATTGAGAGAAACTGATTTTTCTGACACTATAAAGACAATTTCAGATGATCATAAGAGAATATCACCGGAAAAACCTACTCTGAGAAAGAGTCAGCGGTTGATAATGAAGGTTGCGAATGGCAAAAGAGAGAGTAAATCGGAAATAAACAACGTCCAATGGAAGTAGGCGATGTCGTCATCATAGCAGACAGTGACAACATAGTCCGTAGTGTTGATGTCAAAATATCAAGAGGAGCTTTCTGCAGGCACTGCACTAAACTTTGTCTGATGGACATCAAGAAGAAGAAATGAGAAACAAATCATTATTGCTCTCGATGTATATTTAATGTGAGGAAGTTACGGGGAAGAGAATATCGCAAATATTCATTCATTTCGAAATATAGTTCACTCTGTATGTTGAATGATCATTGATATCATTGAGATAGATGGATGAAACAAGAAAGAGATCGAACGCACAATTTTCTTTGATTTTCCAGAAGTATATATGCTTATCAAAGATTGAAACAAAGGTATTCCTTCCAAACAGAAGAGCGAATTTGCATTTCTGTGAATTTTTCGTGGTTGTTCGACAACACTTGTCGAACAGGAGAATACAACCACAGAGTAGTGAGAAATGTCGAGAAATGACGATAGAGAAAATCCTTTAGAGCTGTCTAAGTCTGAATATTCATCAGTGAGTAATGTTAGTGAACGCCAAGATTTGAAATTGTAGATAGTGATAGATGTGCAATCAAATAAAATGCCTGACTGTTGCCCAGTCCCATATAACTTGGTTATGAATACGACAGTAACGACAATTTCGTCTATCAACATTGCCATTCGGAGAAGATGAACATGCATCGCTGTTATTTTCAATATCATATAACTGCCTGGCAAATAATCATTCCACTTTTCGCCTCGAAGGTTCATTTATAATAATAATAATGATAATAACAATGAGAGAAATAGAAGAAAGAAAAATGAAAGATGAAAACACAAACAAATAAAACTTGATTCATGTAGATACATTCAAATACATGTGGATATCTATCACATGGTGGTTATTGCGTACCCAGTAATTACCTAAGGATTGTTATATGACCATGAATTATTAGAAAAGTCACAGAATGGCACAACAAGGATCATCATGCGGAGTTGATATTTGAAAAAAAAAATCAGTATGCCGTGAAAGGTGGAACATATCAGTGATCAATTATCTGAGCTGTTCCTGAAATAAAGCTCTTTCATTTTTTTCCTGAAGTTGAATAATGTATGTTATATCAACTTTCCTGCCTGAATCATCATATCAAGGATATCACATCACCACTGATCTCAAGATCGTCAAGTAACCAGAGCATAAGAGTTACACGAGAATGATGATACCATCTACACGTGTTTGACGATTCAGCAACTAGAGAGCCTTCCTTCTCAATACCAGAACGACCACAGGCACTTCTTCTCAAATCAGTCTCGAGTCAAGTTGTACTTTGTAACAGTCTATTATTCATTATACTAATTCAAATAAAATCCTTTTCAGAAAGTCCAAAGGGATTTGAGTAATATAACATATTGGCGCAGTCGGTAGGATTCCTTCACATCCACGAAACACGGACAGCCTAACCGAGGATGTTGAATCCTAATTCTTCGAAGGAAGAAACCTAACTGAAACACAGCATCGAACATTGGAAGGACGGTCTCTTCAACTGCCGAAGAACACGCGCACGCTAACTTCGCTGGAGCAACGCTTGTGAAGCCGGATTTCATACTCCGAATGGAAACGATCTCTGAAGGATCATCTCATCATTTGGAATAATTTCTCAATAATTCTGTCAGTTCTATTGTCAAATCATTCCCAAATCAATCATGACAGATTCACCTCCTCCAACTCCACCTACTCCAGCAAATAATTGAATTAAACGTACAGACTGAACGGAATATTCTGTATGATACCGGATCGTGAGAGATCGAAAGATACTCACAACTCTCCATATAAAAAACAAACTGAAAGGCAAAGCAGCCAAATCAATCAATTCAAGAATTCCTGAAACTTGGGAAGGAGTTAGATATCTTCTGAATCAATACTCTGGAGACAGTCGTGATTCAGCTTCTTGGATACAAGATCTCCAACGTAGCCATCAGCTACCCGGAGAATCGCCTCTAGTATTTATCAATAGACTTCAAATCCACAACGCAGAAATGCATGCATCTGTTCAAAAACAATTGCTTACATCGGAAGGAGAATAATCACAATCAATGTCATCAATGTCAACATGAATGGATCCAGACATAGGACGTATTTTTCGTGCTGGAAATCCTCCAGATTTATTCACAGCAATTCTGAGAGTTAATCGTGAACTTCAATTAAGTTACTTTCAATCTCAAGAATTTCCAGACTCGAAAACTGTTCAAAATGCGATTCCACATCGAAATCTCAAAATGATATCTCCACAAAAACAATCCGAGCAGAACGAATATTTTCCACCACAATATGATGATCTGAATCAATATGATCAGGATTTTCAGTCGAGCCCTACATCGAGTGCGACTCCTATCAAACAAACCTCTATTCCCGTAGACCGGATTCGAGCACAAATGCAAACAATGAATTTGAACAATTACAACCCAAATCTCATTTTCCTGGGACTCAAATAACTATAAATCCATCCTGCACAGTGAACTCTAAGAACATATATTACAGTAGGGACGCTCCCAACAAATTCAAAATTCAAATTGATACAGGCGCTGGACTATCAATTTTTAAGCCTGAAACTTGCGAAAGGTATTCTAGACGATTTTCTGGAAATGTAGTAGTTCAAGGTATAACTGACCAAAAAATGATGATGAACGAATCTGTAATAATTCCATTCACTGACGGTGACCCACACGAAGTTTATATTCATGATATAGACATAGAGTTTGACGGACTTAGGATCTGACTTTCTTGAACACTACATATGTATTGTCGATTCGAAAAATAAACAATTTCAAAACAGTCTCACTATTCAAATTTACGTGACGGAAAATCAGAACTCATCACGAACCTATGTTTAGATTTTTCAGACATATTTTATCTGAAAGGTGACAGCTTGGCATTCACCAATGAAGTCAAGCACTCTATCGATTCTAGAGATTCAAAGCCCGTATTTACTCGATCCTATAGATATCTGCGAATCCATGAAGATGAAGTAAAGAACCAGATGTCGAGAATGCTTGAAAAATCCCAGGAATAAAAATATCTGGAGACCAAACCAAAGCGCAACAAGAATATTTTAAACGAATTGAAGCCAGACTTGAAGAGTTCATAAGAAATGGTGATGAACAATAAGGTTTATTTTATAAACTTTGTTTTCACAATACGGAATTGATCAACTTGTAGTCGACCCTACCAGGATTACTAATAACAGTGGAACTCTAATTGACTATGTACTAGTTGACAACAATTATGCAATTGTTTCATTCACTCTACTCCTGAATCAAGTGATCATTCCTCAATATCTATTCGTCTCAAAAATAACAACCTAAATGGAAGAAATTATAGGAATCTTAGTGAGCAAAATTTGGACAAAATTAATATAGATTTCATTTCTTGTGATTGGGATTTGAATTCAACAAATGATAGTGTTATTTATAAAAATTTTTACTATAACTGTCAATCAGTTATCAAAAAGGTAGCGCCAATTCAAGTCTGTCAATATGAAACTAACATTCCATGGTTTGACAATGAAATTCATAATGAAATAAAACGACGTGATGAGACATATGAGGATTTTGTAACAACTGTTGATGTGAATGAGAATATGAAATGGGAAGAATTTAAGAAACAGAGAAATGAATTAGTGAATTCATTGAGAAGAAAGAAAGAACAATATTCCTTCGAAAAAGTAGACATGTTCAAAGATACCTCTCATTCAATGTAGAAATAAATCGAAATAAATGTAGAAATCGAATACAATGAAAACTAAAGGAATGATTATATCGTTACGTTATTGTCCGGGTTCGGTTTCTACAAACACTCCGTATAACACTCAAAACGATTTATTCAACGAATTCTACAAAACACAATAACAATTCACTTCTAGACTAATTCGATCTCGCCTATTGCTCGATTCACGGTTCTAAATCGTACTACTCCTCCCGGCACATCATTCCCGTATTTATATCGAGATACACATGATTCCAGAACCCTCGCGAACTTCAGGTAGATTCTTAGTATTTCGCGATGATTCTGTCCCTTTTCGGTCGGCCGACAATTATAGTGGGCGCGGGTCAACTTCTCCTAATGATGCTTCTCTAATCTCGTAACACTACCCCCCTCTTCAAAGTTGATCGTCCCGATCAAACTCAGTTCTTGCATCACCGTAATAGGGCTTCAGCCTCTCTAGGTGGACAACCTTCATCTTGGTCCGAGGGCTACGTTGTATCCTGTAGACCACATCGTTGATCCTTTTCACCACCTTGTATGGTCCTTCCCATGAAGCTGTCAGCTTGGGGGATATTCCTTTCTTCCTGCGTGGATTATACAGCCAAACGTGGTCTCCCACTGAGAATCCCTCTGAATTTGCTCTGAGATCATATCGAGCCTTCATTTTGTCGCTAGCCAATTTCAATCTTCCTCGAGCAATCTCATGTATCTTCGTCAAACTATCCCGTAATTCGTCTGCATAATCTCGCACCTCTTTTTCTTGAATACTTGGTGACCCGAACACCAAGTCACAGGGTAACCGGAGTTCCCTTCCAAGGACTATGCTAGCTGGAGTTAGCTTCGTTGAATCATGGACAGCCGCTCTATATGCCATCAAGAATAGAGGCAGGTGCCTATCCCAGTCCCTCTGATGATCTTCCACTACTTTGGAAAGATGTTCCTCCATTGTCCGATTGAATCTTTACACCATGCCATCTGACTGCGGATGAAGCGGAGTAGTTCTGGTTTTGTTGATTCCCATTAACTCGCAAACTTCCTTGAAGAGTTTCGACTCGAAATTCCTCCCTTGATCGGAATGAAGTTCCATTGGTACTCCGAATCTTGAAAACATGTTGTCTACCAATGCTCTGGCCACGGTGGAAGCTTCCTGGTTTGGCATCGAATATGCTTCAACCCATTTACTGAAATAGTCCATTGCAACGAGGATGTGTTTGTTGCCGTCATTGGTCGTCGGAAATGGACCAGCTACATCGATAGCAATCCGTTCGAAAGGGGCACCTACAATGTATTGCTTCATCTCTCCTCTTGATCTGGTCTTGGGGCCTTTAGTAGCTTCGCACACCGGACATTTTCTGCACCAGCTTTCTACGTCATTTCGACATTGTACCCAATAAAATCTCTGTCGAATCTTAGCCAAGGTCTTATTTACTCCTAAGTGTCCACCAGAGGATCCGCCATGAACTTCTTCCAAGATTTCATTTATCCTATCTCTAGGCACAACCAGTTGGGAAATTGCTGATCTACCATCGGCTGACTCCCAAATTCGTTTCAGCAAACCATTCTCCACAACCAGGGAATCCCACTGTGCCCATATGGCCTTGAAGATAGGACCTCTGTCTGATATGTCCTGCCAGGTGGGTCTATCTGCTCCTGCTTCTTTCCAACGTAGAAAGTCTGCGATATCCAAGTCCTTCTCTTGGTCCTGTCTCATGTGTGCTGATGTCCATTTGTTATCTGCCGTGAGTCTGATTTGTCTGGCCTCGACAAGTCCTTCCCGGCGCTCAACTCTCACGCAATGTTTGCAGGAATCTGGGCATGGTCTTCTGGACAAGGCATCAGCGTTGCTGTGTAGACGTCCCGGTCGATGTTCATTTCTTGAGGACTCACTAGATGTTCTAGTCCTCGTTCCTTTCCTCGCAGGTGAATATTCACGCGGTGGCGTCCTCGCAGGTGAATTGGATCGTCCTGATACCCTAGCCCTGCAGTCTCTTATGAAATGTCCTGATCTCCCACAACGA
This sequence comes from Gastrophysa polygoni, assembly GCA_963576655.1. NCBI lineage: Eukaryota > Metazoa > Arthropoda > Insecta > Coleoptera > Chrysomelidae > Gastrophysa > Gastrophysa polygoni. Next base: position 29,676,056 of record OY755082.1, read on the forward strand.
TAGCAGGTCCGATTTTGTCGGTTGCCTGTACCATCCTTCTTTGAGTCGAGCTTTTCCAAAACTTTTTCGATTATTTGTACCACTGTATCAGTCTGCTGGGTCGGTTCCTCAATTGACACCGCTGGGCATGGTCTTCTGGACAAGGCATCAGCATTGCTGTGTAGACGTCCCGGTCGATGTTGATTTCTTGAGGACTCACTAGATGTTCTAGTCCTCGTTCCATTCCTCGCAGGTAAATATTCACGCGGTGGCGTCCTCGCAGGTGAATTGGATCGTCCTGATACCCTAGCCCTGCAGTCTCTTATGAAATGTCCTGATCTCCCACAACGATAGCAGGTCCGATTTTGTCGGTTGCCTGTACCATCCTTCTTTGAGTCGAGCTTTTCCAAAACTTTTTCGATTATTCGTACCACTGTATCAGTCTGCTGGGTCGGTTCCTCAATTGACACCGCTGGGCATGGTCTTCTGGACAAGGCATCAGCATTGCTGTGTAGACGTCCCGGTCGATGTTGATTTCTTGAGGACTCACTAGATGTTCTAGTCCTCGTTCCATTCCTCGCAGGTAAATATTCACGCGGTGGCGTCCTCGCAGGTGAATTGGATCGTCCTGATACCCTAGCCCTGCAGTCTCTTATGAAATGTCCTGATCTTCCACAACGATAGCAGGTCCGATTTTGTCGGTTGCCTGTACCACCCTTCTCTGATTCGAGCTTTTCCAAAACTTTTTCGAATATTTGTACCACTGTATCAGTCTGCTGGGTCGGTTCCTCAATTGACACCGCTCGAACTTTTGGTCTCGAGGTGTTAAAAGCTGCCTCTACCTCCAAATATCTGACCAAGACTTCACTGCTCTTCGTGAAATTCGTCAGTCGCAGAGTTCTTTGAATTTCAATGTCTCTCAGCCCATCGATGAATAGCTGCACTGCCAGTTGTTCCTTGAAGTCTTCTGGGGCACTTGGATAGGCTAGCTGGATCAGTCTTCGCACATCTGCTTCGAATTCCTGAAGACTCTCGCCAGCTTTCTGTACACGAGTCTTCATCTGTGCCCGGTATAGCTGTTCCCGATGTTGATCACCATACCTGCATTCCAGTGCGGCAACTAGATCTCCATATCGGTTTTGTTGTTCGAGAGGTATTGTCTGCAAGATCCCCAAAGCTGGCCCTCTTAATGCTACTATAAGTGCAGTAGCCTTCTCATCGTTGTTCCACCCATTAGCCGTAGCTGCAGCTTCGAACTGTCTATGATACATGGCCCATGATGACTGTCCATCAAAAGTCGGTGGTTTTACGGAAGCATTCGATGTGGCAACTCTGTCACGTCGATCTTGGACCCTGTATAGAGCTCTCTGGTTCTCGATCTCCTTCTTCATGTCGTTCACTTCATCCCGTACTATATCCACTTCTTTCCTCAACTGTCCGTCGATTTTCCTTACGTCTTCCTTCAATTCTTCGATTTGTTCTTCGGTTTTCCGTTGTACTTGTTCCAAATACATCTGAAATTCGTTTCTTCTTTGTATTTCCATTTTTCCTTGTTCTTCTAGAATTCTCTGGAAGTCTTCCTGCCGACGTTTTTCTTCTTCCAATTTTTCTTCTTGACGATGCTTTTCTTCTTCCCATTTTTCTTCTTGACGACGCTTTTCTTCTTCCAATTTTTCTTCTTGACGACGCTTTTCTTCTTCCAATTTTTCTTCTTGACGACGCTTTTCTTCTTCCAATTTTTCTTCTTGACGACGCTTTTCTTCTTTTTGGCGGCTTTGCTCCAATTCCGCAAATTTATTCTCCATAAATTTCAAAATGTCCTACATTGCGTCGTAAGATGTACTTCTCGTATTCACCATAAATAATCGTTCAATGAAAATCCTCACTTCTGACACCACTGTTGCGTTATTGTCCGGGTTCGGTTTCTACAAACACTCCGTATAACACTCAAAACGATTTATTCAACGAATTCTACAAAACACAATAACAATTCACTTCTAGACTAATTCGATCTCGCCTATTGCTCGATTCACGGTTCTAAATCGTACTACTCCTCCCGGCACATCATTCCCGTATTTATATCGAGATACACATGATTCCAGAACCCTCGCGAACTTCAGGTAGATTCTTAGTATTTCGCGATGATTCTGTCCCTTTTCGGTCGGCCGACAATTATAGTGGGCGCGGGTCAACTTCTCCTGATGATGCTTCTCTAATCTCGTAACAATATCAACCAAATATAAGTTGAACAATGATATGAATGAAATAAATCTGCAAATTGATAATGAGAACATTGAACTTGTATCATGTATTGAATATCTTGGATTCCAGTTAGACAATTTAATACTCTTTGGCAACCACTTCGATTATATGTGTGGAAAAAATATCTGAAAAACTATATTCTTTCGCCAGAATTTCCAGAAATTAAACCATTCATAAAGAAAATAGATTCACGGAAATAGGAGTCATGATGAAAACTTTGCAGTGGCTATCAGTATCGCTACGATTGTATTACTTAACCATGATATTTGAATTTGGAATACTTAATAACTTATCACCTTTATATTTCCGTGAATCCATTGATTTGAATTCAGATGTACACAAATACGCCACAAGAAATAATACAATTTTGCACGTATGCAGAACAAATAGGAAAAGTGCCATGAATTCATTGTTTTGCAAAGGTTTCGATACATACAATGAATTACCTAACAAAATTGAATCTAGTCCATCATTCAAAATTTTAGATGAAATATATTTTGTTGAGATAATTTTCAAAATAGAGTATTTGTATGTTGTTTTTATTTACCTAAAATTGTACGGGAGCTGTACCTATCTTTATAGTATTTTTGTATCACAATGTGAATCTCCTAATAACTTTTATATATGTGTGTGATTATTTTCAAACTTGAAATTCAACTGTAAGTACATTTCTTTCCAATTTCTATAATATCTATAGTGTTATTAACATTAATATGTCTATTCACTTTTTTGTGTATTATGGTTACCTATTTCACATAAATATTCTTCTTCTCCTTCTTCGAGAACTTCAAATAGACAAACAGATATTTAATACCGATATCAAGGAAATCGAAATATCTATAAATGCAATGAATTACGACATAGGAATCATTGGAGCCAAAGTCAAATTTAATGACTATTGTGAAAAACTCATGGAGAGTTATGTGTATCTCGAGGAAAGTCTTGATGAAATTGAACACTATTCATCCCTCAATCATCAATCCCGATCATCTTGTCGATGCTCTACAGAAAATTTTACAAAATCTGCAAAAAACTAACTCACCTTTGCCCGCAAATTTACATAAAGTTGGCTTATACCTCGACATCATACAACTTCAAGCATTCCAAATCAATTCTGAAATTGTTTTCGTTCTAAAAATCCCCTTAATCGTTCCTATAACACCTCACCTCTATCGACCTAACCGATACCAATTTTTGATGACAGAACTGGCTCACATCATATTTTTCTGATCTCTCAAAAGTTTATCGCGAAAGATGATGATTCTTTGATGTTCAAACCAATCAACGATTTGAAGAACTGCAGACCCTACTACCAGATATGGATATATGTAGCAATGTTTTTGCATACCCGACAGACAATAATGCTATGTGTGAAGCCCAACTGATGAAAACGTTCCAATCAATACCAGACAACTGCCGAAGTACCCTCATCTCTAGCAGAGGATACAAGGTCCAGGAACTAGCCAAAAACTAGTGATTCTATTAGAACCAATACGCATCTCGATCAATTGCCCATCGAAGGAAATCGAAACCCGAATCATATATGGAAACTCTGTGATCAGCCTCTGTATTGAATGTAGAGCCTTCATCGGAATTATCAAAATCCAAGTCACTTCAAAGAAGACATACATCGTTTCGTAAGGAACACATCCAAATGAAATCCCGTAGAAATGTTGCAGCGATCTTCCGAAAAGAATAAATCTTCCGAAACTGAAACCTATGGAATCAAGAGATTAGGATGTCCATGAATTGGAAATCGCTGAAATTCGTGAAGAAAAATACATCCTGGCTCACCTATTTCACGATTACCCTGATTATGACACTGATCATTTCGTACATTTTTTTTAAGTTTCGGCGAGCGACAACTATTGTTAGTTCACTTAATCCACCATTACCTTCACCTAGAAGAAGCAGAGCATGAGCATCAGGGCCATTTTCCCAAAGTTACGCCTGGACCTAGGGACCCACACGAATGAAAAAGAAGACTTGGGATCCATCAACCTCAACGCCCGAGAATCCAATTTCCAAAAGTTGTCGACACAAAGCAATAACTTTTCCAAAAGGATGGGAGCTATTTCATCAACTTTCCTGTCTGAGTCATCATCTCAAGGATATCACATTACCAATGATCTCAAGGTCGTCAAGTAACCATATCACCAGAGTTATATGAGTTATACGTGTTTGACGATTCAGCACCTCGAGTGCCTTCCTTCGAAATACCAGAACTACCACCGGCAGTTCTTCTCGAATCAGTCTCGAGTGAAGTTGTACTTTGTAACAGTCTATTATCATTCACATTTCTCATATATTGTACTGATTTAAATAAAATCCTATTCTTCAAAAAGTGATTCAAGTGATAACATTTTCAATGACGAAAATTCAAATCCAGATTATTATACAACTTGGGTAGATATTCTATGTCACCACGGCCTCATTTTGACCACTTTTCCCATGGTAATCTCCATAAGAGAATTCAAGATCAAAAATTACGAAAATGGCTCCTTTTTCTTCTTTTCCTCTTTTTATGCACGAGGTAGGAAGAGGAGCTACTCCTTAAGGCCCTTTGCCTCTCTGGGCCATAAGCCTTGTTAATCGCCACAAGAAAATGCGAACCCTTCTCATAATGGTCTTCCAGATCATCATCTATAATTATTAAGAATCCTATTTTGATAGAAATATATATGACAATCATCAACGATTCAATTCGTGTCTTGAATAATAAATAATGCACTAGATGGTGGAATACAGGACATTGGTTCCTCGTCACACCACTCGAGTTGAAGGCACTGCTCTTATATTGAAAAGCTCTCAAGTAAGCATCACCTTATCAACCAATTTGCGGAGAGTAGGGTGTGAACATAAATGATCGTTCAACTTGAATCATTCATTCACAGAATATACATTCATGATACTTACAATTTCTTCATCGACCTCTATAGGTGTTTAACGAATGAAATAGTGTCCCCACGGTAGAGTTCCACACGATCCCGGTATGATGTACCTCTTATCATCCTGCTGGCTGAGAGCATTTTGTTCTTGAATTATGAAATGAACCTGATGTCCTCCAGATTCTATCAATCTTTTGAGAACCCTTTTCTGCTCATATGTTTCTAGACATTCAATTTATCAGTTTCAACGACAGATGATTTCACACCTTTCGCTTTTTTGTAATACCCATATTCAGAATGATACTACTGACTTCATACTCATCATAGTCCTCCTTTAGTAATTTCAGTCGTTTCTTTACTATATCATTTTCAGTTATCAACACCTTCGTTGAGTACCACTTTGACCGGAGTCCAACGAAGTCTGTCATGAGAGAACACAATCGTTCTCATCCTTCATCACTCCCAGAACCTTTTTGTTGACTTGTCAAATCCTATGAATGTAGTCTTGTGGATAGTGCGAAGTATCAAAGTATGAGTAACAATCTCGCTTAATGAGTTCATAGGGATCCCGATTTTTAATCTCATGGATTAGAGATTCTGTATCGGTGTAGCAAACAGAACATTGATCTCTAGATTCTCTCTTCATATAATCGTAATGGAAACCATATATGGTGCATAAAGCAGATTTCCCTACGTATGTTGAGAGGAATGTCTTCTAATATCGTACCTAACTCATTTTATAAGAAGTTGAGGTACATTGCACCATTCAGAGTCCCTGGGAACATGTAGTATCCAACGAATTTGTCTCCTAAAGTCTTTGCCAAATCGAGAATGACTTGTCCTACACAAAGAGGTTCGTTCTTAGTTCAACTGCAACCAAGTTAGTCGAACATTAACTCTTTTCCGGATGTTCTCCATCGTCATACCAAAGACAGCGTTGTCGATAAGTTCAAACAATTTTTTTTCAAACTCATTCTTCGCAACCTTCCTAAATCTAGTATTCAGATCGATGTAGGGCCTCAAAAATGCAGACTGTTTGAATTTCAGAACACGATGAATTTTTGTTAGAACCAATCCATGCGCTGATGCTTGCTTCAGGACTTGATAATGAATGGCATAGTTTGAATCTGCGCCCGTTCTCAACATTCGTTCCCGAAACGTCCACCGAGATGAGTAGAGGTTTTATTCATATTGAATATATCTGTACTTCAAAATCATCCAGAAACAAGGTGTCACTGACGAATAGAGAATTCCTCTTTTAGGTATCTAAAGGTTTGATCTCAAGCGCAGTGACATTTTGGGGCAGATCACAAAATCTGTCCTCACTACAAATATATCGAAATGATATCCAATAACTTCTACTCTATTATTTAGGAACGAGGAGAGAAAATTCCACAGAAAGCTGGAAGAAAAATTTGTTCTTATCATTCATAACAGGTAGAGGACCATATATATCAAGAGATACCTTTTCAAATGTCTTGGTATTCGTAGTGGTTATCGTCAAAGGTTGTTTCCTCATTTGAGATGACACTTTCCCATGTATTCCTCAATCTGATATTTCATGTTCATAGTTATATCGGATTTCCAAAAAAAAATCGTATATCAGGAGACATATTTAAGAATTTTTAGCTATCGATAGTAATCGTAGTAATCAAGTTCATCAAGCTTGAAAAGAGCTTCGAACGAAATTTTTCACTCTGTACTGAATAATTCCTAAGCTCAATCAACAAATCATAAAATCCTTCGTGAGTCAGTCTAGAATTATCGTCGTGTGTGATGAAATATAATACCCTGTAATTGTTCATCTCTACTGAATCAGAACTTGAGATTCGTTAGCAATTAGATTCCGATATTCCTTGTATATGTGCCTTTCCATTTCCAAGTTCATCTACGAGGATTCTGTTTTAAGTGACTTTCATTAGTGAAAACCAATAATGCAGAATTTCGCAATTCATGCAAGATGATTTGTTGAGAATAACGCTATTTTTCAGTTTCTCAAGATAACTCTCATATGATGACAGGTCTTTCGAACTCTCGATATCCTTCGAATTGTATTTTGCAGATCGTTACGTCACTTTATGAATTTTGAATAATGCATCGGCATCACAATTATTCCACTCCTTGTTCTAAAACTATCTGATATTCAAACTGTTCGAGTGATACAAGCCATCTCATAAGTGAAGAATTCGTGTCCTTGCAGTTGAATAAATATTCTTACGGTTTGTGGTCTGTTACGATAGTGAATCTCCTGCCGTATGAATGAGGCCTGAAGAATTTTGTGAAGTGTAGTATTGTAAGGAGTTCACGTTGTATAGTTGAATAATTTCGTTCGATTCTACTAACCCATAAGCGATAGGGAAATCGCTCCCAATCATACCCTCAGATGAGGGTATGAGGGCACTATTTTTGTGGAATTTAGAGAACGAAACGGCGATAATAGCCAGCAAGACTTGAGAATGATTTCACATCTTCACTCCACCATTCATGGATCGAGCAAAATACCTTGTTCACTTATGGTTGTAATTTCAGATTACACTTACGCGAACGGGAAATCATGTCCTCAAGTTCTTGTTCTTCCAAGGTTTTTTCGATGAATAACTTCATTATCCATACATACAAAACACGTCAAATTTTGGAGACCAGCTGAATACTCATAAAAATTGGTTGCTGAACGAAGCCTAAATGGCATTCGACAGGACTCGAATTGACCAAAATATGAACTGAAGCCTGTTTCACACCTGTCCTTTTCAGAAACTGGAATTCGATGGTTCCCGTTGGCGAGATCCAACGTTGATAACTATTGGGAATTTCATAACTGATCAGTGATCGAAAATCGATAACAATACGCCATGGCTAGTTTGAAATGAATTTCAATAACTTCTACTTCATTTTCAATGAACGAGGAGAGAAAATCCCACAGGAAAGTTCAAAAATGAATGTACCACCTTCTTGAATGACTTACAGTCAGTATTCATCAATATTAGAATGAACGAAAGGTACGTAAGATGAACTATCGTTGACTTCCATTATAGTGTTACCAATGAAAATCCATCAGCGACTTCAGATGATTCACAGAGAAATATATTTGTTTCAGAACTGATATCAGTAAGAATTTGAATACGTCTGACAATCTGACTCCTAGCAGGGATAGTTGGAGCTTTTTAGAAACTGAGGTCAAAACAGTTGTCTTGTTATTATGAGTCGAACATAAGAACTTATCCCTATAGTCTATGGTGCATCCAACTTTTTTCAGAAAATGTTTACGAATGATACATAGTATCACATGAATTAGGAAATTTGTCTGGTACAATATGAAAATTATACCGTATGAGTTCATCTCCTATATTTACCTTACACCTGCAAATACCATGAGTGGTTATGACTCCATCAGTTATACCCTTCAAGTGAGTTAAGGAGTATGTATCATGTATGTATCCATCATCATTAGTTACGCTTGATTTCAATAATGAACGGTCAGAACCCTGTATCTATCAATAATGTTACATAACCGTCATATACAGGGTGAGTCAAAAATGTGTACCGAGATTTCTGGATGTGATAGACCATTGAAAAATAATTGTAGTTTGATGATTGAACTCATGGCCCAAAATGCATATTAAGGGAGATATATCCTTCCAAAGTTGATAAAATTGAAATAATTTCCGCATAACTTCTGAACGATGGAAGTCACCTGATTGAAATTTTATGCATGAATGTATGTTGTCAAAATACATTTTTTCGTCACACTTCCATATTTCTGATATTGTTATAAAAGGTGTTTTCAGAGGGTGAGTCATGATTTTTTGTAGAAAACTTTTTTCCCTCTATTTTTTGCGGTGAAAAAACAGGAGCATCCGATGGACCGAAGAAAATTACATTAAAAAGGTGATCTTATTCAAATACAAAAAAAATGAGCCGTTCGTGAGATATTTGAGTTTTTGTAGTTACATGATATCAGCAGATTGATTTTATTCATCGCGAGATTCATCGGTATCGGTATTTCAGCAGGCCATGAACAATTTTGTTTTTAATTTTGTCGATAATTTCACCTCCCTGTGCCACGTTACTGAGCAATAAGTACATAGCATGAGTCTGTCCCAACAAGGTTTGAATAAAAATAAAAGTTTGATAATGTTTTTGGTACTTTTAATTAATACATAATTCTGAATGGAAGAAAAAGGAAAAAAACAAATTGAAGTAGCTGTTCGAAATGTCCACCGTTTTCGGTTATACATAATCTGAGGCATTTACGTAAATTATTCATCAAACCGTTCATAGTTTGGTGATCATTTTTCAACAACGTAAATTCGTTCACAATTTTTTGCCTCAGCTCCTGAACATTCCGAATTTCGCTTGAATAAACCCTAGATTTCATGTAACCCCAGATCAAAAAATCTAGTGGATTGAGGTCAGGCGAACGAGCGGGCCAGGAAATAGGAGCGTCTATGCCTCGTCCTATCCACCTATCAGGAAAATTATCATTAAGCCATTCACGTACAACTCTTACATAATGAGGTGGTGCTCCATCATGCATAAAGCAGATTTCCCTACGTATGTTGAGAGGAATGTCTTCTAATATCGTACCTAACTCATTTTCTAAGAAGTTGAGGTACATTGCACCATTCAGAGACCCTGGGAACATGTAGTATCCAACGAATTTGTCTCCTAAAGTCGCAGCCCAGACGTTCACTTTGAAATTATATTGAAAATGGGTTACTTCAACAACGTGTGGATTTTCGTCAGCCCAGAAATGAGTGTTGCGCGAATTGAAAACACCGTTTCTAGTAAAAGTTACTTCGTCTGTGAACAATATTTTGTTCAAAAACTCAGGACATCTTCGAGTTCGTTCCAGCAACTCTTCGCAAAATCTCAATCTTATTTCATTGTCTCGTGGTAACAGTTCTTGTACCTGCAAATAATGATAAGGGTGTAGCTGTTGCTCTCTGAGAATCCTGGTTACATTCGCCTGTGTTGTGTCCATTCGTCTCGCTAATTTCCTTGTACTTATTTCCGGATCCTGTTCCACAGTATTTAATACTTCTTCTTCACTTTCTACAGTTCTCGCACTTCTGGGTCGGCCACTATTTCTATTATTGGTTTTCAAACATCCTGTTTCACGCAGTCTTTGTACAATCCTCAAAATTGTTCTCGAATTTGGAACGCGTCTAGCGGGAAACATCTCTGCATATCGTCTCACAGCAGCATTTGCATTTCCGAAGCACTCGCCAAGCATTAGAAGCATATCAGTTTGTTCAGAGATCGAATAACCTGCCATATTTCTTAAAATCTCAGTTGATAATCGCAGTGATAAATGACACAGAAAAACCACACGAACAAATCGACTACAACAATGTTGACTCGAATGTTGATGACATGAACGTCAAAATTGAGAACAAAATTATTCATCATGGCCTGCTAAAATATCGTTATACCGATGAATCTCGCGATGAATAAAATCAATCTGCTGATATCATGTAACTACAAAAACTCAAATATCTTACGAACGGCTCAATTTTTTGTATTTGAATAGAAGTACCTTCTTCATGTAATTTTCTTCGCTCCATCCAATGCTCCTGTTTTTTCACCGAAAATAATACAGGGAAAAGAGTTTTCTACAAAAAATCATGACTCACCCTCTGAAAACACCCTTTATAACAATATCAGAAATGTGGAAGTGTGACGAAAAAATGTATTTTGACAACATACATTTATGCACAAAATTTCGATCGGGTGGCTTTCATCGTTCAGAAGTTATGCGGAGAAATTATTTTAATTTTATCAACTTTGGAAGGATATATCTCCCTCAATATGCATTTTGAGCCATGAGTTTAATCATCAAATTACACTTATTTTTCAATGGTCTATCACCCCCAGAAAGCTCGGTAAACATTTTTGACTCTCCCTGTATAAGGGGACAGATACTCTCATACATTCGCCTCCATTTTCTTTCAGAGACTTGGAATACCTCCATATGGGTTCGTAGAGAATTTGTATTAGTTTGTAATAAATTTGTTCATTTGACGGACCTGTGTATGAACAGCGCTGCTCTATCCTGGTCACTTTTTCCGACGGCTGTGCGTTCAAGGGATGTGATTCGTTAGATCTTTTATTCTCGTTGTATTTCCTCTTGAAATAATCCCTGATGTGATGGCCCTCTTCTTCATAATAACTGCACGTTATATTCATCGCAAGCACATTGTCAGTTTTTATATTTTCTGTTGGAAATCTTAGAAAATTATTCGACTTGCCGCACCTAGCAAAACATTTTTCATACTCATTTCCTGGCTTATTGCAATATGTACATATAATATCAGAAAAATTTCAAGTCGCATTGTTTTTTAGTTTCTGGTGAAAAAGAACTTCTATTTTCGTCAACCGCAGCTTCATTAGTTTCAGTTAATGAAGTGAATCTACTTGCTTTCAAAATGCATCTCATGTCCGGTTGCAGTCCTTCGAAAAAACCTTCCTATGCGGATTTTGAGTTGAGATTTTTTATGGATGCTTCCGCATCTTCACCTTCGCTATTGAAACATGCGTCATTAAGTTCATAAAGTAATGTTCCTATACGTCTGCCAGAAGTTCTGAAATTTTTTCCTGGAATATGTCGAACTTCAATAAGTTGAATTGAATTCGATCAATCGTTCTCCCTTCCGTGATTGATTCGAAAAATTCCTTTCATTTCACACCAATTTTTATGTTACATGAGATTTTATGCTGAGCTCATCAATCTCGTTTTGATAAGGCTCACTGAGAGATCATCATCCGATTCTGGATAGAAATCTTCATCCACAATATCACAAGTTATGAAACGGTCTCACCACCACCACCATACTCGATTACCATTATATTCGAGTATCATTTCTATAGCTGATTGGATATTCAATTTCTTCGACATGTTGACCCAAGAATGCCTCTCGAAAGCTTTAAAAAATGTTAATAATCAAAGTAATGAATGTTTTCACAAGAACAAGAAAATGCCAACGATGAGAAATAAAAGTTCACGAATATGTGGGTTGAGGAAGTTGAATACCACTATTTTTTTCTTAGATGTCTTCAGTATGTCTTCTCGTTGGTTTCAGGACTCACGATAATGTCGGCAATTTCGATTGGATCTCTTCAGTCGCCACCATGTACTGCAACAATGATGAACTCTCGAACAGGACTTCTGATCTGCTTCCTTGTCGTCGCTTGTTCTCCTGCAGGACTACGATTTGCTTCCTTTTCGTCATTCGTTTTTCGAAAGGCATTTGGATAAGCTTCTCTGTTGTAGCTCGTTTTCCGACAGGACTTTGGTTCGGTTCCTTTTCGTCGCTCGTTTGCCAGGATATGACGGTAGCTAGCGTGTGAACCATCCCCACAGAATCCATAAATTGAGATACGTCAAGGCCTCCAACTCACACAATAGGCTTTGGCAGGTTGTCAGCAGTAATACTCTCAAATATTATTGCTTCAAACTCTTCCAGTTTCGATGTCGAGCAGATCACGTTGGAAGCCGTCTCCCACAAGTGCTCAATACTTCCAGTTCACTGGATCACTCGTATGATTTGTTTGAGTCCACAACTCTACACCTTGACAGTGAATTCATTGTGCGAGTGGTCAGGCTGAGAAAGGGTGGAAGAAAGTTGTGGAGCAGAAAACTTCTCACTCGAAGACTATTGGTAGAAGGTCTTTTACGTTTCTGGGTCTCCCTCAAGGTCAGAGGGGTTTGACCTTGTTGGGAGTGACCTTGAGAAGCGCTCTTGTGAACGGCTTTGGAGGTTTTGTTCTCGAGGAGTGGTCTGTATGTGACCTCGAGGGCGAGTGACCTCGTGCGCGTTCAGTGAGCTCGAAAGGGCGTTTGAAGGTGTCGAAGGTCATTTGACTGGTATTAGAGAGCGACCTCAGAGTTGCACGCCTCGCCTCAAGGTCGTTCGGTAGTAGTGGAGTATCGCTACGTCACATACAAAATGGTGATGATGGCCTCGAGAAGTGAAGCACCTCATAATATTATGAAGCGACCTCGAAAAGAGTTCCTTTCGTGATTCATTACGATATTTTGGTTCCTTATGGCAGTATACATATATGTGAGTGCTTGTACGTATATATTTACTCGTTACTGTCTGTGATATGTTTCTTTCTGATGGCCTGTGTGAAGATTTGCTATAATCAGTTACACCAATAAAAATCTATCTATATCTATTCCTTCTTTCGAATTTGAGATGGCTTACTCAAATTGCGTGCAGTATTAATAATATTCAAGTATCCATATCAAAAATATTCACTTCGATATATTCTCGAGAGTCGTAGCTGATGTAAAACCTCTGAACGTGAAATCGCCCAAATATTATTTCTACTCACTCTTCAATTCTGAAATGAGTTCGATGGACGTTTGCTTTTCCCAAGCTCTGTTGATATTCTCAGACAGTCCGAATACCGACGGTGAGTCCGTTTTTGGCAGCTGTTTGATAATTCTCAGGTATTCCTGTGGAAAAAGGGAAATTCAACAGCTGGTGATGATCAACTCATGCTTAGATATACGTGTTTGTTTGGTTACAAAATAGTTGTGTTAATAATAGGAAACACCATATTTTTGATTTCGAAATTTATATCACAAGATGTATAATTATCGTTTTTATCGATTTTACACATTGAAAAAATTAGTAACTTGAGGAGTACATTGGTGCGAGAGGCCGAATTGTTAAAAGTAATCTTGGTACATGAAAATTGATCTTACTCAATATATAGGGACAGTCTATTATCTCGTTCAACTATTCATGGAGAGTTGTGATTGCCGAGCAGTCTCATCTTCCTTGCAAAGATTGGAAGTGGAAAGTATACTGTCTATTTGAGTTTTTATATTTGGTGACCAAATGACTAAGCCATTTTCAAGCTCACTTCTAATAAATGTGAGGTACATTATTGTCTATATTAGCAGAGTTCGATCGATTTCTAACACAGTGACAGAGTAATTCCATTGAATTCATTAAAATTCAAGTAAGTAAGTCAACTGTCAATAATTACACCCAAATTTTTGAAGCCGGAGCATCTTTCGAGAACAATATTACTAATCTTGTGGCTGTAGGCAATTAGATAGTATATACGCAAGACCGTTAGGGTTCTGCATTTGTTTATGTTGAGTTTGAAATTATTTCTGGTACATCAGTGCTCCAATGATGTTGAATTATTTTGATGATAAGCCTTTTGGATATCAGTGTAAATGACGTCTACTTGACTTTCTAAGAAGCACAATACAATAATGTCAGTTATAACAGAAAATATTGATGGAATGGAGAAGTTATCAAGCCAGATGAAGAATAACAACGTGGATATCCCACTAGAATCTTCAATGAATACAAATTTCCATTTTCCACTATCAAGCGTAGAAAATTCCATCAAACTAGAAGAATATCTTGATGATGAAAAACATTTCAATTCAGCAGTAAGTAATTGATAAATTATTATCAATTTAACTTCAGGTATCAATTGTATTGTTACTTTTTTACAATTATACAAGAATGCTAGTTTGCTTGTAGTCATCATTGAGATTCTTGGAATCATTGTAGTTCATTTTTTATTATGATTTTTTTGCAGGTAATAGAAATCGCAAGGATGGGTCGGACTGATATCTATGATTTCGTCAAAAGATCACTCAGTTGGGTGATGAAGAACTCACTACTGAAGAAATATACCTGGCATGGTACAAAAGATGAAAGCGGACTGATCACAACAAAGTTTGGTCAAGTTATACTAAGTGAGTCCGATATTTTCTATTACTTATTTTGTATTATCAAATAACATGCAATTTGAAAATGAATGTATTTTCGAGAAATACAACTTCCTCCATTTCATGAATATGCAGTTTGTTCAAATTTTCATGATACTTCATGTCTCAAAGAATAAATAGGAACAGTCCACATTACTTTGATCATGCACATTTTCAGAAATTCATCTATCAAATATAGTTTCATGCATCAAAATGTTGTCAATAGATTCACTGGCAGTTGGTGGCACTTTTATTTTTTCTAGGATCGTGCAAATGTCATCAAAAATTTTTACAACTCTTCAGTGTGCAAAAAGTTTTCGCACACCAAAGAATAACTCACTTTTTGCACTAGTGCAAGAAATATTTTAATTTTCTAGTGATTATGAGTTTGATCTGAAGATATTTTTTCACGTTAGTGAATTGTTTACCTTAGTAAATTGCTATAGCTGTGATATTGAAATTGAAAATAACATTAGTTCGAAATGTTCATTTTATAATAGAACTAATTTCAGAATTAGTAATAATTCTTTTATTGTAAAATACTCTTCAATAAAATTTGAATTAAATTCAATTCTATCGAACAAAAAAAATTGTGTGTAACATGTACAAATATGCATATTTGTTGCACAGCATGATTGCAACAAACATACAACATGTAACAAACATACACTTCTTGCACTCTAGTTGCAAAAATAACTATTTCAATTCGAATTTTTATATATATATATATATGAGTTTCAAGTATTTCTACATATCATACAGGGTGTTTCAAGAAAAGGTGGCCCTGTTGCTAGGATAGTTAGAACACTGATATATGTGGGTTTGCTCAGTAAAACATCCTTGTTGTTTCCAATGATTCTTACTATATACCAGCATCAGTTATTTCGGCATTTTCAAATGGAAATATTTCGGAAACTGAATACAATATCAAGTTCCAACAAGACTACCTTGTTGTGAAAATGAATAGAATTCAAGTTCTCATTAATGAGAGCCTGATACATAAACATTTCAGTACAATGTTGCCAGTTGTTTCGACGTACTCTTGAAAAATATGCATACACTTTTTTGGCATCCTGTATTTTGAATGAGGATGCCATAACGATTTTTTTTTACTAAGCAAACCCCAACTTATTTCGCAGTGTTCTGCCTGTCCTAGCAACAGGGCCATCTTGTTTTGAAACACCCTGTATATTTATATTCTTTTTTAGAAGCTTCTGGAAAAACTTCAACATACACTGATGAAAAATCCGTGGAAGATGCTATAAGAAAATATCTGAGGAGGGCAAGAGAACGAAATGCTCATGAAAACAAATCTTTAGAGCCTGTTCATAATTGAAATTATTTTTTTTTATTTCTCAAATTGCCATAATTAATAGTTTTTTTAGTGGACAAACCATTCATGTTTTGTTATTGAGAGATGATTTTTATTTGAATATTACATTACAGCAGATCCTGTCCATCTATAAAATATGTTTATCTCCATTAAGCTAAGCAGAACAACTTCATATTTTCAATTTTTTCACGACCATGATTCAAGGCTGATTTATCACCCTATTGCCTATTGAAAATATCGAAAGTGGTTCTGCTAGCTTCGACAAAAGTAATATGTTTGAAAATGTAAGAAATAGTGAATTGTTTTTTTCATTCATTAACCATTTATATTTTCCTACGTTCATATTGAAATACATGGTTCTTATTGAGTTTATATAAGAAAATGAGTTTTATTTTAAAATGTGTTCAATATGTGAGAGTCTTGTTTCCAAGATCACATCAATGTCTTTATCTTCCCAGTACAAATCAGGTTCGTGGCATTGTTGACCTACTCTACTCGGAATAGTTGGATGGTTATCAGAATATTCTCGCGGAGTTATATCTGGCATAATGAAACACAGCCACTGTGACATTATTGATAGTTGACTATCTACAAATCGTTCGGTTCTCCATCGATTATAGCTCTAACCGACTCAATCAATTTCACTACCTATTTCTCTCGAATGTTGATGAGTGAGCATGATTAATAATGTAAAATGAAAGTATCAATGTGTACTGAGTTGGCTTCTGACTTTTCCTCACTTGACTGTTGTACTCTGTGAGTCAATACTCTTTAAGCTATTCTTCAAACTGAAGCCCTTAGCTTCGCTCGCAGCTTTGCGATGTAGCACCGCTATTTTCATATCCATATAACAACATACAGCACTGATTCAGTTATTTTAATTCTCTACAATCCGACAATATTTCAACTCATTTTGGTGAGGACGAACCACTGAATTATCTTCCGCAACTCTAGATGAAACACCCAACATCGGTAAAATGCAATAAACCCACCTCGAAACTAACTCCATTTGGCAAACTGAAATCCAATCCCAACGGTTTCCACTTGTGGCTCATGATTTCGTCGTCGAAGTACTGTTCGACGTACGATCGGAGTACCTCCATGTCGTCGCTAGTCTCGATCCTGCCACCGTACACTGCGTCTGACGTCAGGCCCTGAACAAAACGCCACTGCGTCTGCGGCGATTGGTTGTGCCACAGGTCCTCTACTAGTTTGACATTTGTAGAGAGATCAGTGTCGCTGAAATCGTAGTATTTCGACCAGCCTGAAACGAAAATTTTCGCATTTTGATTTCGAAAATAGATACAGAATGACTATTGGAGATGTTCATCACTCATTGTTAATTATTTTTGGGTATTGTTCATCATACCAAGAAATATAACTGTTTTTTCAAGGAATCTTGGAATGAATGCATGCATGAAACACATGTATGAAAACCCATGGGAGATGATATCAAAATAATTATGATGTAAAAAAAGAGAGAGAAAGATGTCAATGAAATACAAATGATCAATGTAATAGTCTCGTTTGTGTTTGGAATTCTTCTGTACATGATCCATATCGCAGTAACTAATAGATGTATGTACTTATAAGTGTAAATATTCTGAGAGTTTCAAAAATGGTCCTACAACTGGTGTTCCTGCTCACTCCTGCGATATATCTGATAGCCCTCTCTCGAATTTGAAATATCTTAATGCAATCGCTGGATGCTCCCGATGCCACAATTCCATTGGACATGATAGAGTGAACATGTGCATTTTAATAGATTAATAATAAGGATTTCCTCACACTGCAGTGCAGTTGTTGAATGCGAAAGGATACTGGAGCAATTTTTCCATAGCCTCCGCATGTTTTTTTCTGAGTTTCCTCGGGGGAGAATGTGTTTTGAATCCAGAGATCCTACGAAATGTGATGGAGAAATTTCGGAAATTATCTTGATGAGAAAGGAAACTTACATACCACATAGCACTGAATCACGATCCACTGGTGAACCATGGTTCGATAGAACCTGTTCTAGTTTCGTCACTCTGAAACGAGCAGCATACCGTCGTTGGTACAGGAACCCATGCTCGCAAACTAGAGCTGAATATGAAGCTGGGCATACATGCAATCGAAAGATAGACGAGTCTGAAGAGGCATAAAACACGAAGATAAGATCGAAGCTCATAGAGTGCCCAAATGATTCCCGTCCATTTTGGACCTTTGCCAAGGCAATCGGGAGAAATTTCTCTTCTAGCTCAGTTCGTCCCCTCACAGAGGATGATAATACATAGGTTACAATACCCCAAGAAAGAGCCAATACCTTCGCCAAAATGTTTGCAGACAATTCTGCCTTGGATCCACGAGGGCAGGAACTTCCCAAAATCGCTACCATCGATAACCGTATGCCAGAAATTGTCTTCTGGCAATGCACAATCAGACACATTCTGCTCAGCCTCAACGTCAAGACGGCTATGGGGCCTGACGGATACCACCTATTGTTCTCGATAAATGTGCCCCAGAATTAACACCAGTTGTTCGCAGGTTGTCCACTCTTTCGTACGAACTCTGCGTATTTCCTCCTGAATGGAATAAAGCTAGGGTCCAACCGATTCCAAAGAAGGGCAGGAAAACTCTCCCTCACAACTATAGACCGATTGCACTACTATCTGGCAATAAGGCTTTCGTCACCTGAGGTTAACTGGAAACCTGCTTGCCTATGTGACACATAAGTGGCAGGTGTCAACGAGAGACATGGGGAGTCTCTGGCTGTAGCCTTGAATATCTCCAAAGCATTTGACCGAGTTTGGCACCAAGGCGTCCTAGCGAAACTTCCGTCATATGGTTTGCCGCCCCAACTGTCTGTCACGATCGACTTTCCTTCTAGCTAGATCACTCTACGTAGTGGTAGACGGGATCCCGTCTGATACAATGACCATCAATGCTGGTGTTTCACAAGGTTCTGTCTTTGCACCAACTTTGTTCTCGCTCCACATCGATGATTTGTTGGATGTGACCTCCAGCCCAGTTCATAGCCTTGCGGATGATAGTACACTTCATTCCGCCTTCTCCTCAGAGCCCCTATATCATCCAACGAGGCCAGAGGTGCAAGACGAAGACAGGTCGATGCTTTCAATGAGGTTCTGACAAAAATTCAGAAATGTGGATCTGAAAATCTAGTACAATTCAATGCAACAAAAAATCAAGCTTGTATGTACACCAAGAAAGCAGATCACATAATGCCCAATTTGATGATGTCGGGTACCACTCTTCCTATGAGGTTGTCAATATCCATGCTGGGTGTTACCACCATTATCACGCTCTCATGGGACGATCATGTGTGGTCCATTGCGAAAACTGTTTCACGAGAACGTCGTTCTCTTTTCCGTGCAGAAAGGTACTTCACATCCCAGCAACTGCTTATGATTTACAAAGCACAAATTCGACCTGTCCTGGAGTACTGTTCACATGTTTGAAACTCAGCCGCCAAACATACGCTAAGGCTCTTAGATTCAATTCAGAAGAGAGCTATTCGCCTAGGCGATGATACAACACTCACCAAATCATTGACCTCTCTTGAACATCGTAGGAAGGTCGGCGATCTCTGCCTTTTCTATAGATAAGCCCACGGTCGGTGCTCAACGGAAATATTATCTATTATGCCACCACATGCAATTCCTAGTAGACAAACCAGACGAGCTCAGGCTGGTCACCCCTACACTGTCAGGCTCGAGACCTGTCGAACATCGCCATACCAAACATCATTTATCAATAGAACGGCAAAGTTCTGGAATTCTTTGCCTAGTGAAATCTTTCCTGATGCTTACAACTTCCTAACTCTCAAGAGAAATTCCTTCTCTCCCAAAATAACACCGCTGGCTAACACGATGTTCCTCGAACATCATCAATTTCCCTTCGGTGTTGTCGACAGTTGAAAAAAAAATAATCAATGAAACATACAACTGAGGCAGGAATTCATTCCAATTGTTGAATTCTGACTGATTTCAAAACTTCTTGCTCCAGTTATATTTTTCAATTCATTGGGTTGAGAGTGAAATGGAAGGGGCAGAAAAGGGGTAGACCGTGCGTATGAAATGATTCCATTGTGATAAATTGATTGTTTGCCAATATTTGATCCATGAGTTTATCAGGTAATTCAATTATCGTGTCTCATCAGAATGGATTGTTCGAACTCCATCGGAACTCGAGTTCGATATTCTCATTTCCTTCTCAATGAAATGAACTCGGCAAGAAATTTTGAGTGAATGAATTCACTCTGCGTAAAGTATCGGTCCCCTAGATCTCACACAACAATTTTGTTGATGCGAATATCGCTGTATTGTGAGGGAAAATTATCAGTTTACCTTGGGGAATATACTTCCTCCTTTCTTGAACTATAGCGTGAACAGCCGTCAAAGCAAAAAAAATCCTCGATGAATTCGGATTTAGTTTCTCGATATAACTCCTTCCGATAGTTGTGTAAGTACGTTGCATATTATTACGTATACCCTGTGAAGCTTCATACACTATTTTCAGGCTATTTTGTGCCAGCACTGGATCGAAATATGGAGTAGATTCGGCGATCAACCACAACCTTGAAAAAATATATAAAATGTATATAATAATATAGAGAATTATTCAATGGGTATGAGATAATTGCTAACCGAAATCCATCACAGCTCTCCAGTGATTTGAAGTTCTGCGTGAGAACTGTCAGCCACTTGGTGACTAAATGTAAGTTCTTCAAAACCAACCACGTTCCGGATTCAGAACTTTCCTTTAGTGCTGCTAGTGCTTTTGTTTCTTGACCTTCACCCATAGCAATCTGAAAAATCATCGAGTCAGATGATAATCGAGAGCATATGTTTTGATGAGCATTACATCGTCCGTACACATAGTATATATGTTCTCGAATGAATATTTATCATATAATTCTGGGTTGGTATGGAGGAAAAAGTCCGAATGAAATATATTCATATCTCTGTCAACAGTGGCGTTCCGTCAAAAGGATACGAAAATTTACCCGTATGCGAATCAGTAACACTTTCGAGCAGAATGTCTACACAGGAGATTCTTTCAACAGTCATTGATACATGAACTTAGCAGAGTTATATACTATCAAAAGTCAAATCGCTAACAGGCACTCTAGTAAGCACATATTGATCGAAATGAGGTTGAGCTCCACTTGATATCATCAATTGGGTACATTTCTGAATTTGGATGATTTGGAGAGTGTACAATCCACAGTGACCTTCGAAAACTTGATGGAAAATATGATATGTTGAAATATTTCATTGGAAGCTTGAAGTTGCATCCGAAATACTAATATTCTTCTCTCTATCCGGAAAAAACAGAGCTACATGAATGTACTCTTTCAGCTCGCAGAATATGAAATGAGCCTTTCAGATCATAAACATGACTCTCATTTTGAAATTTCTTATGCTTCAATGTATGAATGAATCTCAATTCACAATACCATTTCAGTACCAAATGAATTTCATCTCAATTTTGTACATTCGTTATTTCATTACTCCTTGAGCATATAGCACAAAGTGTATATTCAGGAAGTTCAAATATTTCATTACCTCTAAAAAGCCATGCGACGTATTCTTAGCCAAATGCTCAATCTCGGAGATCGGATCAGTTCCGGGCATAGCAAAAATCAGAATGGGCACTCCGCAACTCGATTCCCTCAACAGCGAAGACAGCTCCAATACCGGAGGATCTAGAGTCCTGAGCCCAGCGATGTCCATAGCACTCTGCGACATCATAGAGAGAAGTCTGTCTGGACGCAGAGCTTGTACAACCAGGACTTTCTGGAAGGCTGTTAGAGTGCAATGGGTTGGAAATTCGGCGATGCAGTTGCTGGATGTCATGAAGCTCTTCCACAGGTTGACTTCTTCGAGTTTTAGTAGGTTGGAGAATTCGGGTAGGGTATTCTGGAAGTAATATCGTGATATCAAGATGCAGTGGAATATTCTTCATGAAGTTACGAGAGAAGAAATCATTGCACAAATTTGTAGAAGAAACCAAGATAATATATTCGACCACATGAACGCCTGAATTTCCTCAACTCTATTGATAACTACATTGCAGCTTTATCGAGTGAAAAAGTACAACTGAGGCAAAAACTCAGACACAAATATGATCCCAAATATGTTTTGAACATTCGGGTCGATTTTGTGAATCGATAATTTCTTATTCCGAAATTATTCTGTTGATTTGACCATCCCCCTCGGTTTCCTGTTCTTTTGTGAGTCCCATCCTCAAATAATTTCATCCATCGAGCTGGATAGTACTCAGTAGAAGGTCTTTGCCGTTTCTGGGTCATGCCTCTCTGACATTAAGGTTGTGACCTTGAGAAGCGCCTTGAGGGTTTTGTCCTTGAGGAGTGGTGTGGGAATGTATCTGATCTTGGGGCGAATGACCTTGAGCGTGTCTCATGACTTCGAGAAGAAGTTGGCCTGGAAGGTTATTATTGCGTTATAAAGCGACCTTGGAGATGCTCGCCTCACCTCAAGGCCGTTCGGTAGTAGTGGGGTATTGCTACGTTATATATTGGAGTTCCTATAGATACCATAGTTTCCATACACACTACATAGTTCTCACAGCAGCAAACATACTGAATACATAGTCTACCAAGATGAGTGAGAACCTGGAAGTGCGATAAATTGTGATCTGTTCATTGTGAGTACAATTGTTCATATACTTCTTTAGACCTTCTCCCACGTAACCAAAGGAGTAGAAATGGCATCTTCTGGAATTGATTAAGACGCTATCAATCGTAGAATAAATGAGGTTGATGAAATTATACATCAAATTCTGTTATCATCGCTATCCTTGAATAAGAAACATATATATTCAAGAAGATATAGTTTTTTTTTTTACCAAATTCGGTAGAAGCGGTACTGTGATATTGTACGATGTGAAAACTAGAGTTTGTATCAAATGCTGGTTACCGAAAAAGAGTTGTGGAACAGATGGAAGAGAGCGATGTTATTGACATGAATTCTCCTAACGGATTATATACTCTCGCATACTTGGGTGAGAGTGAGCCAGTATTCGAGGCTGCAAGAACGAGAGCTCTGATCGAGTTCGGTACCAAGGCATCGTAGTCAAATGTATATATCCACATTCATTAATTTTTTTCTGTATGTTAGAGTGAGAATAGTTTTGAAGTTATATTGAAATAACATTTACATTTTCTCTCCATCGCAAATCGTCATTATATGTGTTCTGCGAAAAGTGGTATATTAGATGTGGGGAGGAAATTATTTCTCCTTATCACCCTTCGCCAACTTGAATATTTCATTCATTTATAGAATCATCGTGAATGTTCCAAACATGTGGATGTACTATCCTAGGCAGAGCTGGCCAAGCGGCAGGAGACATCTAATCATTTGTGAGGCGGGTATGGTGTCAAATGGAGGACTTGGAGCACGACATACATCATGTCATAAATTATGATGTATGTATGAGTATGTGCTTCGATGGAGAAAAAATCCGACACCTTCACACAAGAGCTGGACACTATCAATGAGAGCGGATCCTGTGCGAGCAATTCGAATACGGCAGCATTACACAAGATCAGTTTCTCGAAGCAATGGTTAGAGAAAACTTGAGACAAAACCTTCAGGAAATTGCAGAATTCCTACCATACCACCTCATTCAGGCTAGAGGTAGTTCCAGAAGGAGTTTCTGACAGAGGAGAAGAAGCGAAGGGATATATATATATATAAATATATATATATATATATATATATACAGGGTAACTCACGATCATTTTCAACATCTGATAATCAAATCAGAAACCTAACTTATATTGTTTGGTCAAAATATTGATGAAATATCCAACGATCCAAATTTTGAGTTGAATTTGAATGAGAATACATTTACTACTGTGAACCAATGTAAAAATATTGGTCTTCATCTGGATAAAACATTGGAATTCGAAACGCATGTGTCATAACTAGTGAAACATAGCTACTCTATACTGTAGTTTTTATACAGGGTGAGTCAAAAATGTGTAGCGAGATTTCTGAGGGTGATAGACCATTGAAAAATGAGTGTAGTTTGATGATTGAACTCATGACCCAAAATGCATATTAAGGGAGATATATCCTTCCATAGTTGGTAAAATTAAAATAATTTCTCCGCATAACTTCTGAACGATGAAAGCCACCCGATTGAAATTTTGTGCATGAATGTATGTTGTCAAAATACATTTTCACGTCACACTTCCACATTCCTGATATTGTTATAAAGGGTGTTTTCATGATTTTTTGTAGAAAACTTTTTTCCCTGTATTATTTTCGGTGAAAAAACAGAAGCATTCGATGGAGCGAAGCAAACTTCATGAAAAAGGTACTCTTATTCAAATACAAAAAATTGAGCCGTTCGTGAGATATTTGAGTTTTTGTAGTTACATGATATCAGCAGATTGATTTTATTCATCGCGAGATTAATCGGTATTACGATATTTCAGCAGGCCATGAACAATTTTGTTTTTGATTCTGTCGATAATATCACCTCCCTGTGCCACGTTACTGAGCAATAAGTACATAGCATAAGTCTGTCCCAACAAGGTTTGAATAAAAATAAAAGTTTGATAATGTTTTTGGTACTTTCAATTAATACATAATTTTGAATGGAAGAGAAACGAAAAAACAAATTGAAGTAGCTGTTCGAAATGTCCACCGTTTTCGATTATACATAATCTGAGGCGTTTACGTAAATTATTCATCAAACCGCCCATAGTTTGGTGATCATTTTTCAACAACGTAAATTCGTTCACAATTTTTTGCCTCAGCTCCTCAACATTCCGAATTTCGCTTGAATAAACCCTAGATTTCAAAAAAACCACACGAACAAATCGACTACAACAATGTTGACTCGAATGTTGATGACATGAACGTCAAAACTGAGAACAAAATCATTCATCATGGCCTGCTAGAATATTGTTACCGATGAATCTCGCGATGAATAGAATCAATCTGCTGATATCATGTAACTACAAAAACTCAAATATCTCATGAACGGCTCAATTTCTTGTATTTGAATAAGAGTACCTTCTTCATGTAATTTTCTTCGCTACATCGAATGCTCCTGTTTCTTCACCGAAAATAATACAGGGAAAAAGTTTTCTACAAAAAATCATGACTCACCCTCTGATAACACCCTTTATAACAATATCAGGAATGTGGAAGTGTGACGAAAAAATGTATTTTGGCAACATACATTCATGCACAAAATTTCAATCAAGTGGCTTTCATCGTTCAGAAGTTATGCGGAGAAATTATTTTAATTTTATCAACTTTGAAAGGATATATCTCCCTTAATATGCATTTTGGTTCATGAGTTTAATCATCAAAATACACTTATTTTCCAATGTTCTATTACCCCCAGAAAGCTCGGTACACATTTTTGACTCACCCTGTATATAAATAGATTTCACCTCACAAATAACATCAAGCTAATACAATGCGAGTCTCTGATTATGTCCCGTTTGGTAGATTGTCTCGAAATATATTGGCCCTCCCTTCTAGCAAGGGATGAACACACTTCACAGAAGATACAGAACTCTTGTTTAAGATACTCATATGGAACGAGAAAATACGACCATGTTTCTTCAATCTATGAGAATATGGAAATTTTGAAACTAGAAGAGAGGTTTTTCAACAGACTAGCTGGACTCACATATCGAATCAATCATTCCTAAACACCGGCGTACCTTCTAGACAAACTCACAAAACTTGGAGACTATCACAACTGTTTGACAAGAGCTAGATATCTCTATTGTATTCCTAGACACACTTCCACCCAATTTAAACGAAGCTGTTCATACAACGCTGTAAAAATTCTCAATGCTCTACCGGTACACATCAAGTCGCTTCAAAACTGGCACAACTTCAGGAAACATGTCAAATCCTGGATTCTCTCAAATAGACAATTAGTTACTCAACTATAATAAATATGTGACAAGATATTTCTTGTGTTAGATGAGAAATTCAATTCTAGCTGAATCTTATAACTCTCATCATTTTTCTTCTCCTCTTTTTTACTTGAGAACCACTTATATTCATCACTATGTTTCTCTTTTGTTGGTTACATGGAAGAACGGCCATAGCCGAATGTCGCCAACACTTTAAAAAATTTGTTATCCCCATTCATTTTCAATCAGTAAAGACGCCATTATTATTATTATCATTATTATTATTTCGAATCATGATTAAATGTATACAAATGATTTCAATGAGATGGAATGATATGATAACATCATGGATATTCGAATCACCACTTCTTCTTCCTTCAACTGCTTTGACTTGCATCTCATTTTCCACAATCTATATGTTAGACATTCATCTGTTTCACGGCCACTACCGGCCTTCCACCTTCCTAATGTGTGAAAACATTGCTGTTCTCTGAAGCTTTAGCCAATTGTTCTGCTAGCACATGATTTCTGCTTAAAGTTTGTAGCGACTTTTCCAATTCTTCCAGAAAGTTCATTGAACAATTCCAATACAACTCAATCGCTATCTCTCAATGGTGTTCCGACATTTGTCAAACGCTTACCCTGTATACCATAGTCCGCATTTTCATCGAGTTTGAAACCAATTCCTGAACGTCCTTGGAGAGAACTCAAAGACTTGCTCCTTTTTCGACCAAATTTATCGATATTTTTATGAGACATCTTACAATTGCGGCAGTTGGAGGATAACTGAGCAGATCAGAGATGAATATCGGATTAAACCTCCATGAAATCATGAGACCTAATTCCAACGGCTCATTTCATTCGAAGAAATCAAACGTTGTTTGCAGTTGCAATAGGAAATCTTTAGAATCGCTCAAAATATATTTTTTGAAGAAGTGATGAACTGTGATGTTTCCATGAACTTTATTCACGCAAATATGAATGTATGAATATATAAAAAATATATAGATATAAACGAATGGAAACTATGAACAATAAATACATATCCTACTATAAAAAAATTCACCGAGTCATTACAATAGTGCGCTCTCAGTACTACTAGCTAGGTCTTTTCTCACCTCACTGGTACGGGTTAATCTTGCCACGATTAGAGATGAACTTCTTCAGAATACTCGGAGGTGTTACCGATATTCCGCTATCATTTTTCCCGCCTGAAGTAGTTTCTCGCCAAATGAATTTAGATTTCACCTCATATGATGATTGCGACGATGATGATTTCTTTCCCAACCATTTCCCTACCGCCTTCTGAGGCGGCGGTGGTGCGAAATCATCATCATCAGCGAAGTCATAAGAGATGATATCTAACTGAGGCAAGGAGGTCGATGACGATGGCAGTGTAAATATTTTCGGTGTATCAGAAATTTTTCCAGTTTTCGAATACTCCCCAATAATATCTGCACCATCATCACCACCTATTAGTGGACTGATTGGTAATCAGGGACTATCTGACATACCCGTTACTTGAGACCGCACTAATAAATCAAATTCGCCAATGTCACCACTGCCCCAAGCTCCGTCGCTCTGCAGACATTCACGAACCGCCTGGCTGTACCACTCCCTCTGCGACTCCTCACAAAATTGGGAGCCGCATGGTAGATGAGGTCTACTTGATGTTCGAGTAGGGTCAGCTTCTTCAACAATATTAGCTTCGGTGGCAGATCCCATCTCCTTACGAAAACCATCCATATCTGTAACATTAACATTTCACATTGTGCACTCATATAAACGCAAAAATCTTTTCTGGATAGTTTTTTTTTGTGATGTAATCAGAAATCAAATGAATGTGTACTTACTTTCACGAAATATTTTCCTCGGGAACAGTAGTCGAAGAAAAAAAGAGCTGGTACAACGAGAGCTGGTACGTACAACGAGAGCTGGTGCAAACTATATAATAAAGATAGATCGTACAGTGGTGAGTGACTGAGTGAGCAATGTCTGCTAGCAGAATGAGGAGTCGATGTGTACGGGTCTGGTTTCATACAAAAGTTCCCACCAATATTCCCACCACTTGAACAACCGGCGTTTCCATTTCAATGGCGAATATCGTGACACCCCTCTCTTTCTCCAAGGTTAATGCAGTCCACGATATTGTGGGGAAATGGTAGACCCTATTTCTGAAGGTCTCTCATACCTATACATATATATATAGCAAATGAAACGCAGAAATGTGTTTGGATGATATTCATTTTCTCCCTCATTCATATTCATAATAATTTCACGTTCACAAAGCAATGCATAGTGGGAAGGTATCCATCGATAGGTGCAAAATATATACATGTGCATAGATGAGGTAAACCTACGTTGGAGAGTATAGAGTTCACGGTGAAGTAGGTGGCTGTTCCATCAACATTTTCACCAACTCGTCTGAATTATCATCTGGATCTACTCGTTTCGTATCAGAAATTATTGTCCGCTGTAACCAAAGCATATCACGTTCAGGGCTCGTTTGATAGAATTCGATATTGCTTTGTACCTACGGTAGAGTTTTTACAGTATTCGGTATAATGAATCAATCATCGTTATGATAGGAAAGGGCGACTTTATTTTTCATTTCAGTATAAATATCCACCCTTTTCCACGATGTTTTTATAATCGCAGACCGTTATTTGGTCCCTAACGACTGCTTCATAGACACCCTTCGCTTTTTTCAGTTCTTCACCCAATGATTGAACATGATATGCTTTGGCACCGGTCCCGTAGAAACTAACAATAGGGTCGTTTGGGAATTCACCTTTCATATTGCCCACTACCGATTTTGTGATTGGAATATCAAAATCGTTATCGGCTGGATAATTAGATGTATCGAAATAACTTATATTCTCCTTCATGAAATTATAAGATTTATCTGTTTCTATTTTCAATATCAATGAATCTGTATCAGTATACAATAGTTGCGATTTATCACCATATTCCTTCTTGATGCAATCATATAAGAAATTATATATAACGACTTTCGATACATCTTATATACTGAAGCCTAAATACAGCGGTTTATCATAATGCACCTTGACTCTTCCCATATGGATCGCGACAAAATTCTCGTGAAATACTTTACAGGATTTGTAATTGGGGAGAGCTATCAATGCATTGGTACCTCTCTTCGATTTGATACTCTCCCAATGAGTAACCAGTTTGATATCGCTCCTTTTATCAACATTTTCCATAGTTTCACCGTGAATTGATCATATTCTCATATGAACACTTATCCGCTTTTCTTTCGCTCTTATTGCGCATTTCTGTATTCAAATCTACATATTTCTTCAACCACTTAGACTGACTGAATTTCAATATTCTATGGACTTTGATTGGAACTGAACCATTCCGTATGGCTTGTTTTATTTAGGTTTCTATAGTGTACAATATATTTTATTTCATTCGATAAATCAGGAATTAGTTTCTTCTGCTCAGATTTTGAACCAGGTAGTGCGATAGATTCCATAAGAAAAGCCAGATCCGAATGTGGACATATCCACATGAACTATCATCCGCCACACTCACGCTAAAATCACATGAGAGAAGCGGTTGTGACATGCTATGGCCGTATAAGTTAGTCGCATCCAAATACAATATATATGAAGAGGGCTCAGTTGGATTGGAATTCGGTAAGAACTTATTTTTCGCCACATGACTCTCTAGCTGCATTGACTTATTCCACCCCTGATACCTTTTTTAAAAAAATTAATCATGTCGATATCTGTTAATAACTCCAATTTGTTTCCCGTAAACTTCAGCAAAGCATCCCAGGATAAACCGGGTGCTGTGTAATATTGACATGGATCTGATTCGTACGTTTCCAAACAAACCTTTCCAAAGTTCTCGAAAACGTCGCATAGTAAGAGGACATCTGATTTCAAATAAACATCCGAATAGTCGCCGAGTGATTTACATTCGAAAAACTTCCATAAACGTTCAACTCTTCGATAATCCTCATCTGAAATATGCTTATTTGATGAATTATCATAGAAATCATTTTTTGATGGTAAATCCTTATGATCCAGTTGACTCATGGATGTTATGAAGCTGTATGGAAAGACATCTCTTTGCGTCATATATTCGAATTTCTCACGATCGGCAAAATATCTCGCAGTTTCTGTGAACTAATTTTCATTCAAATTTTCAGCCAGTGATTGGAGGGGTTCCGCGTTAGAAACGGATTTTCAGAAAAATGTCGTGGTGACAGCCATTTTTTCCTAAATATTCGCCTGAATAAAATATGTTTCGTGGACGAAATATATTTTTCACTAGTTTGAGCGACACAGTCCAACCTCTCTTCACGGTTGAATAATTCTTTTATGAACAGATGACTATCATAACCGCTCATATTGTGGAGAAAGACTGGTATGAAATTTGGTACTTTATAATTCAAGTTGCATACTGAATGTGCAGCCCCATATCTGATTTTTCCAGTTGAATGGCAATGATCTCTCACTTTCACACCCCCGCCAACGGAAGGTTTGCTGCAAATACCGCACTCAGTGGTATTATCAAATGTAGCCTCTTCTACTTCGGTTAATTTTTTCATTGAAATCACATTTCTCAAGTATCTGATATATTTTTTCTGAATCACCAACTGAACAAGATCGAATTCTTTGGCTGCATTTTTCCCACGGAATGTAACAAATTTTGTGATTGAATCATCGGAAGAGCATTTGATGAAGTATGCGAATGAGTAAGGTTCATGTATAAATGTTCTATTAGTATATGAATTTCCTGGATTTGGCTCACTTGTATGTATCGGTTCCAAAACTGATTCAAAATCTGCAACAAAAGGTACCTCCAACTGTGTCCCGAAATCCTCATATTCCAAAATATTTTCAGGTACCGATCTCCCAAATTTATCATCTTTTTTTGACGTAGATGATGATGTAGTGAATGTGTGGTTACAATCATCAAGCTGATGACGTGACAGTCTAGTTTCATCTGCAAAATGTATCGAACAACCATAACAAAAGATATTTGGCAGTTATATCAACGGAATCATCTGTGATGAGTAGAATATTGATGTCTACCAAATTTTCTCTTTCGGGAATAACGCAGCAGACCGACTACATGACATTTCACTTGACGGTTTCCAATCACATTTTCTAATCCGTAAACGTTGATGGACCAATCATTGAGGGTTTCGAAAATTTGGAGTATCATTCACTTTCATCGGGAACTCTATACCAGTCATATCCAAAACTGTAGAAAAGTGTGGGTAGGAAGACCTTTCACAGGGTTTGCTGCTCGCTGGATATAGTGCAGATATCACAGCCCAAGCTAAACAATGCTGGTCCTGATTCACTACGTTCACTACAGCATTCTCAGTTTTGATGGAATTTGGTAGTTCCATATAGGAACATCCTCGTAGCGGCCTGTATTTATTGGAATTGATTCCAAGAAATAATATTCCACCTAGAGCCCAACCTGCAACAATGGGAACAATATATATTCATCGTTATATAGACACCTCGATATCCTCAGATTTCAAATTTATTCTTAGTCTTCAACTCACCAGAATCACGTTCCTCTATTTCTGTTGTTTGGTCTATTATAATTTCCTTGGATGTGTCGACGACGGCTTCTGAATCGAGAGATGAGTATATGATGTAATCTGGTGCCATGAAAAATTTAACATCGTGTGGATCTTGAGCTTGTAGGATATATCTACCGAATATTCCCATGTTGACCTTGATCGCATTATGAATAGATAGTATATTCTCCAACAAGGATGATATTGTCGCCCTATTTTTGGCGAAGAACGTATTATAATCCAATATCCCTGTCGTACATTCCAGTCTATAGCTGATGATGCGATATTTGAATGCACTTTCTATCACGTATACACCATATCTGTATTTGATGCAAGCATTCGTACGGTGTTCTGACGTCTTTTCATATGCCCTAATTTTTTTTCAGTGGGACGTCTTTATTGCAAACCACACATGTTGAGACACCCCTCGACGTAGATGCGTGAGGACTTGTATCGCTTATGCGCGACTCCTTCGCAACGGGATGGCCTACATTCCCCACACATCTTCCTGTCTTTTGGTGTCGGCGTAAGTTGTCAGTGCGTGTGAAAATCTGGAGACAATTGTTGCAGGATAGCATTTTCACCACCAATCAATAGTAACAATAGGATTAACTCGAGAGCTAACGTAACAACAGAAGTGCGCTCTCATTCGTACGACAGCTTTTTTAATAGAGGGGGAGCCCCACTTCACTACTACCGAACGGCCTCGAGGTGAGGCGTGCATCTCTAAGGTCGCTCTCTAACGCAATAATAACCTCCCAGGCCAACCTCTTCTCGGGGTCACGTAACACGCTCAAGGTCACTCGCCTCACCACTCACCACTCCTCAAGGACAAAACCCCCCAAGGTTACCCTCCAAGAACACTTATCAAGGTCACTTCCCCAAAGTCATACCCCTCTGACTTTGGGGGAGACCCAGGAACGGCAAAGACCTTCTACTGTACTCCTCAATGACTTCCAACCTCCACGGTCCTAACCTTTTTTTTTCTGAACCTTCAACGCTGGACGTAAATGTATGAACAGAGCTTTTCGAACTTCACGGTCGCGCTCTTTGCTACTAATGCGCTCAGCCCGAGTGGCATCCAGAGCATGATGTCTTCTGTGTGGTTTGGATGATTTTGGAACGAGCAATAACTTCAAACAGTTATTGTCTGTCTGTGTAGTCGCACAGTGACTTCTGTGTTAGCCAGCGGTGGAATTTTGGGACAGAAGGAAGGTTATTCTTCTTGAAATTCAAGAGGTAACAGACTCATGGTACACCCCCATTTTTATTATGTGACATTTCAAACATCGATATCGATTTTGATTCCATTTTCAATTTTTCATCTGAGTGTACAATGACTATCTTGCTTCGCTCCTATTGGCCGGTGTGATGCTAGAAATGTTCAAATTCTAATAAAATCATGAAACTCCATGAATCGTCACCAAATTATGGTAATCAAAATGGTTTTTGTCGGAAAACATTTTTTTTTCTCATCACACGTCTTCTTATATCAGGGTCCTTATCAACAAATCCCAAGTACTTACAATTCGATATTGAATCCTCAATATTGATGGTAATTGAGCAACGCCGAACTTATGGACTATTCTATTCCAACATGATCGAATTATTCAATTACCGATGAACATGTTCATTCGATATGAGCTTGATAAATCAATGGAATCAGGGTATGATGATTATCTTGGCAACATCTAAGACTCTGAACGAACACGTGTACAGGACATTGTGCGCTACATGCATGTCTTTGTGAGCATAATGGCGAACTTTGAATAACTATGATCGGCCCTGAGAAATATATGGGGGATGCTAAGTATTCTCGAATTGGTTCGTAATGATTCTTTGGAAAATTATGCGAATGAAAGAACCATTTTAGTCTGTCAAATATTTGAAATAGGAGGAGGATGAGAAGATTTGGAGGCAGCGAAGCTCTCGGTATATTTTTCGAAATACCTACAAAAAATGTCATCCAGGAAAATAACAAGATTTCATGGGTATACAAGAAATGACACTCTACCAGATTATGGGAACGTTTGGCTAGCAATAACATAAGTTCCGTCAATATCCAACCCGCAAATATTGTGCGGGTATACGGATATCTGGAGGTGATGGGTTGGTGCAAATTAGCGCTGGAATGAAATTCTTACTCGTCTTGGAAAAGAATCCACAATAAATAATTCTCGATGATCAGGAAACAAAACTTACAATCATAGATTTGTCTCAAACAACAATACTATTGAATTGTTTTAGCAGTATATACAGGGTCATTGATTTGAACGGTTCATTAGACGTTCCTGGCGAACCAACCAGAGGATCATTTTGAGAGTGAGGGTGATTCTAAAATAATTTCGAAAATGCGGCCACTTTCACCAAAAAGTAGAATAGATGTCTTCACTAGTATAAGATAATGAAAAAATATGGACAAACACACTTGTTCATTCATCGTGGACCACTTAATGGACTGGTCGGATTGTGTTAGGGGCAAGTGGCGCAAGAATTCGAAAAAGCTACCAATGCATTACAATAGTTACTTATAAAGCGGCTGAACAATTAATTCCATATTGTTCATAATGGATGATTATGAATCAACTATTTCCACTCGATTGGATGGATACTAGTTGAAGATGTTATGAGTAGTGGATTGAGTTTTGTTTGGAATAGTGCATTCTTGACACGGCTTCAAACTGAAATTAGGTAAATCATTCTCAATTACCAAGACAGTTCAAGGAAAGAATAATACCTACCTAAAAATGTGAAAGAGTTTTCAGTACGCAAAATCTGAGAATACTTCATTCATACAGGAAAAAAGTTGAGAGTGAAATGTCAAAAAAAACAGAACACAACGATAATTGAATAATGGCAATTGATACTGATATTATTACTAATCGCACAACTGAAATTCCATTCAGGGTAGGTATGTGTTGCAGAGGTTCTCGCTGGATGATTGATTGAACGTTTCAAATGAACTCAATTGGAAACTGTGTGAATGATGATCTTCGAAGTGTTGAAACATCCGACCACTATCAGGTTCAACTTCAGAGTATTTTTTCACCTGAAATGATTATAAATCATTATATGTACGTTTCTATTCTCCTTGCTAGTATCCTAGTTCACTATGGAGTGAATGTCCTATTTTCTTCTTTTCTTTCTCCAAACTGCATATTGATTATGTAATGAAAACAATTATAATCATGATCGAACTGAGGCCACACCTCAGTACGACTCAACATGAGTAGGATCCACATATTTACTATAAATAAATACTTTCATGATACCAATCATTGAACTGAAGTTTTCGAAACAAAAATATGAATTAATTGATCATATTCAATTGTCTTCCATTTCCCATTATACTTATTCGGAATACCATTTTGAACGTCGTGCAAGTTTGTCTGATAAATGATTTCACCAATCGCCCCCACGCCGCACGTGTAGCCAAAGATGAAACAACCCGCCGCGACATAGATATTGTTTTCTCGATGCAGGGACGGATCTCAGTTTGCCATAGTATTGTGCGTTCAGCACAACTCTTGAACTGTTTTTTAGTGTTCAGTGGATGCTGTAGAATAGCACAGTTTTTTAAAATATGGAAACATAACTCATGCCTTGGGAATGTAGTGACGAGTCTTCGAATGGTGCAAAGTACTTTTCCCACTTAGATTCAGCATCCAGTGGTGATTCAGAGACACAAAAAGATGCACAAGTTGGAAATGTACGTCAACATTTTTGCGAACATTCCAAAAACATTATTCTGAAAGTTTACAAGAATATTGTGAACAGCGAAGGACAAGCGGATGCAATTGAAAAAACATTGTTTTATACAGAAATACCTGTGCAAACTATTTATGAATTGATCAAGAATGGAAGTAAAAAACGCAATACTCGTAGTGATGAAGGAACGAAAAGAGCTTCAGATATATTATTTAGACGAAACTTGGTATGACACCCATGATACTGCCAAAAAAAGGTGGACTGACGATTCATCACGCTGCAATATCATTGTACCTCCTAGCAGAGGAACTCGGCTAGTGATTTTACATCGTGGTTCAGAAAGAGGGTGGGTTCCGAATGCTTTGAAATTGTGTGGCAAAAATCTGGCAGAGTGCAATGTAGATTATCATCAGAATACGACTCCTGCTCTATTCGAAGAATGGTTCGAGAAAATTTTGATTCCAGGAATAGAACCGAATAGCGTTATCGTCCTTGATAATGCTTCGTTTCATTCTAGATTCCGAACAGTAGTAGCCGTGAATCCAAAACTTTCTGATTGATGATGATATGTATTTCGAAGACACGTACACCAAAGGCGAAGTCCTTGAAGTATTAGGTACGGAATCGTTTAAAAAAAGATTTGTAATCGACGATATAGCTAGTCGTTATGGACATATAGTGTTGAGGCTACCACCGTATTTCTGCATATTCAATCCCATAGAACTGATTTGGGGACAATTGAAAAAACGGATTCGCAGAAAGAACAAAATTTTATGAAGAAGTTATTAGGTTAATCAGTGAGGAAGTTCATAAAATTCAGGCAGCCGATTGGCATAAAGTATTAGAAAAAGTAAAGGAATATGAAAATCAGTACAAGGAAATCGGGGCATTCCATACCAGAAATGGAAATAAGTTCATCATAAATTTAGACGACAGTGATGATGAAGACAATGGTATTTTTTTCAGAGGAAAATGTACTGATACCTTGAGATTATGTTTTGATGATTTCAAGAATATGGATATTGAGAAAGTTACGAAAAGGATTATTTTATCTGTATCGAACAAAGTTTTTGACCCACTTGGTTTCGTGGCTCCTGTCCTTCTTTTTCCGAAATTGCTGCTACAGAAAACTTGGATGGTCAAACTAGGATGGAATGAAGAGGTTCCTGAAGATATATGTAGAAATTTTTTGCAGTAGTTGAACGAATTGAACTGTCTAATGGATTTAACGGTCTCAAGATGGCTAATGCATGACGCAGATGTTTCTTCAAAATTGAGTTTCCTGAGAAAAGTGTTAGGTAGAGCCTGCCTTTCATATGAAGAACTCACTTCGGTAATATGCGATATTGAATCCATTGTTAATTCGAGACCACTTACATATATCTCTGAAGATAAATCAGATTTATTAACGTTGACTCCTGCCATGTTCCTTCAAGATATAAAAGAATTTGGTGTTCCAGATCTTGATATGATAGAAGCAAATACCTTGAAGAGGAGATACAAATACAGGAGTAAAGTTAGAGATGATCTTCGAAGACGTTTCCGCGCTGAATATCTTGGGCAATTAGTTTTACGGAAGAAGAGACCCGGAAAGGTAAACTTGAAGGTCAATGATGTGGTTGTCGTAGAAAATGACTGCGCTAGAAGAATTGATTGGCCTTTAGCGAAAATAGTTGAAGTGTTTCCTGAAAAAGATGGAGAGATTAGAGAGGTGCGTCTGAGAACTTCTTCAGGTTATATTTTGAGGCCCGTACAACGATTGTTTCCCTTGGAAATGGATTCTGAAAATGAAGATACTAATCACCTGATTTCAACGCATAATAATAATAGTTTTTCACCACAGAACAGAGTCGATCAAATAATAACAAGATATAAGAGCAAACCTCCGTCAAGATATAGTTCTGAAACTGATTGATTCATACTCTTCCGAGGTAATGACTCGTGGTGGGAGGAATGTTGAGAATTGAAGAACTCAAAGAAGCTGCTGACAATCTTCATTTTCATTTAGTTTATTTGTTAAGTTGTCAAGACTCTGTATGAACAGTGTAGAGAGAATCAGACAGTTAATGTCAAATTATATTATTGAGATTGTCTATCAAAAAGTAAAGTGTTTTTCATATTTATTGATACTTTTGGAGCAAGTCTGCTTCAAAGTATCATATATACCAGGTCGGTAGTATAATAGCAACAATTTCATTGATAACAGACAGAATATACAACAAACACAAAGACAACCAACACTGATAACAAATGTAATCCCATACATTCCCAGAATATCTGAAAAAATTGAACGTGTCTGTGACAAGTTTCGAGTGAAAACAGTGTTCAAGACAAGAAAATACAATGATATCGAATTTGACTCACACAAAACCGAAAAATGAAGAACAATCATCGAAAAATTGTATTTACAGTATACCATGTATTTGTGGAAAATATTATACCGGTGAAACCAGCAGGCCTCTATCAGTAAGGATGAAAGAGCATAAGAAAAATATAAAGAAAAGATATACTGACAAATCAAAATCAGCTGAACATATCCTTACTGAAAATGGACAACATATGGCCGATTGGGGTAATATTATATATATATTATATATATTATATTATATATATATTATATATATATTATATATTATATATATTATAAAAGAAGACCACGACCAGAAACGAAAAATCAAAGAGTCGCTTGCATTCTCCTGAACGGAGACAATAATATTGCTTCTTGTTCAGTCGATATAGATAGAACTTGGCATCCACTTCTGAAACTTGAATATGAAAATGGAAAATTCGATATCCATTAATGAAACACCTTGTAACCAGAATTCCTCCGTCTACCAAATTGAGAAAAATATTTTAATTGTGTTGTGAACGGGAGCAGATTCGTTCCCGAAACGTCCACCAAGTTAAGTAGAGGTTTAATTCTCATTGAATATATATGTGTTTCCAAATTCTTTCGAGAACAAGGTGTCACTGACCAATAGAGAATTTCTCTTCTAGGTATCTAAAGGCATTTTGGGCAGATCCCAAATCTTTCCTCACTACAAATATATTGAAATAATTTTCAATAACTTCTTCTGTATTTTTTAGAAACGAGTAGAGAAAATCCCATGAAGAGCTGAAAAATGAATGTACCACCTCAGAACTTACGGACAGTATGTGAACAGTACTGCAGGACAGGTCAAATTTGTGCTTTGTAGATCATAAGTAGTTGCTGGGATGTGGAGTATCTCTTCGCACGGAATAGAAAGCCAAGTTTTTGTGAAGCAGTTTTCGCAATGGACCTCACATGATCGTCCCATGAGAGAGCACTATTGGTGGTGACACCCAGCATGGATATTGACGACCTCATAGGAACAGTGGTACCCGACATCATCGAATTGGGCATCGTGTGATCAGCCTTCTTGGTGAACATACAAGCTTGAGTTTTAGTTGCATTGAACTGTACTAGATTCTCAGATCCCAATTTCAGAATTCTTGTCAGATCCAGAAACACAAAATTCTAACAGTAGTCGATATCTTCATTCTTGTCAAGAAACATATTATTAACTTTGACACAAATCCTTCCCACTATGCCACTTGCCAAAACAGCGTCATTGAGCTTCCACGTACGGCAACAAATCTAATCAAAAATTCTTTGATTTACAATGATTGCAAAATGTACAACCACCTCCCAATAGAAATTAGGAAAATTAGTTTGCTTGATAACTTCCGAAAGAGAGTAAAACTTCTACTATTGGATCGCCCCTATTACAGTGTTACTGAGTTTTTTAACGACGAGCATCAGCAGACTCATTTATGTATATGCTCATTTCTGACTATTTTCATGAAAATTTTCAACTATTCGTTGTAACTTGTAGATGGGTATTAGAACTACTTGTTGTTACTTTTATTCATATGTATGCATTGGCTCATTTTCTGATTACCTCTTATGCAGATTTCAATAACTTATTGGACTGTATGTTGTTGGATATTTCTAGAGCTGCTTGTCCATACTGCTATTGTTTTTTCTTCTTTCTATTCAAACTGATGACGTCTCTTGTAGACCCTTACTTGCTGGTGTTAATATTGTCTTTTTTTTAGACTTGAGGTTATTCTTAAGAAACAAGCTTTGTCAATGAGAACAATTTCTTTGGACAATTGAGCATATTTCTCTCTCTCTCTCTCTCTCTCTCTCTCTCTCTCTCTCATTTGAAGCATCGACCCGTCTTCGCCTTGCATCTCTGGCCTCGTTGGATGATTTAGGGGTTCTAGAGGAAGAGGCGGAATGAAGTGTACTATCATCCGCAAAACTATGAACTGGGCTGGAGGTCACATTCAACAAATCATTGATGTGGAGCATGAACACAGTTGCCTTGTGAAACACCAGCATTAATCGTCATTGTATCAGACGAGAACCCGTCTACCACCGCGTAGAGTGATCTATCTGCAAGAAAACTCGATAGTAAAAGACACAGTTGGGGTGGCAAACCATATGACGGAAGTTTCGCTAGGAGGCCTTGGTGCCAAACTCGGTCGAAAACTTTGGAGATGTCCAAGGCTACAGCCAGAGACTCCCCATGTCTCTCGTTGACACCTGCCACTTATGTGTCACATAGGCAAGCAGGTCTCCTGTTGACCTCTCGTGACGAAAGCCATATCGCCGGTCGTTCACGATTCTTGAACTCTCTAGATATCGGATGAGTTCGAAGTTGATTGCTTTTTTCATAACTTTAGAGATCACAGATAGTAGTGCAATCGGTCTATAGTTGTTAGGCAGGGTTTTTTTGCCCTTCTTTGTAATCGCTTCGACCCTAGCTGTCTTCGAGTTAGAAGGAAATACGCCGAGTTTGTATGAAAGGGTGAACAACCTGCAAAGAACTGGTGTTAGTTCTGGGGCACATTTCTTGAGAACAATAGGCGGTATTCCGTCAGGCCCCATAGCCATCTTGACGTTGAGGCTAAGCAGAATGTGTCTGATTGTGCGTTGCCGGAAGACAATTTCTGGCATACGGTTATCGATGGTAGTGATTTTGGGAATTTCCTGGCCTCGTGGATGCAAGGTAGAATTGTCTGCAAACATTTTGACGAAGGTGTTGGCTCCTTCATGAGGTGTTATAGCCGATGTATTATCATCCTTTGTGAGGGGAGGAAATGAGCTAGAAGTGAAATTTCTCCCGATTGCCTTGGCAAACGTTCAGAATGAACGGGAACCATTTGGACACTCTAAGAGCTTTGATCTCATCTTCGTGTTGTATGCCTCTTCAGACTCATCTATCTTTCGATTGCATGTATTCCTAGCATCAACATATTCAGCTCTAGTTTGCGGGCCGGAGATGAGGCTGATTTTTCAAGAAACGATATCATGAACTTCCATAATAATCGTATCTGGCCGAATGCGATTGTTATGTTATCCACATGCGACAACGCAAACTCATTTTCAAGACAGTTCCTCTTTCAATGTATGGGTAGGCATAGCTGGGGATTATTCAATTGGGCCCTATTTTCTCCCCTTACGTTTGAACGGAGATGCTTATCAATTTTTTTTCGTAATACGAGCTTCATGGAGCCCCTGCTCATTTCAGTCTGATAGCAAGGAATTTCTCAGACGTAGCATTTCCGCAACGATGGATAGGAAGAGGAGGCACTCAGCATTGGCCCCAGAGGTCACCAGACCTCAATTCCGTCAATTTTTTCTTTCGGAGACACCTAATATCACTAGTTCATGATAGCCCCATTGAAATCGAGGAAATTTTAAGGAATGTTATCTTGCTGCGAAACGATAAGAAACACTCCCGGAATTCTTTGATAAGGAGTCACTTTGAGCATTTATTGTAATAGTCGTTCCTTTCAATTCTCATATTTTCAATTGCCTAATAGATAACATAGTATTTTTCCGAATTGTTTTTCACAAACTCCGGAATTTAGCACTTTCTAATTTAATAATTGAACCTGAATTGATAAGGTAGTTTCATAATGCTCAGTCCACAAGAAGTCTGTCCGAGTATACTGAGTATAAAGTTTGATGAAAATGAAAGCAGTTGCGAATAACTCATGACGAGAATCAATCATGTTTTGGAAAATTTCTATCGCATCTGTATCTCGAAAACAAATAATCTATTGATGAACATTCCACACGAAGGTAGTTTATCTTGACGAGACCTACCACATACTTAGTTTTCGTTATGTTCTAACATGCATCGATATAGAAAATTGTAGATATCTTGAAAACGATTACCTCCAGCGTTGTTGAGAAGGTTTACCTTTTTTACTTGGAAAAGGTGTTGGAATAAGGTTCATTCATGAACAGTACCAAGTACGCAGCGCCCTGTAGATGTAATATGGAAATTGATACGAAATTATGATTTCCCACAACACAAAGACCCCAGGTATCAAATTTCGTGCTGATAACTCATCTTCTGCAAGAGTTATGTTTGAAAAGCGAACGAAAAATTCAGATTTCAACAACCTGTATCTCCGAACACATTTCCGGACACAAGTTCATACAGACTTTCCTTGTTACACCTTGTATGTTCACTACGACGACTCAAAAATGTAAATTCATTGTAATAAGCCAAGTCATTATAGAGTTTCAATTTTTTGTGAGCTTTGGCTCTTTGTTTTATGCAATCCATTGTGGGTGTGGTGAAGTACATGGGATATCTTTCATTCCTCACGAGTATTTTGGTTACGAATCGATTCATAGCTTTTCCTAATTTTCCATTGAAAATTCCCAAAGCGCTATCAATACTATGATAAGCGAACAACTCATACCAGTTCGTCTCGTTCAAGTATGCGTTGAGTTCTATGTAACTTGCTCTTTTGAAGTTATAGAATTCACTATGATTTCTGTTTATATTTTAAATCAGAGGGCTCTTTACATTGACCTCGATTGCTGGATGGTGACTATCTATCGATACTAATAATGAATCACTCTTATACAAGTTATGAATTGAATTATCAATATGAAAAAACTTGAAGTCTAAAGTTCTGTTATTGTGATTATTCTCAAAATTATCCTGCATGAACTCTCCAGAAGATAACAGATGAATCAAATTGGAATCATCATCTGATTCAAGGGGTGAGTTATAGGGGGATATCAAGAAAAGTTGTCAGGAAATTGTTGCAGATTCTGAATATGATATTATATACAGAATGTTTCATTTGGAATATCGAAGTTGTTACTTCCTTTTGATAGAAGGAGAAACACCACATTATTGGAATTATTGTAGGAAGATAGAGCGGGTCCATTCATGTGAACACCGGAACTTTCGAAACGATCCCTTGGCTGGTTCGCCAGGAACATCTGATGAACCATTCCAATCAATCACCCTGTATTATATCCTGCAGCATCTCATGAGGAATACCATTTTTCATTCCAAATAGATCAGCTGAGAAGAGTTTGATATGAATTCTTCTGTTCAACCTATAATTATCGAAAAAAAATGCCTTGATTACCAAGTCGAATATCTCCGTACATTGAGATAACTCGCATCTCAAAACTCAAACACAAATTGTTCTCGTGGGGGAGCAAAGCTTTTCATGATCGAATGATATTTCCTAACACGCTGTATGAATATGCCAATCATGCCAATATTAACTTCCTGAGGATGTGTCTGCCCTCTCTCTCTCTCTATCTCTCTCTTTCTCTCTCATTATGAGTTACTATACATAATAATTCGAAATCATAAAATTATTATGATCTCTCACTATACGATCAGGATGAACATGCATAACGAATGATCACGAACTGAAGAAATACAGTGAAAAATACATATTTTCTGTGAGTGGAGACTTAATTTGTGATCTTAGAGACATGAAATTGTGATGCTGAGAAAAATAACTTTCTATTTCACAAATTGAATTAACATTTGTTTCATTTGGCATCATGGTTTGCTTCACATTTTGTGCCTCACAACGACACAGATGAGATGAAACTTGTGAATAATTCATATTATTTGGAATCTCTGGGTGGTACCAGCAACGTGTGAATGCAACTCATTTTGTTACCTCTGTTACCTTCTGACGTGTGTTGTGTGTCAAAGTTACTCAGTTTTCGCTTTTGATGGCCCTGAAGTTACAATTCCAATACACCACGTTGATGTGTTTTTTTTTTGGTAGAAAGAAACAAAATTATGGATGACAGTGGTCTGTGGGCGTAGAACTTCAGTTTTCAATAACTGCACATTGCAATCTACTACGCCAATGGAAGAAAAAGGGGTAAGAGTATAAAATTGGGATTGCATAACTATTTCATTTGAAAAAAATCTCTCCGAGAGACACGAAATATTCATCATTCACATGCATATGAAAATTCATGTGATGAAGAGAACGAAAATGTTCGCATAGCTTCTCCATCATCTCTGAGTTTATCCGTTTCATATACCCACAAAATTGAAGCACAATCGTAGAACTTTTTCAAATTCATGATGGAGCAACGATTGAATAATGTATCGTGAGTTACTTTGTCTTGAGGTAGGTTTACTTGAATCGACCGTTTTTGGTCTGAATAATATGTGGTATCCTTGTAAAGACTCATCAC
Organism: Gastrophysa polygoni; assembly: GCA_963576655.1. Lineage (NCBI taxonomy): Eukaryota > Metazoa > Arthropoda > Insecta > Coleoptera > Chrysomelidae > Gastrophysa > Gastrophysa polygoni. Next base: position 29,719,968 of record OY755082.1, read on the forward strand.
ATACACCAAGTATATCATCGTAACCCTCATTGTATCACAATACCTCCCACAATCTTCCTGTCAATAAAATGATAAAATTTCATAGGATAACATATTTGTTTACAGTACTCATTTTCTATAGTACAGGTTATTACTCACCTTCAAGTTTTGAATTCCACAGATGCAGTTTTTCGGAATCCATGGTGGAACCTCATCGGAAATACTTTTGTGAGCTATGGTATTGCCCAAGAGTAAAGCCCACTCACTCTCTGGTATTGATTTCGGGTATATCTTATAAAGAACGAAAAATAAAAACTTCAGTCGATCGAGTTTGAAGATTCCTCTGCTCATATAATTGTATACAGTAAGGAAAAGATGTTTATGTTGTGAGTCGCTATCTTGCCCTGCAAAATGATACACATTAACCACAAGAATAATGTTACATCAGCTGAAGTACCATTTCAGATATACTAAAAATTCTCATTCCTGAATTCTACATACTTTGATATGTGTTTATCATGACAAAATTAATTGAAATTATGAATAACATGAATCTATAAGTGTAGAGCTTGAGTTTTCAATAACGGTAAATGCAAATCCCTTCGCCAATGGAAGAGAAAGGTAAGAGATTTCGGGTATATCTTATATACAACTGATGATATACAGAGTTTGGAGATTGCTTTGCTCATATAATGGTTCACAGTGAGGAAAACATGTTTTTGTGTCGCTATTGTACCCTGCGGAATGATACACAGTAACCAGAAGAATCACGTCATAAGAGTTGAAGTACGATATTAGATATATTACAAAGTCTAAGATATCATTTCCAATGTTTGACGTCAGATATCGATTAAATCAGTTCATGAAAGATTTCTCAACATTATTCAGGCAGGGTGTTCGTTAAAAACGTGCTAATATTTGGAGGGGTGATTCTTTGACTCATTCCAAGCAAAAAACTTCCTTAATGAAATGTATGACATGAACGTATGTCCTAAACTTTTGACTTCTCAGAAACAGGGTAATAAAGTTTCAAACAAAAAACAGTCTCACTATGATAACTGATTTGGTTACATGTTGTCTACCAGTGGCGTCCGTAAGGGTTTTGCATTGAATATTCTTGGAGGAAAAAATACTACTGCTTTCTCTCGAAATGAAAAGTTCATCTGAGATCCTCATCTATTTCCAAGCAAATTTGATCTCATGGGCCATCTCATTTCAGACAGTACGAAAACGAGTTCAATTCCATTTCATGGAAGTGAAATGAACGGCTGAAATTATTAATTATCGATGATCCATCACTGATGATAAAAATTGTTCATTCGTACAATTGAGCTGTTCATATCCAAATGTCTGATCTTGGGTATGATATCAGTTATTCAAGCTGATTCATCATAGAATATCGAAATACTCGATCAGCATATCAACATAACGTTTCCAAGTATACAGGGTGTCTCTGAAATAGCTGTACAAACAATATCACAGACTTCTGAGATTCAAATGAGATTATTGAACTGAACTGAGAGGATAATCATGTATGAGAAACATGCCATACCATCTTGATTGATATGAAGGGTGTTACATATTTTGATTACTGTCGATTGAAAAATTTATAGATCTCTTTCTGAGTACGCCAATGACCAGATCTCCATGCTGTTTTATAGCATATCGTTCATCACCTAACTTTATGTACTCTTGAACTCCTCTCAGTTTATCAATTTGATGCAATTAACCTAGTCAAGGAACTTCTATTGGTGCAGAATCATTATTATTGATGGTGTGATGCTGATCTATAGTGAGAATTGATGACCCAATGAAATTCGAGTCATCTTGGTTGAATGAGTCCTTTTGGAATCTGTCGATCATTTATTCTTCTTGTGATTTAGGACCCTTTGTCCTCCAATTCTACACAACAATTATTCGTTTTGAAATCTCTAGGTGATTCTGTACATACGACTTCAAGTGATCAAATATAGTAGACTCTGTGCCTCCTCGATATCAAACTGACAGTTCCTCGTGTCCTGAACTTGTCAGATATTTTTTGAATCAAATAAGCTATTTCACTTCATAACTGTTGCGTTACAATACACTAACGCGGAGTTGACAGATATGCTATTAGTTTTTGGGTATTGTCAGGGTAATGGTCGTGAATGTGTGAGGGTATACCGTGAAAAATTTCCGAATCGTCGTTTATCAAACCATAAGACCTTTTCCTCTGTTTATAGACCAAACTGGTCGTTTTGCACCCACAAGATTTGATAATGGACGTAGACGCGTTAGACGAATTCCTGTACTTGGAGAACATCCCTTGGCAAGAACCATCGAAAATCCGACATTGAGCATCAGACGTTCAGGTCTTGAAGTAGGATTATCGAAAAGTACCATCAATAGAGGTATGAAAGAATAACTGCTCCATCCTAACCATATTCAACCAGTACAAGATTTTCTACAACTCGATCCTAACTCACGTCTAGTTTTCTGTCGGTTCATCAACGGGCAGAGAGCACAGTTCACACAATGAACAAGTTTTGGTGATGAAAATCTGCACGCAATGAAGGTAACCCATTACGAACATGAATTCGAGATCAATGTGTGGGCAGGAATAATTGCAGATTTCATTTCGGGTCAAATTATCTTTTCTCATCGACTTACTGGCGATAACTATCTGGATCACGTTCAGAATACGGTGCCATGATGGGGTTCCACTACATTTCACTTTACATGTCCACCGCTATTCGAATCAAAAATATCCAAATAGATGGATCAGCAGAGGAATTGATGCTCTCGTGAACTGGCCGCCACGCTCGCCAGATTTGACACCAATGGACTATTTTTTTGTGGGGAGCTGTGAAATCTGAGGTGTACTCCAGACCAGTGAATACTGAACAAGAATTGTAGAGACACATTCGGCAAACAATAATCATTTTCAACAATGATGCAGAAGTGATTCGAAATGTAAATTCAAATTTTGTACGTCGCATAGAAATTTGCATAGTAGGAAACGGTAGTCACTTTGAACAGTTCTTGAAAGTGTATTCGACCACTTTTTTCGTCATCATGTTCAGTATCACTAATTTTTTTTTATCAATTCCACGTTTCATCAAGGAATCAATTATGTTTGGAATGATTATGTGATAAAAAATGGAACACTCTGTTCTTCGAATTCGTGGAATGCTAGCCAAATATTGAATATCATGAATATGATCAATGATTTCCTACGGAAAGGAAGTACAAACTGAACCTCAATAATTGAATAATTCGTGTAACACCAGATATCTCGTCTAGAACACCGCAACGAGAAATGGGCAGATCGCAGTTTCGTAGTAAAAATCATTCATACAAAAGGCGTGGCCTGGACGCGCCGAGCGCCGATATCGCTTTGTGGGTAACAAATCCTATGATGCTACGATGTAATAGTTCACAAAATGAATATTCGGTAATTCCAACGTGTACATTTCAGGTTTTCATGATATATAAAATACCTTTCAGAAAAATGTTCCATTGAGACTGTATTACTTGCAATACAATGAAAAAATGATATGAACGTGTCAATAATTATTGCGAATCTCGTTCTCAAACTGGAAATATGGCAACGACACTTTCCAATCGGTCACAATAGTATCCTACAGTGGACCAGATATTGGCAATGTCTGATCTTCTTTGAATGTAAATAGTTCCGTCTCCTTAGGATAATAAGTCCAAACGTACAATCAAATCCTATCTAGAGAATGATGCTTTTCATTCTATTGATGGATACCTCGGAAATATTTCGAGCGCGACTTTCTGCCCCTTAGAATATACCTACCATCCATAAATTACTATTTGTTTTTCAAATTGTTGTTACGCTTTTCAACTGTTGTTGTGTATTTCTTCAGTTTACATGTTTGCACTTGTGAGTTAATAATGGAGATTTGTATCTCTAGAACATTTTCAAACGAATGACCTGCTATGAATGTACTTATGTATATGATATGGTCGGATGAACTATCTATCAATTCATCTATCTATCTATCTATCTATCTATCTTTCTGACCAACACTGATATATTCATATATTCCCGGAATATTTGAGGAAATTGAACGTGCTGGTGACAAGTCTCGAGTAAAAACAGTGTTCAAGATAGAAGATACAGTTATCGATTTTGACTCATACCAAACAGAAAATGAAGAAGGATCATCGAAAAATTGTATTCACACTATCATGTGTTTGTAGAGAACATTGAACAGGTGAAACTAGCAGGCATCTATCAGTGAGGATGGAAGATCATAAGAACAATGTAGAGAGAAGATATACCAACAAATCAAAATCAGCTGAACATATCCTTACTGAAAATGGACAACATATGGCCGATTGCAGTAAGATTAAGATCATAAAGAAAGAAGACAACAACCAAAAACGAAGAATCAGAGAGCCTGCTTGCATTCTTCTGAACGGAGACAATAATATGCTTGTTGTTCAGTTGATATGGATAGAACTTGGCATCTGCTTCTCAAAACTGGATATATTCAATGTCAAATCAATATCAACATGAATTCAATGTCATTCAATAAAAAATACCTCGTAACCAGAATTGCTCCGTCTGCCAAATTGTCACTTTTCAGTGTCAAAACAACTAAACATTGAAAAGAAGTTGCGAAGATGAAGAGTTCTGATTGTGTTGAAAACGGTAACATACTCGTTCTCTAAGCGTCCACTGAGATGAGTGGAAGATTTATTTTCATCAAAAATAATTTATCATTTCCATTTTTCCATATTTTTCTCCAAACAAGATGTCACTAACAAATAGCGTAGTGACCTCTTGGTGCAAATCAGAAATCTTTTATAGCTTCCATTCAATTTTTCAGAAACGAGGAAAGGTAATCCACACAAGAGCTGAAAAATGAATGTACCACCTCCTTGAATAAGTTACAGACAGTGTTTGAGAAATGACACCTCCACGAAGGAAGGGCTCAGATTATCCCTCTGAAATGTGCAATGTGTAATAGTATACCTTCAATTCTTTCCATTGCTCGATAGGTCAGAAGGGACTGCAAGAATAAATTGGTGAAGGCGTTCACAGACAAAAGATAGATGATGTTCGATTTTGCAAAGTCATTGCAAGCAAAATAAAGAGAACTGCCAAAATCAGCTATCTTCCTGTATAGATCATATTCTGATTCCAATTTTGATTGAACTTCAATCGATTCTCTCAGAGCAGTAGCTATTTCCTCAGAACTAGCTTTAGTCCTATTCAAAGATTCTAGAAGCTTCTGTGAACAAAATCATATGCTGAAGAAAAATATACTCATAATCATCACTTCATATTCACCAAGTCTTGTAAAATATCGCCAGTAGAGCTTCCCAAGTCTTCGAGCAATTGATTCTGTAGATCATTCAACTTTTCCTCCATGAATTCTCTTTCTTTGAGCAACTGTTTCTTCCTGTTCTCGAGCCCTGGGTTCTCTTGGTGAATGGTGGCAAATAAAATTCGTTCTGAAATGATATATTATGAGAACAAATCCATCAAACTTCAGGAGTTGGTGACCTGTTAGTCCAGCATGTGTTACAGTGAAGTTTATAGAATTTATAAGCGGGATGATTTCGGGCGTCAAGTTCAGTTTTTCGTTTCTGCTACAAAGGATGAGTTTGAATTCATTATTATAGTCCATCAGCTTCCCGTTCATTCTTATCAGTTTCCTTTCCCCTAGAACCCAAGTGGATATCAATGACTAACATAGTATTACCAATTTTAAAACTCTCACACATTCAGTATTGTGGAATTCAATTGTTTCTCAGAACGCTTTTTGCAGATAATTAATGTGTCATTATTTGGACGAGAGCTCTGAAAGAGCACTAGCATTCTGGGTTCTCGGGCCTCAGATGAGATGATCTAAGTCGCGGGCATACCTACTGATATACATTTGGCGAATGCTTTTTCTCCAGGTTACTCTCTCAAGTTGTACACTCGAATCAACGTATCTTTCATTCGGCGAACCAATACTCGAACATGGATTTCACTAATTGTGAATATTTTTTTCCTCGAACGGTAAGTTCATTCGGCTCTTCCAATTACAAACAAACAACAGCAACACAAACAATATATCTGAACTGAAGACAAACAATTTCGAATCCGCGAATCATAGGTAGGAACATTCAATTCGAAAACTTCCAAGAATTATGGATGATACAGTATTATGGTTTCGTCTCAGTCACTAGAATTCCTTCTCGATTGTTGCAAATGATTTCAGAAAATGTCATATTCCTTCACTAGAACACTCTGTAGATTATTCCATTTCTGAATGAAGTTATTCTCGAGTTATTTCCTCCTGATTCAAATATTTGCCTTATTTCATCCATTCTTCTTCGAGATATAAGCGTTCAAATGTTTTGAGAAATACAAAATATTGTGAACTGAGGGAATGTCACGACCTGTTTCCATTATCGTTTGTTATTATCACGTGTGTGTTTCGATGGATTCATGTATTTTTTTTCATCCTTCCATGTAGTGCGAAAATGAAAGGAGAAACCCTGTACATAAGACTTGCATTCGAAGGTGAGGAATGATAATGCAGATTTATCATTCCAATTTTCTTTTCACAAATCACAAACTCGAACAGAATTGTGATCAAGGAATTGATTACCTTGGTAGATGAATTCTCTTCTCAATATTTGGAATAGTACCGGAGATACTCTATCAACTTCTTCAATGATAAGAGTTTTCCCAAACCTGGAAAATACTATGATATATCCTTTAAATATGGAACTGACTTCTGTCTAACCTCACAGCTAACTCAAGCACTGCAACAAATTTAGGTGAGTTCTGATTGGTGCACTCGACCTTCTTATGTTTCATATGCTGCTTGATCCAGTTGGAAGCTGACGATGTTGGGTCTATCAACAACGGTACTGTATCAGCCTTGAAAAAATATATACGAGGAAGATTAAGTCATCAATCGTTTTCTTACAAAATATAGAGATGGTAGGTGAAGTTACCCCCTACTGATTTTTGAACTGCCCTATATCATAACGGAATTCGGAGGGCTCGAATAGGAGATTAAAACCTACATTTCGATGGGAAAATGACAGCTAAAAGATTCGAAATGGCGACAAATCGCCATTCTCGATTATTTTCTCAAATAGAACACCCCGTATGTCATTCCATTTTGGGAATCTGTTCATGATGATGATAATGAGTTCATTCAGAATATTGACAAAATGAACAGTCGAATATGGATTTCTGATGAATAAACTGAGAGAACCTCACGAAGTTAAAAACTTGTAGTAAGGATAATTATTCACTCAGATATTGCAAGTTTTTATCAAATATTGATTGGAGAAACGAAACTACTCAAGTCTGATATCCAGTTTTCGATTTTTGTTGCATTGGAATTAAGTGATTTTGTTTTCTCAATGTTATGTGGAATCTTATCATGTGCGTGAGGAATCGAATACTCATAATTTCTGCGTCCAATCGACTTGTTTGTTTTATGTTTGAATGTTTGAATCGAATAGTATCTTCATCTCTGATATCAAGGGTAGGGTCAATTCAATTTTCATTCATAAAAATATAAATCAGTAGAGTGAATGAATGAAAAAAAATATTCATATTGATTTTCTCAGATTCCTTGAATGAAAGTGAAGTAGATAACGAATATTCTTTCTCATAAATAATGTTCGAAAGTCATTTTGGTGCAGTCTCTTTCTCTCTCGAATATGCTCACTTCACTCCTCCCTATCCAAAAATTCCATAAATTAATTGAGACTGAACCAAGGCAAAGCCGAACATTTTCAAATTATGAATATTCAGAATGTTTTCCAAATGTTTGAATCTGAGATACATGCTCATTTCAAGTTATTGTCAATCATTTGATGATATTTGATGAAGTTAGTTTCATAGATGCTCATTTGACTACTCATTTTAATAGTTCCAAATTTTGGTTGGGAATTTTCATAGGAAGTGGTAATTATATATTATGTTTCTCTAGAATTGATTGTCGATGAATAATGATCAAATCAATCTATAATAATCGGAGAATTATCAATCACCTTATTCATCAGTTCACGCCCATCTTCTGCAGAATGAAAGATGACAGTATCGCATGCAATAGAATGAATAATGCCAATTGAATTCAACGGCAATAAATCATTGAGGTGAATATTGGAAAAAAGTGGACTCGAAATACTTCCTAGAGGAATACCATGTTTCAAAATTTCCGGATAGCTAGAAGTCCATGACTAACTGAATAAAATGCCTCAGTTAAGTCAAGGGATGAACAGGAAGTCGGTTGGTTTTCATCAATAGATTCAATTAAATTATCAGTTGAATGAACGTTGCTCATTCGGTTTCGTCAAATTGCACACCATGTGTCATTTCAGACTATTCGACAGATGATTCAATTGGTTCTTCACTGATATGGATATGAGAATTTTTTGAAACCCTGTATGTTCATCAAAACATACATATGTGGAGTTCATAAAATCCTAAAACTGGAAATCAACTTACAATTGAAATGAATAAATAGTGTTTTTGTCAGTAAGAATCCTGTTGGAATATCTGTCGACCATTGTGAAATAACAGAGGGTATGCCATTTGAAATAATTAGCGTTTGAAATTCGTGTAAATTGGAGAGTCATTCTGACCACCCGGTACATTTCAGAGAGTGGATTATACCTTAATACCATTGAATGCATTATTGACAAACGATATTCACGTGATTCCAGATGAATTCCTCGAATTACGAGGAAAAACGGTTATAACTTGGCAACCCCGAACCAGATTTTTTAATTTTTGTTGATCTGGAAAAGGCCTTCGCTACAATAAGCCATGGAAGGCTGATTGCGAAACTTGGAAGAATGGGCTTCAGAGGCAATGCTCTGAAGCTCATTGAAGGCTTTTTATCGGATCGACAACAATTCGCGGAAATAGAAGGATCATTGAGTAGAGGTCTAATAATCGAATATAGCGTACCACAATGCACAGTTTTGGGTCCTATAATATTCAACCTCTATATAAATGCCCTTCTGGAAACAAGAGATGATAGAATATCACTCAGTTTTGCATATGACACAGTGGTACTCTATAGGGCTAATTCTTGGGATGAAGCGAAGATGAAAGCAGAAGAAGATTTCTCTCTTATTAAACGGTGGTTCACAACAAATCTCCTGACGGTCAATGTACTGAAAACCAAGTTTATACCATTCACTTCATATAAAAAATATTCGCACAATTTTAATGCCCTGGAAACACTATCCGGAAATGATACCTTATATATTGGAAAATCTGGCCAAATAAAGTATCTTGGTATAATGATTGACCAACATTTCAGGTGGGATACACAAATTAGTTATGTCGTCAAAAAAATTGTTACCGGAATTCAGATACCTTAGGAATTTCTTGAATACGTACTGCTTATCTACTTTATATTTTTCATTAGTACAGTCACAATTGGCATACGGAATAATTGGTTGGGGAGGTGTTCAAAATAATTATTTGAAAGGGCTAGAAACTATGCAAAAATGGATTTCAAAAATAACATAAAGAAAATCTAGAACTCATAATAGTGATATTCTCTTCATGGAGTCGAAAAAACTTGATATACGACAACTTTATGCTCAAGCAATACTACTACGTGAACATAAAAACAAAAAAATATATCCTATAATCTACATAGTTATAACACGAGAAATAAAAATGTCACCACAGGAAAGAAAAGAGTAATCGAAACAATAGGTGAGAGAAACCACGCATATATAGCTAATTTTGGATTCGTAAGCGGAACGCGATTTTTTAAAAAGCACAAGTTACTACTGTGGACTTTATTCAGATTGGTTTGCAATAGAACGAAATCATGAGAATGAGCGATACAATTAGTTTTATTAAATAAATGCGCTGAGTCGACAGCTAGCTATTCCATTGGTGGGGGTAGATGTGGCTTCCCATAACTCCTCCGCCCTTAGAGTGGAATCCTGGGTGAAACAACAGGGTTTCTTCTGAGGGGGTTGTCTGACTGGTCGGCAACACCCTGTATATTCTGCGTCCTGGAGTGGATGAATCTCTTGTAGTAAATGTAGGCTGCTGCAGCTACTGCGATGGCCATGAAGAAGTAGATGAAGATGGTCCAAACACTTATGCCAAAATGAATTTTTTCTTTCGACATATTCTGTATTCTTTGATGTTGATTATCTGAGGAGGCTGTGATGTGCTTAACTTCGTCGAGGTTAACGCTATCTAGTTTCACTGGTTGGAAATCTAGAGTATTTTTCATAAATGGAAGATTGAAGTCTAATTTTGGTGATTCAATTTTCTTATAAACACTTCGCGAATTCTGATAGTTTATTAAGTGAATGCCTTCAATGTCTAGAACACACTGTGAATTGAGTTCTAATATAAATGTTCCTTTGATTGGTATATTGTCTGTTTGTTGACCACACTTTTGTTTGACCAGTGTAGTTTTGGGTGAAACTATCATCCACTTGTTATCTTCAAGTTTCTGAATTTTAATCGATGTGATATCTTGTGATGTTCTTGGAGTATCTCAGCATTTCAATTTCACATGGAGCGTCATTTTTTATTTTGATGGGACTCGATTCATGACATAAAAATTGTTCGATCGATACTTCTTGGCATCTTTGATCGAAGAACATGTAATTTTGCTCGTTGAGGATAAGGAATTTTGACTGAGGTATTATAGCTTGGTAAATATTGTTATGGAATGTTGGCATTGGATAGAGATGGAAATAATTGTAATCTTCACTATCAACTATTGGGACCTCTATAATGAAAACGATTTGATTTCCTTTTGAGTAACATTTGATTTTCATAATTTTCTCGAAAATGAGAATATTTTCTATCGTTGGTTCGAACGGTGATTTATTAGTTCGCAAAAACGATTTGATTGCTTTCATTTCTTCAAGTAGTTCAATTGGTTCTACCATTGAATTATGAAATATATTCAATTTTGAAAAGGTAATGGCAATTTGGATTTTTTCAAAAATATCATACATTTCTTGAAAAGCCATTATGACTTGTGATATCATTGTATGGAATAAAAATTGATTATAAGTATGAGTGGAATGAATATTTGTATCATTCAAGACTTGTTGTATCTCTATGAGTTTATTTCGTAGAGTTTTCTGATTATTTGCCAAAATTTCAGTATCATTTCTGAACACATTAATTGAACTTTGCAGAAGTGTAATTTGTTCATCAACTAAGGTTTTAATTTCCATTTCATTACCAGATAATATTTCGATTGCTTTATCATATTTCTCAGCATCGTTTTGATCTAAGTTGCCAGTTATTGATTTGATTATTGATCCAAATCCATCTATAAGTCCTCGTTTGGTTCTGATTTTGTCAAACTTTTCTATAGGATTGAGTTGATCAATTTGGTTTGAAACTCTCTTTTCTAAGGAAAATGCTAAATTGTACAAGTTATAAAATTCTTTCCGATTAGGTTCTGATGTAAAATTGCTATCAATTGCTTCTCTGAATATTTGAAACTTTGATCTAAGTGCTACGTATTCATCAACTAGGCTAGTGATATCATATATTTGAACAAAATACCAATAGTCTATTGTATTCTGTACATTTCCTAGTTTCATTGTCAAAAGTCCAGGATTGTCAGCAAGGTCATGAAATGTCGGGTATATCAGTTCTCCATTTGTGTAGATGAAGATGCACGTGGTGAATCTGTAACAATGGGAGGCTTTCTTAATTCCTTGATATGAATGATCTCATTCTTTTTATTATCTTTATTCTGAATCTCTACTCTGTTTCTATCCAAGGTTTTTATTATCTCGAATGGACCTATAAATTTATTATTTTTCTTATTGCGATTATGAGGATTCTGTTTGTATACAGTTTGTCCTACTTTGAAGTCTAAATTATCATCACCTTGTGTATTAGATTTGGAAATAACTTTTTGTTTTTTTTCTTCTAGGGTTCCTTTTATCTTCGAATATACATGTTCTAATTTTTTCTTATGATTATCAGCATAATCTGTGAAAAATCAGTTCGGAAGAAACATTTCATTAGGGTTCCTTGAATTAGTGTGACCAAAAGTTAATTCGAATGGGGTATAATTTGTTGCGCTATGTAATGAACTATTATATCCAATAATAGCATAATCCATCAAATTATCTTGTTCTTCAGGATACATTTCTTTAAGAATTCTTAAATGTTCAATGATTGTCGAATGGAATCTTTCAACTATGCTATTTGATTCGTGATGAGCTGGTGTAGTAAAATGAATTCTGATTTTACACAGTATAAAATTTGACGGTGTAAATTTTTACACCTTAGAGTAGTACAAACATTTTTCACCGAATGGTGTTAACTGTGACACCATTGACAGTGGTCAGTCTGAAAAACTCCGTTTTATATGGTTTAACACCTGCCCAAAGACATTTACAATATTGGACACCGCTAGTGTTCAACATTGAATCCGCAAGTGGTTGAGACAACACCGTAGAGAGCGAATAAAAACTAAGACGCCATATTAACGCGTCTTTCGTGGTTCCGGTTAACAGTGAATCCAGTCCCTCCAACAGTCCCTTTGAAGTCGGAGGTCGTACGCGTCCTTATCTATCTAGACCTGTACATCTGTACAAGCCTGTCGAATTACCAATAAGATTCCCATTTATACTCGAATTTTCGGTCGTCGGTGAATCGCCAATATCTCTGGTGACAGGTTAGTGTGTTTTACCTTGAATCAATTCAATAGTGCAGTGTGATAAGTATAATGTTATAATTCGATGTTATTGAAAAAGCTCAACTGTCATTTTTGTACATCTTTCCGATGTAAAACGTAATATTTTATTCATGTTCTGTTCAGATAGCATTTTCTACTGTTGTAAGAAGTGTTATTTATGTTTTGACTTCCATTTGAATTTGTATATTATATTATCATCTGTCAGATGGAATGTTTTTCGTTGTTTATCATTGGAGAATAAATACTTATTTATAATCTCCATGTTTTTTTCTCACAATACTGCAACTGGATACAGATACCTCAAAATTATTCTGACACATAAAATGATATATGAAACAAAGAACACATTCTTTATACAGTTTTTTACACCTCTCGGAAGTCAAATTGACGCCATCGCAGACGAATATCAACAACTACCGGTGTGAAATATGACACCCGGCGGTGTCTATATCCATACACACCATCACAGTGTCAATTGAACACTGCATCAACGTTGTTAAATCGACACAAAAATGGTGTGTATGGATATAGACACCGCCGGGTGTCATTTTGGTGTCAAATATCCCGTCGATTTTCTACTGTGTATGTAAATTCAGAATTTCTTTGACTGTTTCATTATTGAATTCAGTGCCGTTATCAATTATAAATTTTTCAGGTATTCCAAATGATGTAAAATATTTTATTAGAGCATTGCTCACATTGATAGCCGTTTTTCCTGTTATTTGATATGCTTGGGCAAATTTGGTGAATGCATCTACAAGTGTCAAATAATTTTTATTATCGTAAAAGAATATATCTATATAGACTTTTTGAAAAGGTTTGGAAGGTGTTTCAGTTAGCATGGAGTATATGGTTTTTTCCTAGCATACTTTGTTCGTTGACAAATTTCACATGAATTTATGAAATTAGTTACTGACTCTTTAATTCCTGTCCAATAATAATTTTGTTTGATTTTTTCTAGAGTTTCTGATATTCCTCTATGATTGGTTTTACTCTCATGGTGATTTTTCAGAATTAATATTTGTTCGTCTTTATCTTGTACGGTATTTACTCTTTTTGTGCATTTGACTAATTTTGGACCACGTTCTGAGAAATGTTCAATGTATACTTTATTGAATGACTGATATAATTTGTCTGTGTGGAAATATATACAGTATGTTTTGCCAGAAGTTGTATAGTCTCTTAAAAATTCTAAAATCAATGATTCATTATTAGTTTCTGGAATTTCGACTGTTACGATCTTATGATTTCCATAGTTTTCTTGAGAATTTTTCAATTTAGGGTATACATGATGAAAAACTAGTATTTGGTTAACTTTATTATTTATTATTTCGTCCAAAATTTTGATTCCGTTATTAGTAGTTTCATTATAGTTTGAATGTTGAGTTGATGTACCAGTGTAGTCGTCTATTTTTTTGTCAGAGGGTTTTTCAGGTGGTTTTATTTGTACGTCAGATATTACTTGAATTTTTTGTGAGATATTAGGATTTTTGGATTCTGGAGGTTTGTTTTCAGGGGGTAGAAAGTATTCGGATAGGTTTCTAAGATATTCGAGTGTTTCTGAAACTATGTCACCAGGGTTATTCACTATTGATTCATTTTCTAGAGCATTGATAGTAATTATAGAGAGAGAATCTGCATTAGTATTTTGTTTTCCTTGTTTGTATATAATGTCATAATCGAGTTCTTCTAATTTAAGTCTCCATCGGATTAATTTCGAATTTGTTTCTTTAGGATTGAAAATCCAAACTAATGGTCGGTGATCTGTGTGAATTGTAAATTTTCTACCAAATAGATATGGTCTGAAATATTTGCAGGCCCATACAATAGCGAGGAGTTCTTTTTCTATTGTACTATATCGTTGTTCGGTTTCATTTAACGTTCTTGAAGCGAATGCTATAGGTTTATCAGATCCAATTGTTCCTTGCGAAAGTACTGCTCCTAAAGCAATATTGGATGCATCTGTTGTTAGAATGAATTTTTTTGAAAAGTCTGGATATTGTAAAATTGGTGAATTTGTTATCAGGTTTTTACATGTATTGAATGCAGAGATGAAATTTTGATCATGAACAACTTTATGATTCTTTTTTAAACACTAAGTGAGAGGTTTCGTGATTTTAGCGAAATCTTTGATGAATTTACGATAGTAACCTACTAGTCCTGAAAAGCTTTTTATTTCTTTAGGTGTTGAGGGAATTGGGAATTGTTTGATTACGGATATTTTATCAGGGTTTGGTTTGACGCCATCTGGTGTTATGACATGTCCCAAATAATTAACTTCTTTTCGAAGGAATTCTGATTCGTCAAGTTGTATTTTGAAATTTGATTGTCTCAGTCTATCGAAAATTTGTTTTAATCTTTGAATATGTTCTTGAAGTGATGTACTGAATATTACTATATCGTCTAGATATACGAGGCATGTTTCATTTTGTAGTCCTCTAAGAATGTTGTCCATTACGCGTTGAAATGTACTTGGAGCATTTTTGAGTCCAAAAGGCATTCTTTTGAATAATTCATAATGTCCTTTTTCGGTTGAAAAGGCTGTTTTCTGAATATCGTTCGGGTGCATTTCGATTTGATGAAAGCCATTTGCTAAGTCTAGTGTGGTGAAGTATTGACTTTTTCCGAGTTTGTCTAAAATGTCCGATATATTCGGCAAGGGGTATTTATCATCTATTGTTTTTTCGTTTAATTTACGATAATCGATCACTAGTCGCCATTTTCTTTTTCCGGAAGCGTCCAGTTTTTTGGGTACAATCCATATTGGACTTGACCAAGGAGATATAGAATTTTGAATTATTCCTTGATCCAACATCTTGTTAATTTGTTGCTTGACTTCAGGTTTATGGATTTCGGGGTATCTATATGTTTTCGTATATATTGGTGATTCAACTGTCAAATTTATTTTATGTTGAATTTCATTCGTGAAAGTCAACGGTACTTTGTCCGAATGAAATATGTCACGATATTGTAAACATAAATTTCGAATGGCTTGTTTTTCTTCTTTATTACAATGTTCAAGACGGAGTGTTTTTAAATTGGATTTAAGAATATTATCATGTTGCTGATCCAAATTATCGTCGATTTCCATTTTCTCTTTATATTTTAGTTCGCTTATATTCAGAATTTCTAAATCGAATGGTTTATTGACTCGAATTTTGACTGATTCAGTACTTGAATTCGTTATTGATGTAGTCGCAAAATAGTTTTCAATGTTAACAACTGCACGGGGTGATTCTATATTTTGAGTAAAATAAATATAATCAAGATATCCTATGCCTTTTTCTTGATTTACTGGTATTTTAACAATTTTAGATGTTCTTGCAGGAATGTTCAGAACATAGTTATTAGCTTGGAGTTCATTTTTCAATTTCGTGAATTCTTCTGATTCGTAAATGATAGGTATTTTAACATATGGTGTAGTGATTAATTTTGTTTGGATATTCACTGAAGCATGTAGTTGTTTCAATAGATCAATGCCTATCAAACCGTCATACTTTTGACTGAAATCAAATAGATAAAATTTATGCGTTTCATTCACTTTAAAAATTTTGAAAACAGGAATCGTCATTACTTCATTATGATAACTGATACTATGAGCTGTTTGTATATTGAAGTCTTCATTGAAAATGAGATTATCATAGAATTTATATGCTAAATCAGGATTCATTAAACTTCTTGTACTACCGGTATCAATTAGGAAATTTGCATTCAGTTCAGGAATAAAGATGTATGGTAAATTTGCTTTGACAAGATTAATATCACGTCTGATTTTTTGAATTGCGATCTATCTGAAAATTTTGAGATTCTTGATTTGATGATATAGGTTGACTTAGTGACTGTTGATTGATTTCTTCATTCGAAAAATCGGAATAATCATAATCATATTGGTCATTTGGGTAGTCGTTTTGATCGTATTCGTAGTAATTATCATATTCTTCTGATGCATTTAGATTTTCAAACGGATTTTCGAATTCGTCAATGTCTTGTAAATATAATTGTGTATGAGTTTGGGGATTTTGAGGATGACGAGTATTTCCGGATGATGTATCCATGGGTTCAGGTTGAAAAGTTCTTCGTGTTAATTGACTTCGGGCTTGATTTACTTGATTTCGATTAAATTGATTATTGCTGAGTCTGAATTGCGTTTGATTGTTTTGAAATGGTTGTCGTTGAAAATTATTTTGAAATTGTGGTCTCTGAAAATTATTTTGAGGCTGATGAGCTGGTTGTGAATTATTTTGTAATATCGGTCTCTGGGGATAATTTTGGAATGGTCTCTGAAAGTTATTTTGAAATGATTGATTTGGAGAGTATTGTGTTGGTCTCTGGAAATTCATTAGATTTCTCGGATTTTGTCTAGTATTTGTTGGTGTGAGTCTTTGTGCGGGTCTAAACATTGTTTGTGAATTAATCGTATTACTTTTCGAAGTGCTGTACAGAAAATTCTCTTCTTCAATTAACAAGGACATAGCTTTTTCTAAACTGTCTGGATTTCGTAGTCTTATATTATTTTGCAATTGACTTGGAAGTCCTCTAATAAAGGTTTTGAGTGCTAAATCGTTATAACTTTTCATTTGTGTACTTCTTTCTGTTGCTGTTAATGTTTCAGAATTTACTTTTGAGATCAAAAGGCTTCTAGAATCTTGGCATCGCATACCAAAATTATATGGAGTTTCATTTTTGTACGGTATCAAGGCAATTAGGTCTTGAACCAAACAATCGATGTTACGTTGATCTTGAAAAGTTAATTTCAATGCATTTTCAATTTCTGTCCAAGTTTCCAATTCGGTGCGAGAACCTATTAGACTAAGAGCTCTACCTGTTAATTTTCCAAGAAGTGCTCGTAGAATATATGTATTGAGTTGAGGGTTCGTATCACTTCTGAAATTTTCAATTAAGTTATTGCAACTTTTTAAGAAAATTCCCAATATATGGGGATTACCATCAAAATTTGGAATAGCATCTACAAAAAGTCTTTAAAGAGTATAATTCACACCTGATGGGGTTGCCATCTCGTGTATCTCTTCTTGTATTGGTCTTAGTGAATCAAATGATTTATTTAGTAACTCCACTAACTGATCTATTTCTACGTTATCTACCATGAACAAATTGAAAAGTCATGAAAATCGAAGATGAAGAATTCACAATTTGTTGAAGGTGTCGGGTATGTGAGGGTTTGAGGATGTGTTTGAGCAAAATCACTAACATGAAATTTCTTGTTCTCATGTTCTGCTTCGGCTCGTTTGTTGCTTCTTTCTTCTTGTTTGTTTCTGTTTCTTCTTAATCCTAACTGGTTTCGGCGATGTTGTCCTCTGCCAGGTTTCTGAATCTTCGGCGATGTTGTCCTCTAATTCAGGCTGGTGTCAGCGATGCTTGTCTTTCACCAGTGTTCTTGAGGTTTCGGCGATGTTTGTCCTCCGCTCAAGTGTAGCTTCTTGCGATTTTTGTCTTTCCGCGAACCACTAACTTTTGCCGTCAAACTGTTGATACAGACCGGTAAAACGCGATTTTTGTCGTTAGTACCGTTGGGCAAATCATACCGACTGCGCCAATTTTGGATTCGTAAGCGGAACGCGATTTTTTAAAAAGCACAAGTTACTACTGTGGACTTTATTCAGATTGGTTTGCAATAGAACGGAATCATGAGAATGAGCGATACAATTAGTTTTATTAAATAATTGCGCTGAGTCGACAGCTAGCTATTCCATTGGTGGGGGTAGATGTGGCTTCCCATAACTAGCTCCTAGATTGTACGACTTGTTACCTCTGGAATCCAGGTATATGCATTTCAATAGATATAAGCTGAATATTAAAGTCTGGATACATGACACACCAAGAACCGTTATACACCAGGCAATTGACAAAAAAAATCAGCATTCTTGATGACGAATATCTTTTGGTCATTCGCTTACATCGCTGTCATTTTGCTTACTATCCTATATATTACATAAAATCTAAATTGAAAAAAAATATATGAATATACATATAGGTACATACATCACAATCGATTCATTTTGTTGAAATATCATTCACCTCCATCTTCCAACATTTCTTTTCACATCTTGCTTCATATTATGGTTTGAACATTTTTTTTTGTTATGTTTCGTGAATTGTATTAGGAGAGTTACTCTTTGTGAATTGTTTTAGGTAATTGTATCAGTCTTTTTATAATTGTAGTTAGTAACATTCTTTTTTAATTCTACATTTCCATTTTCTATTTAATGAGAATTGTATTGACTTTTCTAAAGTGTTTCTATTCATCATCAAGAATACATTTCTTCTAGAATAACTGTTAAGGATCACTTTTTGGACTAGTATTCAAAGTTATAATAATTGTAATATCTCAATTTGTCTGTTTCAAAGCCTTCGTTTGTTTTGAATTCTTCCAATCCTCAACAAGTACTGAGTACTTAGAGCAATTCTTCATGAATTTTCTTATGTGTTGAAATATACAAAGTGTTAAAATTTTGAAAATCATGAGTTTGATACATCACGCTATGATGGGTCATAGTGGATAGGGGAAAATAATTCCAAACTGGAGCGGTAGGTTCTTATGAAATTGTATTCTCTCCTATCTCGAATGGAAGTGCAGTTATTTCACTGCTCGCTATTTATACAAAGTAGTGACTCAAAACTTATGGGATATAATGGCAGATTTCTTGGACCAGGCGTTGACGTTGAATTTTTGTTCTCGTTTTTCGCTAAAAATTGAATTGTTCATTTATCAATTGTTCTCAAAATCGGCACAAAGGTATTATTCCATACAGGATATATTATTTCATGAATCATCTCACATTTCGTAATAGAGGCCGCCACGGGAATGATTCCTGATTCCTCAGCTCCTTTGTGAAATTTTGTTTCCTCGTTTATGGAGAATAAAGTAGAAGTTTTTTTTTTTATCTGTGGACAACACGAAAGGGAAACCTATGATGTTCGAGGAACATCGTGTTAGCCAGCGGTGGAATTTTGGGAAAGAAGGAAGGTGTTGGAATTTTTCTTGAATGTTTGGAGGTTGTAAGCATCAGGAAAGACTTCACTAGGCAAAGAATTCCACAACTTTGCCGTTCTATTGATGAATGATGCTTGGTATAGCGATGTTCGACAGGTCTCGAGCTTGACAGTGTAGGGGTGACCAGCTTGAGCTCGTCTGGTTTGTCTACTAGGAATCGCGCGTGGTGGCATAATAGATGATATTTCCGTTGAGCACCGACCGTGGAAGTACCTATAAAAAAGGCAGAGATCGCCGACCTTTCTACGATGATCTAGAGAGGTCAATGATTTGGTGAGTGTTGTGTCATCGACTAGGCGAATAGCTCTCTTCTGAATTGAATCTAAGAGCTTAAGCGTATGTTTGGGGGCTGAGCTCCAAACATGTGAGCAGTACTCCAGGACAGGTCGAATTTGTGCTTTGTAGATCATAAGCAGTTGCTGGGATGTGAAGTATCTCTTCGCACGGAAAAGAAAACCGAGTTTTTGTGAAGCAGTCTTCGCAATGGACCTCACATGATCGTCCCATGAGAGAGCACTGTTGGTGGTGACACCCAGCAAGGATATTGACGACCTCATAGGAACAGTGGTACCCGACATTATCAAATTGGGCATTGTGTGATCAGCCTTCTAGGTGAACATACAAGCTTGAGTTTTAGTTGCATTGAACTGTACTAGATTCTCAGATCCCCATTTCAGAATTCTTGTCAGATCCTCATTTAAAGCATCAACCTGTCTTCGCCTTGCACCTCTGGCCTCATTGGATGATATAGGGGCTCTAGAGGAAAAGGCGGAATGAAGTGTACTATCATCCGCAAAGCTGTGAACTGGGCTGGAGGTCACATTCAACAAATCATTGATGTGGAGCAAAAACAAAGTTGGTGCCAAGACAGAGCCTTGTGGAACACCAGCATTGATCGTCATTGTATCAGACGAGACCCCGTCTACCACCACGTAGAGTGATCTATCTGCAAGAAAACTCGATAGTAAAAGACACAGTTGGGGCGGCAAACCATATGACGGAAGTTTCGCTAGGAGGCCTTGGTGCCAAACTCGGTCAAATGCTTTGGAGATATCCAAGGCTACAGCCAGAGACTCCCCATGTTTCTCTATTGACACCTGCCACTTATGTGTCACATAGGCAAGCAGATCTCCAGTTGACCTCTGGTGACGAAAGCCATATTGCCGGTCGTTCACGATTGTTGAGCTCTCTAGATATCGGATGAGCTCGATGTTGATTGCTTTTTCCATTACTTTAGAGATCACAGATAGTAGTGCAATCGGTCTATAGTTGTTAGGGAGTGTTTTCTTGCCCTTCTTTGGAATCGGTTGGACCCTAGCTTTCTTCCAGTTAGAAGGAAATACGCCGAGTTTGTACGAAAGGGTGAACAACCTGCAAAGAACTGGTGTTAGTTCCGGGGCACATTTCTTGAGAACAATAGGCGGTATTCCGTCAGGCCCCATAGCCTTCTTGACGTTGAGGCTGAGCAGAATGTGTCTGATGGTGCGTTGCCGGAAGACAATTTCTGGCATACGGTTATCGATGGTAGCGACTTTCGGAAGTTCCTGGCCTCGTGGATCCAAGGTAGAATAGTTATTGGATATCATTTCAATGAATTTGTAGTAAGGACAGATTTGTGATCTTCCTCAAAATGTCACTACACTTGAAATTGAACCTTTACATACCTGAAAGGGAAATTCTCTATTTGTCTGAGAGACCTTGTTTTTCAAACATTTTTTTTTTCGATGTTGAGTTGATTCGACACTGAAAAGTAACAATTCGGCAGACGGAGGAATTCTGGTCACTAAGTATTTTTTATTGATTGATATTGAATTTGCCATTTTCATATTCAGTTTTGACAAGTGAATGCTAAGTTCTATCTATATCAACTGAACAAGAAGCAACATTATTGTCTCCGTTCAGAAAGATGCAAGCAGGCTCTTCAATTTTTCGTTATTGGTTGTTGTCTTCATTTCCTATGATGTTATTATTACTCCAATCTGCCATATCTTGTCCATTCTCAGAAAGGATTTTTTCAGCAAATTTCGATTCATCGATTCATCTATTCTTTATGTTGTTCTTATGCTATTTTCATTCTCACTGATAGAGGCTTGCTAGTTTCACCTTTTTAATATTCTCCACAAACACATGGTTCACTGTGGCTACAAGTTTCTGATGATTGTTCTTCATTTTTTGCATTTCTTGCATTTTTTGCATTTCGTGAAACGATTGTGACGAGGCATTTCAATCGTAGAAGTATATGGTAACTCCAAAAAAACGCAACATTAGGCTTCTTTCTTGCCGAACAATCACACATCCAAAAGCACACTCTCAATAAATGAGACAATAATTGATATTCCATCTCAAAACTATGAACTGTTCAATAGCGTATTTCCTAAGAACGGATCACAATGTTTAGATAAATGTACCAATATCACGTAGAAATGATCTCATTGTCATATTTTGTACTCAGAATCACTGAATTGTTTCGTCAGGAAGAGTTAACAGTCGATTCATCCATCAGAAATCATCGCCGTGGCGATGAATATATATTGATATATATTTATCGAAATGATGTACAAAAACGAGAACAAAAATTCAACTTAAACGTCTTGTATCTTTTTCCAGGGCGATATTTGATCCTATCGCCGTATTTCGGTCTATTTTATCGCTACTTCAAAGTTGGAATCTACTTGAGTTACTCATTGGTGCTGACTTCGAGTTAGAACTCGAAATGAACGAAAAAATTATTGCTTGTTTGTCCTATGCTTTCATAGGAATATAACGTCGCAGAAATTGGAACTTGTTCAAGACAAGAAGAGCGGGTAGACTTTTATAGTGGAATCCGTTAACCACAACTGCCACCTTGATTCTCTACTCTGATCTGATAGGAGAATTTCGAAGTGTAGATACTGAATAATGTAAATTTTCCATTGCCTCCATGGTAGACAGTGTTATTCAAGGCGCTGTCAGTAAAATCGCGTCCATCGCGACCTCGCTTCGAATCCTAGGGTAGACTGGATGTTTGTGTATGTATGCCTTTATAACCCTGATCAAGTATCGACTTCCACCCATTGTGACAGTGCAATTGTGGAGAAAACAAACGAATATACGTGGATCTGACATTTCACTCACATTTAGAATTATGACTGCATTTTGTATGGACATTTTATCAGAAGAGAGACCCTCACTCTGCCACTGCATTCTATCTCTCTCAGTAGAGAAGAATGTTTCAATGTCGATGTTTCCTACTCCAATTTCTTTGCTCCATAACTTGAATAATTGTCTGTAAATGAAATGTATATATTCGAATTAAATAGTTCTCGACCTTCAAAATCTATGGAATCTGTGATATCAGGAGATATCTTGGAGAGTTGGATTGAAATTCAATTGCTTGGACTACTCAATTTTCTTATTTGTATAATTTGACAAAATAAACTCATGAATGAATATTTTCCTCAGGGAATCACAGCCAAAAATTCAGTAGATGGTTTGATAACATATGATATCTAGGTCGAATTGAAAACTTACTCCCTCTTCTCTTCGGATTCACTAGACAAATACGTCATGAAAGCTGACATCAGCAAACAATCTTTCGGCAGGTCCTCGATTTGTCGAGATAATTCTTCCAACTGAAATTGATAATATTCAGCATATCACATCACAACAGATTGAATTCACGGACATTTCATAGAAGGTATCCTCCATTGGAACAACTTACAAAGTTTCCTAATCCATCATCTCTACAACTCTCAATTTGATTCGATTGTCTTTATTACTCAAGAAACATTCATGTTAATAATACACATAAGTGTAACATCGAAGAGAGGAGAAATATTTGTTCACGATTGGAGAAAAATCTTTAGGATACAACCAAGTTCTAACATATCAATGCTCAGTATGAGTATCCTGATCGAAGATGATATTGATACAATCAAAATGTTGTGATCAAATATTTTTTGAGATAAGTTCAAATCTTTCTGTATCCTGTATATTTTTGAGCTCATTCGGTAACGAGTTATATGAAATCATTCCATCATGGAACACCGATTCCTACCCAATGTTTGAGAATTTTCACAATTCCACAAATTCGCCCAGTTCAACAACCCATTGTGCGGTATCACCTACCTATCTGTATGTTTAAGAGATTTTCAAATACATTTACGGTATAAGTTGACTGACGATTTCGGGAGAAGGGTTTGCCAGTTTGAAGGAAACATGAAAGAATTGCCGATTTCGTATGAGAGACAAATAGACAAATAGTTTCTGCCATCCTTGATACATAGGAAGTCTTGAGACTCTGGTTAGAAACGTGCAGAAATTCGATGACTTTTCTTCACTCCAAATCACATATAACGAAAATTTCAAGTGATATTTTCTCCAAGAGGAACATAGTCTCATCGATATTTAGTGAATGATAGTCGGGAACATAATAGAGGTACTCATATGGAACAGAGCTCCAAAATAACAAATGCGACATGGAATGCATATAGAACATGTCTTGTGATACATGAATCGCGTATTATACTAGTTCCTCTATTCCATATCAATTTCTACTGGGAAATAATCGAAACTTCAAAATGACTGTCAAGGGTAACCTATCTAAGAACCAATGATTCTCGAGATATTTGTGAGGTCTGAACAAATTTTGTATATGATATATGACCTATAGAGGTATAACAAGTGAAAATTAGGGAAAAACTATTCTGTCACCTATTTTCAAGAACGAAAAAGACTATCGAATGGGACTAATTTTCTTCCACTTATTTATTGAGCATGAAATTCCCCAACGTTGTCCCAATTCAACATTCTTCGTATCATCAACGATTCTCGAGATCTCATTCATGAGCATCGAATTCGAATGACCTTGTATACTTCCGGCGTTGTGTGATGTGTGTTGTATTGTGAGAAGTATTTTCAACCTCAAGAGGAAAAGTCTTGAAGATTTCAACAGGATTTTCCATGAGCACCGTAAACACCGTAAATAGTCCGACTCTATTAGAATTCAGTGACTAAATCTTACCTGTTCCTGCCATCTGTCATATTCGTTACTGAGTTTTGAGACTAGTCCTTCCGCAGAACCCAGAGTCGTTCGAGCTTTGTTTAGATCTATCTCTATTTCTGCTGCTTCTTTGGTGAATGCCGACAGTTGTTCCTTCGAATTTGCAACTGCCGCATCTACATAGAGAAGTCCCGCACTCAGTTCACCCAAGTGTGCTTCGGCAGTGGATAAATTCCTAGATCACATGCTTTACATATTAACAAAATCATAAGAATGATTGGACGTTTTTGTAAATCGAGGAATATTGGTGGGAAGACACAGCGTGAAGAATTCGTGAGATTCGTAAATTCGTTCAGGGTGTTCTGAAAAAATATCGACAAACTCAAAAGGGTGATAGGGGCATCGAAACAAGCAATTTTGTTCACATGAACATTTGTCCGTGAATGAGCTTTTTGGGTTGTAGAGCTGGAAACCTCAATGAATCATACGCTCAAGATATTTTCTTTGGAGTAATTTAAGAACACCTGTTCCTAATGCGGAAGATCTGTTAGCAAGGTAATGGCGAGTTGTACCCATGTAGAAGCTATTCCCGGTATATGTTCCAAAGGATTCGTGAGTCAATGACCCGATGGTGCATCTTCGCATTGAAGTAAATTGACAATATTTTGATCAATTATTGTAGACCATCATTCATTCGTTGATGGAGCAAAATTGATGAGTATTTTATTCATATAATCATATTATATTATGATTGAAGGTGTATAACGAAGTTCGGGAACTTCGCGCAATTCTATTGTTATCTCCATTTCGAGATTCAGATGATGAATTTGTTGTAGATGAGAGAAAGTGTTGAAATACACCTACAAAACCACAAATTGGAAACCAGAGTAATTGATGGATAATCATGATGTGAATTTCGATTTTTCCATTCATATAGGATACAATTCAACTATTCTCACACCTTTCAACCTTCTCTCATCAGTAGAAAAAAATTACGAACTATAGAAACGTAGGTACATGATGACAATTTTCGAATTTCCACAATGAATTGAAATTTTTCAAATAGAAGTGAAAATATGTTGGATAGAAATGAGGTTTCTAAACACCTGTACAATTGACTGGCCTAACTTTGGCATCGTGATTATTTCCTCCTATTTCATAGATATAGAGTCCACTGCATGCACGTGTTCTATTCGTGAACCATTGTTCAAATCAATTGAGTAGTTCTCTCTGGAATATATTATTGTTGAGAATATTGCAGAAAGAAATCATTCATTGTCCGTTAGTCACGCCAGATGTATACCGGGTGTCCTAGAGCTTTAAGGCCAGCAGATATTTCAGTTATTTACAGGAGAGATAATTGGAAAAAAATACGTGTCGAAAAGGACCATAAGCTCGTTCATGCAGCATAGCAAAATTCACTCCCTAGCAAACAACTCCCGAGAAATCCCCCTCAACTTTTGTTCTTCAAATTGCACCCTCATGTTTGTTCGGGTCAACTCACAGTCCATTTCATTTCTCATTCGATGATTTATTATGGTAGCTAGGATGGCAAATGAGGATTATGGCAAATAAAAATACATATGGGATAGGGGGTGATTTCTCCGGGGTTAAGTGCCAGGGGGTGGATTTTGCTATGCTGCATGAACGAGGTTATGGTCTCCTACGACACGTTTTCTTCTCAATTTTTTTTCTGCAAATAACTGAAATATCTGCTGGCCTAAAAGCTCTGGGACACCCGGATATAGATGATCAACTCACTGCTTCAGTTTGTTCTGTTCCTTTTCGAGAGGCCGAATGTTGTCCATGACGTAGGAGTATTTGACGTTTGCAGCCACCCATGACGCCAACGGGGCGGCAGCAACGGAGGCTCTTTTCGCCGATTTTTGGTCGAAGGAATCGCTCTTAACGGCCATCAGTCGTTCCACAGCTTGCCGATTTTCTCTGTTGATTCTGCTCGCATCGAATGACCTGAAACATTGATTGTCTCTGGAAATCTATATTCAAATGAATTTATGGTTGGGTGGATATTGAATTTCGAAATGGGTGCATCAGCGCTGTTATTGGTTCCTAGATATCCTAGATTCCTAGATAGCTTTTTAATAAGAAGTTCCCCTGCATTAGAATCGACCATAATTTTCTGGAGCATTTTTTCTGATACATTTTCGGATTGAAAGTGTGAACATCTATGGATGTAGGATGTCGAACTATACTATACGGAATGAATCGCGGCTGAATTTTGTTGAAAGTGATTGACTTCCCATGCTTTGCATGGACTTGATAATCGTTTGCCAAATTATGAGGGTTTCGCTCTAGATTATCATTCGATATCGATCTCGTAGTTGATTTCGATGAGTACAATCAGTCAGTGAATATGATTCTCAATCTCCATGGACTCATTCGATTGATACTGGAAAATATGAGAGAACGAGTTGTTTTCGAAGAAAATGGTAGCAAATGAGTCAGTGTCTGGGTTTCCTTCGAAAGCTCAACAACCATTTCATCATCATAAAAAATAGGAAGAAAGATTTTCAGTCGATTTTTCTAGCTGTAGCTATAATCGAGAGAGATCTGGTACTGCAGAGGATACATTTGCTTTCCTATTTTTTCCTTGCTGATTGATTCTCCAGCTTTATCGGATGCACTTTTCATAAATGAAATTTTCTCCATCCGTGTGCACGTATCTGTGAAATCAATTGACACAACATCTCATTTCGAGCGGAACTTTTTAAACTTCTTCGAAACATTCAGAGCACATGTGGATATTGCCACATTCAGTAGGTAATGGTCAGGATTATCATTTTCTAATTGCAGGATATTGTTTTCAGTTTCCAACTGAGTTCAGTTACAGACGTGAAACTGCGATAGAATTACATTATTATAGTTGATCATTATAATTTCTTACTCCGTCTTGATGTCATCATGAATCACTATATAACTGGTGCCAAAAATATGTTATATAGAGAAGCAGAATGTGAAATCATTGGCACTGGCTCTGAGCGTCTGCATCACGTCTCATGGTTCCCTTGAAATGTTCCCCCAGAAGCATGATGAAATAAGACAGGTGCGCGCATTCCTATCCAATGCAAGGTTAGAAAATTAAACCAAATCGCTTTACCTGGATACTGTAGGAGTCGATAGTTTTCCTGAAGAGGGCACTATTATTCGACTGAATTTAGGGTGGCAGAACTGAAAACAGTTAGAACTGCAGTTCTACCAAACGTGCAATAAAACAGAATTGAAACATAAATAGACTTTTGTGTATCTAATTGTCGTATATTTGCTGAAATCATGATGAAAAAATTCGAATGAGTGAAATCAAAACATTTGTAATACACCATGGAATTTGGAACGCAATTTTTTGTATAATATTGGCGCCATCTTCAGGAAAACCCGCGACTCCTACATCATTTGGAGATGAAGCGGATTGGTTTGAACAAAAGCGCATCAGTGCATTCACTATTCTCATTTCATCAGGCCTAGAAGTTATTTGGATCCCACTATCCGCACATGTTTCGACATTCTAGTATTCTAACGGTGGAGTAGTAATCAGTGGCGGATCTACATGACTGGGAGGGTACATGAGGTGATGATCAATAATTTATCTATATCAAGCACTCACCTAACCAAGCGCTTCTTACAAAATGATCTACTTACTGCCCTTCATCTCTTTTTATCACGATTTTAGTTTCAATAGTGAAGATCATTTGATAATATTTATTTCGATGTTACTGATTCGGAAGGAATTTTTTGCTTGTTTGAATTTGAGTAGGCAGGTGTCATTTGGAAATGGAATAGATATCAACATCATTCAATATCATATTCAGTTTGATTCTGATCTGAGTACATCTCATGTCGCACAATCGGTTCATGAGGAGTTTCTTCTGATCGACCCTGATATTCCGGGAATCAGATCGATTATTGACTGATAAGAGATTTGGCGTTCGGAGACTGATGGTGTAATGATCCACGATTGTAGAAGTTTCTTCTTCAGTTCCAGAATGCCGCTGGAATCTCACAATGATTTGCATTACATTCTCATCATCGACACGCTGAAAAAACCTCATCACCACAGTATCCGAAGACAATAATAAATCATTCAATCATATAATGGAAACAATTCCGCACAAATATTCCTCCCATTCAATGAATGATTCTCTTAAAGAAGTCGTCTCCGGACTCTGAAACTATTATCAATCGAAAATAGTCAAGTTTCGACTTATGGGACGTTGGATTCTGACGTAGAAAAAGTGATGAATAAAATGAAGAGGGAAATATTGTAATCTCATTTCAAAATATATCACATATTTGAAAATATATCACACAGATCGGAGTTGAATTTGCACTTGGGAGCGATATATACATTTTTTGACAAAGGGTGACAGGAAATATCCATGAGTGATTTTCGAAGATTTCAACACATGCCATAAAAAGAACTGTTCGAAGTTAACCCACTCCTGAGATTGAGAAATAATGAGATTCCGAGGAGATTGATCTCAAAAAAAGGGATGACATGGTTTCCATACCTTAACATTAAAGTTACAGGAACGACACTGATATTCGAAAATGCTGATTTCAATAATTATTAGGAACTGATTGACGATGGATGATACCAAAGCAACAATCTTTTCGAGAGGAATCGATATTCGAATATGTCACAGAGTGAATGAGAACAAGAAATATTGGTGATTTATGCAACTAACCTTATTTCTTCTTTGACTCCTCTCTTCGCCAAGAAAGTCTTCATGCTGTTCCAGGAAGTATCTTGAATGCCCATCAACCTCAAAACACCCTCGAGAATATCTCTTATGATATCTGGTGGCGCTCTCAAAGATCTTATTTCTGACAGGGCTTCAGATTTTATATTTCCTACGGCAGATCTGGCTTGCTCTATCAAGGGTTCAACTTCGAGCAATTCCTCTTCAATCTCCTTCTTTCTACGGGAAGCATCAAACTGGAGTTGAATATTTGCCTTCAAGGTAGAGATAACGAATTTTCTAATGGGATTACATATCCATAGTAATATAAATAACAATATTGAGAGCGTATTTTTGCGGCAACTCCGGTGCCATCTTCAGAAGACTCCGAAAGTGACGAAATATAAGCCCAGACCAAATGTTTCGAATAACCTGTGAATATGCCAATACTTGATATTTTGAAGCAGAATGGGCAAATATTGTGTTTGATCAGAGCTCGTCTATATCGACGCGTTTCTCCAATAAACTCGTATTTCAGAATATATATCATATGGAGTTCTGAAAAGATTGTATGGAATATTAGATAATTGAATGGTAGAAATTCCTGCAATTAATCGACATTACCTTCCTACCACCAATTTCGTAGTAGTATATCTCTAGTATAACTCAAACAATATATCCTGTATCATTCTTGTGATTCTGTAGAATTCATCATGTATTTGGGGGGATAATGAGTCAACTACGATTGAGAATCAAATTTTATATTATGATGTGCTACAACCAGCCTCAGTTACTGATCAGTTGAACATACCACTTTTGTACCATTCTGTCTAACTCACTCTGTGGATGAATTTAGTTTTTCCACGGCCACACATACTTCAACGATACATGATGATCTTGTTCGTAGCATCGCTCGAAAATCTGTGTTGTATTCAGCTGAATCGTATAGAAAAATCTCTCATTTTCGCCTCCTTGAGACCTCAATACTCTATGAATCAGTCGCCAGAATGATGTTGTGTGTACCTCGGACATATGATTCCTTTGAGACTCCTCAGAATGTTGCTCCACCTTGCCTGCGTCTCAGCCACATCTTTCTGATCAGGGCGAAGAAGATCAACTTCACGTCCTTGATACACAAATATCTATTCCTCGAATGGGTATTCCCACTCAGATGTGACAATAGTTTTCGGTGCTGTCTTCCATATCTAATATTCCTCCACAACTTGTGTGAATTTTGTGCTGATATACAAGCATTCTAGTTGACGCAAACTAACATCTTGTTGAAGAGTTTTGACTGTTCAATTGATTACTCAGGATGAAAACATAGCAGATAGCAAATATGTGTTCTAAAGTGGATAGTGAGAAAGAGTGAAACTGATGCTCACTTATATATCATGTGAAAATCAAACTCTGACTGTATAGTGGTTATGGTTGAATTGAGGACAGAAATCGTCGTTATGTGAGAAATTATATCATAGTAACTCCATGATCCCCCTTCTATAAAGATACGAGCAAAATACCCGAATTCTCACTGTTGAGGATGTCGAATTTGAATGAATTGTACCATCAACCAAAAGAAAATATGGATAATAAGTATTGGAATCAGCTCGGAGATTTGGCATTGGAAGGAAAAGCAGTACCTACAACAGAGCGGAAGGAGATAGACAGAATGAGAAAACAGTCAGATAATTTCGTCTGGGGAGAAATGCGATCAAGCGTCAGCATCAGCCGATAGAATACGTATTGGAATCAGTTCGAAGATCCGGCAGTGGAAGGAAAAGCAGTACCTACAACATAGCGGAAAGAGATGGACGGAATGACGAAACAGTCAGATAATTTTGTCTCAAGAATGAAAATATGGATAATAAGTATTGGAATCAGCTCGAAGATTCGGCAATGGAAGGAACAGCAGTACCTTCAACAGAGCGGAAGGAGATGGACGGAATGAGAAAACAGTCAGATAATTTTGTCTGAAGCAATGCAATCGAGCGTGAGCATCAGCCGAGAGCTGATGTTCAGATAACATCGATGAATGGAAGCGTTATAAAACGCAAGGTTCAAAACATATTACAGATTATCAGTGTTACCAATGTGTGTTATGTAGATGTTGACTTAGTCGATAAGTAGTACGTAGAGTGGAAGGAGATTTTAACAGGGGAAATCGAATTGAATAAGAATGGAATGCATGATGATGTACCCAGATCTTCCACTGGATCTTGTGTTACGTACAAACGTATATACCTTCTCATCAACTGTATATTTTCTTCTTGAGTTTTGCTCTTCAAACTCTCCATCTCTTCCTTCTGGCTATTTGCCTTCTTCATGGTGTTGCTTATCATATCCAACGCCGAGTTCGCTTTCGACTGCTTCTCTTCCAGTTTGATTTGCTTTTCTTCCGCTTTCTGTTTCAACTCTTTCACCAGAGATTCGGCTTCTGTCAGTTTCGCTACGCCAGCCTATGATAAGAAGAAATATACGTGGGGAGATATTCGCTCGAATAGGGACGAAGTAGCGTTTTATGAAGGTGAAGAATGTGATCTTGCCTCTTTGATTCTAGAGTCATATGGAAAAAATATAATATTTCGGAACACTTTTATTCAATTCTAACTGGAAACCGGCGCGTTGCTGCCGCAGAAGATATAATTTCGGAAATACAGTTTGGAATTTCAAATCACTTCATTTTTTATGCCTATAACCTCCCTGTGATCATTGGGTTGACCAAGTTTCATTGCAATCGGATGAACGGTACGGCAGCACATTTTTGAATACAGGGTGGTCCCACGAAAACTTTTCACCTCGATCCTCAGGCTGATTTGCGAATTCGTATCATTAATGAATGCCGTCAAATTACTCCAGAAATGTTGAGTAATGTACGTGAAAGTTCTGAGCAAAACTCATTCCACTGCATGGAAGTGAATGGTGCCTATTTCCAGCATTTGATGAACTTATCACAAAAGTAAGTAGTCTTTCTCTATTTCAGTTGTCATTTTATTATCGATTGAAATTTGGAAACGAAATTCCAGGGTCAGATAGTTCTCGATAGGATATTCGAAATGAGCTGTCGCAACACCCCTCATCCACAACCTCCCCATTCACAATGAGGGGGTTGTGCTCAAACCCGTCAGGGATCAAGAATGCGGAAAACTTGTTCCCCCTCGAATCAGAAATCGACGGGTCCGGGCTATTTTCCACATTTCAATTTCAAAGGCAGAAAATCGAGGTATTTAATTTCCGTTGATCCATCCTGTTTCAGATCAGTTGGAGACCCTAGCCACAATTGCCATCTATTGAAAGCAATCCGAAGTGGTCTTTAGCACAGAATAGATAGCTTCGCCATCTATTCGAAGAAATCCATGGTATTGAGCAGCTCAGAAAGGAGAGCTGTTCCCGTAGTGGTTTCAGCAGCAGAGAATATAGCGCTTTTTCTGAAGTAGCAATTTCCTCACGAAATTTCATGTATAGATTTTCTCCGATTTTTTTTTGTTTCTTTGGGTTATCCTTATTTTTTTCTCATGAACCACTTCGGTATTGAGGCGAACAGAACAAATGAAAATCACACAAATCTGTCGAAACCAACACAAGGCGATTCATCATATGTTCATGGAACAGGTAACTATATAAGTTATCGAAAAAGTTTCCATTGCCAAATTCGAACCCGTATTTTGAATTTTATTTCTGAAAACCTATTCCATATTGGTGTGATCAAGCAATTGAGCCATTTCCTTCACTCCAGAACTGAAGAGGGTGAACCTGATAGTTTTGGCTCACACAATTGTCCTTCCAGTCATGATTCTTCCTTCCTGTCATCAATTTCATCTGAATAATGATTTTAAATTTCTGACTATCTCCTGACAAGATGACTGAAATATTGAATCTTGACTTTATTCAAATGAAGTGAATTAGATCCATTCGGAGACATACTGAATTGTATTCGTAATTGTGTATTTGAGTGAATGATAGGTATACAGGGTTGGGATAAAGTATGGAATCGAGTGAATATCTGTTGAACGAAAATAACGATATTTATGAAATTTTTCAGGTGAGTGCAATGGAGAAAAATGCATCTGATGTTTATTTTTTGTTGATAATATACTTCCGGTTCAACCGGAAATGCCATCAGCACCTTCAATTTGAATGGGACACCCTATATATTTTTACAGATTTTGAAAGAGCTTGTTATTTTGAAACCATACATACCGAGTTCAGTGTAGAAAAAATTGTAAAAAAAGGAATGTAACACTTCAATCAACCTCCTTTGAGTTTTTCGCATCAGAGCAAAAAACTATTCAGATAAACTGATGGATGTCGTTTTTATGCATAGTAATAACTGAACGTACAATCAACAAATTGTAAAATTCAGAATGGTTCAATTGTGTCAAAAAGAGCCTATTGGAATTCTAATGATGATCGGTTACGGTGATTGTTAACTTCATTTCCGTCGATTATAATATGACACTTGGAGAACAAAAGAGTACTCGTTCATTTATTACTATGCATACAAACAACATCAATCAGTTTATCTAAATTGTTCTCTGCTCTCATGCAGAAAAACTCGAAGGAGTTTGATTGAAGTGCTATATTCTTCGTATATATTTTACATTTTTTTCACACTGAACTCAGTATGCATGAATCCAAAATGACAAGCTCTTTCAAAATCCGTTGAAATATATAGAAGGAGTTGAAGGCATTCCCGGTGAAACCGGAAGTATATAATTAACAAAAAAATGTACATCAGATGCATTTTGTTCCATTGCACTCACCTGCGATTTTTATGAGTATCGTTATTTTCGTTTGGAAGATATTCACTTGCTTCCATACTTCATCCCAACCCTGTACATACACATAATAGGAAGAGAATTTCAAATACTGATCAGAATGCGTGTGAAGTATTTTTGTTGATATTTAGACGAAAAGATTCTTATCTATATAAAGACTCGAGTGTCAACAGATTTGTAATCGAAGGAGAATGATATTCTTAATCCTATATAACATTGATTGCCATCAATATATCTGTTATACCCTCAATTTTTGTTGTCTT
Organism: Gastrophysa polygoni; assembly: GCA_963576655.1. Taxonomy (NCBI): domain Eukaryota; kingdom Metazoa; phylum Arthropoda; class Insecta; order Coleoptera; family Chrysomelidae; genus Gastrophysa; species Gastrophysa polygoni. The sequence goes on from OY755082.1 coordinate 29,754,364, forward strand.
GATCTAATTCTATCCAAATTCCGTTCATAAACGTTCTCATAAAGTTTCATCATAGAGATGAAACGTGATGGAGTTGAGATCCTCGATCTCGTAATTCGATAAATAGTTGAGAATCCTCTATAGCAGCTAGATATGCAGTTTCCATCTTCAAGATTCCTGTTCCTGAAAAAAAAAACAGGGATGATTGAATCAAATTTGATTTCTGAATCGACAAAGCTTCAAGATATCCGATATGGAGTACAATATAGTCCTGATGAAGTTTAGACTTTTCTAGACAGCTTTCTGTTCCATTTCCACAGGTGGACTCATAGTATTCATATACTGAGTGGTTTCAGCTCTGGTAGATGACAAATTGATTTGATACAGTGAACATATCTCCATATGAAAGTGAGGAGTAGCTCCCTGTTTCATTCAATGAAGATATCCATTGATCTTCCGTGGATTCTTCGACAAATCTATGCCCTAATGAGGAATCTAGAATCTTCTGTGGACTCTTGGTTTGTTCAGCTAATAATTTCACATCTTTCTAGTAGTTTTCTGTCCCTTTTCTCCATGATAATAGTTATTGACTACTGTCTTACCAACTCTCCAAAATTCTTAGCCGCATATTGGCCTGATTGATGTTGGAGTAGTTAGTGATGAAATAATGATTAAGGAATCAAGGACAATGATTTCACCATTGTCGTTCTCAATGAGAAACCCAGTACAAAACTCCATCACTTAACTCAGTTGTAATGGAAATGGTAGCCACATATCAGGTGTTAATCTTGTGATCTTCAGTGATCTTTGTAGTCATGGTTTCTTGAGTTCCAATGGTATGCACGAATTTGGTGTTGAACTATATTCATATTCCATCATTCATGTAATGACTGGAGTGAGTCTAACACACTCCAGATGCAAATGAAAAAAGTGAAAATATACATGGTGTTCCATTCGGAAATCCCAAGTTCCTGATGAAACAACAAGTTATGGGAGAGTAGGGAATGATAAAAAAAAATTCAATTGATGAATCCACCATTCTCGCCAATTTTGGATCTAATGAACTCGGATGGCTCGGCTGGCTCTCAACCATGGCTTGCATCAAGGAGAGGTTAACAGCTGTTACAAACAGGTTATTGGATTCGGAAAAAAGAGTGGTTGATTATTCAGTATTTCTGGTATTTGTTGGATTCACCTGTCCAATAAAGTTTTCGTAATATCTTCTACGGTAGAAGTACTCCAGTCTTCCATCCAGATGAGAGAACTATGCATAATAGAGGGGCAACTTTTGAATATTTCCCACAAATTCTCGTTATCAACATCCAAGCATATGAGTAAATGTAGATTACATTTAACTCCTGAAAAACATAGTAATTCACCAACTGATGCATTCCTTCAACATAATACATACTGTGAGAAAAGTACTGGAGTAGACTTCCATCGAAGTTGTCTCTTTCATATTCATCTTTCAGAACTTTCACGATGGAGTCTAATTCTGGTATAGAATAGAGATTCGGAACCTAGAAAAAATTCATCCATCATCGCTAACGAATGATCCAGTTATAATGATGACTGATATTGGGTTATTGACGATAAGTGACTAAGATTGGAATAATTATCGGATGTGCTCGATGACACATATAAATGAAGAATTATGAAGGTTGGATAATAAACACTTTACTCCTCGTAACTTCTTCATACAAGATAATGAAAACAATGGTAAATGCATGACTTGTAGAGTTTCATTCGATATCTTCAATGGTTCGAGTTCTATTCGAACAGAGCGTGTCTTACGAAAGCGCATTGATTTGAAAGGTCACTTTTAATAATAGGATACTCTGTATATAATGATATCATTGGATTCTACGTTGAATTTCCAATCAGTTTTGTGAATATGAACACTTGTGAGAATCATAATTCAGACTACCGTTGCACCAGTTTGAAACTTCTGAGTAGCTGCGCTTTCTTAAGACACTCCGTATAAATGGAACTTGTACCATCGAAGATATCTCATGCATAGAACTAGAGTGGAATTTTTCACTGTCAACTTATTGAACAGTGATGGATGACTAATGATAAGTGGAAATGAATTGATGATGAGTAATGTGGAGTGAATGAATTGATCCAATATTCAATATTGGATAGGTCGAGAATGATTCATAAATAACAATGATTGATGATTGATAATGATGATGAATGAAACAAGTGATGTTGCTGATTGAAAACTTGACAAGTGCCGAGTGAATGATATAAATGATTATTTTGATGCGATTTGTTTTTTCTTCATGATTGACAGTAATTCACACATTTACTTCAATTTCATAATCTCAATTGACATTTCAATTCTTGGGTATACTAGTATACCTATATAATCATGGGTCACATGTAGCTGTGAAATATGGATGGCCTGAAGTGACAGTGAAAAAATGATGAATACTAGTGATACAAATGCATACCTGAAAAATCGAACTGAAGTTCTGTAGGTAGATATAACAGTGAATATAATTCAGTGTGGGTACTCAAGTGGCTGTTATGTCTGTTTCATTGACTCATTGAAGAAATGAACAATACAAAAGATACGACTGGCATACCTTCAGTTCTGATCAGAAATTCTCGAAAACTATGTTAGCGACTATACATCTTATCCAGATATACCTGAGATATCTACATGGTTCCATACATTCATCAAATGATGAATTACAATTACCTACTGAATTCTCAGCGAAAGACTATGGAACATTATTGATTAGTGAATAGTATGCGGTTAAATTCATGCAGAACTCAATCTACGGCTTGGAAATACATCACCTCTCCAGAAGCTATCAATAAGTTGAATATGTCCAGGTTGTTATCGTCTCTCAAAATGAAGTCCTCTATTTGGAAATAGACCTGTTGTCCCTCGATTCCTGCATATTGCATGGCCTGAGAAGATTGAAAACCAAATCAGATCAGTCGAAAACAACTCTTGGTAAGGTTATCGAAATCGAATAAATGAACAATGGAAGGGTCGTGTCTGATTAGATTTGGAAAAAGCTCTCGGGCAATATCAGGTTCAATGAATGATTTCTTCTACATCTGCTCAACTTAGTACCCTTTGACGCTTTCAAATCCCATTCCAAAGTTGATGTCTTCCGAGGAATGTTATTCTGTGACAGCATTTGCGCTCGTGAGCGGAAATATTGAAGAACGCTCGCATCGCTGCTGCACGGCTGCACCGTATAAAGTGTGGAACAGCCAAATGGAATAAATTCGATAATAAATGAGAGCGTATTGGGAAAAACGCTCGAACACGTGGGTTTGTATTTCCTGGTGCGCATTTTTTTTGAAAAAAAATATATAGTGTCATGTGACAGTGGCCGATACCAACTTTCTTATTTTGAATACAACTCCCTGTATATTATTAGTTTTTTGAATTCTTCAGGAAATCCTAGATCCAATTCATGCACAATGTCTAATACCTATCTTCAGATGTTTCGGAAATAACAAGAGTTTTCAGATGTATTACGAAAATTAACATTGAAGAAAAGAAAATTATTTTATTTCACGAATTCGCAAAATTACACTCAAAACTCATTTCCCATTCAGCTCTCAATGATGAGAAAATGAACAGAAACCATCAATGCGTTCCTTTTCACTGATATGAAATGAAAAAAAAATACAAAAACAGTTTTGTTCATTTTCGTATGAAACTCATAGCCTTAGCAACTTGTTGTCTGTCTGCATGTCAGTAGTGATCAGAGTCAGAGTATTCAGAGTATTCAGAGTACGTCTTACTGGCTCATTTTGGAGAAAAATTAAATACGTTGAAGTCATCAACTCTTTGGTATTTATATTCGATGATACTTACATGCTTGAATGTCAAGAATGATATCGACATCAATCAGTATCCTGAACTTATTATAAACATTGCTGAATATTTGAAATCACCTGAGCATGATTTATATACTGGACACTGTTTTGAAAATCCCAAAAATTCAGTATACAAAAATAATGTTCTCATTTTCATGAGTTTACAACCAAATCAGCCACTCTGTGTTCACATTGGAACTGAATCATTATACAGGGTGTCCTTAAAAGGTCTTTACAAAAAGCTACCACATATTCTTCAGACCAAAACAATTCGATACAAGCAAACTTACCTCAGTAAAAAGTTGCTTAGTTTGGGCGCTAGACGGCTCTGAAGTTGAAATTTTCAAATCGATTTTGCTTCATAACTTTTGAACGGCTCATGAGATTTTTTTCAAATTTGGTACGTTGGCAAAGACTCATCGGGCAATGAAACTCATATCATAATCATAATGAATATCATTCCATGGGCGTAGAACTTGATTTTTTCAGTAAATAAACATCTAAAACTCCTACGCTAATGGAAAAAAATTAGTTTCAATATGAAATCTAAATTATTCAACTCATTCACTACAAAAAAGGTACTCTTGACAAAAGTCGATTCCTCTCATGGTTTCGACAAAATTTTAATTTTAGTGATTTAGAGCATAATTAATAATAAAACGATTAACAGATATTTCATAAAAATTGTTCAAAATGTTCACCATTTTCACGTATACAAAGATTTATACGACGCAAAAAGTTGAAATGTACTCTTTGCATAACTTCTTCATCGCCTGTAAGATTATTCGTCGCCTGTTGGATACGTTGCCATAATTGTTCTACAGTATTCACAGGGGTCTTGTAAATTGTAGACTTGAGATAACCCCATACAAAATAATCCATCGGTGTTAAGTCTGGAGAACGTGGTGGCCAATTCACGGGTGCATCATTACCTCTACCTATCCATCTGTCTGGGTACTGTTGGTTTAAAAAATTCCTAACATCCACCGAAAAATGTGGTGGAGCTCCATCGTGCATAAACCACATATCTACCCGATGTTGGAGTGGTAAATCTTCCAACAAATTTGGCAACGTATTTCGTAGATGTTGTAAATACATGTCTCCTGTTAATCTTTGTGGATGTATGACAGGACCAATTATAAAATTTCCTATTATTCCAGCCCAAACGTTGATTTTGAATTCGTGTTGAAAATGGTTTATTTTAATGGAATGAGGATTTTCAATTGCATAAACGTGTTCATTATGAAAATTAGTTATTCCTCTTCTCGTGAAACAGGCTTCATCAGTGAACAAAATATTCTTTCCAAAGTTCAGATTCATTTCTCTTTGCAAATTAATGAACCTACAAAACATCAGACGACTTTGTGAATCATGGATTAATAAATCTTGAACTGGCGTCTTGTGGTATGGGTATAATAATTGTTCTCTTAGTACTTCATGAACGGCATTCCTAGAAACTTCTAGTTCATTACTTATCCGTCTAGTACTCAATTCTGGATTTTCTTCAATACGGTCTAAAATTTCTACTTCGACTTCGGGAATCGTTACATAACGCTGTCTTCCATAATCACCAGTTCTAGGAGCAAAATGACCGGTCTCCCGATGACGTCTCTCAACTGCAGCAAAGGTTGGGTGGCTTGGTACGCGACGATTTGGAAACCTTGCCGAATACACCCTCACACTCTCTCGACCATTTCCTTGACAATATCCGAATACCAATAACATATCGGTGTATTCTTCATTGGTGTATTGTACGGCCATGATAAATCAGAAAAGTCCGATATCAACAATCAACGTCAATAAAACTCGATAAATCAACACAGATGAAACTATGGAAACCAAGAATGTGAATATCACTGTTTTCGAGCAGATAATAATAGTCTTCAGAAAAAAACCAGTGCTACTTATTTTCAATAGAAATAACCTATGCAAAAAGTACATTTCAACTTTTTGCGTCGTATAAATCTTTGTATACGTGAAAATGGTGAACATTTTGAACAATTTTTATGAAATATCTGTTAATCGTTTTATTATTAATTATGCTCTAAATCACTAAAATTAAAATTTTGTCGAAACCATGAGAGGAATCGACTTTTGTCAGGAGTACCTTTTCTGTAGTGAATGAGTTGAATAATTTAGATTTCATATTGAAACTAATTTTTTTCCATTGGCGTAGGAGTTTTAGATGTTTATTCACTGAAAAAATCAAGTTCTACGCCCATGGAATGATATTCATTATGATTATGATATGAGTTTCATTGCCCGATGAGTCTATGCCAACGTACCAAATTTGAAAAAAATCTCATGAGCCGTTCAAAAGTTATGAAGCAAAATCGATTTGAAAATTTCAACTTCAGAGCCGTCTAGCGCCCAAACTAAGCAACTTTTTACTGAGGTAAGTTTGCTTGTATCGAATTGTTTTGGTCTGAAGAATATGTGGTAGCTTTTTGTAAAGACCTTTTAAGGACACCCTGTATATGTTATTTCGTAAAGTGAACTACTCACCATTTTCAAATCACTATTCAACTGAGGTTGTTTTTCGCTAGATGGAACAATCAGTTTGGCCAACTGAACTGCAGAAGCAATTTTTATAGCACTCTTTCTGCCCACTCCGCACTTCCCAACTAGAACGGAATTTCCACCTGCATTGCGAACCGTTCGCATGACATATGCTGTCAGATGAAGCAGTTCGTCGGTCAGTATCAGATCCAATGCTTGACCTTCTCGTTCTGAAAATCAGTTCTTCAGAATGATGCAACCATGTTGTGAATATTGCCTGGTGTTCCAACTTCCGATACTAAGCCACTAGAAGAATTTGGAGAGTTTCCCTACTTCCTTGTGTTGAATTTCAATACCTCACTAAAGCTTTCCGAGATAGAAACTACATGGCGTTACCTGTACTCATCTACATGGTTATATTGGGAACTTCGGAAAATACGATTCGAATTTGAAAAAGAACACGAATGCAAAATTTCAACTATTAGTTATCCATTACTGTCAGAGATCCATCAATATCAGTTGAAGCGGATTCGATTTTACAGGATCGACGATCGTATTGCCATCTCTTCTCATGCGGTGCGACCTCAATAAGGCTGTTTGACAGATCTACATGTTTTGGAAAGAACCGATTGAAGAGTTTATTCACCATCCTATATCCACCTCCGATGCAACATACCAGTGGCAGAAAAATAATAGAACATATGATAGATACTAGAAAATGATAGGAACTTAATGAATGTTTAGAAAAGTTTTGTGATCTTTGGAGATATTTCGTCGAATGAAATAAGCGAGCAATATAAGTTCTAGTTCGTATCAGAGGAGTGGTTTTGCCAATTCTGATCCCCTAGTTGATATTGAATTTTGGGAATATTGACGAATAAACGTTATTCGGTTCTCCTCATTCTGAATTCATTTTGACGTTGCACGGCCCACAACCAGGCATCAACTATCACTTGGAGTTTCCATCCAATTGTTACGGATGATTCAATGAGGGTGACGAGGTACTGTATCTTAGGAACTAATTGTTACCGCTAGAGGGCGTAATAGCTGAGATCATATAAGAAATAGAATTTTTTCGAAAAATTTCCATTATATGTTTCGGAATAGAAACTTCCACGTTAATGCCAGCATAATGTTCCATCTTGTTGGTACATATTTTTTCATAGTAGGACGTGAGATGAAGGCGGGAGGGGATCCTTAACTCTTTGGACTGTAAATATCTATTACTCAAGTTTGACTTAAAGGATTCTCGTTAACAGGGTCTGGTTCAAGAAAGGAAGGTTTGGTGAATGAAATGAAAAACTATCCGTGTCATCCTGATTCTTACTGCCCTCGCTAGGGAGCGTGTTTCATAAAGTTAACCGTTTTCACATTTTTCACCAGAATCGTGGAAGGACCAATATGATTATTTCCATAGATTCGGAAAGTAGATGGAATATGCAACATTATATGTTCGACCCGGATGACGATATCTTCATTCGTTCAAAAGTAAAGGCTTGAAGAACATTTTTCCAAAGATTACGACGTCACCCTTATTGAATCAAATATACCATTTGGAATATATCGGTTGAAATCAAAAGTTTCATATAGTGTAATACCAGATGAATCATTACTTGATGTCAATCGACAGTATCAGAATCCCTGGCTGTTAAGCCTCATCTGACAGATACATTTATTCATTTGAAATCAACGGGTAAACACATCATCAGAAATACACAGATATATTCAATAACTGAATCTACTCATAGCTGAACTGAATCCAAAGTTATTGAAAATGAAAGTAACATATACAAACATGTTGAAATAAATGGAAGTACGGCTAACAGATACATTAAAACCAACGAATAGAACACTGAGCTTTGGTTCAAGGTCACTATTTAAATTTTTGCTCCAAAGACGGAAATTAGGAGCCGAACAAGTCAATCTGACTACTATATTCATTCCCATACTTTGCCAACCTGTTAACCGGTGAATTTTGTGCATGATTAATGGTGCATAAATGTTGGTGGAAAACTGGCATTTCTTGTGTGTTTAACTGGAACATTCAGGTGAAATTCAGAAAGTAGACAGGGGCAATTGATTGTACCAGATATCATTTGATGAAGAGAACAAATATCTGAGTTGATTCTTCTTTGTTCCAGAGATTGTGAATTCAACAACTCTATCATTTTGGTATCGTTATATCCACCATAATTCAACCTCATTTTGAAGGCAATACAACGCAGAAATTCCTTCTGAATCCCTTTTATATTATTTTTTTGGTAGCTGTAAATTCAACAACCCTATCATTTTGGTATCGGTATGTCCACCATAATTCAACCTCATTTCGTATGCAATACAACGCAGGAATTCCTTCTGAATCCCTTTTATATTATTTCTCTGGCAGCTGTTGTTAGGAGAATATACAACGGCTGCATATTCGAGTATTGATATTGCAAAGGCACAAAATAGAACTTTTGTTGTTTGAACTGAAAATTCCTCAGATGATCGTATGATGATGAAAATAATAATAATAATATTCATTCATCATCAGTAACAATGACAATATTATAATACAATTAGTACAATGTACAGAAAAAAAATTTTGAGTGAACATAGAAAAGCCATAGAAGTGCATAACAATTATGAACTGTTATACAACTTGTGCCTGGCTATTTTTCCCTTCAGATTAGAGTTCAAAAAGGTGTTAAAATATATATAGTATAATTCCTGATAATGTTTTGTGTGACAACGAGTCAGAAAGGATCCCATTAGGACCGTTGAGGTTGAGTATTTGAGTTCGTGTTGTAAAAGTTTGTAGGTTTAGATTATAATATATATGATGAAGCGTTTCGTTGAATAATCGTTCGATTCATATTATTCAGTTGGAAAGAGTATCAGAGGAATCTCTTTCTATGGATAGAATATAATTTCCGAATAGTTTCTTCATCAATCCGATGGAATTTATTGTTCCTATGTATGTTTTATACATGTCACGAAGGAGGTTGTATATTTTCCTGGTCAGAAATAGAAAACAACGTTGTCCAATAGACAATAGACCAATAGACACATAATGGTATCTGGACTGAATTTTTCTCCATAGTTCGTTCGTGTGGAATAAATGTTGTCTATCCTTTGCAGCGATGAATTATTTTTATACATGTTGATGATTATGTTATACGTATATATCCAGTACTCTCGCTGTGGTGAACAACAGGTTAAAGGGGTAAGTATTTTTTTTGTTATAAATTATTTTGAGTATTTTTTCCTGTAGGATGTCTTATTGTTCAAGATGACTATTCGTAACCCCTCCCCAGCTCAATATGACATACTGCAATTGAGACTCAACTAAAGAATAATACACTATTTTCAACTGTTTGATCTCAAGAATTTTCTTCAGGTATTTGAATTTTTGTAACAAACACCTCAGTGTTTTGGTAACGTTTGAGATTTGATAGTTCCACCTCACATGTGAGTCTATAATAATTCACAAATATTTTTTTTGATCGACTTTTCGTATTATTGTAGTGTGTTGCTGTTCTCCAAATGTGAGCTCATCATATTTTGGTAAACCGTTCTTATAGCTGCAGAGTGGCAGATAAAATGTTTCATTGAAATTTATGGTGAGTAATTTATGTAGAAACCAATTCATTATATGTACAAAATCATTTTCGATTTTCTCTTGCAGATCGATTCATGAGTGTAAAGAATATAAAACAGCTATGTCATCAGCGACACTTATCACTTCCCTGGATGTTCTGATGTTGATTTTCAATGTTTCTGCCCTCATAGAATCATAACCAGGGGCTTTTTCCGTTTTCAGTGAGGCAAGATATACCTTGCTGGACGAGGTGAGGAAGGTTTCGTTATTTCATTTGTATAGCTTTCCCTCACTTCTATGAAGGAATCATTGAAAGCATTTGCAATTCCTCTTTCATCCTCAATCATATGATCATCATCGGTTACAATTTTTTCGATGTCGATATCTCTAGATTTCCCTCCCCCAATCTCCGATATAACTTTCCATGAATTTCTTGAGTTATTTTTATTTTTATTCATCTCATATCTGTAACAGCAGAATACAGTTGTATTCTGCTGTTTTAATTAGCTTATCTGTGTATTCACGATATTCTAGGTAATTTTCTTTTTTCTCTATGTCATCAGGATTTTTTTGCAATCTCTATATGATTCGTTTTTTTGATTAATTGATTTCACTTGACCTCTTTTCATCTTTGCGTTTCCTCCCATTTTCATTCAGCCGGATCTGTTTTATGTTTTTTTTTGTATATATTTTCTCAATAAGTCAATGATATAATATATGTGGTTCGTGTTTGTACACTCTCTAGATGATAGTATGTGTGATGATCATGGTTGGTAAGATCAGTTTTGAGTTTCGAGTAATCAATGTATTCAATGTAGTTCTGTTTACTTTCAGGGCAGGTACTGGATTTATTGCAGAAGGTGTTTAGACAAATAACAATGGCCTCATGATCTGTAACAGTAACACAGTCCACTACCATGAAAACACAATTTTCTTCAAGATTTCTTTCATCACTTTTCAAAAATTTATGATCGATACAGCTTTTTGAGTGTCCCTGTACACGGATGTTCTTATTCATCATTGATGCAAAATTATGAGTACTATAATTATCCAGATAATCATATACCAATACATCTTCATCATTTGAATTGATATCCAGGTCTCCCACAATAATGTGACAATCTACTTTCATATAGATAAAAAGCCGTCATACATCTACAAAAAAATCATTTACAGAACCGATGTACATAATGTGAATGTACGACACAGAAAAACTCTCTCCCCCCACCTTTTGAACTTGAAACCTCCAGACGAAGTTATACCTATCAAATATGTTCCATATACAATGAAATAAATACTTAAGGCAGCATTGGTCGATGGAGGTCTATATGAGGAAAGTTATTATTATTGATTTATTTTCATCTATATTCACTTTGATTTGTATCGATTTGCTATTGTCTACATAGATAATATTCGATGAAAAAGTGTAGATATTTTCCAAATATACCAAAATACTATCATTTTTATGTATTCATTTTTCAGCTTTTCATGGGATTTTCTCTCCTCGTTTCTAAACAATAGAGCAGAAGTTATTAAAAATTATTGCAATATATTTGTAGTAAGGACAGATTTGGGATCTGCCCCAAAATGTCACTGCGCTTGAAATTAAACCTTTAGATACCTAAAAGAGAAATTCTCTGTTGGTCAGTGACACCTTGTTTTTGAAAGAAATTTTTGGAAATACAAATATATTTAATAAGAATAAAACTTCTACTTATCTTGGTGGACGTTTCGGAAAAGAATCTGCTCCCGTTCTCAACACAAATGTTTTCGATTTTGACACTGAAAAGTGACAATTTGGTAGACGGAGGAATTATGGTTACAAGGTGTTTTCATTAATTGATATCGAATTTTCCATTTTCATATTCAAGTTTCAGAAGTGGATGCCGAGTTCTATCTATATCAACTGAACAAGAAGCAATATTATTGTCTCCGTTTTTGGTTGTTGTCTTTTTTTCTCGAAACGTCCACCAAGATAGGTAGAAGTTTCATTCTTATCAAATATATTTGTATTTCCGAAAATTTCTTCCAGAAACAAGGTGTCACTGACCAATAAAGAATTTCTCTTTCAGGTATCTAAAGGTTTAATTTCAAGTGCAGTGACATTTTGGGGCAGATCCCAAATCTGTCCTTACTACAAATATATTGCAATAATTTTTGATAACTTCTACTCTATTTTTCAGAAACGAGGAGAGAAAATCCCATGAAAAGCTGAAAAATGAATGTACCACCTCTTCGAAAAACTTACAGACAGTATTTTTATTTATGTCTCCTTCGCTATAAGAACTAACATAACCGTTGAGTTCGATCAAACTTTTATCTTCTGTTTGAAACGTCTCCGTAAGAACAATAATGTCGAATTCTAAGGAGAGTCCATTCAGAGTTATCTCTAGGTGGTCTAAGTTTTTCACTGCCTATATTTTGGTGGATCAGTTTGAAGGTGTTTTTGTGTACTAATGATTCATCATTGAGTTCATTCATATCACTCAACTCTATGGTTTATATAGGTTCATAATGACATCATAATAACGAATATAGGGATCCATTTCATATAGAAAGCGAAACTCTGCGAGGGCAAAATTTATACATAAACTGACAACATCTACGATTAGGAAAGATAATGACTGACTCAGTTCTGAACAGCTTCTTGATGAGTTCTTCATTATTTCGATCAGCTGGTGAAGCCGTGAACCTCTTCAGACTGCTTTCCTCGTCGGACGAATTTTCGTTTCCTGAGATATCTTCTATTTCATTGTTGTATTATCGTTTCAGATCTGCGTAAATGTAACCCACACTGTTGATGTATAGTTTGTTGCGAAAAATTTGTGCTTTCTTGGTTTCTTTCCGAGCCTTCCTCATATGATGAACTAATTCTCTTCTTTCAGATCTCTTGTCACGGGATAGATCTTCCACAATTGATATTTGTTGACCTTTGAGTTTCTTGCTATTTTTGAGGATTTGTTGTTTTGTTATGTTTCTCACAAGCTTCACTAGGATTGTTTTGTTTCCTTCTTTGTCTATTCCGACTGTATGTATATATATATATATATATATATATATAAATATATATATATATATATATGGATATGTATATTTCTTCATAGTAAAATCCAATTTTAATTTCGTGTTCAATAGAATCAGTGTATAATCTAGCAAGTTGCCGTCCTTATAATCTGAGTTGAATATTAGAATATTATTTTTTTTATAGTTTTTTCAGGTTCAGTATTTCTCTTCCGAAGGTTTTCAAATTATTCTTCTAGTGTTTCCACTTTTTCGGAACTCTCAGTGATTACTTGTTTCAACTCGCTTATTTGTGCTGAGAGTGCATCAGTGAGCTTTTTGTTCTGCTCGGCGATAAAAATTTTCAGTTCCTCTGTGTTACTCATTTATAAGGTTTCAGTTGAATTCCTTCCACGGAAGTACTCAGCCCACAGACTAAATTCCGTGTATACAAGAAGTATATCGTTATTTTTTACTAGGAGATAAGAGTGTTGATATATTAGCTCTGGTGTATCGATATCAAACTCACTTTTTCCACTGTCGTCACTATTTCCTTTGTATCAGATTGATATACAACATCTTCTGGTCTGGAAGATTTGATAACTTCACAATAACTCACATTATTGGCACATTTTATAGAGGACGGTAGAAACACGTGTGTATTGCTGTATGACCAGAATGGACGATGAAGCCCAGCATTTTGAAAGAAAGGGAAATTATGTCTCTGATGTGTGGATAGAAAGTCATTCCATTGACTATTTCGATAGGTGTATAAGCAAAATTTTTGCATTCCATAGGTGAATTCGCTTTGAATAAAGGTTATCTGGTGACATCCATGTTCAAATCTGAGACATCAGCTTCACACCATTCAAGAAATAAAGAAAGTTCCGTTCGAAAATTTATCCCATCGAGCTCGTTTTTGATTTTGTTGAATATTTCAGGGTCATCCACGAATTCAATGCTTCCTATTTCCACTCTCTTCATACCTTCTGTCAGATAACTTTTCATCTATATCAGCAAATTACCAGGAATCCCCTACGCTTCCAACTTGGCCAGTAGCAGAGCATGGTTAAGTCTGTCGAAGGCTTCAGAGAAATCTGTATAGATAGAATCGACTTGTAATTTGTTCTCAAATGCATTCAAAATGAACTATTCATGAAATAATGAATCATTTGAAGTTGATTAACCCTGAACAAAACCATGTTACTTATCATTCATAATGTTCTTGTATTCTCAGGTGAGTTGTTCTGTTATCAAACAATCCAGTAATTCAGGGATATCTGATTGAATGCAGATAGCACTATAGTTTTCAAGGCAGGATTTTGTTTCGAGTCCGACTAGTAAATTGGTTTCATAAAACTGTATTTCTAGGATTCTGAACCTGAAGGGAATTATTGAACATTTTAAATAAAGGCCTCGTTAGAGTACAAACACACATCTTCGAAGAATAACAACAAAATCCATCACACCAGAAGAGAGTTTCGAGGGAAAACTTTGTATTGTAGTATATAGTATATTTTATTCGACCATGTTATGAAATAAAACATTTATGGCAAGTCGCATAGGCAATATGACTTCAAAGTCAAGAATATAAAATGATAATAATGATAAAATATTCTATCACTACAAGTATTATATAAATTTCAGCTGGAAATCAATAAACTGACTTACAATTGATCAGCGAAAATATTAAAGATTCGAACAATACAAGTTGAAAAAAATACAACAAATAAAGACAATTAGTGCACATCTAGATAGAGAATTGGGATGAAAAATTATTGAAGGTCAAAGTGGATTAAAATCAAATGTACAATGAACTGGCAGAGACGATATAACTATCAATGTCATAAAAACAATGGCTGAGCAGAAATTTTTTTTATCACTGTTTTGAATCTATTGAATTCCAATATTTTGATAGAGTTATCAAGAGTGTTATAGAGATTGAGGTTCAAGAAGTTTTTGCAGCAGACAGCTAATCTATGTCGTGGAATAGTCAGTGAATCAGCCGATCTTGTGTTATAATCGTGTGAATCAGAATGTCTGGAGAATTTGTTCACATATTTGTGTATTTCTAAAAAAACTGTAAATATGTACAGAGTAGGCAGTGGCATGTTACCAAGTTAGATAAAATGTTGAAGACAATGGTCTCTAAAGCCCACGTTTGCCAATATTCTGATAGCTTTTTTTTGACATCTAAAAACTGCTATAGCATTCGTTGAATTTCCCCAAAGTAGGATATCATAAGAGAGCACTGAATGGAATAAGGAATAGTATGCCATTCCTAAGATACTGCTATTTGTAATTGGTAAAATTCAAAGATTTACCCGTATTGCCTTGTTTTCACAATCCTAGGTATTCCATGTACAAACTTCATAGCTAGGTCACGTCCACCACTCTCATTTCTATGCTGAAGATTTCTTTGTAGTTCATTGAGATGTTCACGTTGTTTGATCTTTAGATCTGGCTCAACCTCCACTTGATCCTGGGATAAATTATTTTTGTTCCTCGGTATTCGCAGAACGGTGCCTGGATTGTCCGAAACAACTTCGATAGGCCTTGGTCTTTGACCATTTACTTATTTCCCCAGCCGAAACACTTTCGTGATCTCCATTATTTCAGTGAGATCATTACATTCTGCAATCTCTGGAATGTTATACATATACCATAAGATTGCTTTCGAATTGTTTTCGTTCATCCTATTCAACTATAACAGATTCATATGAGGCGAGTTACATCACCATTTCCAACAGAATCCTCAAGACACGGTCGAAGTCCAGAGAAGCCGAGTCAGCGTTCTCACGAGATTCATGCTTTCTGACAATTTTGCATTTTTTACATGTTCGTTAGATTTAGTTTTATATTCAGTCTTGACTACGAATTCATACTGTTAACATCTCTATACATTGTATTGATAATTTGAATAAAAATATTTTTTTATTCTAACTCCTGAACGGACTTATAAAATTGGCGTCAGTTCGCGGTTTTATCGTAGTTCCAATTGAACCAGCACTTGAGTTATTTGTCACTGGTTCTTTCATTTATCTCAAGCTTCAGGATTCGTTGTTGAAGAGTAACTATCTTCCCATGCAATTCAGAAGAATTATCATGGACTTGTACTTCCAGATCACTAACTCTTCTTACAAGATCTTGTAAGTTGTTAAGATTCTCCCGACATGTGGGACAAAAGGAAGGCAATATTCGAGTTGCCATTGTAACAATCCGAATTTCAGTAGCATATAACCCTTCTGCAGAAGTCACAAGGGAATCCAAATACTTCGTTTCTGACCTCTTTGAAAACTCATAAAGTGCTGCATTCGTAACCAACTCCAGCCATTGTGGATTATTGCAAATAATCCAAAATAGTACGCCTATGAGGTATGAATCCACTCTCTTGGATATCAGAGATTGCGCATCAGTTGTGTTTTTGTTGGGATGTTTTATCTGTGAATACACTTTTTGATGAATGTAATTCTAATTATCCTCAGGTATCTAATTGATTGAGTTGAATTTTCTGGTTACACTTTACTCACAAACACTTACCTTGTTACACTCAAGGTGGGAAAACTTTACAGTGCTCGTAGATGTAACTTCAAAATTTGAATTCATGAAATTTCCACTGGTATTGGTGAAAGACGTGGAGATACTATATATAGTACCTTCTCGCGAAATCATTTCAGTGAGGTATCGATATAATTACTAGCTCTGACACTCCTCTGATATATCTACTTTCTCCTTCCGGATTACCGATTAATTGTAGTTACTGTGATTATCAAACCTATTAACCACTCATTTCTCTTCAGTGATTCTCTGATTTTGAATGTGAATGAATACATGAAATTATTGTTTGGCATGTCGATTAGATTGCATCCTGAAATTTGGAGAAGCTTTTTACATGTAGCGACACGGAATTTCAACTTGAAATCTCATGTTTATACCAGGAAGAAAAAAAAATCGCGACGAATCATTTCTTTCATTGCTGAGTGAACCGCTCCATTACTCTATGAAAGGATCTCACCATACTGAAATATTCCCTGTTGTACAATAACACTCCACTCTGTTTTCGTCAATTTCATCAGATAACGATCTTCAACGGGTACAGTAAACTGGTCCGTGATCGATACCTTGGTACCCCACTGAGCCTGCAAGGTGTCACTCAGTATATTGTTAAAGGTGTTACGATCTTTCTCGTTCACTAGACGATTTCCAAGGATATCTGAAGCTTCAGAATGAATGATCTGGAATAGAATCAGTTAGATTTCTGGTTAAGTCACAAATATATAAAGGGTGTCCCAGTATACCTGTTCCAATGGATTATCTCAGCTATTTCGAAAGATAAAAAATTGAAAATTTCATGATCCCCAGTTCGTTCAAGGAACCTTCAACTGAGAAGAATAAAAATTGAAAGTCACTTCTGGTTTGATCGGAAGTGACTCTGACTTTTTTATTTCAAACAGCACCCTGTATATTTTTTGCAATTTTTGATTTCTACTCAAAATTACCTTTCCAACGATGTATCACACTGTTTATTCTACATTTGATTTGATGGAGAAAACGTCAATTGAAATTTCAAATTGGAAGAACTGCAGTAGGATACGATATTTTGTGTAATCTTGATTTTGACTTCAATAATAATTAATAATTCATGAACAATTTCGCATTCGAAATAATGAAGAGAACTTCAAATTTCAAATCATTAGAATTGTAGTAGAACTGGAAGAATTAATAATTCTCAAATGAAAACCTTAGTGTACCATGAAAACATTTGAGTACATTTGTTTGTAACTTTGACAGTCAATAATTCTCAATAGTTGTGTGCGTGTCAGAGAAACTAACATTCAAGTATGAATAACCGTGGAAATGATGATAATTTCACTAATCAAGAGGAATTGGATATGATACTGATTTATTAAAAAAGCGATAATAATCGTCGGGCTGCCCTACGTGCATACAGAGAGGAATACCCTGATAGACGAATGCCAAGAATGTATTTCACACGCTTGGCTTCGAATTTGGCATCAAGTGGATCATTTTATAGAAAGCGTACTGTCTTTGAAAGAAAAAATGCTACGGACGATGAGCATACCGTTGCAGTTTTAGGAAGAGTGGTTGTTGATCCCCATATCTCTATTAGAAACAGAACAGGAGAGCGGTATTTCTCGTTCATCAATTCAAAATTGCCAAATTCAAACCATTTGAAATTCATCTGCATCAATTACAACCCACTATTACTACCCACAGATCACGAGAGGAGACTTGCGTTTCTTGCTTGGTTAGCTACGGCACGTGAAGATGGTATTTTCAGCTCGATATTGTGGTCAGATGAAAGTCGTATCCATGATAATGCAACTGTAAATCGACATAATTGTCAATATTGGTCGCAAAATAATCCACACTGGCTAAGACGAACTAATTTTCAAGTTATCTGGGGAGTCAATGTATGGTGCGGCATGATTGATGGATTCATTTTAGGTCCAAAATTTTACGATGGTACGTTAACGATCAATGCTGGTGTTCCACAAGGCTCTGTCTTGGCACCAACTTTGTTTTTGCTCCACATCAATGATTTGTTGAATGTGACCTCCAGCTCAGTTCATAGCTTTGCGGATGATATAGTACACTCCATTCCGCCTTTTCCTCTAGAGCCCCTATATCATCCAATGAGGCCAGAGGTGCAAGGCGAAGACAGGTTGATGCTTTAAATGAGGATCTGACAAGAATTCTGAAATGGGGATCTGAGAATCTAGTACAGTTCAATGCAACTAAAACTCAAGCTTGTATATTCACCAAGAAGGCTGATCACACAATGCCCAATTTGATGATGTCGGGTACCACTGTTCCTATGAGGTCGTCAATATCCATGCTGGGTGTCACCACCAACAGTTCTCTTCCATGGGACGATCATGTGAGGTCCATTGCGAAAACTGCTTCACAAAAACTCGGTTTTCTTTTCCGTGCGAAGAGATACTTCACATCCCAGCAACTGCTTATGATCTACAAAGCACAAATTCGACCTGTCCTGGAGTAGTGTTCACATGTTTGGAGCTCAGCCCCAAAACATACGCTTAAGCTCTTAGATTCAATACAGAAGAGAGCTATTCGCCTAGTCGATGACACAACACTCACCAAATCATTAACCTCTCTAGATCATCGTAAAAAGGTCGGCGATCTTTGCCTTTTTAATAGGTACTTTCACGGTCGGTGCTCAACGGAAATATCATCTATTATGCCACCACGCGCGATTCCTAGTAGACAAACCAGACGAGCTCAAGCTGGTCACCCCTACACTGTCAGGCTCGAGACCTGTCGAACATCGCTATATCAAGCATCATTCATCAATAGAACGGCAAAGTTGTGGAATTCTTTGCCTAGTGAAGTCTTTCCTGATGCTTACAATCTCCAAACATTCAAGAAAAATTCCAACACCTTCCTTCTTTCCCAAAATTCCACCGCTGGCTAACACGATGTTTCTCGAACATCATAGGTTTCCCTTTCGTGTTGTCCACAGATAAAAAAAAAAAAAAAATAACTGGTCCAATGTACCTAGAATTCCTTCGGGATGAACTTCCTCATTTTCTTGAAAACATTCCTTTACATATGCGTAGAAACATTCATTTTCAACAGGATGGTGCACCCCCCACACAATGCTATAGCGGTAAGGAATCATTTAAATGAAACATTTGGAGATAGATGGATCGGAACACACGGACCGATAAGATGGCCTGCAAGATCTCCAGATTTATTACCGCTGGATTTCTTCCTTTGGGGTTATTTGAAATATCGTGTGTACCAGACTCCTCCTATCGATTTAGGAGATCTGAAAAACAAAATTAGGAATGAATGTAGAGCCCTCAATGCTGAGGTGTTGAGAAGTGTTACTTCTCGTGAACTACTCCACCGAGCTGAAAGATGTGTATAAGCAGTTGGTCAACATTTCGAACATATGCTTTAGTTATTATATTCTTGAGCCCCCTTTCTCTGTAATTTTCAAGATCGAACAAAATATCGTAGCCTACTGCAATTCTTTCAATTTGAAATTTCAATTGACATTTTCTCCATCAAATCAAATGTAGAATACAAAGTGTGATACATCGTTGGGAAGGTGATTCTGAGTAGAAAGCAAAAATTGCAAAAAATATACAGGGTGCTATTTGAAATAAAAAAGTCAGAGTCACTTCCGGTCAACCCGGAAGTGACTTTCAATTTTCATTCTTCTCAGTTGAAGGTTCCTTGGACGAATTGGAGATCATGGAATTTTCAAATTTTTATCTTTCGAAATAGCTGAGATAATCCATTGGAACAGGTATACTGGGACACCCGGTATATAAGACGTCATAGAAGTGAAAAATCTGTATGAACGGAAATGAATTGAGGGGGGGGGGGGTTGATTGACAGAGATGTTCGCTCCATTTTATTTTCGATTGGATTCGGACAATGTTTGTGCACCTTTTTTGCATCAATCCTGAAAGTTACTCCACTGCACTACATTCCATGGAATCAAATGGAAGTGAATATGATTCCACATGAAGATACATGATGGATTGGAAAAGCAAAACAGGAATTAATTCCATTAATAAATTGTTGAGATTTTATATTCTCCTGAGCAGATACTTCTTGGTACAAATTCAAAATCTTCTTCCTTCAGTTATATTTTTCAATTCATCGGACAGTGCGTTGCATACAATGGTTGTGGTTGGCCGATATTTGATATATAAGTACTTGTTATCAATGGGTGGCGGAAATTTAATCGAAAGAAAAATGATAGAAAAATATTTGATATAAGTCTTTTAATGGAGAGTATTTTTGATAGAAACGCATTTGATCGAATTTTTTATGATAGAAAATACATTTGATAGAAACTTAATTGATCGAAAATGCATTTGATACAAACATAAGTGATAGAAAATAAAATCTATGAAAACATCTATGAATCGAAATAACATAAGCAGTTTTTAATGAAACGTAAAAAACGACGAAATCAATATTAGAAACTAAATGTTAGAAGCAACAGCTTAAACATATTGCAAGAAATAAATATCGTTGTCTTCAAAATTATTTTGGAATCATCTGACAACTACAGCAAGTCTTTTATTTTTGTCCTCAGAGAACTTTTTTGTTCTTTCTTGTAGTTCAGCACCTCCACAAATTTGTTTTTGCAGTTTGAGTTCCATCATGTTCTGTTCTCGGAGTAACCCTCTTATGAATTTCCACATAGATGTTTTTTTCGCATTGAAATGTCCTTTCAGACTTCTATGCCATCCTCCAACGACGTTGTTAGTTTTGTAGCAGAAGTTTGACGGTAGAAATTCCGAAGTTTGTGATCAAAACTAGGCTGTCTTCTCTCTCTTCTCTCAAACTTTCCTATCCAAGTATCCTCAAAGTAGTTAACAAAATCCTTAGCGTCTTCACGAATAACATTATTTTTGGAAATTACTTCCAAAGATCGAACAACAAATTCTAATGGTACAAACGCTATCGCTGCTAAAAGTTTGATTTCTAGTTGGAAATCTGCATCGGAGTCATACTGCCGTTTGAGCCCCTGTCTTTGAATTTGTCGATATAGACACTGTTTGAAATGAAAAAAACATCCTTGATTTTCAGCCATTGGAAAAAGTAATTGACAAGCCTTTATTGCTGATAACTCAAAATCTGTTGTGATTATTACTGTTTCCATTTTCATTCGCAATTGCTCAAATACTTTCTTGTAGATGTTAGCTGTCTTCGAGGTAAGCAATGCATATACTAAGGGATACGTTTTTCCACTTATACACCCATGTACTGTATATAACTGGTAAAACAGCTCAGGTACAATTGAAAAAGTACCATCCATATGCCAGGCAGTGGATTTTTCAAGAAGTTCAAGGTTTTGTTTTGTCCCAAATAAAATAAACTTCTCTTCAATAGATGGTGAATGGAAAATAACAAAGTTTTCACCTCTCTCGGTCTTTTGGTATTGTTCTGGCAAGACGAAATCTTGCATTCTGAGTGGAACAGTTGGACCAATATTTTCTTTTTCTCTGGTAGATCTTTAACTGCGTCCCAAGCTTGAAATTGATGGCATTTCAAGAGACGCAGCCTCGCTTAATCCAGCACTATGTCTCGAAATTATAGCTCTGGGAGCATCTCTGCTTGTTCCTGCTTCTATTTTCATCTTATTGATACATTTGCTCACCAAAAATTTCACTGCCGAGCCTTCGTGAGTGTGTTCCTTTGTGATGAAAAACCTTTCTCCCTCTCCAACAATGCGACAAGAACATCTCAATTTTCGCCATTGCTCACACCGCCAGTAAGACTCTACATGATCGGATTTCTCTTCGATGTTAAAATATCCATTATGATAGAGCTTTTTCTTCCTTTTCGTGGTATCGATAAATTCATAATCTTTGATTTCCATTAATGACAAGATTTCACAACCAGAGTTCACATTCCAAACTTTAGCAACCGAAAAAATGTTTCAACAATCAAAAATTGTTCCTATCAAATGTTTTTTCTATCAAATGCGGTTTCCATCAATTGTACTTTCTATCATTTATATTTCTATCGAATGTGTGTTCCTTGATTTTCGATTAAAAGACTTCTATCAAATGTTCTCCTATCATTTTTCTTTCGATTAAATTTCTGCCACCCGTTATCAATTGAATCCAATTTCATTTGTCGTGTTTCATGAAAATACATTGCATCAACTTCATAAGAATTCAAGTTTGATATTACCAAATTGTTCTTGAAAAATGAATGATCAACGACTCAAGAGTTTATATAACAAAGCTGATTTCAATGAATCCTTAGGTCTGTATACAGGGTTGAGATAAAGAATGGAACGAAGTAAATATCTTCAGAACGGGAAGAACGATATTTATGAAAATTTGCAGGTAAGTGTAATGGAACAAAATGCATCTGATGTTCATTATTCGTTGATAATATACTTCCGGTTTGACCGGAAATGCTAACAACTCATTTTATTTCAATGGGACAACCCATATATTTTTACAGATTTTGAAAGAGCTTGTCATTTTGAATTCATACATATTGTGTTCAGTGTGAAAAAATTTGTGAAATCGAGGATTATAGCACTTCCATCAACCTCCTTTGAGTTTTCCACATTAGAGCAAAAAACTATTCAGATGAACTAATTTATTTCATTTGCATGCAAAGTAATCAATGAACGTACAATTGACAAATTGTACTATGTAAAATGTTTGAATTAAGAGAAGAAGAGCGTATTGAAATTTCAATAATGATTGTAAAATTCATTCCCGTCGATTAGAATTTGACACTTGGAGAACAAAAGAGTACTCGTTCATTCATTACTATGCATACAAACAACATCAATTAGTTTATGTGAATAGTTTTTTGCTCTATTGCAACGAACGAAAAAGAGGTTGGTTAAAATGCTATATTCCTCGATTTCAATTTTTTTTTCCACACTAAACTCAGTATGTATGAATTCAATATAACAAGCTCTTTCAGAATCTGTGAAAATATGTAGGGTTTCCCATTGAAATTATAGGAGTTGATGGCATCTCCGGTTAAACAAGAAGTATATTATTAACAAAAAATCTACATCAGATGCATTCCGTTCCATTGCACTCACTTGCGAAACTTCAAAAATATCGTTCTTTTCGTTCGGAAGATATTTACTTGGTTCCATATTTATCCCAACCCTGTATATTCACAGTTGGTAAGAGACAATTCAAATTGAGATTACATTTCATAGTTGTATTTTGTAAATTCATGAGTGACTTCGAACATGAAATATTTGTAGTCTCCTTGACGGATATTCATTATTTTGTGTTTGGATAAATGAGGCAAAACTGAATAGTTCCCAAGCATTTCAGTATCCAGTTTCCTTCTCAAATGATCTAAATGCTCATTCCACAATAATATTTCATTAATATAAAGGGCTGGAAAGTTGGTTATATTTGCATATTTGATGAGGTTGTTATTGGGATGCAATGTATTGATATGTAATAATGCGGAAACTTGTTTTAATTGAGAGTTCACTCATGAATTCGCAACCATCATGATATTCTTCCTAGAAGTGACTCCTAATATTGCTCTGAAATTCCGTGAGTTTGCTGAAGATCTCGAGATCCTCAGCAGATATCACTGTGCATCAGAAGCTTGTCATCAAAAACTTGGTAATGACTTTAGTTGAACTCATCACCAAGAGCCTTGAGAGACTCTCTATACAGGGACGCTGATATGTATGGAAACGGTCGATTATTTACTAAAGTAAGATAGCTAGCGAAAAATGTTAGGATACAAAAGTTGTAGGGTTTTTCAAAATCCATTGAGCTAATGAAAAATTAAGTATACAGGATGAGTCAAAAAGTCAGAACGAAACGAAGTTGCTTTTTCTCTAACGGGACACCCTGTATATCATTCCACATTTCAATTCTGCTCGAAATTCTGAACAAAATTGATAAAGCGCATCATTTCCTAAATTCAACCGATTTCGAGATATCGAATTTTGAAAATAACTTTTTACTACTCTCAAATTTATTAAAGAAAAAGCACGAAATGATGCATATTTATTATGAAAGTCACAAAAGGTGACAGTAATGAACTCGCTGAACAAAATTTTGTAGTGAATCTAAAATCATGTGAGGAGGAATGGTAGGAATTTCATGCCTTTTCCTTTCTTGCAACTCTTCGATATTTGGCGGCCTATTTTTGTAGACTACATTTTTTATGTGACCTCATAGAAAAAAGTCAGGTGGGGTCATATCGGGAGACCTAGCTGGCCATTCAATTGCTCCCCTGCGTCCAATCCATTTATTAGGGAAAGTTTCATCTAGATATGCGCGTACCATACGTCCAAAATGTGGAGGAGCCCCATCTTGTTGAAACCATATTTTTTCTGCTGGCAAATTGGGATTGTTATTATTCGGGAATAATCGTCTAAGTTCTGGAATAATATGCTGTTGTAAAAGTGATAAATATCGTTCAGAGTTCAAATTTCCGTTTATAAAATAGGGTCCTATGAAGTGTCCACCAATAATGCCACACCAGACATTTACTTTTTGTGGCCGTTGAGTGTGAACTTCCTCCATCCAATGTGGATTTTGGTCTGACCAATACCTACAGTTGTGTCGATTTACGTGCCATTTTTGCGCGAAACTTATTTACACTAAATGTATTTTTGACATGTGTTGTCAAGATCATCACTGTTAGACAAAAGAACGACGCGGCGTTGTTATGGAGCTGGAAACTTTCAAAGGTAACTTGATGGACTATGAACTCAATGGACTAACATTTTTGGATAATTTATTATAAGTTATTTTCAAAATTCGATATCTCGAAATCGGTTGAATTTAGGAAATGATGCGCTTCATCAATTTTGTTCAGAATTTCGAGCAGAATTGAAATGTGGAATAATATACAGTCCCATTAGAGAAAAAGCAACTTTGTTCCGTCCTGACTTTTTGACTCATCCTGTATACTTAATTTTTCATTAGCTCAATGGATTCTGAAAAACCCTACAACTTTTGTATCCTAACATTTTTCGCTAGCTATCTTACTTTAGGAAATAATCCACCGTTTCCATACATATCAGCGACCCTGTATAATCATATATCAATATTTCAATACTCACTCATACCAGGAACATTACCTCAGATATCTTTCCATCTATATCCATCAGAGATTCGCTTAGTTTGTATCGCAAAAAACCTCTACAACAATTCGTTACATCATGAGGACTGAAAACGTAATGCTTATTGCGGATGTTCACAAAAGTGTTACGAACCTGAAAAATATCAAGAAATTCATCAGGAGAATACAAGAAGTACAAGAAGTAAGTATATACTGATGCTGTTTTCCTCATGATTCAATATGAAATAAGCAAGTGATTGGGAAATGGAGGGTATAAAAGTGATTTCAGTAATTATATGCCCACCAAAAAAACAATTTGAAGAGGCTCTTTGCATGTTTTCGGAAGGTCTTCTAATGATAACTTTGATTTCATGAATTACTTCAATAAATATAGGAATATTTCCAGGAAAACCGCGAAAGCAACCAAGACTCTCATGCATTTCGAAGAATGGCTGATTGAAACAAACATGAATGAATAGTTCCTCTGGAGCAGAGTTTCACTTGGGATGTTGATGAAATGAGGTCAAATGGCCTAGTTGACTTTCGGTATTAAATAAATAAATGAAATGAATGGAATTATCCGAATAAATACGAATAAATTGAGTCTCTACTATCTGTAGGTTAATTTATGATTACGTCCATGTTCCCAGATTTTTGTGATTTTCTCCTCATTTGTACTATGATAATCATATCAAGGACATGTCTTTGAGGTATCTGAAAGTTGATGAATTTTCTTGATTTGATTTATCTGTAACAAACATGATAACTCGAGAGGAGCTTGAGAAGGAGCATAATTTTTTGGAAAATGTTCTTCAAGTAGTCTTTCCTTGCTGCACAATCGAAGAATGTTTTGGTGGAATCAGAACTGATTCTTTATTTTCTGTGAATTTGCTAGATATAGATTCCTTGCGAAACTTTCAATTGAAAACAGTAGCAGATGATATCTTATCAATCAGTTTCATCTAAGCATGAAGGCCGATCGACGTATGTCTAATTACAACCAACATTATATGAAATGTGTTGGAAAGAAAGCAACAAGGTGATCGCTATCAACATGTCCGTTTCGGACTCAAATAAGCAAATGAATTGATATATTGTGAGATATATCATGAAGGGAATTATATTGAATATGTCCTTCAGGATGAAACAATAATACAAGTCAAGCTATTGTGGAAAAATATATTCAAAATGGGAAGTTGAGAGGAATATTTTCACGGTTATAATGATCAGAAATTGGGAGTATCTACCTACCATCAAATCTCAAATCATGAGGTGAAAATAAATAGAAATCAGAAATAGTTTTATCATTGCTGCGAACAATCAAAGAAGTCTTCTGACTTTTGACGAATCAATAACCATTAAAACTTACTTCATTATATATATTGATTATTGTTGTTGCAATCTTAACCACCTTAACTTTTGGACAATTGTTGTTCAGGACACAATTTTTCAAAATTGCGGTCAGGTAGGCAGTGACAATAATTGGAAACTCCTCGTGTACAGGAAAACTGCAAAAGATCGATATAAATAATCTGTTGAGGCTATGTTTTGGTATTCAGGCCTGAATTATAATAGGCATAACCAATCGTAAAAAACCTTTCCCAATATCATTTCACTAGATTTTCTCGAATAATGGTATTTCTCTCCCGTACAATTTTTTCATAGAGTATATGCTCATGCAGAAAGCATACCTGATGTAGTTGCTTTCTGTTATACATTTCGTGCAATCGAATATCTGTAATGAAAGCAGTGACATACTGTACCGGATATCAGACGTATGAAATCGTTCAGAACTTTTTGTATTTTGTATATAAAACGATATCGTAGTAGTTAAAAATTTAAAGAATGAGAGTGTCACACAACAGAGCTAGCATGAAATGACTAGATTGAATAAAAATTTATATACACAGTATGAAGAGTGAGAAATTCAATATAAAACTCAACACTCCCGATAATTGAGTGCTCACTATAGAGGCATATGTAGATCATCTATAACCTTGGACGTATACCAATCAATTTTCGCAGTTCCTCAAAGACGCTGGTGATGGCTTCGTTAATATATCGGCTTCTAGTTCTATACTCGGTTGGTGAAATTTCACCCTTCTGTGATTTTTCTTGAATGAAGTGAAAACGTATGTCGATATGTTTAGTAGGTTTGTGGAATTCTGGATTGCGCATCAACTTTATAGCATTTTGGTTACCTATATACAGAGTGCCTGTTTTTTGAGCTCCACCATAAGGATCTCAGTTATTATAAGAGATACGAGGTCGGTTAAATTAGCGCAAAGTTGCGCATTTTCATGCTGAACAATTATCTGCAAGGGAATTTGATGTCTCATTTTTAGTTTTTGAATTATTGAAGGAAAACGAAAATTTTTAATATTCGTTTTTATATTTTCAAGCGGAAACAATCAGACCTAGACGTTTCTGACTGGGACATTCTTGAGACACTTTTCCACAAGGAATCTGAATCTGTCATCGTATTTTCCATAACGATCTTGATGCCAAAGTTACAATACTCAACTTTGGTTTTTCTTATGGGCGCCATATTGGATTAGTGCATTTTTGAAAATTCCATTTTTTCCTGATTTCCTGATGATGTATCACACGATATATTCGAATCTCACAATGCTGATTGAAATTGGAAAAAAATCATTTTTGTGAAGAGTGCTTTGGAAAGAACGCCAACAGTTTTGTTCAACAAACTGAATTTTAACAGTTCAACTGAATTTGGATCGGGAACGTTCACATTTTCGTCAAGCTCACCTACTTAGAAACTATGATTTTGAATTAGGAACGACGTAATGAGCTGAGAGTTTATTCTTTGCAAAACAAAACAAAGTCATAAAAGATGCTCGAATACTCCACCTTTAACTTCAAAACACAATTCTTCACGTTTCCTCAGATTCTGAATTACTCGCGAGATGTTCCGTCTCCTTATCTCAGTCCTGGAAGTTTTGATTATGGTTCATCTCAGCTGATCAATATATGTGGGTACAGTTTTAAAAATCAATTCTTCCATAGTTCCCCATAAATAATAATCCAGCGGAGTGAGATCAGGTGACCGCGCTGGCCAACGTATGTCTCCGTTGTTCTAAATCACCTTGTCGAGAAATAGTTCTGACAAACACTCGGCAACCCTTCTCGCGTGTGGCGGTGCGCCGTCTTGCTGATACGGTATTCAGCCGGTTCAGACAAATGTTGTCGTCAATGTAGTCCGTGGGAAAGGTTCTCAGAAAATTCAAGTATCGTAACTTTGGCATCAAGAACGTTATGGAAAATACAATGACAGATTCAGATTCCTCGTGAAGCAGTGTCTCAAGAATGTCTTAGTCAGAAACGTCTAGGTCTCATTGTTTTCGCTTTAAGATATAAAAACGAATATTACAAATTTTCGTTTTCCTGCAATAATTCAAAAACTGAAAATGACACATCGAATTTTCTTGCAGATAATTGTTCAGCATGAAAATGCGCAACTTTGCCTCGATTCAAGCGACCTCGTATATCTTATAATAACTGAGATCCCTATGATGGAGCTCGAAAAACTTGCACCCTGTATAGAATCGTTGGCTCGTCGATATGTTCTCCAATATCTTCCAATAACCTACGCAACCAAATAGCTTCTTTCGGAGCATTCGAAGCAGCAACATAATATGCAGCTTCGTTGTTAGATAAACATACACTATGTTGTCTTTGACTTGCCCAAGTTACTGATCAGCTACAATTGAAAATATAGCCAGATGTTGAACATGTAGTAGATATGTCATCAGAAAAATCAGAATCAGTTTATCCAGTTAAGTTCGAGGAATCTTCGTTCTTAGAGTAAATCATTCCATAGTCAATTGTATGCAGTAAATACTTGCAGATTCGTTCAACGCCATTCCAGTGAGCATTTGTTGCATTTGATAGGTATCGGCTTACAACACCCACTGAGTATGATTTGTCAGATCTTAATACAATTGCGGCAAGAAATAAAGATCCAACTGCTTGTCTATATGGTATTGCTTCTGATATATTCGAGGTTGACTGATCTGTGAATATCGTATGACAATCGGCAGGTATTTTGACAGGATTCGCTGTGTTCATTTTGGACTTTTCCGATATTTTCTCAATGTACCTGGACAGGTGAATCAATATTGATCCATCTCTCATATTTCAGACGACCTCAATATCCACGTATACATCAAGTTCACCAAAAGTTATTTCAAAGGATTCAGTTGATTAATTCAGGACTATGGCAATTGCAGATTGCCTTTATGATATGATAAGCCCATCATCCACGGAAATTATCAACAAAACTTTCGTATCATCAACATTGCCCCTGTAGACACAATTTTCAGCTTGACTTTGTTGAAAACCAAAATTAATGAGAAATTTGTTGAATTTGTTATTCCAGCAACATGAAACTCGCTTGAGACCTTATAGTGATTTTCTCAATCTGCAAACTCGATTTTCTGAATCGCTGAGACTGGCACTTGCACATAGATCTTTTCCTCCAAGTCACCATGGAGGAACGCAGTCTTTACATCAAATTGCATCAATTTGAATCCATTCAGTACTGAAATAGTTAGCAATCACAATCGTCTCTAGTTGTAGGAGAAAAAATCTCATTGAAATATTCACCTTCCTTCTGTGCAGAACCTTCAGCACAGAGTCTTGCTTCAAAACGAGATATACTGCCGTCGTTATTGAAGTTTATCTTGGATACCCATTTTGATCCGATGGTTTTCTTTCCCCGTGGTGAAGTTGTTAGCTCCCATTCATTATTTCTAGCCAATGCACTGAGTTCTTTTTCAAAATATACAGGTACCAATTCATTACAACCATTATCTGTGAATCTTTTGACTCTTTCATTGAATATGACGTTTCTGGAAACAGTAATCTTCTGAGTGTCTGTAATCACATGAGTTTTCATCATAACCAACCATTATCAATTCCATACTTTCAACTTGTTACTTTGTTCTTTTTTCTTCTGAAATATGAACATAAGCTTCACTACCAAAGATTCTTGTGTGACTTAGTGTTGGTTACTTTCTTGGTTGGTTCCTTGTTGAATTCGGAGTTTGAGATGTTGGAGTTCTGTTCAAGATGTAGACTTCTGAGTTCACTTCTTCAGCCCATAGATATTTTAAGACTTCTCCTCCATATGGCATTGAACGTGCACTCTCGACGATCGTTCTGTTGTCTCGTTCAATTTTGCCATTCCGTTCTGAAGTATAAGGTACCGTTCTTTCCAAGTCAATTCCTTGTACATGGAGATACTCTCTGAAGTCTGCATTGCAATATTCAGTTCCATTGTTGACATGAAGAGATTTCACTGAATATCCGAACCTATTCTTTGTGATATTGCAAAATATCTTGAAACATTCTGATGTATTCGACTTACCTTTACCTCGTAAAATCAAGTTGTGATTATTCGCAAGAGATGCCGAAAAACCATCATGATTTCCTTCGAAAGTAGTGAGATATTGTCTATGGAAAGTCATATGCGCTGAAGTTCCGCTATCTCAGATCCAATAAGCTCCAGAGATATTGAAACTTCCATTACTTTCTATAATGAAAGCAGTTCCACTTGAATGAGCTTGTGTATCACTGTCAGAAGAAGGTTTCTTCTTTGGTGATTCACGATCTTCTCCGAGGTGACCCTTTTCGCTTCTGAGTCTGTTCTTATTCTTGTACTTCTGATTGTTATTCGATGAAGCAGTTAATGCGACCCCCGATTCTTCACTTATGGATGAGTTTGCCTCTTCATCTAGGAGACGTGCGATCAAATTCAGAATCGTCTGCTCATTCTCATCAAGGGATAACCAAGCTTGACGTATATTCCTTTATTTGAGGTTCAGAGTACTCAGTTCTTTGGTCATACATCTCCGGTTTCTTTGACTGCTCTTGCCAATTTCTCGATTTTTGAATATGTTGAGCAATTGGATCAGCTGTATTCATCTTGTATTGATGAAACCTCTTGAAAACGAGCATTTCGTTCGTTCCCGTTACCAACTGGTGAATTGAGTCAAGTTTCTGCACTATTTGCATAGATGTTTCACAGTTTTCGATGAGAGTAATTTCGGACAGATCCATTGCCGACGTCAACGTAAACATTGCGCTAGCATCTTTTTTATTCCACTGGTTGTCTTCCTCTGGATGTATGGCTGCTGGCTTTGGACTTGATTCAACAACGATGTCATATATTGCTTCTGCTTTGAGCGCACATTGGATTTGGAATTTCCATTGCTGATAATTTGGAATTCGAATCAAATTCGGAGATACTACCCAGGTCAATTTTTCCTGCCATGATGTTTCTTGAACCTTCCCATAGGAAACTTATTCCTGGTGAATCTACTGCTTGTTGAAAGGCACCACAGTGGATCGACTATTCTTTGTAAGAAGGATGAAGTTTAATAACGTGAAACTGAAAGTGCAGAATTATCAGTGTATACAAGGTAATCGAGAAATTAAACAATACTGGGCGATTAGGTTTCTCATCAGATAAGACAGATTTCAGCCATCGGGTCAAGAGTCATAAACAATGAAACGAAGAATGAACCGGTGAAAATGAGTATCCCATGTATTTATTCTTTCACTTAGGTATGGAATATCTTTTTGGACGAAAATATCGTCTTTTTCAGTCATAGCAAGGAAATTCCTTCATTTTCATATTGGGTTGAACTATTCTCAACATATACAGAGTGTCGCATCAGTAACAACAGACATAGGTCGTCAAAGCAGTACGAAAGAGGACCCGTCATCGGATCGAAAGAATATATCGAAGAAAAATCATTTGTTATCTTAATATGCATAAACCTACGTATTATGCCCAACAAGGCTGTCCATTGGGGTTTGCAAATTCATGCATCAATAATTACCTTATTGCATTCGAGGAAACTTGCTTTCATATCTCCGGTAGTGAAATCTCAACCTGTTCAATATTCGATTTGTTTCCAGTACAATTATTATCTATCGAAAGTGTTGTTTTGGCCATGTGAGAAGCCATGTTCTTCAATTTCAAAATCGAACAAATCCGAACGCATTCATCAAAATGACTTGTATGAGAAAAAAGGTCATAGGGCGAGTGGAGCGCATTACGAGAGCTCGAAAAAAATCATGAGTAGAACTTCTAACGTTGCTTTGACACAATTTTACTGAACAACGAGCCAAAAGCTCCCTACTGAAACCCGTCAACAGCCTGTGTAAAATGACAAGCATTCTACTTTCGAATTGATCTTGTTCAGTACGAAATGATCGAAATCGTGCAGAGAAAATTAAAATGTGTGACAATTTGAGTCTGAAAGCATTCCTTAGCGGACTGGAAGAACCTCTAGGGTCTATAATTTATTGAGAGATCCACATACTCTAGAAGTGGCACTTTGCAAGTCATGACCGAAGGAAAACATATACTATGCTCGAAATTAAACAAATCATTCAACAACAACACAAGAGAGATACAGGACAGCCAATGAGATCATATCCACATCATCAACAGATGATGTACAAGAAATCTGCATTACTGAAATCATTTGGAATCAAAGTGTTCGAGATTTGGAATTATTCTTATTCATTACCCAACTCCACCTGAGAAAAATTGGTGAATGAACGTTTTGGAAAAAAAAAATGTGTGATGTAAATATTCATTAGAAGTTCATCCAAAATGAAAAGTATCCACACACATGCACTTCAAGATCACATACACATAAGGAAACCCAACTGCACACATTATCCTCAATAACTTCATAGAACATTGTTCGAATATATGAGAATCTGAAAAACAGATTACACGTACACGAAACGCTTCAAGTCAACCGTCTACAGAACCATACTGAATAGAGTCAGTACTCTGCCATGCGCAACAAACTGAAAGGAGTGGTTATTTAGTGATCTTACTGCCGCAACACAAGTATTGATTTTTGCGAGGCAAGCTAATGGTATCACTAGCATCCCCTATTGTTATCTATCTATCTATCTATAACTGATGCCGAATCCGTAAAGTATGGCGCAAGATCAATGACAATATACGAATATAGTGTCCAAAAACCAACCTTTCTGCAGTCAAAATTTTGGCATGAGGTGAATGGACTCTTTGTTCATAAGCCGAGCTTCCGGAAATGTTCATTTCCTTCATCAAGACGATATATAAAAAATATGAGTATATATAAAAACCATGACAATTACACAAACAACAAACTTCTTACTGACGTGAGATTGAAGATGAAGATATTGCATCACATAACAGATGTAGCATTAGCAGAAATCAATCAGAAAAGTTCATCTCGTTGACAATCACGAGGAATCGACAAATATATAACTATAACAGTAATGTGTCGCTTTCCGGACGAACGATGAAAAATGGACGGATAGTCGTTCCAAATAACGCAAAACAATTCGGAATCGTTCGGCTCCGAAAAAATCGACACGTTGTCAACCCAGTGGCGGAGAGAATTTTCTTTTTAAAATGTCAGCCCTCTATTCAAGAACCAAACCCCCTTTCAATAAATTAAAAAGGACTGATGTCATTTATAGAATTTCTTGCCAGATATCATAGGTCGAATTACTTCACATGAAAGTGACAGTTACCTCCAAAACAGAACGTGTGCATCAGCTGAGCATGTCATTGACGAAAATCATAAATTGAATTTCAATGAGGTCAAAATTCCAGCTCAGTAGAAAATTATTGGAAACGCAATTTCCTGGAAATGGTTCTCATCAATTATGGAAACTCTGAAATGAATAAGAGATTTGACATCGGCAATCTCAGTAGCAGAACAATTCCATTCCCAATAATATTCCAAGATTCTCGCAATCAGCTCCTCACCATTAACATTTTTTCACATTTAATTCCTCGAATTTTTTCCAATTTGAAGTTCAGAAACCGAACTATTCCAAATTGTTTTGCGTTTTTTCGACACGACCAACCGTCCATTTCGTTTCGTCCGTCCGGAGAACGACACATTGCTGTTATGGTTATACATATATTTTTTGATTCCTCTGTCCACGAGATGAATTCTTCTGATTTATTTCTGCTAATGCCACATCTGTTATGTACCGCAATTTCTTCATCTTCTCTCTCACGTCAGTAAGTAGTTTGTTGTTTATATAATTGACATGGTTTTTATATATATCCATTTTTTTAAGATTGTCTTGTTATTGGAAATGAACATTTCCGAGAGCTTGGCTTATTAACAAAGAGTCCACTCACTCAATGCCAAAATTTTTTCTGCAACTTCAGGAGAAAACCTTCATCTGGTTTTCTGAATCTCAGATATTTTACCTTGACTATTCAGTCACGACCACCCTCCTCCTACAGATATATATTATATATTTTTATATATATACATATATATCAATTCTTATATCTGAGATACTACCATGGTTTTCATGTGAATGCTAGTTATATTATGTTCATAAGAAAAGAAAAAGAAACATATATATATATATATATATATATATTGCAGAGCTTAACTCTTCAATAATCTTGACCTTCCTTGAGACCCTCTTTCCACGCCTTTGGAAAGATTTCTCAGTATCAGATGTTCCAGCTCCCCATCAGTTGGTTTTTGGTCACGATTGTTGTGTAATATTCGTAAATTGCGCCATACTTTACGGATTCGGCAGTTATAGATCTGAGCCTGGAAGGAGTAAGATCTTCCCTTGATAGGATTCTGGTTCCTTCGTGTTGCTTTTTAGCATTGAATATAATCTGTTTGACGTTGTGAAAACACAACTCAACAAATAACGATTTGTTTGATGCTCGGAAACTGTTTTCGATGTCTTTGGTGCTGGAGTCCTTGTTTCTCAGTGTGTTGTTCACGGAATTCGTTCCTGTTTGTGCTGTATCCTCTTTTTTCTGATATCAGATTCCACATATTCGGAAAATGCATCAGCGAGAGTATTGTTTGAGTTGATCTAACCTATGATCAAAGTCACAGATACTCTCCGTGTTTTGTTCAATATCAGTTCGAATTGCACTGAATTTCAGATTTAAATTATCAAATTTGGCATCGATTTTGACATTGATGCTTCCTGAAACTTGTTCAGATGAGTTCAGTTCGTAGACTCATTATTGGACGCCCTGCGGTGGAATCGGACCTGAGCTCTTTATGACTCAGTGTTACATTCCCCGCTACCGCTTTTTTGTTGTTTGGTGGCATAACTCAGCAAGCGAGTTCTTCAAATTCTAGTACCCATACGTACAACCACGCTAAGGCCACGCTCAGTTTACACCGAATTGCGGATACTGTATCTGTTCATCATCCTCCTCTTGCCCAGCGAGAACTATCGCGCACTGATTTGCACACCAACTGATTGACTGATGCACTGATAATTATCTGTTCACATCCAGCACAGTAGAATGAGAAGACGATTGATAATCCACTATTGATGATGAAACTGTTCCTATTTGACTCTGCGCACTTTTCACTGTCCGGGTTTGATATCATTTCCCGTGATTTGAACTTGATATTCAGCGTCTTTACTTGGAGTAACTAAGAGACACTGATACTTAGTCATTTGAATTTTCTCAAATATTGATAGTACATAACTAAGTTGACGGAACATTCCAAATCTATAGTGGAAACGGTAGAGTGATCGAATCTCAACCGAATATCGTGAACCGCATGTCTCTGTCACTTCTGGTTTCGGAGATTTTCTTCTGAGTTACTGCAAACGTCGAAATTATCCAAGAATTTCAGATATTGCCGAAACGGTTGATCTCAGGTATTGGGAAGTATGGAAGAACTCAGCACGAAATAACTTGTAGATTACAAAAATCCAACAATATACAGGATTTTCCATTTGAAATAAGGAACTTGTTGTCGACTTCCGGTATAACCGGGAGTCCGTCATCTTTGGGAATAGTTCCTAAAATGTGAGGACCAGAATATAATGCAATTTCCGCAAAAATCATTCCGTCTGTTAGGGCAGTCTTTGCTGACCAGTCAGAGATAGAACTAGTATTTTTAGGGAAACCAGCAGGTTATAAGTTATTTCAAGCTCTCGAAAATGTTCATTTCCATCTACAAAGACAAAATTGTGAGAGTTTGAGAACTTTTTTTTATACTCATCTGAAAAGTACTCATATCTCAGTTGAGAATGCAATACATTGATGTGAAGTCTAGAATCATTCGATGAACGATATACTGATACGGAGAACAGGTAATTCAGTCTGGTCGAAGTTCACACGTATTGAAAGAAATTATCAATATCATACATATATATAAGCTGTTCCATCTCAAGCGAACAAAAACCTAACGTAGTTGGTATCTACTTCCGATTTGATCAGAAGTGCAACCATCTTGAAATTATTTTTATCAATCATCTAATCATCGATTATGGCTCTCCAGGAATTTTCATAGTGGAATCCAGAAAAAAATCCTATGTGCGCTTTAGATGAAACAGCAAGTACACATTCAAGTTCGACTCACCTAATGTTTAAGATTCTCATATTTGATAGAAACCTCTTCGATAAATTGCCAGTCCTATCTAGAGAGCCGACGATCATTACATTTTCAATTCCGATGAAATCGACGTTCGAATCAAAAAATCCTTTGTATGTTATTATCTGGAAGCAAGATATGTCAGATGTAATTGTGTCAAAATTATTTTTTGTTGTATGAGTGGACTGTTCGATATCATGATGGATATATTGAAGGTATGCTGAGTCAAGCCTCATAAAGCCTGATTTCACCGATATGTATGTATTTTTTTCCAGATTTTTAGGATGCAGGAACCAGTTTCCAAACAGCTCTTGACTAAAAGCAGCGAACTTGGTGAGTACAAAGGAGTTGTTCAAGAAAAGGATGTTCTGATAAGAAATGCTTCAGGGAAGCTCAAAGAACTAGAGAACGAGATATGTGAACTGAAAACTAAAAACGAGGCTCTAGAAGCGAGATTGAAATCTATCAACCTGAGCGAGAACGGATTTCACGAGGTCATGCTGAGCTATGACGAGTTGTTCAAGAAAGTATGGATGGAAAGACAGGGTTTCCTTGACAAAAACGCAGTTTTGATGCACCACATCGAGAATTTGGAGACCTCTCACAGTGAGTTGCTAAATAAACTGATGAAAGCTAAAGAGGTCATCGACGGCTACAAGGAGAATCAAGAAATTCTGAAATCTGAGTTGGAAGAATATAGGCAAATAGCCGATATAATGGAGAAGAGGTACGGGAATTTGAAGGAGCATTCGAAATCTAGGATCACGGAAGCTAATATTCAGATCGACAACCAGGAGAAGAATAATATACAGGAAGTGGCAGAGTTGAAGGCTAAGATATTGCAAAGCCAAGCTAAAATAAGTCAGCTGGACAAGTACGTGAAACTGGATGCGATACCATCGAAAAGATCAATGTTTGCACCATTGAGGAATAATATTTCGAAAACGTGAGTCGTTTGTAGTGGAGAGATTTCGATGTTTTATCTCATCCCAGCACAATTATTTGGAATGTGGTGTTCCAATCATACTTGAATGAAATAAAATGGTCGTCAAGATAAGGGGTGATGTCAAATTTGTTCCCTCCCATTATTTGTGAGCGATATTCGGGTTGAGAGCCATATTCGGGTTGAAAGCCATATCCAGGCTTCCAACATTCATTTTGTTCCAACCAGCAACATATTTTTTTTTGATTTTGAATTTCGAATGTTGTTACAGTTTTCAAATACTCCGGAAGTGTATCAGGTGACGAGTAGGAGAAATCCAACCACAAAATATTGAGTATGATAGTAAAATAGTTATTTGTGCTAGTAGTGCACGACGCATGACAATACAGCTCGAGACGAAGTCGAGTGCTGCAACCATGCTGACTGAAACCAATATTTTCCTAAAGTGTTGCACTGAATATTCTTTTAACGTCGAATGGACTCGAGTTTGTTGGAAATATCAGGATTCCAAACTGACAGCTGGCATATGATCCAAGAAATTGTCACCGTCTAACGCTGTGGTACTACGACAAAACTACTGTTATTAGAGAATTTTCTATGGTAACTATACATCGATTTCGTGATCAAAAGTTACTCTCATTTTGCACTAGAGCAAAAAAAAATGAATTTTTGTACTGCCGTGCAAGAAAAAACGTATTTTGGTATCTCAGTCAAATTTTGGCATTCTTATCATATTCTTCATCTCATCTCAACCATCGCAAGTCATTATGGTTCTCATGAAAGAGAGCTGAATTGCTGATGCTATTTTTTGCAGATCCTGGGTCAGACGCCAGTCATGAAACTAGTAAGATCTATCTTTTTTTGAATGAATTCATTGCTATTCACTTATGTAGTAACTTTGGAGTCTCAAATAGTTGATGGCTCATGTCATCATGAAGATCATGAAATCCAGCTTGCTCACAAACTCGCGAATATTGGATTTCATGTCAGTAATAGTAGGTACATTACGTTCTCTTCATCTTTCGACAACACGAAAGGAAATCTTATAATGTCCGAGAAATAGATAATTCATAAGATTCACCACAAAGTCTTTTCTACGAAAATACCGCTCGTGGAATCAAACGATCCAATATTTTGGTTCGAAAAGATTATTTTGGAACAATAATCCATCAAAAACTTCACGTGAGTTTTCAATGTCAGATTTGAGAAATCTAGTAACATCGTTTCATGAAAGAGATGAAAATAGAAGGATGTGTCTGGGAAAAAAGGATACGATGACGTTACGAAAACTCAAAAAAAAACAAAGCGTGTTCTTGCAGATTCTACGGAAACTTTGTGGGGGAAATTTTTGTGCGAATATTCAGGACGATTACATATCAGAAAAAGTGGATATTGAAGAATTATTTTGTGAACATGAAGGGAACAGAAGAAAATTTAACGAACATTTTTGAAGATGAAATCACATGCACGAAAGGCGATCTAGTGAAGTATCTTCATTCCCTGAATATATGTTTCATTTTTTCCAATATGGAACATCAGTTTCAAACTATCGAATTATTTGAAAAAAAACTCGATTTTTCCGAGAATTATAACTGCAAATATTATCGTGAAGTACAAAGTGCACATTTCGGCGGCTCAAATCACCAAATATCGATGCATACTATTGTTTGGTATCATGAAAAAAATGATACAACTGTTGCCAACTCGTTCTGCAGTTTATTAGGAAACCTTCGCCATCATCCGTCATCTATCATGGCTCATTTGATACCTTTGCTGCAAACAAGAGAAACAATGCCATATTCGAAGAGAGCTCATCCTGTGAGCGATGGCCCTAGTGCTCAGTACCGAAATGAAGCCATGCCAATCAATCTGCACGGAATTGGTCAATATACTAGGAGAAGGAGAATTCTCTTGGAATTATTCAGGAAACGGACATGAGAGAGGTGATGTTGATGGTGTAGAAGTTTGTTTAAAGAGAACGGCAGATAGCCTAGTAGCTTGTGGATGTGACATACGAAACTTTGATTCACTTGTTTTCAACTTGAGAGATTGTTGTCCCGGGATTCGAATTGCAACTGTAAATCAGGATGACTCCAAAGGAACAATGAAAATTTACCAGGTATGTTGGATAGATAAATCACAAAATCGTTTGGCAATACGAAGACTCAGCTGTTATAATTGTCGCTTTGATGAAGACTGCCAACATTATGGTTTGGGAAATCTCTATATTCTATACAACAGGGAAATACCTAAAGAATTGAATCATCATGATGTATATTTCGACTCGGATATTGAAAACGACGATACTAGC
Source organism: Gastrophysa polygoni (assembly GCA_963576655.1). Lineage (NCBI taxonomy): Eukaryota > Metazoa > Arthropoda > Insecta > Coleoptera > Chrysomelidae > Gastrophysa > Gastrophysa polygoni. Next base: position 29,794,542 of record OY755082.1, read on the forward strand.
CATTTTTCAGAAGAAAGCAGACGATCCATCTATTCACAGGATTTTCATGAGCATGACTTCATTTTGATTGACTGGCCAGAGAACTCTAAAATTCATTATATTGGCCAAATATCTGAATTGTATGGATCAACAACAACTTCATTTGTGAATTCCATGGAGCAAGTTCCATCTGTGAAGTATAGTATGGCTTTCATTTGGCCAGAAGATGAAGATCAAGGAAAAATAGACAATAAGACAATATTAGCTATTTTGAAACTACCACTATCGCTGAGAAGGGGGAGATACATTTTCAGTGAGCAGAAAAGTCTCAGTAGTATAACTTTGAGATAAAACTGTTATTATTGGTTCCACATACTTTTTCTGACATGCTCAATTAATTTCATTCAATTTCCAGGAAAATGGAAATCAGCAGATCAGTATTTTGGTATTTTCATTATGATATCCATGGAGATGATTACAAGGGAATTTCTTCAGTTTCGGTAGAGAAGGTGAAGGAAATTGACAGTTTTTTTCGTATAATTTGAAAACTTTCATTCTCAGGGTACTCCAGTTGGATTTTTCGATTATTTTTTTACCAAACCTATTCGCCGCCGGTGAGATTATCAACTGCATGGCTTGGGTGTCACCTCCGTGGATTCTACTATTTGATTTTTGCTGAATAAATGCGGAAATACTAATCTTGATTTCTGGCCCTTCGGCCATGATTCATGTAACCCTATGTCATTGCGAATCTTCGGATGAATCAAGCATTTTTGAAAGTTTCTCCTTCTTCCAATCCTAAAGATATATTGCCCCTATTCTGGAGAATGACACATAATGAAGATATTTTGCCTATTCGTTACAGAAATGAAGGGCATTATTTGGATTCGGGGCGAAACTTCGAGGAACGATATTTCAGGAACGTCTCGATGAATTGGCTGAAATTCTCCTGCAACTTAGTTCTGCTGACACTTCAATTCCAGATCTGGACTTGGAAAACTCATTTTCTCCTTAGATGTCAAAATTCTGACCTTCTGGGTAGTGTTTTCCAAAAACTCTTATCGAAATCAGGAATATCAGGAGAAACACTGCAAGCGCGGCTTTTCAATTCGTATGGCACACTTCGATCGTTTTGGTGAAAAACTATCAAACGAAATACCGATTGATGTTTCTTCGATTTCGTCCAGGCACATCACTCTCTACATTAGACTGGAAGTAATTCAATCAGATTTCTCACGTGATGATTCAGCAGCACACTTGAGAAATGGTATATTTAGATGAAAAAATCAGGACCGGAATTGATTTTTGGAAATGACTACAAAACAATAACTATTTCTGGAAAAGATTCGCCTGGATTCATCAACGAAGATTATCAAAATGTCCACCTCCAACTCCTATACATTTTATGCATGTCTTCGACAGATCTCTCACGGCCTTTGTATCTGCAGCTGTAATCATCATCTTCCTTTCTTCACGATTTCGAATACACAGGAAAAGAAGCCTGCGGTAGAGTTTCATGTCATTGACTCGACTTTCGACGTTCATTGAAAATGTCAAATGATATCTAGTTCATTGTTGATAATTTCTGTAACGAATGGCAAAATATATTTTTTCACATCCATATCAACTCACCTTGACCTCCTTTTTTCGCCATTAAGCTATGTCATGACCCACCCTGTGTAATGAGTGAATGACTGAATGATTGTTTCGAGTTGCGATGTGCATAGCCTGGGTCGATAATGCATAGACAGTGGTCTAACGAAATCTCAACACCTCGATTTTTCGGCTTCAGGATGAAAATGTGGAGAATCGCTTGAACCCATCAATTTGTGATTCGTAGAGGAACAAATCTTCTGCTTTTTCCATCCTCCTAACTTCAACCCCCTCAACAAGAGTAAGCACAACCCTCTGATTTTGAATACGGATGAGGGGTGGTGCGATACCTAATTTTTCAGATCTTATCGAGTACCTTCTATCTGTCCCTAACATTTTGCTCCAAAATCTTCATCGATAACAAAATGACAACTAGAATAGTGGAAGACTACTTACTTCTGTGATTAGTTTATTGAATGGTAAAAATGGGCATCATTCACTCCGATGCAGGGAAATAAGTTCTGATCGAAACGTTCACGTACATTGATCAACATTTCTGGTGTTTTTCGACGATATTCATTGATGATCCGAATTCGCAAATCATCTAGGGAATCAGACTGGCTAGCGTAATTCTTAGATTACAGGTGACCACATAAAAAAAACTCAGTGGTGCAAGAACAGGGGATCTGGGTGGCCACTCAACCTCATCCCAACTCAAAATCAGGGGGTTGTGCTCACCCTCGTTAGTGGGTTGGAGTTACGGGGATGAAAAAAGCGGAAAATTTGTTCCCTCTCGAATCAGACATCGACGGGCCCGAGCGATTTTCCATATTCTCAATCCAAAGCCGGAAATTCGGGGTGTTAAGATTTTGTTGGACCACCCTGCATATCATCAAATAAAAATGATTCAAGTATATTCTTGGGATTGAGTTATGACAAGTCATTCTCCAGGTCAATGTGTGAAGTATTGTAGAGAACACGGGCACCATTCTGCAAACTTAATGATTAATTTAATTAAATAAATAAAACTATTCATATTCTCGAAACGCTCCATATTCCAAAACTTTGTGTTTTGAAGAGAGCAGATGAAGTTCTCCCGGATTTTCTAGTTTCAATTTCCTAGCATCCTTGCATTTCTAATGTGATGATATTTTCCGATCAGAAAAGAAAATACAGGAATGTTGAGCTAGTTGTGAACGGTGATTATTTCTTTTCCAACTGTTGAGAACCTATAATGTTCGATAATGTCTGTGAGTTTTTCGAGAAGGTGTTACATTCATTTTACGGATTTTTGTGGGATTTTCTCTCCTCGAGAAAAGGAGGAGAGAAAATCCTATAATGTTCAAGCAACATCGTGTTAGCCAGCAGTGAAATTTTGGACAGAAGGAAGGTTGTGGATTTCTTTCAACTGTCACGACCTATGAGCTCCATACCCGTTTCAGATTCACAGGAGGTATATGTCTCTGTTCCAGAAGTGATCTCTCATGCCATCGAGTGGAGAAACTGGGACCACAAGAATTCGATTTGATGTGGCTCAAGATCGATAACCACATACAGACAAAGTTCATCTGCTGCCTTTATCTATCATCAAACGAACCAACTCCTGGTGACCTCTTCGAATTCCTTCCTCTGAAACTCAATTTTATCCAGAAGAATCACCCAGCAGCTCAAATTCTCGAACAAAGCGGATGACGCAGGACGTCTGGCTGAAGCTTTCGCTATCACGTATAGTCTTGATCAACTGATGAATGCACCCACTCGAATCTCTGATATCAGCAATCATTACGCCAATACGCTCGACCTATTCCCCACCAACAATACGAAACCGTATGAAGTTGAAGTCCCTGCACCGCACTAGGAAACTCAGACCACACACTCATCTCCACGATATGACCTCACATCACTCCGCGAACCAGTTCAATACCCCCACGCACTATTTGCCATCATAATTCCGCTGACTGGAAGGGTCTTTGCATGTTTTTTTCTGAGTTTCCTTAGTCATCGCTCTGAAGCATGCAGCATACCATCGTTGGCGCAGAAACCCATGACCGCAAACTAAAGCTCAATATGTTGAAGCTAGGAATATATGCAATCGAACGATAGATGAGTCTGAAGAGGCATACAACACCAAGATAAGATCAAAGCTGATGGAGTGCTCACATGGTTCATGTTCATTTCGGACCTTTGTCAAGGCAATCGAGAGAAATTTCACTTCTAGCTCATCACCTCCCCTTACAAAGGATGAAGTATATTGGCTATAAAACCACAAGAAAAAGCCAACACCTTCGCCAAAATGTTCGCAGACAATTCCACTTTGGATCCACGAGGCCAGGACCTTCCCAAAATTGCTATCATCGAAAAACATATGCCAGAAATTGTCTTCCGTCAACACACAATCAGACACATTATGCTCAGCCTCAACGTCAAGAAGCTATTGGGCTCGGTGTATTTCCTTTCAACTGGAAGAAAGCTAGAGTCCAACCAATTCTAAAGAAAGGCAATGAAACGCTTCCTAATAACTATATGTAGATACCCATACCTACTAAAGCTGAATATGTTGAAGCTAGAAATACAGGGTTGGGATAAAGTATGGAACCAAATATCTTCTGAACGAAAAGAACGGTATTCATGAAAATTTGCAGGTCAGTGCAATTGAACAAAATGCTTCTGATGTACTTTTTTCTTGTCAATGATATAATTCCCTCCCAACCAGAATTGCAATCAACTTCTTCAATTCAAATGGGAAACCCTATATATTTCCACAGATTTTGGAAGAGCTTGTTATTCCGAATTCAGAGTTCAGTGTGTGAAAAAATGTAGAAACGAGGAATAACTCACTGTTAGTCGTACAATAGGTTTTCATTTCATTATTACAGAATAATGAGAAACAAAATCACTCCAAATATTCAAAATGGTCGCCGTTTACTTGCTGACAATATGCCATCATATCAATGAATTCTTGAGTCACTCTTTCTAAGATTTCTCCATGTATTAGTTCACACTCATAGATAATTCTTCGTCTCAATTCCTGTGAGTCTGTTGGTCGTGTGACGTGAACACGTGATTTTAGATAACCCCAAAGGAGAAAATCTAACTGAGACTGAGATCCTGAGAACGAGCAAGCCACTTCATGAATCCTCTACGTCCAATCCATCGATTTGGAAAATTCGCATCCAGAAAATCCCTAACCCGTCTGTCATAGTGGAGAGGTGCTCCATCTTGTTGAACCCAAACATTTTGTGCTAATTGCTCATTCTGTTGAAGTGCAAGAATAATTCTGTTATTCAGTAGATCCTAATACTTGTCACCATTCAAATTTCGAACATTTAACTTCAAACATTTAACTTCTGTGGATGCTGGGTATGTGTTTCATGAATCCAATGAGGATTCTCATGTGGCCAATACCTAGAGTTATGGGAATTACCTGTTCCATTCGAACAGAAAGTTGCCTCATCCGAAAAAACTATGTCAGAAGCAACATTCCAGCCGTCGGTCGAAATCATCGTCTGACAATTCTTGAACCAACTGTACAGGCTGTCTTATTTTCGATGTCTTTACGGGATATCTCGCTTATTTTTGAAGATACAGATTTGCGGTTTTCGCGAGCGGTGGCTACTTTTTTGTGAAACTCACGAAACCGTGAACAAAATTTCCATAGCTCGCTTCGTTCCTGAGATACAGGGCGAAATTGAAAATATTGCATTTTGGGACCTTCCCTGTATCTCAGCTATCTTTCAACTCAGAGAAAAAGAGGGAACTGTTTCTCTCGAAATTTTTTACGTAGAATCCAGTGGCGTAGTTTCGATATTTGGAATGAGAAAGCTTTGCGCTTTTCAACACTTATATGATGCTTCGAGTATTAGTCCTGTATTTGGGTAATTTTCAGTTTTTTATGTAGGTTTCTTATTAATAGGCCTTGTAAAAATGTGGCAATATTATCCACTTCACAGATTTTCATATTTCCCTTATTCCAATACAGTGTTTCCTCACACACTTACCACATTTACCAATATTCAGTACTTTCAATTGACTATGAAAGCTATGCACCTAATTAGTAGGTAGCTATGAAAAAAAAAACACAAATGCAGATTGTTTACAATTATTGTCACCTACCAGTCAAAGTTCACAAATTCTTCATACAATGGCGAATAATAATCCAGGATATCAATACTACGAAAAATTAGATATGGTTGGGATATATTACCAAGTTGGCTTCAATGCAAATCAATCAAAGGACCTATATTTTGAAAGGTATTTACTATCTCCCAATTGCTGGGTATCAGTTAGTTACAATATGATCAAAAATTCAGGTATCCCGAGAGGACACAACCAAGTAGGAAAATATTTGGCATACTGAAAGAAAATTTGGAAAATTTTGGATCTTTTGAGAAGCCTAGACCAAAAAGTTATAGGAAAGAAAATGCCAAAAACGAAGAAATTAGTGTCCTTGCAAAGTTAGAAAAAAGCGATAATTATACTTCTTGCAGAGAAATTGAAAAATCATTAGGCATTCCGTAGACAAGGGTTGCCAAGATATTGAAAAAGAAGAAATATACCCCCTACATACCACAAACTATTCATTATTCGAACCCGGTTGATGCTGTGAAGCGCATTGATGTATATGGTATATCCAAAAGACGGAAGAAAATATAAATTTTGGGCGTTCAGTGGTATGATCCGATGAAAGCCATATAAGTATCGCTCAAATATTTGGTCGAAATAATCATCGTTATTGGTCGAATGAAAATCATCACGTTACGGTGGTTTGCCAACAGCAATGCATATTCGGCTTTGATGTCTCTTGTTTCGTTTATGGAGGAAGACTAGCCTATCGAATTTTTGACGGTAACTTGAATCACCAAAGATATTTGGAAATTTTAGATGATTGTCTTTCTGATTTACTTGACGGAATTCCGTTGTCTCAATTCAGACACAGTTTCTTCCAACAAGATGGCGCACCTTGTCATAACGCAGGGTTTATCTCGATGAAAGATTTCAAAACCAGTGGATTGGGAATGATGGTCTCATTCACTGGCCGCCAAGGTCCCCTGACTTATCGATATCAGATTTCTTCTTATGGGGCTATATAAGAAATGAAATATATCACACGCGGCATGAAAATCGAGATTCACTGATGAATGCTACGAGAGAAGCTTTCGAATATTCACGTATGAGACCTACATTTTTACTACGGTCGATTGACGCTATCCTCTGTGTGTCTTCAACAGAATTGGCAGCAATTTGAACAATATTTATAAGACATTTTCAACAGGAGGAAAATTAATAGAATTGTTTTGTAGTAGTGTTTGAATTTATCGTTTTATCAAATTGTTTTATGTTTAATTGTTTTATTGTTTCATCAAATTGTCTTATGTTTTATCAAATTGTTTTTATCAAATTGTTAATTGAATAATCATTTCAAATGAATACTTCTCATTCTACATTATATAAATGAGTGGTATTCATTTATTGCGCCAGAATATCTATTCTGAAAGTAGAAGTTATTTGTCTTGACTTGCCATAAAAAACTGAAAATTACCCAAATACAGGTTTTATACTCAAAATATCATATAGGTGTTATATATTTTTGAAGAGCGCAAAGCTTTCTTGTTTCAAATATTGGAAAATATACAGGGTGTTCTATTTAAAACAACATAACTTTGGGTTATATCTAAATAACAACAGCTCATTAAAAAATCTGACTACGCCACTGCATTCTACGTGAAAAATTGTGGAAGAAACAGTTCTTACTTTTCCTCTGAGTTGAAAGATAGCTGAGATACAGGTCCCAAAATGCAATATTTTCAATTTCGCCCTGTATCTCAGGAACGAAGCGGGCTATGGAATTTTCGTTCATGGTTTCGTGAGTTTCACAAAAAAGTAGCCAACGTTCGCGGAAACCGCAAATCTGTATCTTCAAAAATAAGCGAGATATCCCGTAAGGACATCGAAAATGGGACAGCCTGTACATTAAACGGATGAAACTCCTCACTTTTCGATATCTTTCCTACGGAACGTCCACTGATACCATGGTTTAGTGCCGGATTCGTGGTGGGAGTTTGAGGTGATTTCTCCACATCGATTGCAATATTTTGTTTAACAGTTTCGTTCGTTGCCGTCCGCGGTTTTCCAGGTTTCAGCAAATTTTTCACCATCCCAGTTGTATTGAAACGTTATATTTCAGATACTGTCAAGCGTGATATTGGATTTCTCTCCGAATGCAAATTATTAAAAATATGACACACTTCTTCATGAGTTCTAACACGATCACCATAATAGATCATCATTTGAATTTCAATACGCTCTTTTTTAATCGATTGCACCATTCTCAATCGTGAAATTCATATCCGTCAATTAGACACTGGTAGAACGGAATTTGACACTTGTAGAACGGGAGACGTACTGAACAGTACTCGTTTATCCATCACAATATCCAAACAATATCAATCAGTTTATCTAAATTGTTTTTGACTCTTATGCGAAAAGTTCAAAGAAGAGTTCTTTATTCCTTGTATCAACGATTATCTCCACAATGAACTCAGAATGTATGAATTCAGAATAACAAGCTCTCTCAAAATCTGTAGAAATATATAGGGTGTCCCATTCGAATCGAAGGATTTGAGAGCATTTCCAGTTGAACCGGAGTATATCATGAACAGAAAAATGAACATCATGTATTTTGTTCCATTGCACTCACCTGCATATTTTCAAAGATATCGTTCTTTTCGTTCAAAAGATATTGATTTGGTTCCATACTTTATCCCAACCGATATATGCTGTCGAACGATAGATGAGTCTGAAGAGGCATACAATACCAAGATGAGATCAAAGCTCATAGAGTGTTCAGATGGTTCCTGTTCATTTTGGACCTTTGCCAAGGCAATCGAGAGGAATTTCACTTCTAGCTCATTTCCTCTCCTCAAGAAGGATCCTAGTGCATTGACTATAACACCGCAAGACAAAGCCAACACCTTCGCCGAAATGTTTGCAGACAATTCTACCTCGGATCCACGAGGCCAGAATCTTTCCAAAAATCGCTACCATCGATAACAGTATGCCAGAAATTGACTTCCGGTGACGCTCAATCAGACACATTCTGCTTAGCCTCAACGTCGAGAAGGCTATGGTATCTGACAAAATACCGCCTATTGTTCTCAGGGAATGTGCCCCAGAACTAACACCAGTCCTTTGCAGGTTGTTTACCCTTTCGTACAAACTCGGCATATTCCCTTCTCACTGAAAGAAAAGTAGGGTCCAACCGATTCCGAAGGAAACCTCCCCTAACAACTATAGACCGATTGCACTACTATCTGTGATCTCTAAAGTAATGGAAAAAGCTATCAACATCGAGCTCATCCGATATCTGGAGAGCTCAAAAATCGTTAACGACCGACAATATGGTTTTCGTCACCAGAGGTCAACTAGAGACCTGCTCGCCTATGTGACACATAAGTGGCAGGTGTCAATCGAGAAACATGGGGAGTCTCTGGCTGTAGTATTGGATATCTCCGAAGCGTTTGACCGAATTCGACCCCAACTCTTTCACTATCGAGTTTCCTTGCAGATAGATCACTCTATGTAGTGGTGGCTGAGGTCTCGTCCATAAGTCTCTTTTTTGGCAACTTTGTTCTTGCTCCACATCAATTATTTGTTGAATGTGACCTCCAGCCCAGTTCATTGCTTCGCAGATGCTACTACATTTTATTTCACCTTTGGTCAATGCTTTCAATGATGGTCTCTCGGAAATTTAGGGAAGGGGATCTGAGAATCTAGTATTGTTTGATGCGACAAGAACTCGAGCTTGTATATTCACTAGGAAAGCAGATCATACAATGCCCAATTTGATGATGTCAAGTACCACTGCTCCTATGAGGCCGTCAATATCCATGCTGGGTGTCACCACCAACAGCGCTCTCCCATGGGACGATCATGTGAGGTCCATTGCGAGAATTGCTCCACAAAAACTGAAGAGCTACTCCACATCCCAGCAATTGCTCATCTATAAAGCACAAATTCGACCTGACCTGGAGTACTGTTCGCATGTTTGGAGCTAGAGCTATCAGATTCAGTTCAGAAGAGAGCTATTCGCCTAGTCTATGATACAACACTCACCAAATCATTGACCTCTCTAGAACAACGTTGAAAGGTTCGCGAACTCTCTCTTTCCAATACATACCTCTACGGTCGGTGCTAAACGGAAATATCATCTATTATGACACCACGAGCCATTTCTAATAGACAAACCAGACGAACTCAGGCTGGTCACCCCTACACTGTCAGGCTCGAGACTATGCCACCTATGTGTCACATAGGCAAACAGGTCTACAGGTGACCTCTGGTAACGGATTCCATATTGCCGGTCTTTCACAATTCTTGAGCTATCTAGATACTGGATGAGCTCGATGTTGATTGCTTCTTCCATTACTTTAGAGATCACGAATCGTAGTGCAATCGGTCTATTTTGTTAGTGACGGTTTTCTACTTTGGAATTGTTAGACCCTAGCTATCTCTCAGTTGGAAGGAAATATTACGAGCTTGTATGAAAGGGTGAACAACCTCCAAAGAACCAAATTTGTTTAAGTTAGAACTGGGACGTATATTGCATCACAGTATGGAAGATCGGAGATGATAAGGAAGTCTTTCATTTTCAAATTCAACTGCTAATGAAAACATCTATTAATATTATATTTCGAGTCACTATAGAAATGGAAAATGTCATGATATCAACTTATATCTTCCACACACCTTTGAGATTATCTTCGAATTTCGCCTCGAACCAAATGTGAGTTAAGATTCAAATACTAAATTCATTGTATGTATATATGAGTGATTTTATTTGGTAAATAGGAATATTCATCATATTATGGCGTTAAGATGATGATATCTTCCACGTACCTTTGAGATTATCTTCGAATTTCGCCTCAAACCAAATGTGAGTTAAGATTCAGATACTGAATTCATTGTATGTAAATATGAGTGATTTTATTTAGGTAATAGGAATATCCATCATATTATGTGATTTTATTCAGTTGATAGGAATATTCATCATATTATGGCATTAAGATGATGATATCTTCCACAGACCTTTGAGATTATCTTCGAATTTCGCCTCAAACCAAATGTGAGTTAAGATTCAGGTACTGAATTCATCGTATGTATATATGAGTGATTTTATTTGGTTAATAGGGATATTCATCATATCATGGCATTAAGATGATCGTTATTCTATCTGAAGAGAAGGTTCGTTGGTTTTGACAAAAAAATATACTATCGAAAATTTTATACCTGAAAATAAATAATCAGTGTCACATGTGTTAAGCAAGGAAATCGTTGAAAGTTGTCTGCTTCAAGATTAACTCAGGAGAATCAATCTCTCAAAGTTTCTTACTTACTTGATTCAAAAATTCTATCAAGATATTCGTACCCCATTTGTCCTGTTTGAGCAGATGTAAATTTCTCAAATGGACCACCAAATATCCCTTTTTTGGTTTCAATAATCTACCTTTGTGTGTATTCACCGATAAACAATGCTGAAACAAACCAAATATCAGAACATGAGTCAATATTCAACTCACTAATCGTTTGTCTCACCTCTAACAATTTGTTGATGACAAAACTAGGCTGTATATTAGCACTGCAGTGAACCGTCACGATATCCAAATCGGTCCTCTCATTTACTAAACTCTTCAGAATTAACCTGTAAAATACACAAATTCCATATACCACCGTAATATATTCTTATTTTCCATGCTCATTCTTGGGTATGATTTCCATTATTCTTCAATCAAATATCAGATAACTTCACACCAGATGGAATGGTAGGTATATGGTCATTGATTTTGAATTCAGATTCGGATGATTCAGATTGGATTGGATTTGATTGATGTTCCATCTTTATCCATGAATTTCAGAAATCAATGAATTTATGCGCAGTTATCTTTCATATTTGGTCGTACCAGATGCAAGTATACTGATGACAAAAAATATAGCTCGACTCACGATTTAGCACTACCGTGAGGTCCAACTATCAGGAAATGTTGTTCACATTTCTCTTTGAACCACACTCTGAGAGTATCCAGATATTGGGAAACTTGACTGGTTTCTATCAATGGCACTCCACACGAAACATCTTCAAGAATAATACTGGGATTCGTTTTGTAGGATTCGATGATGTCTCTCTCCTCGTTATATCGACTTCTGAGAATGTGAGGTGGAGGGGTTTCTCCTGTCCAATCGAATACCTTGAAATGAAATGGAAAACGATTTCAATCATGCGTATTGAGATAAAGTATTACTGTTTTCTGTAACTGAAAGCTGAATGCTGATATCAATAATATCGACGAACTCTCAGTATCAAATATCGGATGAGTTATCACAAAAATTCCAGACTCGGAGCCTGATCAGTTTTTATCTACTGCTCCAAAGTTGAATTCATCCATCACAATTGGATGGGACACCCACTGCAGACTCAGTATCTTGGAATATAATATTGTGAATGAGGAATCGGAATGTTGCTACCGTTTTCCGAGATGAAATAATATTAGGAGTTCTCTCAATGGAGCCAACGTATCTAGAGCATGTCAATAATAATAATAATCGTAGTTAATTCAAAAATGAAATATAATGAATATATGATGATAAAAACACAATGACCACTGATAGGGCGAGATTTAGCTAGAAATCAACTTTTTCTTAGCAATTATTGTGTTTTTTGTGTTGCTCAAGAATGCATGAGGTGGATAAAAAAAAACTACCAACGCTTTCGATATTCGAAGCAAGCACTCGCCAGTCTTATCACAGACATCAGAAGCAGTAATATTTCTTCAATTACAAGAAAGATGGGCAATTAGAAGGTCCGATTCAGGGTGGATGACAGCAACAACATTTTATGAATAAATATATAGCTAACGTTTCCCATCCGTGGCTTCTGAACAATGATGTAACATTTCCAATAATCATTTCCATTGACGGATACAAGTCGCACTACAATATGGAGCTGTACGAATTTCGCGAAGAGAAACGAATAGTATTGTATTGTTCACTCTCAAATTACAGACACATACTTCAGCCATGTGATGTCAGCATTTTCCGTTCTATGAAAACTGAATGGAGATCTGCCGTCAGAAGACATGAGCAGAACCTTCGATCATTGAACAGACTAGATAAGTAATCCACACCCCTGGCAATACAGTTTGTTTGGAAGCAACATCTATAGTATCTATCTTTGTCTAAACAAGGATAGCAGGAGCTGATTCTCCCAGCACCAGTGCCGTGTTGTCAGAGGGGGTCGAATTTATTATTAACTCATGATGAAACCAAATTGAAAATCCGTAACAATTTCAGTAGTACTTTTCAGCATTTCTTGGTGGGAAAATGAACAATGACAAGACACTGTCGCAGCTGACCTATGGGTATAATCAATATAATCTAATCAATTCAATTTAAATTCATTTTTATCCATTCCATTTGGGAAAATGCTTCAAAATCTCGAATGACACGACAATGGTAACTCACCTATGAAATGACGTGTTTTGATCGCCAGTTCAAATTATCTTTAACACACCTCACAACGTCTTACCATTATATATGGTCCTCGAGCCCACAAGAAAGTAAAATTGCAGAGTCTCAGAATAATGTAGCAATCTTCTATTAATCAGAATTGATTCATAATCGTCATGACCCAAATTTATTATTATATTTGTGCATTGAACTACATGAATTCATAAAGGACTTTAAATATTATGGACTATTTATCACTTTTTGATGATTGGATATGACAACACTGGCGACGATTGGGTACTAATATTATGATAATTCTGGGAATTCATGTTAGCTTCAGAATATTTGTTTTGTGATCCTTCTAATGGGTTTGTTGTTCGGAGAGCAGAACATAGGATGTACCATTACTATGTACAATTTTTGCTCTCTGTTCAGGGAGGCGTTTGATAGATCTGCAAAACCAGAAACTATCATGAACGGATTTTGTATTTGTGGACTTCAGCCTATGAACCCAGATGCAGTGGATAACACAAAATGAATATCTTGGAGATGCGAAGAAATTTTTCAAACGAATCATCTGACCATCAGAGAGTGACGACAGAAGATTTCAGAACAAGCCTCAGGAATCCACGAGAGTTTGTGGGAACTCCGAAAATCAAAAACTATCGAGTGAAATCTATAAGTGACGAAAACGATGGCGGTGACGATGAGTTGTATTTGTTTTGGAAGTTTCGCAACACCAATGGTCTAAATCTACCTGAAACAAGAACAGAAAACTTGGCGATTCCTGCCGAAGAGAAAATGTATAATATATCTTTTGGAATGAATGGTGTGTTATACCATCGACGATGAAGAAACAGGACAAATCCAAATTGATTATATTATCTCCACTGCACATGATATAGATAGGAATAGTATGTCGAGAAACAATCGAGATCATTTCGGAACACGATTCTGAAATTGTTGATCGAGTCAAAAAACCGACACAAATTAACATAATTTCAAATGTGTTCCTGAGTCTGAATCGTGAACCATCTGAGGATCCTAGGAGTCATCTGCACTGGCCCAAACCGAACGACATAAAAACAAAATGGAAAGCTAATGCTAAAGCTAAAGCAGTAATGCCCTATGCAATAACATCAGGAAAATGAAAAGGAAAGGGAAAAAAGAAAAAGAGAAAGTGATTCGAATGCGAGAAAGTGAGAAAGCACGATGAAAGAGAGAAAAATCAGAAAACAAAAATCAGATGAATGAAAAGAAGGCGAAGGAACGGAAGACAACAAAGAACAGCTGGCAAATAAAAGTAAATAAACGAATAAAACCGGAGAAGAAGAAAACAGTCAAGAACAGCAATCTATGTTGGATGACAGGCAAGTCGAGAATGAATGATATGGTGTAGGACAGCAGTGTGAGGAACCAAAACAAGACAAGGGAGTCGAAAGAGAAGAAATTAGCATAGGGCAGCAGACTTTGGAGGTCGATAGAGAAAAATGCGGTGAAGAGCAGCAGTTAGGGTAAATGAAACAGGGCTGAAATGAAGACGAAGGAGAACAGCAGATGGAGAATTAAGAACAGAAAAACATAATACTTGAATCTCAAGCTGATACCTTCAATGTTGGGGATTACGTGGTAGTAGAATATGAATACAAACAATACCCTGGTTTGATAAAGAATTGTCATGAAGATAAGTATGAAATCATTGTAATGAAACAGACCTCGAAAGATCGATGGAAATGGACTAAACCAATCTACCATATCTGGTTCCAAAAGAAGAAAATCAAGAAAAAAATACCTGCTTCAGTTCCTTATAACACACGAGGAATCTTAAATGTTAACATCAATTGAATTCGATTTCATTACTTAGTATTATGTTTTCAAGCTCACTTCTGAATAGAAATTATGTTATGGAATACAAACAACATTTGATTGAACGATCTGATTCTGATTTTCGAAAGAATGGAGCATATGTTCATTTACTGGGCGTTTGCTTCTCATTTACTAGGCTATGATGTTCATTCCATGGGTTTTGATACATTTAGATCTTCAGAGGTTTTCAATAGAGAAGATTTCAACAAATTGCATAATTTTATGATATAAACCGATCATAAACACAATGAAGTAATCAAGAAAGCTCATCATTGGAATTGAAACTACAGAGAGAAATAACTAATAATCGTAGAAAGTTAAAACTAACGCCATTCGTTCATTAACTGGTCGTGTCACCCTACTCTTACATCCAACCCCACAACGATCAGGAAGCAAGAATCAACGACGATGCAAATACGATGAGCCATTTCCAGTCGGGTAAAGATATTCGATAATTATAACCAATAGTGATGATGATGATGATAATAACAATAATAACAATGTGCATAGTAATGAAAGCAATGATAGGTATATGCTATTGAGAAAATTGAGTGAAAACGAAGTGGGAGGTAACTCCTTGAAAAATCTAGTGTGAGACTAACAGTTGTTATTTGAATCAGTATTCGGAATCGCCTTTGGGTAATGAGCTGTCGAATGATGATTCATAGTTATAGTGGTTTTACTTCTGATGTTGACCGTGTGTATTTGCGACCGGGTCACTAACTTACTCTTCATATCCTCATGACCTTTTAGTAAAATTTAATGCAGATAATTAGCCAAGTATAACTTTCTCCGATTCTCCATGTTGAGCCAGTTGAGTTGTTCCAGTTTATGACTCATGTGATCATATTTTCTCAGACCAGAGATGAACCGTGCACAATAGTTCTGAACTTCTTCTATGTTATTTCTATACGAACTATCAAGGAAGGGACCATAAAGGAAATCACAATATGTGAACTAGGATAATACTAAGCTCTCAGTCAAGTGTATACGTGAGTCTTGTATTGAGAATATTTCTTTCAGAACATAAAATTCTTAGAGATGTGAAGGTTTCCTTGAGTGAGCTATTTACATGACATCTGAAGTTGAGGCCATCGTCTAGTGAAATTCCAAAATTTCTCGCAGAATCCACATCATCAATTTGTTCTTCATTGATTTCAATAACAAATTTTGATCATATGTATTCATATTGATTACGAGAAGGACTTTTCAGAGTTCAATTTCCAATTATGTCACATACTTTTCGTGAATACAATATCTAGATCATGGTTGAGGTCTCTCTGTGCTTGCTGTAGTTTATCTAAGGAAAATTTCATAGCAATCTGCGTGTCATCAGCATGAGCACAAACAGCATTTTTGTATAGATTTGAGTATATCCGACGTATAAATGATAAACAATAATGGGCCAAAAATACTGCCCTGTGGAACTCATGTGGTGATATTCACATAATCAGAGTGTTTACCATTCGATACTATCTTTTGCTTGCGATTACTGAAGTAAGATTTGATGAGGATCAATGCAGACAACAGTTCGTGGTTGATGATATCAAAAGCTCTTGAAAAATAGAGTGCCGAGCTTTCTTTTTTGTCCAGTCCTAAAACTATAACATCCAGTACTCTGATAAGTGCGTCAGCAGTGCTGAGATTCTTTCGAAAACCAGTTCGACATGTTGGAATGAGCTGAAACATTTCAGCATGGTCATTAATTTGTGCAGCAATGAGCTTTCCCAAGACCTTTCATAAGCACGGTAAAATACTGATAATCCTTAGGTCAAAGATATGAATAGGTTTGAAAATTTTTGGCAACGGTCGCCCTAAAGCTATTTTCCATAAGGAAGGAACAGTCCTTCTTTCAATACAAAAGTTTATCAAGTGAGTAATGAATTGATCAATAAATGGGCTGCAGTCTGAAAGCATGTTGATAGAAATGTCATCAATTCCGTAGGCAGTGGATTCGATCTCAACAAGTGAGTTATGAATTTGCTGAACAGATATCATCTTGAAATCGAATTGATCAGTTTCGGAAACTACGGTTTCCTTCTCATAATAGTTGATAGCATCCATACAGTTATTATCTGAAGAACCAGTCCAGATTTGAGAAAAATAGTCATTGATTTCATTCGGATCTGAAATATCGTCTGGGATTGGATTATTTGTATTCTGTACCAGCCTGAAGTTTCTTAGAGTTCTCCAAATCCATTCACTATAATTTTTCATGCAAAAGTCATTGATAAATACTTCCTTCTCGTTCCTTAGTGGAGCTAGTATGAAAAGTTTCAATCTTTTATAATCATTCCAGTCAGCATCCATTCTTGATCGCTTGAATTCTCGCAAGGCATTGTTTCGTTCACTCATCAAAGATTTCAGATTTTGTGACAACCATGGAGCACGAGGCTTCGTTAGTCTAGGAAAGTAAAGTGTTGCTGATCTCTGGACGAAACGGAAACTATTTCATGAGATTCCTTTTCAATCACGAAAGAGAACACCGAACGACACAGTCAATCATCAAGCGTGACGCTACGTGAAAAAAACGATTGTATACAGCAAGAGGAAATGCTGAAAACTTCTCAGAAAATGACTTCGTGATCTTCTGGCCAGATACAAGTGAAAGAAATCTAGTTCATGAATTCACGACAGGACTACCAAATACTAATACCTTGATCGTCACTGAACCATATATACCTAATGCCCATAATCACAATGAATTCATATACCGATACTAATGGAAATGGAAATATTTATGCTTTTGAATGCAATAACCACCCAAGAAGATCATGCTACAACAGAAATGGCACCATTAACGATTCGGAAAGATAAGCTATCACTGAATTTCTATTGAAGTTTCGACCAGTGAGGGAGCAGCTGATGGAACAACCGAATACAAAGATAAGACACATCGTGTGAAAGGAGTTCATGAGGAAAACGTGACTCTTGACAATATTCAAGAAGTTCCCGCTGGAAATGAAGTCAATGATGACAAAGGTCAGCAGAATAGTTCATATGAATATCATTTTCAAACCCCTGATTATCGCAAATCACAATGAATAATTGACACTTAATCGAAACAACACAAACAAACAATTATTTTCGAAAAAAAAAGTCAGCTTTGAAAGATATTTCAATTTAACATTCTTGGCTCTCAATATCCAATCAGTTGGGAACAATGTCGATGAGTTGAATCTATTTTCAGAACAGCAAAAATTTCCAAATTTTATACTACTAACAGAACACTGGCTGGAAGAAAATGAATGTTTTAGTATACCTAACTATAAAGCTTTCGCGATTTTCTGCAGAAAAAACTTTACTCATGGAGGTACTGCCATCCTAGTCTATGACTCTGTCGTAGATGAGTTACTTGTTGAAGCTGTATATTTTGAGGGGTTTACCTATGAGAATACAATTCGAATTCTCTGTGATTCATATCGAGAATTTCGAAATTCATCTCATATGTGTTTAAAGGTCCCCTACAAGTAGTATTTTTTTTTCACAAAATTGGATACTCTATCATCTGGAATCCCTCCTACTGGTAATATTGTTTCAACTGGCAATATAGGCAAAATATGTCAGTGAAAGATTCAACTACTACTCTCACTTGTTACAATTTGTGGATGCATGTCACGAATTAGTAAAACTTTGGAATCTATGATTGATTGATTTTGTACTTCCTTGGATGGAAACGATGTGTCATGTGAAGTTGAACACGCCAATCTGTCAGATCATCAAGCTTTCACTGCACAAATAAGGATTTCGGATATCATACATTTTGATACCAACTATGATAGATTCAACTCGTTGTGCAATAATGTCAACTTAATTTCAACTAGTCCTCTATTATGTCTCCAACAGACCCGTTTCGCGAATTTCATGAGAATATAGAAATATCTTCTCAATGTTCATTTCCCAAGCAGAAAATCCGAAATCTAAAAAGCAATGGATAACGAAGGGAATCAGAAATTCGTGTGGAAACATGTTGGCATTACAATACATCAGGAAATATTATGATGACGTATTCTTTATCGACTACTACAATGAATATAGAAAGGTTTATAGAGCGGTTATTGAAGAAGCAAAAGATATGTATCACCTCTCTAGGCTGGAAAATGCGAAGAACACAACAAAAGAAACTTGGAGTATAGTCAATGAACCAAGAGGGAAATCTCCTCGCAAGGAACCACAATGGTCAGTTTAATTCATTTTATTGCAACATTGCTAAATCTATAACTCATGACCTAAATACTGACCAAAATCCTTCCTTATATCTTAGAGAGAATAACATCGTCTCGTCCTGTATATTCCATGACACCACTTCAAAGAAATCAGGATGCCGTGGGTTATGAAAATCTCTGAAAATCTTCCTCATTCGGCTTTGATAGTACTTTCGTTGCTGATTGATGATGGGTTCAGAAGGCACATTTCCTGAGTTTTTGAAAACAAGTATGATAATTCCAATTCACGAAGGAGGTGATACTCAAGATCCATCTAACTTCAGACCTATCTTTCTTATTCCAACTCTAAGGAAAGTGATAGAGGAGCTCGTGAAAATTCGCCTGATGAAATATCTCGACGCGAACAAATTGATCAACAATGAATAATTTGGATTCAGTAATGACAAGAATACGTCTGATGACATGTTCAATTGTCCAGAAATGGCATACAACAACATTAATGTGAAGCTTTTGACTGTGTCAATCACACATTACTACTGCAGAAAATCTCTCACTATGATATCAGAGATATGGCCCTGAAGTGGATGGAATCATAATTTACAAGACGAATCCAACTGGTTAGAACTGACCATCATCCGAATTACTGAACGTTAGTTGGGGAGTACCCCAAGGATCATTCTTATGTCCATATCTATCTCTCCTGTATATAAATGATCTTTCCGTCTCAGATATATCTGGTTCCTTCACTTTATTTGCCGACGACACTACCCTACTATGGCACTCTGGAAATGTGAATTTGCTTCGAAAAAATGTCACAAGAGACCTAAAAAAAATCAAGTCGTCGTGCCATGCGAATTTTCTATGTTCTAGTTTCAATAAAACAAAATTTCGCACATTAAAATGTCTTCTTCCGGATAAAGAATTAGGTGCTGACTCTATACCGTCTGACAGCAATATAAAATTCTTAGGACACAAATCACATCAACATGCTGAACAAAAAATTATCATCCAGCTGTTTTGCCCTCAGGTCTGCAGCTGAAGAGTTAGGTTATGCTGCGGCAAAAATGTGTAATTTGCTCTCATTGTGCCAATCTTGAGGTACGCAATCCAGTTCGTCCGTTCGTTCGTGTAGTAATGAGCTCTTTGAGGGTGTATTCTTGCTGCTAAAGCGAGCGATGCGGTGTTCGTGCCAAGTAAATAGGTTGAGTTCATGCAAATCTCTTTTCCAAAAACACGGAATACTGACACTAACCCCAATCTACGTTGTAGAAGCTACATGTCTCATTCACAAGAATGAATCTTCATATGAAAATAACAATCGCACTGCACGGAATGCAATGAATCTATTATTATTCATCTCTTTATCCACACTGATCAAAGACTCAATAATTTACGGCGGTGTCAAAGTGTATAATAAACTACCTGCAGATATAAAGAACATGGGTACTCTAAGAACTTTCAGGAAAAAGTCATGAAAGACTGGCATCTAAGGCCTTTTACAATCTGACAGAATAGTTTGATGACAAAACGATTTGAAATTGAAGGTGCTTGTATCACGTGATAGTTTGTGTGTACTTCTACGTGGGTGTGATTATTTATGCGTACTGTTTCCATGTAATTATGTAATTATGTAATTGATATTAGCTGGATGTAGTTATCTACATGTTTCCTTTTTAACACATACTCTCTCTCTCTCTCTCTCTCTCCCCCTCTCTCTGATAGTACCTTTCGGCGCCTGTGAGTCGAATACTTCAAATAAAAACCCATCGAAAATGTCTACCTTTCTATCAAGCTCACTTTCATTCAAGAATTCATACCAGGGCAAATTATATGAATCCTCTTGTAGTTTCTGTGAATTGAACTTCGATTCGTCTCTGTGAGTAACGAATTTGTTTTCATTTACAGTACCATATTCCAAATCAAGAATGCAATATGAAGGTATATTTCAAGATACTTACTGGTTTTTAATATTCATTTTGTGTTCCAATTAGAGCAAACCTTCGTGGAATATTCTCATTCAGTAGATGTTTCAGATTCATTTTTTCAACATCAAGGATTCTGGTCTGAGTGAATGTTTCAAGGGTATTTAGATAGAGTACTCTCGTAGGTGCATATTGCAATGAATTTGGTATTCATTTGAGTAGAGTTGTTTTTTGTTCTGGATGTGAATCAATACGAGAAACGCTGTATGTATACCTCTGATCTAGGTTGGAGCATATCATTCGTGTAGAGTAGACTCACAGTTCATACATCGGAATCATTGAGGAATAACCCGTTGTTTTCAAAATGGGATCATGAGTTTGTTACGTTAAAATTTGGCATAAGTGTATCCTCTAGTATGAATAGGCAGTAGCCGAATAAATCACAACGTCTTGAGCACCTAGTATATTTCTTAGATAGGAATGAAATCATACATGAACAAGTTGTTAGTTTTTGTCTTCAAAAAATAGCATCATCATATCAAGGGGATACGCGAGGTGAAAGTCGTCCAAACGCATCCTCTCCCGACGCAGGTCAACTTCCAACTGATTTAATTCCAAATCGTGACCGCCGTGTACTGGAGATTCTCGATCGTAGTTTTTCTCGATGCGTTCTTACCTCGATATAGGTACCTGACTTGACGAATTTTTATCTGCTGTATTACTCCATAAGAGCAGAATTTCGTATCCTGAAAACAACAAGAAGGCTAGGTTAAAGACATGTTGTGCGACTGGATAAGATTGGTACAAACATTTTGAAATAATGTTTGAATATTAGTAAGTTGGGATTAGTTATTCGCTATCAACTTATTGAAGACTCACCTGGTTGTGTCCATGGCTAATACTATATACAGGGTGAGTCAAAAATGTGTACCGAGCTTTCTGGGGGTGATAGAACATCGAAAAATAAGTGTAGTTTGATGATTAAACTCATGGCCCGAAATGCATATTAAGGGAGATATATCCTTCCAAAGTTGATAAAATTAAAATAATTTCTCCGCATAACTTCTGAACGATGAAAGCCACCCGATTGAAATTTTGTGCATGAATGTATGTTGTCAAAATACATTTTTTCGTCACACTTCCACATTTCTGATATTGTTATAAAGGGTGTTTTCAGAGGGTGAGTCATGATTTTTTGTAGAAAACTTTTTTCCCTGTATTATTTTCGGTGAGAAAACAGGAGCATTCGATGGAGCGAAGAAAATTACATGAAAAAGGTACTCTTATTCAAATACAAAAAATTGATCCGTTCGTGAGATATTTGAGTTTTTGTAGTTACATGATATCAGCAGATTGATTTTATTCATCGCGAGATTCATCGGTAACAATATTTTAGCAGGCCATGATGAATAATTTTGTTCTCAATTTTGACGTTCATGTCATCAACATTCGAGTCAACATTGTTGTAGTCGATTTGTTCGTGTGGTTTTTCTGTGCAATTTATCACTGCGATTATCAACTGAGATTTTAAGAAATATGGCAGGTTATTCGTTCTCTGAACAAACTGATATGCTTCTAATGCTTGGCGAGTGCTTCAGAAATGCAAATGCTGCTGAAATATCGTTATACCGATGAATCTCGCGATGAATAAAATCAATCTGCTGATATCATGTAACTACAAAAACTCAAATATCTCACGAACGGCTCAATTTTTTGTATTTGAATAAGAGTACCTTTTTCATGTAATTTTCTTCGCTCCATCGAATGCTCCTGTTTTTTCACCGAGAATAATACAGGGAAAAAAGTTTTCTACAAAAAATCATGACTCACCCTCTGAAAACACCCTTTATAACAATATCAGAAATGTGGAAGTGTGACGAAAAAATGTATTTTGACAATATACATTCATGCACAAAATTTCAATCAGGTGGCTTTCATCGTTCAGAAGTTATGCGGAGAAATTATTTTAATTTTACCAACTTTGGAAGGATATATCTCCCTTGATATGCATTTTGGGCCATGAGTTTAATTATCAAACTACACTTATTTTTCAATGTTCTATCACCCCCAGAAAGCTCGGTACACATTTTTGACTCACCCTGTACAATGTTCAGTTCACTAAGGCAAACTTCAAGCCGAGTGAAGAAGCGGTCAACTTGTCAAACTTTGTTTTATTAATTCAGGATTATGGTTGTAGAGTGAAGAATCGATCAACCAGCGGCGAGACCAGCGGTCAGTTGACATCATTCACATCATTCACTATGCAAACGAGTATGTGTTTCGAGGATCAGCACAGTGTTGCCGGACCTAAAACACAAAATTCTTTAGTTTTGATGGTAGTTAATATGAAAATTATCGACTACTTACTCATCGTTTGGCCATAGGGTAGTAGGTAATGAGCTATTGGTGAGCACTGTCACCCTTGTAGCTTTGTAATTCCAAAGTATTGAATCACTATCTATTAGTATTTGGTGAAACTTAGGGTTGTCATTGTACTTTTATGTTCTGAGTGATAGCTGGCTGATTCGCATCGACAGCGACCTCAAGATAGTGGAGGTGATGAAACCATTTTACAAGTGGATTTTGACAAGTAGAAATGGTGATTCGGTGTAGTCCATAAATTTTGATTTTTCACAATCATCCGTTACTGGGAGTATTATTGGACTACATATTTCACATTTTTGGGATTCGTTTGGTGCTATGGAATGCATATTTTGAGAATCAAACCAAAATTGTACTCTTGATGAGGTTTTGCAGTATCACCGTACTTGTGTCGAAACGCCCGTTTAATTGTGGTAGTGTGTTTAGTTGGGCAAATCAGTTTACAGGTATGTTTTCTTTTTCTTGGTATCTCTTACATCTAAATATTTGATTGAATCACGCAATTCAAATTTCCGTACTCTTATCATCATTTTCCTTATTGACAGATTGCATAAGGTTCATAATCCAGTTTTGAATGGTATATGCATGGGCTGTCTAGTATAATCGACCTTATTGAAGAGGAGTATACGAGCGATAACAAGTTGATAGTTTGACAGTGTGAGGAGAACTTGCTTATTGTTCTACAGGGTGTCCTAGAGCTCACTCAAAACTCCTTGGCCAGGGTAAGTTAATTCTTAAGTGAATTGTTTCAATAGTTTATCACTGAGTACATAAGATTCAATTTATTTTGAATGATAAGGCTGATTCAGTACACTGATGTTATTTTATCATGTATTCATGAGATATTTGATTCATTAGGTAAACGCTCATTATTCAATACACTCTTTTTTTTTCACTCGTGATATTCATTTTTTTTTTGGGATTATGCGTTTGACTCCCTGCTAAGTGTAACGTGGTTTCATCCGTGTTATTAGGTATTAGTTTTGGAGCGATTATCTCCTAATATTCTCTGAATCTTTCTACAAGATTTCATTCTTGGTGATAGTAAAATAGTTATCGTTTATTTTCATTATAAATTAGTTTTGTGGGTTTGAGTTTTGGTTCATCCATGGGTTGATGAAGGGATGATTTATTTAGGAGAGATGGTTATTCGTGTCTTCCTAAACAGGGTTTTTTTTGGACTTTACTTTCGGACAATGGAAAATTGGAGCAACAGGGTGGTCCAAGGTAGTTCGTGGGAATTCTGATCTCGATATCTACCGGTTATTGGAAAACGAAGCAGCCCAGTCGATGGTGGCCACAGACCTCACCCAACAATATTCGGGAATCCACAACTACAGGGTGGCCCAAATACATCATGGGGTTCTTGGAACCGATGCTGCCCTTAAGGGATACAATACACAGAGTGGCTTCCCAACCCATGTAAACTGGATAGCACGCAAGTTTTTTTTACGAAGCTCATTGCTATATTGCTTAATTGCTATTTATGATATCTGCTTAGTGCCCGAAGTTAGTTATTGCTTCTCCTTGAAAACATTGACACCATCAGCCGTCGTGCCCATTATTTTTTTGTGCTTAGTTTTAATTTTTTATAACCTGTCTCAACTGACAGTACTATTAAATACGCATGGTTTATTGCTATGATATTAAAATGCTACTATGCTGGTAGGATTGGCCCTTGCTACCTGCGCTTCATATGTAGCTATATATATATATATTTTTTTGTTAATTGGAAGCGGAAATTAGACTCTCTGGTGTGGGTTATTTTACCGCGCATACGCCTGAGCTCAAGCGACGCGAACCCTGCTTATCCTATATTTTCCATGCTTTAATGCATCCTCCTAATTTCTGTGCTCCTTTGCTTGCCTATGACGATTAGAATTTGTACGTGGTATAATTTGATAGTTAGTGGAACCGAGGTAGACCTTGCTTGGGGAATAGTACCTATATGTATATTTTTTTGTGGTTTGGTCGTGGGTACCGCCCTGCTAGAGAAACTTATGAATATTAGGAATCCATTTGTTGTCTAGATATTGTCTCTTGATTTGTTCATTTTTATGGTCTATTGAGCCTATCTCTACTGAAATGAATTGATTGGAAGTTTTTTCTGTCTTTTATTATTGTGCGATTCATTCGACTTTATTGATGAATTTTGAGGTTGAATTATTCTGAATTGGGTGTTGGCGTATGGTTAAATTTATCTGGCGCCCATTCGAGATCCATTTTTACATATTGTTAGAATTCAATCATCCGAACCACCCCTTCTTCGACTAGAACTGTCGCGAATGCCCACAAATCGATCCTTGCACGTGGTAAAGATGACAATCGAGATTTGAACTTTAGGGTTAGGTCATAAGTTTTGAAAGTTGTAATTTGTGCAGTCGGTAGGATTTCCGGAGTTTTGCGTGTCGAACGTGGACGTTTTCGTTTCAACGAATTCACTGAATATTCAGACCATTGTTGGGAGTTTCTTTCGTGGAGGTGTTTGTGAAGGAGCGGCTCGTAGACAACCACTCAGTCCATCGTAGACCCTTGACTACCCTCAACAGGCAAAATCATCGGAAATTGAAAACGAACCAGCTGCCTGTCTTATGGAAAGATGCTCAAAGTCTTCGTAATATTATTGTAAGTAAGGAAACTAGATGTCAATTAGGAATTTATTGGATATTCTACATAATCTGAATTTGAGCAACGAAAACCCTTCAACTGACTCTCCAGGTTTTTTGGCAATACGCAAAATATCAATACAACAGCAAAATAGGAACGTTTACCGGATTAGGATTCATCCGGTAGATGAATCCTAATCAGAATTTCACCCAACCCACGCCTATGAGTGTATAGACACAAAACACTTCAAATAATAAACCAACACCAATGAGCATATCGACAGGAAATTCAATAAAGTAGTGAACGAAAATAATGAATCGAACAAGAGTTTGTCGAGGATAATTATGATTCCTATAGTGACAATGAAACATATTACGATAAAAATATCAAACAGGAAGACTAGTATCCGAGTGGAAATTTTCAAGGAATACCGTCGTCAGAAGATCGAACCTAACTAGTCAAATGATATGATGCAGAATTTCTGATAGATTCGGGATCGACAAAATAATTTATCGATCCCGATATTGCCCGAAAGCATTCTCTAAATCTGATCAGATGCGACCCTTCCATTGTTTCAACTGTTTTCCAAAAGCTCACAAACATAGTGCGACCATGCCATCTTCTAAATGATGTAATTCACCCCAACAGATACATTTGGAGTTCTTCTTCCTGTTATATATATGCACAGCAAAATATATTCCAAGGTATTCAACAAAGGTAATAATAAAGAACGGTGTAAGGTTGATGTCTCTATAATGAAGAACTGC
This sequence comes from Gastrophysa polygoni, assembly GCA_963576655.1. Classification (NCBI taxonomy): domain Eukaryota; kingdom Metazoa; phylum Arthropoda; class Insecta; order Coleoptera; family Chrysomelidae; genus Gastrophysa; species Gastrophysa polygoni. Next base: position 29,821,323 of record OY755082.1, read on the forward strand.
TGAGAAAGATGTACGAATAGCTGATCATGCGTAGCTATGCTATTGGTTTCCTGCCCATGCTACATACGGAGTGTGAATATATCACACTTTCTCAAATATTAAGATTTTCTTGATAATTCGGGACTCTTGCAAGCCAACCTGGATCATGGTAACGGTTATTTGATCATACCGTATGCTCGAATTGAATTTCAATTTCAGAAAACAAATAATAACTTGAACTTAGTAACAGCAGCTGCGCGTTCTGAACAAGTGATACGAATGAAAACGTTCATTCAGTAGGTTGAAATAATATCACCACACCAACGTATTTATAACTGCGGAATACCTGAATGTTTGCCAATTGCGAAATACGGCAAAGCTTCAACCACGATACTTGATAACACAACAAAACCAGTGACACTAAATTCCTCAGAACCTATCTCTGTTGACAGATTTGAACGAAATGAAATTCAGGATATCGATCTCCAAAATTTTGATGACACGCCTAAACAATGTTTTGACTTCCCAAAAATATGGACAGACCACTCGAATGAAGAAGAAAAATCTAAAATACTACCCATCTATAGAGACTATCAAGACATATTTTACCATGAAAATACACCTCTCACTTTCACTAGCCGAGTAAAACAAAAAATACGAACATCTGAAGAGATACCGGTAAACACGAAACCTTTTCGCTATCCATTCATTCATTCATTTATTTATCCAATAATTCTCCATGGTCTTCACAAAAAATCAGATGCTTCTGGCTGACAGAAGTGGAGAGTGGTTGTTGATCACCGGAATCTCAATGAAAAGACTACCGACGTGTCAGGCAAGCTAGGTAAGTGCCGATATTTTACTACGTTGGATCAAGCTAGCGGATTCCATCAGATTGAGATGGACGACCAAGATATCAAGGAAACGGGCTTTAATATGGAAGAAGGGCATTATGAGTACCTCCGGATGCCCTTTGGCCTTAAGAATGCGCTTGCGACGTTCCAGCACGTAATGGACAATATTTTTCGAGGTGTACAAGATGAAAAATGTATATATCGATGATATAATAATCTTCTCGACATCGTGACGAGAGCGCCTGAAGAGACCTAAATCAGTGTTTGATCGATTGCGTGGATATAATTTCATGATTCAGCTTTACAAGTGGGGATTCCTACGTAAGAAAGTGGCCTAGTTGGAGTCAAGCCGAATCCAGATAGGATCAAAGCAATTGAACACTCTGCACCCAAAACAACGAGAGGTTTTCTAGGTCTCCTGGATTATTACCGGCGCTTTATAAATAATTTTGCTAGGCTGACAAAACGCCTAACCAAATGCTTGGAAATAGGTGCCAAAATCGAAAACGATAAAGAATTTTCAAACTGTTCTGGAACCTATCGATGAACGACCCGATTTCACAATACCCGGACTTTTCCAAACATTTCAACCTCACGACGGGAGCTAGTTATAATTGTGCTCTCTGCGCTGTACTCTCCGAAGGCCCCATTGGCCAAGAATTGCCAGTTGCCTATGCATCTAGAACGCTGAACGATTCTGAACAAAATTGTTTGGTGATCGAGAAAGAGGTTCTCGCTATCGTTTGATCAACTGAATATTTCTGCCCCTACCTTTTTGGTCGTAAATTCAACATAGTCACAGACCATAAGCCACTACAGCCATTCGAAATTGTCACGTTGGCGAATCGAATTAGAGGAATACACCTACCAAACTATCTATGCAGAAGGCAATTTGAATACCGATAGTGACACACTCTCGCGAATAGATATGAATACAAATGAAGTGAATTCAGTTTCGGATCAAATCGAAGAGATTATTCGAAACATTCGTAATGACAAAGACCCTAGACTTGAAGAAATTGATCAGTTCATGAGAGACATAGTAGCCCCTGGCCCATCAGGCAACAACGACCCAGACAATATGTCTACGCAAGTACAACCAGACCAAAAACATATAGATGAGGAATGCGAAGATGAGGAAGACGTAACTATTCACTCTAACCCTGAACAAAATCTCATTGTCGTAATACCGATTGCACAATGCGCGTTTCTATTCGGGAAGAAAGAACGAATTCAAAATGAAAAATCCCGAAATGAATCAGCGAATGATGTATTGGAATTTATCGAAGAATTCATTTCGCCATGCATGCAGTATCATATATATTTCGAAAACCCAGAGCTATACGAACCATTTTCAACAACACTCAAAAAGTACTTCAAATGGCCATCAGTTGAATTTGAACGATGTATGGAACAAAGACGATGTAGGCAAAATCATTCAGAAACTCCACGAAGGGAAATCGCGGAAGTTGACGAAACATTTGCAAGAGTCAGAGACAAATAATTGGCTAAATATAAGAGAGTCCATCTAGGGTTATATCGATCAATGTACTACATATTCACGCAGTGAATACGAACGTATTCCAATTGAAATGATGCTTAACATAACCCCAACCGCCACGACACCATTTGAAATCATTCACCCTGACAGTCGCACCATCAGAAAAACAAAATTCCTCACAATCCTGGACAGTTTTTGTTAATACGTGCAAGCCTATCTTGTGCATTCATTGACAGGTACCGAATAGCTGCTTCAATTCTTCTCGCACCATGACATACCAAAGAGAATAATCGTTGACAATGAAACCAAGTTCAATAACTTCCCAATATCTAAACTTCCATCATTACATAAAATAGAAGTACATTTCGTCTCGCCACACCACCCTCAATCTAACGGTATGATTGAAAGATTTCACTCTACTATTTTGGAACATATTCGGCTATTGAACACACAAGGTTTTTCGGAAACTCCAGATAATATGAAAATGTTGTATGCCATCCTTGCTTACAATATTGATTCATAATTGCTTACAAATTTGATTATTAAACGATTATACTAATGACCACAAAGTACGGTCAGAGTAGCTCTACTCCAAAATCAATGCAGATATCATGAATAAGAAAGAAAGAATTGCCGAGCGCAAAAACAAGAATCGTGATAGTCCCATTATGATCAGAACAAAACGGAAGGTATACGTGAAATCACATGTGAGGAAAAAAGACGCTAATAAATTCATGAATCCCGCGAAGTCGATAGAAAAATGAAAATAGTTTCCACTGAAAATCAGTCAAAAATTCATATGAACACCTGCTCAAAAAATATTCTCATTTACGCATTGCTTACTGAACCAAAATCATTTTTTGTTTTTTTTTGATAAATCGAGAATCTTTTCGGTATGGGTACTCCTCCACCGACCTTCTCAGACACGCGCTTTCCAACAATTAATATACGTGCATTATTGATGCTACACTATAGGCAACCCATGAAACTCAATACATATTCCTCTGAACAATCGAGCCTAAATACCCCGAACTGATGAAAATAAATACTGAATACAAGAAATGGGGACAAACTTAGAATCGAAAATATTGCAAGTTTCCTCGATAGTGAAAGGTCGAGTGTAAAGGGAAAATTCAATTCTCATCAAAGACATTCCAAATCAGTTAATCAGCATGTACGAAATAATCAGTTCCATCTCACAATACGTTGGAAATTCAATTCGGTTTTTCAAATTGATTGTTATCCATCCGAGTATCATGGAAACAAAAGAGTTATTCAATTAATTGAAAAATTTTGAAAGAGATCAGCTACGAATCGAAATTAATTTTTCATCTTTCTCTCTATGCAAGTTTGGCAATCTTCAACACTTCTACCTTTTCTTACTTCTTCAATAACATCATCACCTGCATAATCCTCTTCTAATTCAATCATATGATTTCTGAACATTTTCTTTACATTCATCATATATCCATATATGCCAAACGTCTATGCCCCAACTCATTCTCTATGCTAACAGCTTTATTCGTCTGCTTTCGTATCATCTTCTCGACTTATGAGATTCCTTCTTCATGAATGTAGTGTAATTTTCCTACTTCTGTCGATTTTGCAACAGGTTTTCCTTCTCTTGATCCTATTATTGCTTGTTATTCATTGAGAATCACTTTCAATTCTCTTTCTGCAGGTATCGTTGTGGATATCGAATTGGACTTCAATGCAGGAATATACAAAACATTTTTCAATGTAATTTCTATTCCTCCGTTTTCTTCACTCAACTGTATATTAACGTCACCATAACCAGTTGATGTATGTTCTCCTCCTCCTGCAACTTCGATGTGAGTTTGCATTTTATTTTTATTTTTGAAAAGTCATATGATCTGTGGCACCACTATCTAATATCCAAGTGTTGTGATTGGGTATTTCTGAGATTCTCATGAGAAACACGCTGATGTGATTGCGTTTTTCACTCAGTTGTACAATCTATTTCCATTTTCTTGTTGAATATTCATTTATGTTTTCATCTGATTTCTTGAATGTATTGACGAAACCTTTCGATAGAAGTAGTCCATGCCAAGTATCATTTGGTATGTATTTGTCTCAGCGTTTTTCAGATTCCTTCAGCCGACTTACATTTCATTATATCATCGAAACTATCATCGTTCATCGATGAGTAAAGAATGGATTCGGCACTGTGATCGAGTATCTTGTTCTTTTCGACCGCTAATTCTTCATTTGTAATACCTGGATCAATCATAATCCAATATCATTTTTGATTCTCAATCATTATTCACTTCTTCAGAGCTTCTGAGCCCATAGCCTGTCAGCAGTTACTGAATTCTGCAGTGGAAGACCGGATGAAATTATATGAATTGTGGTAGAAATTGGATACCGTGTGTTTCTTCATTCCAATCGAATTCAAATTCACCATTTTGGTATCCAGTTTCAAGAAGTGATTGCCAAGTTGTATCTGAAATAACTGGACAAGAAGAAATATTATTGTCTATGTTCAGGAGAATGCAAAGAGTTTCTTTGATTTTTGTTATTCCTTGATTTCCTTCCAGTAAGCCATATGTTGTATTATGTTATTCCATGAGATGAGAAGAGATTTCGATATATATTATAAAAATATACAAATAGAGAATTCCATTTTCAGGTGAATGCAGTGATGTTTTGGGCCAGATCATATACCTTTGTCCTCATAATGAATATATCGAGAAATAATCATTATGATTTCGACTTCCATTGTTCTCTAGACACGAGCAGAGAAAATCCCACAAAGAATAAAAAATTATTATATCATACCTTCGAATAACTCAGACACAGTACCTAACTATTTATGGAATCAATACTTCTGAAGCTCGTGATCAGAAGAATTCATGTTCTACCATGGATTGATACGAGGATTGGCAAGTAACCGATTGTTCCTTGATTCTTTATTTTGTTACGTGGTACGTTCGTTAAGTAGATGAACGGTTCAATTGATGATATAACTGAAGCATCTTAGTTGGATATGTTCCCACACCAGTGGCCTCATCTGTCGCCCCTGGTTTGAGGGAATATTGGAAAAACATCTTGACTAGCATATCAATACAAAAATAGATTTCTTGGGTGGAACATGAGATGTATATTGTCTTGAGTTCCATTCGGGAATGTTTCTAAGATCTCTCGCCATTTGATGGTGCTGACATGATACATCTCATGTGCCACCTAGCAGAACGTTGAATAATAATGAGTAGTTTCACCTGTTGCGCAAACATTTCCTTGAAGTCATCTTGGAGTTGCTGTCCTAACCCATTTATCAGAGCAATACAGAATTGTGGTCGACTCTTGACTCCAGCTAGTTGCGTGAGACCAGTTTCGGCGATGGATATTTGTGAGCTTGGAATTGATATTTCTCCATAATTCGTCAGCCAGTGAACAGCTGAAAAACAATTTTGAGGGTATTAGAAAGCATACAATGTGAGAATTATAGTTCAATATGATGCCAGTGATCGATTACCTCGACTATTCTCACACAATATCTCATTATAAGATTAGACGTATGAGGAGACTCTCTATGCCCAGAAATATTCGAATATGAATACCATTGGGCCGAGTTCAGGTGAATAGACGAAAACTTACTAATACACTCTGATATGTGAAGAATCACTGAGGTAGGCTTTCGGTGAGGTTCGTAGAAGAAACTATCATTGAGTAGTCTGACAGCCAAGCGATAATACAATGAGTTAACTCAGTGCACTTCGATTCATAAGATGTATTCGATAGGAAAAAGATCTGAGTGATCTAGGCAGTTGAAACAGTAGAAAAAATGTGCGAAAGGGTGCAGGCACATATAGTGAGAAGGGAGATGGAGAAGTTGATTTGCTATCCCGAAAAGTTACTGAGTGAGTGAGGCTTGAGAACTATTCAGAAAAATATACTGGAATATAAAATACTAAGGATATTACAAGAACCCAGACATTCTATGAATTGAATGATTGATGAAGGAAGAAATGATGATAGGAATTTTCACATAATATTTTAAACTAAATTAAGATGGAAATGTATTCGACCTGACACACACTTCGATACTGCAAGTCAGAAATGAGATTCTTAATACTGGAATCAAAGAATCAAGAAGCTGCTAGATACAAGAACACTGAGAAACTCGGCTAAGTGAAGGACACAAAAGAGTTTCAAGTAGCAGACCCAGACTGAAAGGTAGTTCAGAGGCCGGATATCACAATTTTTCAACGATAGCAATGTGTATATTGTGAGAAAATTAGATTGTGAAATCGATTATTTTTCGATCCATGTGTTATAAATCTTTTGTTGAAATCATGTGAGTAATTTTCGTGGTCACCATCCATTTTTCATGACCGTATTGTGTATACTGTGAGAAAATCAGACAGTAGAACCGATTGGTTCTCCTTTTACGATTCTATGCATTCATTTTAAATTCAATTGCTTCCCTCTTACGTTGTATGAGGATTCTCGGATATCGCGAACCATTTTTTCAACAGCATTATGTGTATCATGAAAGAATCAGACTGTAGAATCGATTGGTTCTCATTGTACGATTTTATGCAATTATATTAAATACAATTGCTTCCCTCCTACTGTATGTAAGCATTTCTGAATGTCGCCAACAATTTTTAAGGACAGCAATGTGTGAATTGTGAGAATATCAGACCATGGAATCGATTGGTTTTCAATTCACATTCTTTTTCAATCTTGTTGAATCATTTGCTTCCTCTTCGAGTTACGTGAGCAATTTATGAGGTCACTATCGATTTTCCATGACCGTATCTTGTGAGAAAATCAGACTGTAGAATCGATTTGTTCTGATTCAACTATATACTACATGGACTCATATAAAATTCAATACCCCAATTCTTTAAGTGATTTCAGATTCTTGCATTCAGCTTCGTTTGATATCTCGTGATATATGAAATGCGTTTCCACCACAACATATATTTTCTGTGAGAGATAAATATGTTGATATATTTATTTTTATGTCACATATTGAATACAATTCAGCAGAGTAGGTACTCAAGTACATCATGTATAACAGGACTGATGTTATGTCAACTATCTGTGACATGTGACATGATATATGATCTTTGTTCTGTGTTCTTGGAATCAGGATATCGTTATGAATGTCATAAAAAAGTTCGGTTGTTACACAAGATGGTTGTTGTACAAGTCTTCTTGAGGAAATATAAAATGAAGGAGTTCATCGTTCAGAATCTCGAATCAAACAATTGAATATTAGATAATTACTCATATACAGGGTGTTTCCGTAATTAGAGCGATTATTGAAATGAATTATTGTGCGAGTCATAATAACACAATAAATCACAAAAAAAATATTTTGAGTCAGTCGAAGATTTTCAAATATAGAGCGATTTTACCCACCAACATTTGAGATGCACTGGTTTGAATCCTCACTCTGCATGCGGCAGCTCGCGCCCACGTTAATACCCGCGCGCTGTTGCCAGTGTATTTTCATTTCGTAAGCTCTACCACTCGTCATATTTTGGCTCAAAATTAACCGGAATGGAGAAAACTCACACTGTCACCAATTATTGTTTGAGTTTAGATTCCCAACAGGTGTTAAAAATGACCGCCGCCACTATCGATGCAGAGTCTCGCACGACGTAGTAGAGACTCGCAAGCACGCTGAAAACTATTCCGTCGTCGCATCTCGTGAATAGCATTGTTAATTCTTTCTTGTGAGATGTTCCGGTTTTTGATATCCACGAACGGTGGTGGAAAGGCCAGATTTTTCAGGAAACTCCACATCTGAAGAACGTGGTGGCCAAGATATAGACCCGTCCTCGGCAAATTCATTTCTGTGGAAATTCATCATCCAAGAATCCTGGACGTCTACACAATAATGGCTAGGTGCTCCGTCGTGCATTGGAAACATCCTTCGTCGAATTGCTATAATGGCGGATCTTTTTAAAGTTCATCTGAATCGTTCTGCAAGAACGATAAATATGATAGTCCATTTAATCTTAGTGGCAACTCGTGAAACCCCGTTCACCACCCCACCCAGGAGGTTGATCGATAAACGATGCTGAAAAAAGTTAGTTTGCCTAATTCCATGTCGATTTTCGAAAGTCCAATAATGATAATTATGGTGATTGAAGATACCGTTTCTGGTGAATGTCGTCTCATCGGTGGAAAGCTTTTCATTCAGGAAATTTTGATTGACTTCGTGTGACGAATAATCCATTCACAAAATTGTATTCTTCGTGGATAGTCCTCCGGTTTCAATGATTGTACGCGCTGATAATGGAAGGGATGCTGCATATCCTCATTCAATGTCCTCCATACAACTTCATGGGAAACCCCTAACTGACGACCAACATTGAGGGTAACTGAAATTGGGTCATTTGTGAAAATGTCCAGAATTTGTTCTTTTGTGTTGTTAATCCTCAAAGGTCTATTTCTACCACCATCGCGGCCTCTATGAGTGCACAGTTCACCGGTATCTCGAGCTCTTTGTGCAACGGCGACAAACCTGCGACCAGCTGGATGAACACGATCGGGAAAGCGCTCTGCATAGAGGCGGAATGCTGCTTCACCAACTTGATGCACTTCACCATGAATCAGGAGCATATCTACAAGTTCATTATTCCCATTGTGAATTATCGAAGCGTCCAACACATGCACAAATGAAACTAGAATGTTTTCATGGTCATAAACCTTGCCCTAGAAGCGTCTCGCTGCGAGTAACTGTAGAACGGTTATTAACCTCTGATCAGTGGTTCAGAAAATGTCTGGAAAAATTTCAAAATTCAGTATCTCCCAAAATATTTGATTTCTGACAAATATGTACTCTTTCATTCCGTTTTGCTCTTCGGTCTTCCAACAACCATTTCAATATTCGCTCCAATTTTGGAAATACCTCCGACATATGGAGGAATTCACTGTCTATTTCATGACAGTTCGGTGACATTAATGAGTAATTCAGTAATTGTTATTGACAGTGTTCCAAAAAATCTCCCAGTATGAACGCGATTATCGATAATTCAAACGAAGTTCTTATGAAGTTATTTATTATACACGGACAATGTCAAAAAAATCAAATCATTGCCAAAACTTGCAGAAAATTCAACCAAATGTATCTTGAATTGACACCAATGAACTAGAGGTGGTTTGTAAGATAATAATAATAATAATAATAAACGTCTTTATAATTTTCAATAAAAGCACAAAAACAAATAATTTAACTTGAACTCAAATACTGCACAAAAAAAAATATTCTTCCACTCAACTCAATTGACACCAATGAACAAGAGGTAGTTTGTAAGATTACGAAATAATTTCATCAACTATGGCTCAAAGTTTCCAACAACTCTAACAAAAATAAGCTTGCCTAGCATATCTAGTTAAGAAGCTAAATTCACTGTGAAGTACAGAAAATAACAGAATTAGGAGGAACGAAAGTAACAAAAGTATAAACAAAATATCACATTTTCACAATGTATGCTCGAAATGTTGTCCATTACATTCTAAACATTTTAAAATATGCTTTTGTACGCGACTCGTGGTTGCCTTTTGAATTCCATGAGGATACAAATCTTCAATACACCGCACTATTCGCCGTCGCAGTTCTTCTTTGGTAGGCACTGGAGTACTCTACACCCTTTCTTTTGAAACACCCCATAAAAAAAAGTCAAGCGGCGTGAGATCAGGTGATCTCGGTGGCCAGTCCCACGGACCTAAGCAGCCAAACCTCAAACATTTCGTAAAGTTTCCTGGAAATTTCCTGAGTTGAATGAGCTGGCGCCCCGTCCAGTTGGAACCATGGATTCCTATATTCCTCTAAGGGCAAATTTTCGAGAAAATCTGTCACAGTCGTCCTCAATATTTGAATATATCTCTCAGCATTCAGCGTGCCATCGTAAATAAAAAAGCTGATTTTATCATTTTTTAAAATACAGAAAACATTCAGGTCAAATTTTACTTGAGAACCCATTTCTTTTGTTATATGAGGATTATGATCATTCCAAAAATGCTTATTTCTTCCATTGAAAATCCCATCCCTCGTGAATTTTGATTCGTCACTCCAAATTATTTTCGACAAAAATTCCGGATCCCCCTGGGTATGCATTAAAAGGGCTTCGCAAGAATGCACTCTCCGCTCGAAGGCTTCTGCATTGAGAGCTTGAACTTTACTGAATTTATACGGATGCATTTTGTGATTTCCGAAAATCCTTTGTACTTAAGCATGTGATACACCCAAATCTTTTTCTGCACTAAGAATGGATGCTTCTGGATATGCATGAAAATATGCCAAAACGTCAACAATATTGTCTTCATTCAAAGTATCAGGTTTTGGTAATGTTGGAGGTGCTTTTAACTTTGAGCCAAAGTGAATGAAATTATTTTGTGATCTCACAAACTTCCTCCTGTTCATTGGTGTCAATTCAGGATACATTCGGTTGAATTTTCTGCAAGTTCTGGCAATAATTTGATCACATTGTCCGTGTATAATGAATAACTTCATAAGAACTCCGTTCGAATAATCGATATTCGCGTTCATGCTGGGAGATTTTTTGGAACACTGTCAATAATAATTATTGAATTACTCATTAATGTCACCGAACTGTCATGAGTTTGATATTTCCATGGCTATCTAGAATTAACTTTTCCATAAAATTATATTTTTCACAAAAAGCGGCTTCATTAAGAAAACTTGATGATGGACATGCTATGTCATCTTGTAGCATTTTCATTCATCTTTCAATTTATTGAGTAAAAAACAGTGGGTACCATTTGAAAAAATGAACTTTCGACCACTTGTATGAACAACGGATATAATAATAATTTCAGCACGCCCTGTATGATATGGAGGTGACTTCTCGGTGTAAATTGAATACATCAAGCCTGTCCAAACCACCACTGAAATATAAACTCTTTATGATTCGAGAGCCCTGATTTACATAAGTATGCAATCTGTATTGGATATTATCATACGAAATACAGCCCTCTTCATTTGATTGAGCAGTTTCGTGTGAAAAACCAATACAAATTCCACCTTCTCCAATGAACCTTGATCGAAACCCACCTTTGATGAAATGATCCGTCACGAGCGTTTCCACCGCCCCCATATCCTCCTTCAGTCTATCGACGTAGCCCGCCACGAAACTCTCCAGACCTAGATCCTCTTCACTGAGGAACACGATGCCCAGACGGGACACGGTGGCGGGGGAGGCATTGCCCAGACAATCGCTCTCGAACACGAAGTTGACGTTCGGGCCGAATCGAATGCGCCAGCCGGACGGCAGCGACAACAGCCGATTGTCGTCAAGGACGCTGTTCAAGGACTCTATCCAATCGGGGTCGATATCGCCGTCGCACACTATCCATGACCAGATATCTGAAAGGAGTTATCACAGCCATGATGACCTTCCTTTGATCTCCCAAGTATTACTGAGATTCGACGATAGTGTCACAGAGGCAATTTGTAGTTCACGTATAAGAAATTATGGTCGAAGAATATCAACACGATGATTTTTTCACTCAATGGTGAATAGCACGAGTATGTTTCATTTCCATGTTCATGTTCGGATTTCTCAAGATGAAATGAATTTTCGAAAAAAAGTATTTCATTCCAAATACATGCTCTATTGTGAAGTATTTTCAGATTACACTATTCTGAAACTAACATGAGATTTCTTCTCATATCATTTCCGATATTAGTCTGAGACCTGAACTAACTGAACCTATCGTTCAATCCTCCTCATCTTCAAAAAGACATTTTTCACAGGGGACCGATTATGATGTGAATATGAATCCAATGGTCCAAAAATTATTAGCATGAGTAAGACAACTCAATCTGTTATCGTAAACTACACGATAAACACTTCTTGGAAATTAATGTGTACAGTCGAACCCAAAACTTACCTGGTCACAACAAAATGAATGTCGTATACGCCGCAAACTATATGTATAGCCCGAATCAAAAGTTGAATAGCTATAGAATCCCTCGATCAATTCCAATCCGGTTTCCATGAATGATTATTCCAATCATTCAGTAATCTGTGCAAGCGATATGTGATTCAAAAAATGAAGATTCTATCTAATACTGATCAGTTGGAAGTGGGTCCCATTAAGACCGTTCTCACTGATCATGAAAATAAAAATGAAAAAATTCAGAACAAATGAAAAAAATCATTGATAATGAGCAAATGAGACGTAGCTATTGTCTATCTCATCATGTCGTGATTGAAACTGACACTTTAACAACGAAAAGATTAGTTTTTGGTGCATCAACGAAAACTACTTCCAATGTTATCACTTGATGAAACTCTGATTATAGGACCACAATACAGAATGCTTTCGATATCACATTCGACGAACACAAACATTTTCCTAAGGCAGAAGTAGTCGATTCACTGGCAAATGATATTGAGTGCAAAAATTATTATGAAAGATTCAATCCGTTGCTACACAAGTTGGATTAGGATGAGATGTTGAAAGTACCTATGTATGCTGTGGATTTATGACCATTCCATATTCATATCTAGATCAAATATCGCGAATGTGGCATTGCAGGTATTGCAAATGGAAATATATTTCAAAAATGTTTGAACAATTCTCAAATTCAAAATAATATCTTTTCCATGACTTGATAATTTGGAAATGTATTCTTCCCCAGTGACCAAATTCTGTGGGGATCTGGGAAGCTACAGTTGGATCTGCGAAGAATGATATGGGAAGATTCATCTTTGATGTACCTCTTAGATATGAAGAGTCATATGTCCCCATCACCTTCGGATAGGAACGACTAGATTCCGCCATTACATATTGGCTTTTATAATCATTTTTTTTTCTTCATGGAAACAAAACAAATGTTATATTTTCGGCAATATGAGTGAAGACAGATCATTATTATAACTATTATTTTCATCATAATCATTTTAATTCTTTTCAATATTATCAATATTATTATTTGAAAAAAAAGACACGAAGCGACGAAATCGTTCTCAGTAGAGGTTCATCAAAAACGAGTACCACGTAGAAGCCTTTGACTGACTGAACACCATTATTAGATGACCGCACATACTCACCACTACTTTCTAATGTGACCTGTAGACTGAAATTCGTCAAGACACCATCACTCCACTGACTTGTATCCAAGTCCATCTTTCCTAACAATTGACTCCTGGTCATACTTTTCGGGTTGAAACAGTACGATCTCACATGTTTTCCAATCTTGGAGAGGGTCTGATGAATGAAATCGAAAAAAGAAAATCAGAATAGAAATCAGGAAATATTTTGGAAATTCCCAACGTCCCAACGTCATTATCATCGCATAGCTCATTATTGATGAAATCAGTGAGTATATTTTTCATGTTCAACTCTTCTTCTCATGTTTTCGAAGACAAATAAGAATCGTTAAATTTCACGGTAGTAACTGTATTTCGGCAATACTTTCTGTTCACGGTCTTTGACTACCGATGCGGAAGTCAAATTGAAGACACGTAACTCACCATCTTGTTTCTGAGCAAAAATTTTCGGGCTGACTACTACTTGTTGACATGTAGTAGGAAAACTCAAAGTGATCTCTACAATATCCGATAATGTTGTCTCAAATAATATTAAAACCTATTTCGGACATATACAGGGTGATTCATTGAAACGGTTCATCAGACGTTCCGAGCGAAGCCAAGAGATCATTTTGAAAGTTGGGGTGATTACATAAACAAACCCGCTCTATCTTTCTGAAATGATTCCAATGATGCGGTGTTGCCGCTTCTACCAAGAAGTAGTAGCAACTTTGACATTTCAAATGGAACACCCTGTATGTAATATTATTTTCACAACAACAATATTTTGTCAATTTTCTGTCTTCAGTCCGAAACTCAAGCCTGAATATTGATGAATATGAACATAGTACAAAATGAATTAAACAAGTGAACTTACTCATTTCACCTACATATTGAGCAGATTTTTCAATTTCAAACTTTCGTAATGGGACTCTTGAGTGTAGAGGTTCCATCCTTTGTTCAATTCATTAGGTTAATTCATTATATTATATTATATTATATTATATTATATTATATTATATCATATTATATTATATTATATTATATTATATTATATTATATTATATTATATTATATTATATTATATTATATTATATTATATTATATTATTCAATATCATATCATCTCATATTGAATTATATTTTGAAAGGTAGAGTAAAAGACTTCATCATACGTAAATTTCAAGTGCAAATCGAGACCTAACTCGATTAATGGACACATTGATTTTGATTCTTGGAATTTTGTGAAACGACTTGTATTGTTTAGGCATTATCAAAGTAGGAGCAATCATTGTAGGAATGGAAATCAATTCATGTGTTCATATCACCGACTGTGGATATATCAGTTTGCGTATTGTGCGTATCACGGGGTCTGGGTGAGCTGAGCGTCAGTTGCGTAGTCGGTGAAGAATAATATGAATTATTAATTATGGATGATATAATGTCCTTTATCTGATTCAAGCCAATGGATTTATCGTTATCGTAGTTTATATTATGGTCGAGTGGAAGAGCAGCTGTCGATTTATCTGTCTCTCCTACCACTTGAGAAACTGGAGGGTATGGCAAATTACAACAACTGGAAATTTGCGATGCAGAATACGAACCAATACCTGATCTGAAAAAGGATGCTAGGGCAAAAACTGAAATTTGTCTTATGGTACAACCATCAGCATATTCGTATGTGATGAGTTCTTCGACAGCGAAAGAAGCATGGGATAACTTGGCGCCAAAGCTTTCGAAGATAAAGGATTTTCAAGACGTCTGAATCTACTCAGAAATCTATTCTCTATCAAGCTGTTCAATTTTGCAAACATGGAAGCATATGTATCTGAGGTCATGTCTTCAACTCAAAAATTAAATGACATAAATGCTGCGCTAGGAGATGAGTTTGTTGGTGTCATCCTTCTAAATGGATTACCAGCTGAATACAACCCAATGATTATAGCGCTAGAAAATCTCAATCGAAAGATTTCGAGTGAATTAGTGAAAGCCAAGCTACTGACAGAAGATGCCAGAATGACTCCAAATCAGTCTGGTTCAGCATTAGTTGTCAGGAAATCATTCGGAAGATTCAAGAAACCCATTTGGAAATGCTATGGATGTCGCAGACCAGGTCACAAGGAAGCAGATTGTCCAGATTTGAGTGAACGATCTTTGAACAAGAATAGTGACAAACTTGAGGAAAAGAAGCAATCTCGGAATGCCTCAATAACTGCACTAGGAGTGTGTACGAGTAGCACGGATTCGTTTCTCGACTGTGGAGTAACTCACGTGGACTACAAATCACTGTGGCAAATAATGAGAAGATCACGAGTGGTGGAATCGGCAACATACCAATATGTCTGAATGGATCCAACAAAATCTTTTCAAATGTATTGTACGTTCCACAGTTATCTGCAAATCTTTCATCAGTGTCCAAACTTGTGCAGAAAGGATTGATAGCTGTTTTCTTCAATGATGGTTGTCATGAAGAAGACTGTAAAATTCAAGGTACGGTACGAATAACAGCTTCAAATGTTGATGGAATCTCCAAGTTGGATACTACAGAATTGCAAGTTTATGCAGCTTCATCGACCAATGATGATTCTCATAATGTATGGCATAGGAGACTTGGCCACTTGAACAGAAAGTCAATGAACCTACTCAAAAATGGATTGGCTTCCAGTGTGACATTCAAATCCCAAGATGATCCCAAGAAATCCGAAAAAAGGGCAAAGCAAAAGCTAGAACTGGTTCATTCTGATGTGTGTGGGCCTATGTCAGAATATTCATATGGAGGAGCTAGATATATGCTAACCTTTATCGATGATTTCGGCAGGAAAATTTTCTTGAAGAGCAAAGAAGGAGTGAAAGACATTTTCATTCAATTTTAATGTCTTTGTTGAAGATTTGACTGATCTTTGATTGGAAACTCTACGAACAGACAATGGAACGTGCCAACTGATTTTTTTCTTTCGCTCTTATCATCAACATACCTTCATATTAGTGAATATTATTCAGATGTTGCAGATCACATCATTATGTACAGAGTGAGAAATAAAAACATTTTAGTAATGTCACAAAATTCGATGTAATAATTGAATATTGATGAAATTATTTTGGCATCCAATAAACTATTTTCAATCCATCATTGATCACAATCCATACATTTCGAATAGGGTGATTTGAATAATTGGTGAAATAAATGGCCGGTTCTTTCATACACATCCTGTATATTTGAGTGAATTATCATCTTCCGAAGATAGCTGATACCGTATAAACATGATCTCGTTGGGATATATAGGGTGATCATGGAAATTTTCGATGATAAAAATGACAAAATATCGAAGTTTCAGAAATCATCCTGTAATTCACGATTAACCTGAAATTCCTTCATTATTGTTCAATATATTCATCATTCTCTCCTCAACACTTCCCCAGTTTCCTACTATGAATAGTTTCATAGTTATTAATTATGGATGAGTTGAAGGAACTTCCTTCACGCGTACATAATTCTACTAGTGGCCAAGATATTTCACAAATAGTGAAACGTGGGGATGTGGAGAGCAAAATAAATGTGAAAGAGGGTGAATATTGGAGATGACAATCACATCAGATATATGAATTTAATAATAGGGTGAAGATTAGAGATAACAATCACATGAGATATATGAATTCAATAATATAAGCTACAGATAGTGAATTTTGTTGGTTTAAGCTCTGTCGGAATGGAGAACGAACTATCTGTAATAGGAGAATTTGAATCTGAACAGCGACGGCTTTTTTCTAATTTACATTCATATTATACTGGGTGGAGATTTTTTTTTACATTTGAAAAAAATGTATGATCTCACTCTACCACATCTTCAAACTATTATTGAACGTCCGGCATCATTGTAAAAGTCATTGGTATTCCTGGTGCTTTTGACCTCGTCAAAAGCAAACGCTTTGGCTCCGTTGTTAACCTCTAATCGATGATTTACATGAATTCCAGACGAAATTCGATATTTCCGAAAATATTTCTCATGCAAAAATGTACTTTTTTTTGTCTTGCAATACCCACTTCATTCATCGCTTTATTCAATATCGGAAACATCTTGTATATTCGGCAACTATAAGTTCACTCCTATTGAATACAATAATGGGCTTATGAACTATTGGCACATATTCGATATAATAATTTATAATCAACAAAGATATGTCAGTGAACTAGTCACGCGGAGACTAATTGTCAATTTCATATTTCATTTCCTCTGTAGAATTTGTTGTTCATCATTGAATTGGTTATGATAGTTCATAAGTAGTGATATAGTATTCCAAATGGCGTTGGTAAATAGAGCGGACTGTTACGTTTGTTATAGAAATTGAAGAATTCAGCAAATGACTAGGATATATGGAGAAGAAAATGTCGATAAACAAGAAATGGCTGTATTAAGAAGACAAGCTGCGGAAAGACCTCCTCTCGATATTGCTGAGGAAACCAGAATTCGTTCCTATTGTTTTCAGGCAATACTCAACGACATAAGACAATTAGAAATAATCCCAACTGTCTGCGTCTCGATGTTTTATCTCCAGCAACAAGCCGTACATGCATGGTTTGTAACTCCCACATTGTTATTCACAGAATGCCCATTGCTTGCAGGGTGAATATTTCCATTATTTTCAACATTTATGTTCCCGAAAATGTTAGAATTTATGCACATCATCTTGACAACCGCGGATTCCTCTTGAACATTTTATATGCTGGTTTGCGTTTTGTGAACAAACCGTATCTAATAAACCAATCAAATTCTTGCAATGCCTCAGAACAGCTGCAAATGCCAATAACAATGCGAAGGACTATCAAAATATAAGTAGTTTTTCCGACGATGAGTTGATATGATGAGTTGATGAGTGATGATAACATTTGACGTCACTTTCGAAACCGCAGATTCAAAAATTATATGAATTTCGTGAATATATTGAGCAATGTGGCAACAGGCGATTTATATCAGGAAAACACCTCATTACTTTCCTTTTCAAATTGCGACATGGTGTCTCAGAGATGAATTCTCAAATGATCTTCCGATATCCGTCCCGGCAAAATACTAGCATGATAGTTTCCAACGTACGTTTATCTTTGATGGAGCGCTTTGTACCAAACAATATCGGACTTGGGGCAATAGCTAGAGAAAATTACATTGCAAGACACGTTTCTCCATTTGCAAAGCCATTGTTTATATTGATTGTACATATAACAAAATTGAAAAATGTGGTAGTTTCCGAGTATTGCGCCAATCCTATTGCTACGACAAACTGGAACACTTAAATCAAACCAGAAGTCATGGTTGCTTCAGATGGATATACTTTAGCAATAAACGGGCCCTATTTCCCAGATGCTCGCAATGAAGATGCTTCGATTCTCAATCATGAACTTCAGCATGATATCGATGGAATGCGAGCTTGGTTTCAAGAAGGTGATATTGTTGTAGTAGATAGAGGCTATTGAGATTCAATTCCTTCATTTCGAGACCTTGGTATCATCTACCACATGCCTCCTCTACTTGCTAGGGGCCAAAACTAGCTCACTACTTCCGATGCGAATAAAGTCCGACTAATAACCAGCACACGATGGATTGTTGAATCTCGGAATGGCCACTTGAAGTCAATTTTCGAATTTTACTTGCATAATTCATCATAATTCATCAACGTTTCATGATTTCATCAACATTGATTAATCGGTTCCGTCCACTTATAAGTATGTCAGGAACAGTTGAAACAGCAACAAGGATGCTAGAGAAATCACATGAGGTGAACCTAATACTGACACGTGTTGAAGCCGAGAATCTTCGTTTGAGAAATGGTCGATAGGTTTTACTCAATCATCTTCATGTTCCTGAATTCCCCCGTTTGACATTGGAATATTTGGAAGATTCAACAGGCATTTATCATATTCAATTATTATTATTATATATTATTATCAGCTGTATATATTCAGGATGAGCTTCAAAGAGAAGAAACAAATATACTAGAAGTGGACGAATTCATTGCTGAGCCTAATCTTGTATGAATACGAATTTTCTCAAGATTCAGGAATGCTACCAAATATATGCTGTGGGTGGTATACAATATCGAAGACTTCATAGAGTCCTAAATAACTGGTTATTATTGTACTTGCAAGTCAGGGGCCAGAACATTAGGTACTTGTGCACATGAAGCCAGTGTTTTGTGTTTCTTTGGATATCCAAGATATCTGGAAAATCATCGATATCCATCAACAGTACTTTTGAAGTGTATTATTGATGTTGCAAACAGATTAGCACCTGAAAATATCGATCATGGTCCTATTATAGTTGAAAACTAATCATTGAAGTACCAGAGACCCTCTCGATTACTGTTTGTATATCCAAAGTTCTGACCCTAAGCATGTCCTTTAATGTTCTATTTGTTGTTGTACAATCGGTAGTCGAAGTCAAAGTCATACGGTGCTCGTCAATGATCCAGATTCAAAATGATCGAAAATTCTATAAAAAAATCTTCAAATCTTCAGTCCTTGGGATTACTCCTCAGATTTTTTCTTCTAATGAGACGTTTTGAAGAAGGTATCTGACAATATCTGTCCTTCATTTCTCATAAGGAGACTTCTACGGTATCACCCGAATAAGATTAATCAAACACCACAAACGGGAATAGAGATTGATTCACCCCGAAATAATCTCAAACCCTCACCCCATTCATAATAACAGGAATAGTAGCATGTGATACAAATCTCTATGATTCCTCTTCTCCAAAACAGCACTCGAGCCCAAAGAACGCCTTGCAAACGTCATTGAACAGTCTCTGTAAATTTCCTTGATTTTTTTCTATTCACTTCACATCAAAATTTACCTGTTAGCCGATAGGGTTTTCCTCGGGGTTTTCTTGTTGTATGAGGACCGTAGCGCTGCTACGGGGGAGGTGGATTCGGTTAAGGCTGTTCCTTGTCACCTTCAGTGATAAGTGATGTCCCGTACCGGGGCCTTATACACGATTGTCGAGTCAAACTATCCAAGCATTCAATTAAGAATTCTATCTGGCCCATGCCTGAGTTGTAAAGTGGTAACTTATGTGTCGTATACTCAGTCAGTTCCTAAACGGTAGATGGAATCGGATGGACCGTCATTGGTCATCACCCTGCATATAAGATAGTATATTGTATGATTAGTGGGAGAAGCATAATATTCCCAAACGACTGTGATGATTAATTGGTAACACTGGAGTTTAGGAATATGCTTTTCACACGAGATATACATACTTTTTCTTTTTTTTTTTTTTTCTTCGATCGTTGATTTAGATATAAAAAATGAATTAAAAAATATTTCATTGAAGATGTTATCGAGTAAGTTTAGATAGATTTCTCCATGTTCATATTGCAATGAAAATGATCGAAACGAGATGAACCAAACAATTAGCCATGCAGCTTCAACAATAAATGTGAATATCAACGACAATTGATTTGTGTTCAAGAATATCGTTATAAATTAGATGTTTCTTTCATTTCTTTCATAACAACTTCATCAATATATAAATTGAAACCATACTTTGTTTCATTTCATTGTAATAATTCATTTGTGACATTACCGCACGCTACAGCAATGCGGTGAGAGTTTTACTGCACTGTTATCTTCTAATTGCTAAGCAACTGCTCACTATTCTGGAATGTTGAACTTTGCGCATAGAAAACAGGTCAAAATAGTGTAACTTTCTCTAAAAAATCTAATCTCCACATTCTCACGTATCACTATTTGTGAAAAATCTTGGCCACTAGTAGAATTATTTACGCGCGAAGTTCCTTCAACTCGTCATGCAAATGGTAATAAGTTTTTCAATAATTAATAACTATGAAACTATTCATAGTGAGAAACTGAATCTTTGAGAAAGTGTTGAGGAGAGAATGATGAATAATTATGAAGGAATTTCACTGGGTTGATCGTGAATTACAGGGTGATTTCTGAAACTTTGATATTTTGTCATTTTTATCATCGAAAATTTCCATGATCACCCTATATATCCCAACTAGATCATGTACATACGGTATCAGCTATCTTCGGAGGATGAAAATTCACTTGAATATATAGGATGTGTACGAAAGAACCGGCAATTTATTTCACCAATTTTTCAAATCACCCTGTACGAAATGTATGGATTGTGATTAATGATGAATTGGAAATAGTATATTGCATGCCAGAATAATTTAATCAATATTCCTATATTACACCGAATTTTGAGACATTACTATAATGTTTTTATTGTTCACTCTGTACATAATGATGTAATCTGCACCATCTGAATGATATTCACTGATATGAAGGTACGTTGATGATAAGAGCGAAAAAAAATGCAGTTGGCACTTTCAAATCCCGAGGAAATAATTAAATAAAATCTACTGATTTCCAACTTGAACGCCCTCTGCACGTTCAATCAGTTCATCGAAAACTACAATATACTGAAAATTCAGACAATTTCACCGAGCACCATTTCACTCATGGAAAGTGCGGGGTCCTTTGGACATTCTCTACCCAACTGATACATTTTCGACAATGTGTTGTTGCCACTTCTATTAGAAAGTCGAAGCCACTTTGATATTTCAAATGGAACACCCTTTATATACTATCATTCTTAGAATCTCTAACAATTTCCAAACAACTTTTCTTGGTAGTCCCCCATATGAATCTGTTGCCGTTTCCGAAATAAAAATTGATTTAATTTTTTTTTTTTTTCAGAAATCATCTCATCTCGGAAAATGCTGATATCTCTGAATTGAGAAACAATATGGAGTTAGGGGATAGGTCTCCACATATTCCAGCCTCATTTCTTTCACTTCAATACAGGGTGGTCAAAATACAGTTATTTCGTTTGTTTGAAAAGTGACTGAGAGTTGATTTTTTCAAATGGAACACCCTGTGTATCATTCGAAACACTGCATGCGGGACTCACTTTGCTCATTATATTCCTAATGGTGCTCTTCCCAGATTTTGGCGGTCCTATAATGGCGACACCCATTCTCTGCTGGAGCTGCTCAAAAAGTTCCAGACATTTGTCTATCTGTAAAGATACCAGGATTGAACCTAATCATCTATTTAAGTGAAGCAAGGATGAATGGAGGAATAAACTGAAATATTACAAAATGGCTCAAATTCAAGTTGATCATGATTAGAATTTATATGGATATGACCGTCGCTATCTTGTGAGGTAGGTTATGGTGAAATGCAATCGTTTCGGGGTATCTCTTTGAGTAACCCCGGGAAAAAAGACGATTAGGTGGCATTCTTCCTCCTTCCAGATAGGTTCAGTTGGTTCCCGAATTTCCTGAAGGCATTTTGTTAGATATTCAAAATTGATATCATGTCGTGAATCAGAAACGAACTATGACAATTGGACTATCAATCCATGAACAGTTGATGAAATTGAGATTCCATGAAATGATATATAGAAGATTGAAAAGAATGATGTGAATTACAGCATTCGATGTCATCACTTTTAGATCTATGAAGCAGGCTCAATTTTGAAAAATGAGCGGAACAGTTTCGGATCATTTGGTATATTTTGTCCAGTATTTTCCTATTCGGAGTGGAGTATTGTCATTATCGACAATGAAAGTACTAGTAGGAGTTGTCGTCTTGAACACTTCGTATAATTGGAAAAGTCTCGTCCCCCTTACCTGTCTTTTGTTCTTAACTAGACCCAACTCCTCAAAACATTCCTCGATGGTTTTCCGCAGTACACCATCCTTTAGGACATTTCCTTCCACTCCTCTGAATACATCTTCCATCAGCATCTCGAACTTCGCACTATCAGGAAAGGACAGTTTTGATGATATGTCCAATTTCAAGACCTGCACGACTATTCCCATCTCGTCCACCGTATTCTGCGATCTCTGGGAGTTTCCAGCTTTCGACCTCCTGAGGGCTCTTCCACAACCACCGAGGATTGTTCTCATGGATCGTAAGCCCCAATCATAGTGCTGTTGGGTGCTCAGAAGTTTACTAGAATGGAATACTCGAACTTATACCTGAACTATCAATGAGTACTTGTAGTACTTTTATAGGAAAAACATCAACATAACACTCAAATAGTCAGTCTCTATTCTACGAGTTGGTATATAAATCACCGAATTTTACTGTAATCAGCCATGTCATTCTATGGTTGGATAGAAACGAGAATAATATCGTGAGATTCGACTGTGGATAAAAAATCCTAAGCGAATATTATCAATGTTTGGTAATATACGTAGTTAGTATACGTAATTCATCGATAGGTAATCCAATTTCTCTAAGAGATTGCCTAGATATTTTGGAATAACGAAGAAATTTCTCACAAAGAATTCGAATCAGTTGGAAATCGTGAATGTGAAGAGACATTCGTTCGAACCTTGCAACGATGTCATGTGCACCATTCCGAGAAAATACTGGTGAATCAGGTGATTCTTCCCAAAGTGCTGTTAAAAGATTACATGCGATGGAACGAAAATTCATAAAGAAAGCAGATATCAAGACTAAGTACATGAATTTCATGACGGAATATGTTCACATGAGCAGATTCAATCACTATGAAATTTATTGTGAATCCTCTGACATATTTTTTTGCCTCATCTTGGGGTCATGAACGAATTAATGTTCAACAACCAAATTGAGAGTTGATGAATTTTAAATTGGTCCTACTATACGAGAAGATCTGTTCTCAATTTCACTCCGATTTTGTCGACACTTTATTTATTTCTCTTCTTCCTTAAACCCTCTTGGGCATCGGATTTGGGCTTATTGTCTGGTGAGTCGTTCACCTATTGTTGACATGATTTCCTATTTTCTGTCAGCATCCTCATCTCTCTCAACGACTTCCCTCTTTTTTTTCCTGCGTCTGTTATTTGTTGAATTCATTTCTTCCGTGATCTCCCCTTCTTCTTCTTCTCTATGTTTCTTACTTCGTGTAATTTTTTTGTTATTATGATTGAATCCATTCTCATCATGTGTCCATACCAATTCAATGGTCTTTTCATTATTGATTTCTGCTTCAACGTTTCTCCCATTGTTTCGTTCCTAATTCCATATATTTTTTATAGGAGGAATATTTATTCAACAACGTCACATAATATAATGTTTGTAGCAAGTCAAGTATGGATTACTTCTGAATGTTATAGTAACGTCAGTGTGGAACAGCCAAATGAAATGAATTCGATAACGAATAAACGAGAGCGTGTTGGAAAAACGCTCCTACACGTAGATTTGTATTTTCAGATGCGCATTCTTTTCAGAAGAGAAATAATTATAAAAGGTGTGTCATGTGACAGTGGCCGATACCAACATTTTTATTTTGAATACAACCCCCTGTATATCATCAGTTTTTTTGGATTATTCAGAAGATTCAAGACATAATTCATACACAATGTCCCATAGCTATCTTCAATTGTCTCAGAAATAATAAGTGTTTTTAGATGTATTACAAAAATTATCATTGACGAAAGAAAATTATTTTATTCCACAAGTGATGTGAAGAACAACAAAAAAATATTGATTCTGATGTAAGTAATGTTCAAAATGTTCGCCGCGAACGTCTTGGCAATATGCTAAACTGGTATAGGAATGTCTTCTACTCAACATCTCAGTCGTGACAGATCTAATCGCAACCGTGATTCGTCTTTTTGAACCATCTAAGTTGAGTGGCTTAGTTTGGTATACAATACTCTCAACATATCCCCACAAAAAGAAGTCTAATGGCGTCAGATCAGGAGATCGTGCTCGCCATTCTATCGATCCGCGCATCCAGATCCACCGACTTGGAAAATTTTAGTTCAGGTACTGCCGGACATTGATTTGGTAATGGGGCGGTGCTCCATCCTGCTGAAACCATAGTATATTGGCAGGAACTTGAGGGTTTGCTAGATCAGGATATACGTTTGTCAAAGTTGGCACGACATTATTTTGGAGCAAATCTGAATATTTATCTCCATTCAAGTTGCCATCAATGAAAAAAGAACCTACGATATGATTTCCAACAAATCCTGTCCGAACATTAACTTTCTCAGGATATTGCGTATGTTCCTCTTCCATCCATTGAGGATTATTCTCATTAGACCAACAGCGGCAATTTTGATGATTAACATGACCGTTAAGTGTGAATGTGCTCTCATCAGACAACTAAACATCTTCTAATTGAATCATATTGTTATCTAACATTTCCATCATTTGTTCGCAAAAATAAGTTCTCCTGTCGGAATCGTCTTCCATTAGCTCCTGAGTTGGCATCATTTCATAGGGATACATTTTACTCTCCTTCAATATTCGAACAATTGATGTCTGGCTTATGTTGAACAATGAAGCTGCTTTTCGACTAGAACTAGGTGGGTTTTCTTGAAACTCAAGCATAACATCCAATTTCGTATCATCACTCACTGCATTAGCAGGTACTTTTTTCATTTGTCTCACATGACCAACCTCGCGAAACTGTTCTACTATTTTGCTAATTGTACCTTGGGAAATTTTTGGTAAAATATTCGAGAAACTTCCATTTTCCATTCTGTGATGAGCACTTGTGCAGAGTAGACGTGAATCGGCGTATCGGCGTTTTTGAACTACTGTTCTATTCTATATCTTCTTTCCATCAGGCTGTGCTTATCAAAATGTTTCTCACTTAACATCAAGCATGATATCTCACTGATCATTTGTGAGTGTTTCAAAGACGATAAATTTCTGGACAAGTAATCAGAATAAGTCTCAACAAAACTTACTGAAAAACTTGGTGAACTGAGAAAAAAAACAGACAAAATGAACAAACGCATCATTTAATTAGCCGAGAACAACCAAAAATCGCAAGTTGAGCTTGATCAAGTGCAACAGGATAAGAAGCTTGCCAGCTTACGATTGTATGGTATCAAGTAAGCTAAAAATGAGAACATTTTGGAGCTGGTTCAAAAAACGTTCACTGATAAACTTTCACTCAATCGGGATGACCTTCGAATTATAAGCTGTTATCGAATCAAATTCAACCTGGATGGTAAGATGGCAACGGAACCAATTATCGTTGAGCTCGCATCTCCCGACGACTGTCGTATGGTGCTTTCTAACAAAAAAAGTTGAAAGGGTCCCACGTCACAATCACAGAAGATTTAACCATGTCCAGGTATGACATTTTTATGAGTGCGGAAAGTTTCGGGAAGCGAAATGTGTGGTCCCAGGGCGAAACATTATCATAACATCAAAAGTGATATCGAACTTAGAAGAAATAAAACCTCCTTCTCCAGAACCAAGCCGTTTGGCCAATTCATACTAGAATTCATTATGATCTCGAATCGGCACACTATGTGCTGGTTCTTTTCCCTAATTTATGAGTTCCATTCCTATTTTCACTTCAAAAATTGGTATTCATTTTTTATTATTCTTTGGTATTGTACTTAATTGCATATAACATCGTTCAAAAGTGGAATATTTGAACAAACTCGACAGATTTTGTGATCACGAACTACTGATGAATTGTCACTGTACTGTTGAAGAGATTTCGAACTATTTGATAACGCCCTCTTCCCAGACGACTTAAGGATTGTTCCTTTCCATGATATCTTCAATACAGAGGACATTGACGAGAAAATTCACTATTTTCCAAGTTCGATATTATCATTACTCAACAAACATGCACCTCTAAGAACAGCTCGTATGACGAAAAAAACTGCAACTTGGTTAACTTTCCCTATTGAAATGATGATTGAAGAGAGAGATGCAGCTTTAGCTGAATTCAAACGAACTAAAGCACTTGTAGATTGGTCCAGGAACAAGAAGTTGCGAAACTTTACCCTATCATCAATCAGAAGGAAGAAGAAGACTTACTACGATATTTTCCACTCACGTGGATTCACTTCGATTCATTTTCTTCCTCAGAAAATACGACCACGTCCCCAATAAAATAATGGGATGAATTGGCTCACAATAGCTAATCGCACTACATACAATTTCGGTTTATTTCTATATGAATTAATGAGGAACAGAATTCCTGTGGGCCTGAATCGTGAATAATAATGATAATAATAATAATAATATCGTCTTTATAATTTTCTTCCTTCTCAACGGTACAGTCATTTGAATGAAAATAAAATATATTTTAATTCGGAAGAAAATTGAAGGCGGAGTTCAATTTCAATAGTGACGAATCACCATGGAAATTGCTCTTCCACTCAACCTTGAACATATCGCTCAATGCTACTCTCAAAAATATACAGGTAATCTTTCATTTCCAATTGGTAGATGAATTGAAAAAAAAATGAAAATGATAAACGATATAATCGCTAAATGATAGTTATTATAAGGGGTGATCTTAACATAGGGATGAAATAGGTGGTTTGAATGTCAGAATCAGTTACCGCAGAAGAAATTCAGTGAAATCATTTTTGGACCGATATGGATTTTCCAGTTTCATTGAATCAGGAATGCCGTTATACATTGCATATATCTGGTACGTGAAACATCTTCAAAAAATCTCCAAACGAGATATTGGAGGGTTAAGTCGGCCTTTGTGCCTCATATTAAGATTATGCACGTGAGTTCTGAAAGAAATCTCTTCATGTATGTAAGGAGGCTTTTTCCATGATTATTTCGTGGAATCAAGTGGCAGCATGTAGTTTTCTCCTATTTTCCATGTCTAACCATCCGATAGCTTTCAATTTGTGAGATATTCTGTCTCTCTTTCGGATACCAAAAATAAATCGTAGACACGAGTTCTGAACCTTTTGCATTTTTTGTTTGAACTGAACGGTTGAACATGGGCCATACAATACATCAGCATAATTGAGAACAGATAGGACCAATGCTTCACATAATGTTGTCCTCACTTTAGGTGGTAAAAAATACTTGTTGCCATAAAAAACTTTCAGTGAATGATATGCACGATTGACAAGTTGAGCTACATGCTTTCCAAATCTCAAGTCTTCATCTTGAATTACCCCTAAGCTCTTTGCTTCATGTAGTACCTTCATTTATATTTATATTAGTGTGGAATCGAACAGTTCCATGTATGCTTGGGACCAAAAACAATGACTTTAGATTTACTTTTGTTTATCATCAGACAATGATCAGAGGCTTTCTCCACAAATGGATTCAAATTACAATTTATTCTACTACAAGCATCATCCACCATGTCCGAGGAAAAACTATTATACATTTGTGTATTGTCTGCATACAGATGGATATTACAAAACTGGAGGCATTCCATGATCCCTAAGGGTCCCAAAATGGAACCTTGGGGCACTTCACAACGTAGATTCAAATATCGTGAGTGATTTCCATCAATAGAGACAATTTGTTGGCTGTCATTGAGAAATGATCTCATCAAAGATACTGCTCTGTTAGATATCCCGATGTAACCCAATATTGACAACATTAAATTGTATATGATTGTATCGAAGGCTCTACTGAAGTCTAGAAGAACTAGTATAGTGTTTTTGCCCAAATTACTGGATCTTATAATATCATCAACTATATGCAACAGGGCAGTTGTGCAGCTGTAACCTTTACGAAATCCAGATTGAGTATTCGGAAGTATGGAGAAATGGTTAATATGTTCTTTCAGTTGTTCCTCAATGGCTCTTCCAAGTAGCTTAAATAAAGTTGGTGATATGCCTATAGCATGTAGATCTTTGTAACTCAATGGATTCGTTTTTTCAGGCAACGCCTTCACGAGTGCCCTCTTCCATACAAAAATCTCATTCATGAGGCAAAAGTTGACGATATGTGCTATGTATGGAATATTATATGGACAGCACATTTTGATTAGTTTTATGTTCAAAAAATCACTACCCATTGCATTTGATTCAATATAAGAAATATTTGTGAATATGAACATATCATTTACTTCATGGAATTTGAAGTCATGGTCTATTAGCTTATTTTCCCTATAAAAAGAAATGAGTTCTATAGGCGGATCCTGAAAAGGAATAGAATTATTGAAGAAATCGTTGAGCTCATTTGGATTTTTCAAATCGTCTGGAATATCACGTTTTTTATCGCGTAAAAAAATTATTAGATTTTAACGTTTTCCAAAAGTTTTTCTGAATTTTCTGAATTTTTCTTACTGAATTCAGAAGCGGAATAAGCTCTTTCTTCTCTCTTGACTGGATGATTTGTGTAATCTCGCATGTCTTTGTAGAACTTTAAAGGAGCTAATGATTTTGATTTTTTATATCTGTTGAAAGCGTTGTCTCTTATTTCCATCATTTCTTTCAAAGTACCTGTCAGCCAGGGAGCAGGTTTTCTAGTTATCCTCGATGATGTAAATGGTTCATGTCTATAAAAAAGGTTCGTTGAACAATTAACCAGGAATGAAATTTTTTCATCAACTCCCTCCCAGAAATATCAAAAAGAGGTATGTTAAATAAGTCTCTTCTGAAATCATTTCCGTTCAGATATTTAAAGTTTCTATAGGTATGAAATTTGAATTTTTTTTCGTCAGTCATAATATTTATTTTACAATGAACCAACATGTGATCGGTAACCCCAATCACATCAACAACACCCTTGTCTATCGCCCATTCTTTTTCAGTAACCACTACATCTAAAAGTGAGGATGTAGTGTCAGTTATTCTTGTGTGGTTCTCTATCACTTGGCTCAAACCGAAACATTGCATAACAGATAATATTTTTTCAACAGTAGCATTATCATGCTGTGCGAAGTTGATATTCAAGTCTCCTCCACAAATAATTCTATCCATCGAGGAATAAATTACACTCAATGTGTCTTCAAACTCATCAATAAAAGAAACGTCATCCTGAGCTGGGGGTTTATATATTACTCCAAGAGCAATTTTCATTTTTTGTATTATTATTTTGATCCATAACTGTTCACAACAGATACCTCGTATATTGATTTCTTTCACTACAGAAAAAATCCCTTATAAAAATGCATACGCCGCCACCTCTGGTGCCACGATCAAGTCTATAAAGTCTATATTCTTCAATATATATCATATCAGCACTTATATTATTTAATATAACACCCGGCGGTGTCTATATCCATACACACCATTTTTGTATCGATTCAACAACCTGTTGCAGTGTTCAATTGACACTGTGATGGTGAATATATTTCACACCGGTAGTTGTTGATATTTGTCTACGATGGTGTCAATTTGACTTCCGAGAGGTGTGAAAAAAACGCTAAAAAGGGTATACAACCATTAGAAATGATGGATCTTACACCATGAAATATAGAATTATTCCACTCCAGATATTTCACACCGATAATTATCAAAAGATTTCTACACCAAATTGAGTGTTGAAATATCTAAGTGGTTAGTTTCGCACCGATAATTGGTCGAATTCAATGGGTACTTCCATTCCACATGATATGAAAAACATCATTTGTTGTGAGTTCTTGCGGAAATTTTGTAGTTTTCAAAAATAACTCATAGGAACTTGTCAATATTAATACATGTAGAATAACCTCCAGAGTTCCAAACGAATCATTTCCGGTACCCTCTGTCTAAATACATGAATCAGAAAACACAACTTCTGTAAAAATTATTTGAGTTTCAATAGACAGTTATATTCGAAATGAATTCTGGTGATGAATATATGATATAAAATGTCATATATCATTTTATGTTTCAGAATAATTCTGAGGTATCTGTATCCAGTTGCAGTATAGTAAGAAAAAAACATAGAGATTATATATAAGTATCTATTCTCCAATAATGAACAACGAAAGAAAGATGTACAAAAATAAAAGTTGAGCTTTTTCAATAACATCGATATCATAACATTATATCTATCACACTGCAATATTGAATAATTGATTAAAGGTAAAACACACTAACCTGTCACCAGAGACCGAAAATTTGAGTAAAAATGGGAATCTAATTGGTAATTCAACAGGCTTGTACAGGTCTAGATAGATAAGGACGCGTACGACCTCCGACTTCAAAGGGACTGTTGGAGGGACTGGATTCACTTGCGGATTCAATGTTGAACACTAGCGCTGTCCAATATTATAAATGTCTTTGGGCAGGTGTAAAACCATATAAAACGGAGTTTTTCAGACTGACCACTGTTAATGGTGCCACAGTTAACACCATTGGGTGTTTGTAATACTCTAAGGTGTGAAAATTTACACCGTCGAATTTTATACTGTGTGTACCGAAGCTGATAATTTAATTTCTTGCAGTGAAGGCAACAATGATCTAATAATGATCAGATATCGAAATTTGCAATTCTCTCAAGAAATTGAAATTCAAAAGTACCAGCGGGGACGATGGCATACCTAGCTTCTACGTTAAAGACTGTGCTCACATTCTAACTGCACCATTACAGGTAATTTTCAATTCAGCATTGAGTGCAGGGTGCTTTCACAACGAATGGAAAGTTTAAAAAATTTGCCCCATTTTCAAAACTGGTGCTATAAACAATATTCAAAACTACCGACCTATAACCCTGTTGTAAAACTTTGCTAAGGCATTCGAGAGGATCTTTCCCGAAGCTAAAATTTGATCTCCAACAACCAACACGGATTCTTCAGTGAAAGATCTACAATTACAAAGTTAATGTGCTTCACGCAAACAGTCAGTGATTCATTTAATCAAAACCTCCAAGTATACACGGATTTCTCGAAATCATTCGACGAGTTAGATCATGATATCCTCATCAATAAACTGCATTCCTACGGTTTCCACCCCCAACTCTTGAACCTATTTCGCTCTTACCTAACTAATCGTATCCTGTTCGTGGATTATAGAGGCTACAAATCCTACCAATTTGTTGCAAACAGCGGTGCCCCCCAAGGAAGTAACATGGCACCTTACTTTTTGCAGATGACTTGAAAATATTTCGACCCATTGAATCTGAGAAGGACTGCTTCATTCTACGAAAAGATCTTGAACTCATACATGTTTGGTGCGTCGAAAATAATCTCCCTCTCAACATTAATAAATGCAAATACTCCCAATATACCCTTCAAAAATAATATCACACAATATGACTACCATATAAATAACACTCCCCTTTAGAAAAACAATCAAACAAAGGATTTTGGTATCATCTTCGATTCAAAATTGAGCTTCTCTATCCAATATAGTTCAATGACATGTGCAGCCAAACGGATGATGGGTCTCATATATCGGAATTGTGAGAACTTTCGCAACCACGGCTGGAGTATGGTTCACTATTATGGTCGCCTTTTCACAATATTCACACAAACAAAATAGAATCTATCCAAAGAGGCTTCATGAAATACATCACATATAAATTAGATGGGGTCTACCCAGAACAAGGTATCGACAACAGAATATCACTAAATAAGTTCAATCTACTATCCCTTCAAATCCGAAGAACCTACTATTCAATAATCTTCATTTTCAAATTAGTAAACAATCTAGTAGACTGTCCTGAATTACTCTCTTATTTTGATTTTCATGTGCCGAGACCACACTCTAGAAATGAACTAACTTACTACTTACCCAATTCAAGAACTAACATACTCCTCAAATCTCCAAAGGTAGCAATGAGCAAATTATTCAATCAATTCTGTGCAGATCTCGACATATATTATCAGACAATTGGTAAAGAAAAGAACAATATTAGAATTCCTTTACACAATAACCAAAATATCAGAGCCGAATATATGTACCTTACTACAAAAATTATGTTTTTCTGCTTTTCTCCATGTTCAGGTGTTTCCTGACAATTGAAGTCAACTTTGGTATACATGAACATATATGTGTATATGTGTCTGTATGTATATGCAGGTATGTGTAGTTATGTATGTACAGGCTGCCCCATTTTCGATGTCCTTACGGGATATCTCGCTTATTTTTGAAGATACAGGTTTGCGGTTTTCGCGAACGTTGGCTACTTTTTTGTGAAACTCACGAAACCGTGAACAAAATTTCCATAGCCCGCTTCGTTCCTGAGATACAGGGCGAAATTGAAAATATTGCATTTTGGGACCTTCCCTGTATCTCAGCTATCTTTCAACTTAGAGGAAAAGTAAGGACTGTTTCTTTCACAATTTTTCACGTAGAATCTAGTGGCGTGATGAGCTGTCGTTATTTAGATATAACCCAAACTTATGTTTTTTTAAATAGAACACCTTGTATATTTTTCAATATTTGAAAGAAGAAATTTTGCGTTTTTCAAAAATATATAACACTTATATGATATTTTGTGTATTAGTCCTGTAATTTTCAGTTTTTTATGTAGGTTTCTTATTGATAGGCCTTGTGAAAATGTGGCAACGTTATCCACTACACTAATTTTCATATTTCCCTTGCTGACACAGTGTTTCGTCACACACTTACCACATTCACCAATATTCAGTACTATTGATTGACAATGAAAGCTGTGGACCTAATTAGTAGGTAGCTATGAAGAAAAAAACACGAATGCAGATTGTTTACAATTCTTGTCACCAACCTGTCAAAGTTCACAAATTCTTCATACAATGGCGAATAATAATCCAGGATATCAATACTACGAAAAATTAGATATGGTTGGGATATATTACCAAGTTGGCTTCAATGCAAATCAAGCAAAGGACCTATATTTTGAAAGGTATTTACTATCTCCCAATTGCTGGGTATCAGTTAGTTACAATATTATCAAAAATTCAGGTATCCCGAGAGGACACAACCAAGTAGGAAAATATTTGGCATACTGAAAGAAAATTTGGAAAATTTTGGATCTTTTGAGAAGCCTAGACCAAAAAGTTATAGGAAAATGCCGAAAACGATGAAAATAGTGTCCTTGCAAAGGTAGAAGAAAGCAATAATTATACTTCTTGCGGAGAAATTGAAGAATCATTTGGCATTCCAAAGACAAGGGTTTCCAAGATATTGAAAAAGAACAAATATACCCCCTACATACCACAAACTATTCATTATTTGAACCCGGGTGATGCTGTGAAGCGCATTGAGGTTTGTTTGATGAAGGCCATATGAGTAGCGCTGGAATATTCAATCATCGTTATTGGTCAAATGAAAATCATCAAGTTACGGTGGTTCTTCAACAGCAAGGCAGATTCGGCTTCAATGTATCTTGTTTCGTTTATGGAGGAAGACTCTAGCCTATCGAATTTTTGACGGTAACTTGAATCACCAAAGATATTTGGAAATTTTAGATGATTGTCTTTCTGAACTACTTGACGAAATTCCGTTGTCTCAATTCAGACACAGTTTCTTCCAACAAGATGGCGCACCTTATCATAACGCAGGTGCCGTCAGGGTTTATCGTGATGAAAGATTTCAAAACCAGTAGATTGGGAATAATGGTCTCATTCACTGGCCGCCAAGGTCCCCTGACTTATCGATATTGTATTTCATCTTATGGGGCTACATAAAAAATTGAATATATCACACGCGGCATAAAAATCGAGATTAACTGATGAATGCTACGAGAGAATCTCTCGAATATTCACGTATGAGACCTTTATTTTTACTCCGGTCGATTGACGCTATCCTCAGAAGATGTCGGCTGTGTCTTCAACAGAATGGGCAGCAATTTGAACAATATTCATAAGACCTTTTCAACAGGAGAAAAATTAATAGAATTGTTTTGTAGTAGTGTTTGAATTTATTGTTCTATCAAATTGTTTTATGTTTAATTGTTTTATTGTTTTATCAAATTGTTTTATGTTTTATCAAATTGTTAATTGAATAATCATTCTAAATGAATACATCTCATTCTACCCTATATAAATGAGTGGTATTTGATTATTGCGCCAAAATATCTATTCTAAAAGTCTTGACTTACTATAAAAAACTGAAAATTACCCAAATATAGGACTAATACTCAAAATATCATGTAAGTGTTATATATCTTTAAAAAGCACAAAGCTTTCTTGTTTCAAATATTGAAAAATATACAGGGTGTTCTATTCATAAAAACATAGCTTTGGGTTATATCTAAATAACGACAGCTCATTAAAAAATCTGACTACGCCACTGGATTCTACGTGAAAAATTGTGGGAGAAACAGTTCTTACTTTTCCTCTGATTTGGAAGATAGCTAAGATACAGGGGGGTCCCACAATGCAATATTTTCAATTTTGCCCTGTATCTCAGGAACGAAGTGGGCTATGGAAATTTTGTTCACGGTTTCGTGAGTTTCACAAAAAAGTAGCCAACGTTCGCGAAAACCGCAAACCTGTATCTTCAAAAATAAGCGAGATATCCCGTAAGGACATTGAAAATGGGACAGCCTGTACATATATAAAACTTTTTGCTTATGTATATGAATGTATGTCTTGTCATTGGGATTTACTCCTGTTTAGACATTGAACAATTTTTTTTTCTAACATTCAAACTACCCACCCGTAGGAATGCAGGTGTCATGTCAACAAGATAATTCTCCTAAAAATATCAAGCTACCAAAATGATGATAGTTACAAATGAAAAAAAAAAAAAACAAAAAAAATAGAGAAAAACTGTTCTAAATAAATACAACAGCGATAATGGCAAGTGAAATACCAGAATACAAACCTATTAGGGTGAGACTCAACTGCTCGTATTACTGCTGGTTATAAAAAGTAACAATAATCATTATTTATCATGTGCAAAAACTTTTATTTTCAATATACGTGAATGGATTGAATAACTTTCTCCATGTATTTGTATATAAAGAATAGAAAAATATGATATGATTTGATGGTGATTTTATTCAGTATCGAGCTTGATGAATAATTTCCCCTGGTCTGTCCATACTTTTACAGTTTCTCCCACTCTTGAAATCTCAGCTTTCAATACTTCGATTTGTTCATATGTCAGGTCCTCACGTATAATGATTCCAGTTTACTTCAGAAGCTTCTCATTATTGTAAACAATGTGTTCGTGATATCTATTATAAAATTCAACTATAATTGGCCTAATTGAATCAGCCACAAATTTTCCCGCTCTGTAGCCACTCTCAACATCCAATTCACTCAGTTTCAATTTCATCCTTTCATTTATGATTTCCATGATATTTTGAATACAACACTCATTTCTATTTTCTTTCACTCCATATATTCGAAGATTCTTGCTGCGTAAGGATTGTTCAAATTTCTCTTGTTTTCTTTCCATTCCATTTATTATTATATTTTGATATGCTATGGTATCCTGAAGTTTTTCATTCTCTTTCTTGAGCGAATCGATTTCACATGCAAAATTTTCACTTATAATTTTTGTAATTGACTTGCATAGAATATTAATTAAATCTTCAGATGTGCAGAGGTTGGTGACAACCGATTCAATTGTCGAGTGCAGTTCATCCTCGCCCTTTTTGTTCTGCCTCGTGCTCGATATATTAATTATATAAAAGATGACTACTGGGATATTAGGTAAGATTATCTTTCCAACTCAAACACTCGAAACTAGCAACAAACCAAAGAGTTTCTTTTCGCACAATTATTTATAAGTTATTTATAAGATTAGCGGTAGCTAATCCCTAGGTCATCTCTTCATTCTTTATAAGTGAGAAACATGCATCATTTTATTAATCCTCTTCACTGTTCAGTCATGTTTCAGAAATTCTTTACCTATCAAGCTGTTGAATTCTACAACTCAATACTTATCAATCACATTCATTCATCTGGATATAATATCAAGAAATTTTTGAAAGCAAAATTTCGTGAATCCCAAATGAAGATCAAATGCTGGACAATCAGTTACGTGTTTGCGATCAGTTATATGTTTGACAATCTACCATTGCTCTGACGATTATCTTTCTTTTTTTCTCTCCATTACCTACCTACCATGAATGTCTTTATTACTCAAATTTCTCCTAGCAATTGTACAATTCAGGATGAGTGTAAGAGTAGCTCTAGCTTAACTTCGCCTTCGTATCGAAGAAAAATATAGACGATTTATTATTATTATTAATATTATAATCATTATCATTATTATTATTATTATTAATATTATTATTATTTGTGTCCGTGTGTTATCTCCATAACCAATCATTTGTTGAATAGTTAGTCCGTGCATTTTTGTTGAATGAACCATTTTTCTGATATTATTACGTATAGTTGACAAAACAACAATAGCACTGACTCTGATCACTACTGTCATGCAGACAGACAACAAGTTGCTGAGGCAATGAGGATTATACGAAAATAAACAAAACTGTTTTTGTATTTTTCTTCCATTCCATATTAGTAAAAAGGAACGCATCAATGGTTTTTGCTTATTTTCTTAATACCAAGAGCTAAATGGAAAATAAGTATTGAGTATAGTGTAGCGAATTTGTGGAATGAGGTAATTTTCTTCTTCTAATGTTAATTCTTGTGATACATCTGAAAACCCTAGATATTTCCTGAACAGTAGAAGATAGGTATGGGACATTGTACATGAATTTATGAAGAATCCAAAAAACTAATAATATACAGGGGGTTGTATTCAGAATAGAAAAGTTGATATGATTATTTTTTTTCTGAAAAAACTGCGCATCTGAAAATACAAATCTATTATTTGTTCAAGCGTTTTTCCCAACACGGTCTGATTCATTAGTTATCGAATTTATTCCATTTGGCTGCTCCACATTGTATCGTGTACAATTTGTGGAAACAACAAAAGTAGACACAAACAATCGAACATTGAAACAACATCAATCAATCACAGACACAAAAAAATATGTTCGAAGATATGAATATATCAACCTTCCAAATCGAAGAGGAGTAATGCGATATTTATCAACAGTAAAAACACAAGAGCTTCTTTTATCGGATAAATTTCTTTTTGTAACGAAATAATTTTGCCAATCAGTAATTTTACGAGAAAAACTGACATGACAAAATCGCGAGACCGAAGGTCGAGTGATTTCGTCAAATGTCAGTTTTTCGAGCAAAATTACTGATAGAAAAATTATGAGTTAAAAAGAAATTCATCCTTAAAAGAAAAGCTCGAGTGTTTTTTGGCAAGATAAATTAACGATGACTCATGTTGTAATGGTTTAGTATTAATTATCAACAATGCTCAAATAACTGACAGGGCAGACATTAAAGTGACGTAAGCATACTAGATGTGGAAGCTTAAGAGGAACAGGCGTTTTTATCGGTGATAAAAAACGTTGCACCTTTTTTATCGCTGTCAAAATGACAAAACAGTCGTCTTCAAATGACAAATTTTATACAGGAGTTAATTTATCAGTACACAAATGAGTTCTGAATTCATCGACAGAATAAAAGCATTGCCCAAGCAACTATTTTTTTTCAACTTCTTCACGAAAGTTTCCAGGCTGAGCTTATCGAATTCTTGAGGTCGGATATTGAATAGAGAAGAATCTGAGGAATTCTTTCTGGATAAGTGAAGGCGAAAACGTTCAAGACGTAAATGGTGAGAGTTACGTGTATTATGTTGGTGAATATGAGATTGTTTCATCAAGGTTGATTGCTTCTTGTGTATTTCAATGAAGACAATATAGAAATAGAGTCGGTAGTGGCATAATTCCCGGTTTTTTGGAAATTCTCTCGACATATATCCCTGTACCCAATGGTAGCCAGTATTCGCACAGCTTTCTTTGACATTCTGAATATCTGAATGGCGTAAGATGAAGTACCCCAAATGTGTACACCATAACTAATATGGGAGAGTCGGTAGTGGCATAATTCCCGGTTTTTTGGAAATTCTCTCGACATATATCCCTGTACCCAATGGTAGCCAGTATTCGCACAGCTTTCTTTGACATTCTGAATATCTGAATGGCGTAAGATGAAGTACCCCAAATGTGTACACCATAACTAATATGGGAGTGAGAAAGTGAAAAATATGTGGTTCTCAGTATATTCACGGTAGTGATGTCTTTCAATTGGCGAATAGCAAATAGAGAACCCGAGAGTTTTCTCTCCAGCTGTTCAATATGTGCAGATCAGTTAAGTCTGCTGTCTGATGTAATGCCTAGTAATTCAATCTGATTTGTTTCGCGAATGGGGATAACTTGATTATCAGCAGAAATCTGGATGATTCGTGTCTCTCCACTATTCAGTTCCAGCTCATTAAATGAAAATCACTCATTAGCACTATTGGTAATCTTGTCGAGATGAAACTTCAATATGTCATTATTATCATCTGACAGAATAAAAGTGGTGTCGTCCGCTAAGAGAACCGATTCATACGACAACATATAGCTACATAAGTAATTTACATAGACTACAAATAGGAGAGGACCAAAAACAGATCCTCGTGAAAGTCCATGCTTGATAGTTTGGGAATTTGACAAGGTACTGGCGATCATTACTGCTTGTTGACGATTTGTTGGATATGATCTTATCGGTTGAAGCGGGATACCTCCAATCCCGTAATGGTTCAGTGTCTCCAACAAAATTTCGTGTGAGACGCTTTTGACAGGTCACAAATCATCAACGCAGTACTCAACGCCCTACTCAACGCCCTACTCAAGTTCCTCAACTATGCCAGAAATTACGTCAAACACTGTTTGAATTGTTGAACGTGAGTTTCTGAATCCATATTGGTAGTGACTGAAGAAGTTATTGTTCTCAAAGTAGGCATAAAGCTGTATCTTGATTAGTATCTCAATCACTTTTCTGGAAATTGAAATGATATTTATCGGTCTGTAGTAGTCAATGAGTGCTGCATCGCAGAAATCAGTTCATTACCATACTCTTTCTTAATGTATTCGTAAGTAATGAAATCATCAGGATTTTTTGTTGCATCTGCTATTTGCTCTACTGTGTGCATATTATTCCTCAGCGATTCCGAATCATCTGATAACCATTGAACTGGCCATTTGTTCATTATTTTGCATCTAATGATCAACTAATAGATTAGCCAGATCATTTTCTTTCACATTACCAGTGTTGAGATTGATTTTGGTAAATTACCCTCTATGATCAGATAAACAAGATTCAAAGACACCAGTAATGGGTAAATCGTCAGAGATATTTGTGAGTATATTGTCGATGCATTTAGAAGAAGTCACCGTTACTCTTTTATCTTATGTGATAGTAACATTGAACCAAAAGAAGTTAACAGGCATGAAGAATTCAGAAGGTCTTCGAATTCAACTTCGAAGTGATCTCTTTAGATGATTATCTTATCATATTCGTGTGTGAGTTGATATAGGATGATTTCAAAAAAATAGGTCGATGTCGCCCTAACCGAATCTATGAACAAGCACTGCAGAGTTTTCCAAGAGAGTTAAGTTAATTGCAGTAAATTAACAGTCTTGTTCAATACTGAAGTCAATAAGAGAATATTTAAGGTTCGAGTCAGTCTTGTTGATCAGGTAAATGGCTGAGCCACCATGTATTTTTTTGATCCTACAGAAACAATCGACCAATTCGTAGCCTAGAATATCAATTTGCTTGATAAACTCTCCACTCTGCCAATGTTCGGAGAAGCATAAAATGTCATGATCATTATCAATGGAAGAAGCATTGATTTTCTCAACTTTGTTGGATATGCCTTGTATGATAATGTGGAGTATACTCACTAGCCTCCCTTCATTTGCACTATCAATGATATTCAGAAACTCTGTAAAAGTATCAATACTGCTTTGTTCATCACTTGCTCTCGTTGAAAATATTGCAGATGTGGCAGGGGAATTAGTACATTTAGATACTACTGTTCAGTTTATGTACTGATTCGGCATCCTTTTCGAAGAATTCGACTCCCAATCAGTCAGTGGAACATCAGATTGTACATCAGGAATTCGGTTCTATGCCAAGTTCATAATTGACTCACTCACAAAGTATTTTCCTTGGTGATTTGAATGTCAAGGGATCGCATCATACCTTGCTGCGAAACGATTAAAAACACTCCCGGCCTTCTTCAACGGGTGCAGAATTCTTTGATGAGGAGAGCAGAAGCTTGTATAACTGTTGGAGGTCTTCTCAATTGCCTAATAGATAACATAGTATTTTTCTGAATTGTTTTTTCTCACGAACTCCGGAATTCAGTACTTTTCAATCGGCTGATTGAAATTGGCATTTTTTCTTGTTGATTTGAATTGACTGTGCAATTTGATAATGCTCAGTTCTGAAGAAGTCTGTCCGGGTATACTGAGTATGAAGTTTTATAGAAATGAAAGCAGTTGCAAATAACTTGTGACGAAAACCAACCATGTTTTGGAAAATCTCAACCATCTGTATTTCGGAAACAAATAATTTCTCGATGAACATTTCGTGGGAAGGTAGTTTATTTTGACGAGACCTACCACATACTCAGTTTTTGTGATGTTCTCAGCAACTTCTCTCAGCGCCCTAGGAGCTGAGTAAAAATATCTCAAAAACGATCACCTCTGGCGTTGTTGAGGAAGTGTACCTTTTTAACTCGGAATGACAGCATACGCAGCGCCCTGTAGATGTTATATGAAAATCGATATGAAATTGTGATTCCTCAGACCCCGGGTAGCAAATAATTAAATTTCAACACCCTGTATCTCCGAAACGAAGCATTTCCATGCACAAGTTCATGAAAACTCCTCTTCTTCAAATTGTCTCAGGAATACGTCACTTGAATATTTCATCATATTATGTTACCTACACCCTGTATATTCTCAGTTTTGTTTGTTGAGTCAATACTCTTCCCTCTGATATCTCACTCTATTTGCTAATTCCAGTTCTATTCCTCCATCATTCGTGATGATACTTCCGAGGTATTATTATGTTGTCACTACTTCCAACTCTGTTTCCCTGCTTATTATACTTGTGTTAGTATTCTCTTCATCATTTATCACCATCATCTCACATTTTTCTGTGTTGATTTCCATCTTCAATTGCTCTATTCGATCTGTCCATACATCAATCAGTGCTTGCATTATCTCTCTAGTATCAATACAATATCATCTGCGTATATTGAAATATTCGACAGGCTATAGTTTGTGATATCCTATTATTATCTGTAGCTGTTTCGTTCTTCTCCTAGTTCTCCTCATCAATTCATTCATAACTATCATGAATGATAGTGGGCTGATACTATCTCCTTGTGGAATGCCTTTTGTTCAGATTACAATATATTCTTGAAGTTCATATCAAGAAACATGCTGTAGTTGCTGATTGAGTTTTTGACATCGAAATAAATAATTTCGAAAAACTTATCAATAATGATTTATATTCATTCAGAATTGTGGATTTCAAACCGAATCCATACATTCTTTCGGTCCTTCGAGTATTCTGAACTACTGCGGTAATGGAATCAAGAAGAATTTTGACGAAAAGTATGACCAAGGGCTCGACTCACCCTGACGTGGGAGAACCTGAAGAAGTGCGATCAAAGGAGAGTTCAAGTCATGTAGGAACAGCTATTAGACGATCTGAAATGAAGGAACATAAAACTAAGGTCGATTCTAAATGCTCGAAGTCAAAGAAGCGATGTCCATTGCTGAACTAATTGAAATAGAAGCACGAATAAAGGCAAATTCAAGCGAACACAAAAGAAATAGTGAAGACATGGAAAGATTTCCTCTAAGAGAAATTCGTTGATGAAACCACTAACGAATAATATGAGAGGAATTAAGAGAAAGGAACCATACAGATTGAAGCTATATGTAGAGAAGAAACATTGGAAGCATTAAGGACTATAGATACTGGTGAAGCGGGAGGAGGTTTAGAACCAGAAATGATGAAAAACCTAGGAGATGAAGGAGTATCCTGGCTTTGGAACATTCATAAGATAGCGTAGGAAAATGAATTGAATACCAAAAGACTGGCAGAATAATATGATTGTGCCTATTTACGAAAAAAGAGAACACCTGAATTGTCAAAACTACAATATATATATGCCAATATGCCTGTTATCCATAAGTTCTAAAACATATATGAGAATGATAGAGAAGAAAGAGACTGAGGCAATTTGTAGAGGAACAAGCAGCCTTGAGACCGGAAAGACACACAAACGATAATATATACATACTGAGAAACTCAATAGAGAGGAGAATGGAAGAATGGATTGGCGTTCATCGACCTCATAGAAGCCTTTGATTCAATACAAAAGACATTTATTTGGAAATGCCTTGAAGTAATTGGAGTACCGAATACTCCATTACGAAT
This sequence comes from Gastrophysa polygoni, assembly GCA_963576655.1. Taxonomy (NCBI): domain Eukaryota; kingdom Metazoa; phylum Arthropoda; class Insecta; order Coleoptera; family Chrysomelidae; genus Gastrophysa; species Gastrophysa polygoni. Next base: position 29,864,644 of record OY755082.1, read on the forward strand.
CGTCAAAAGTATTCAAAAACCAGTGAGAGGAAGAGTACAAATATCAGGAGAAAGATCGGAATAATTCGAATAGAAGAATGGCATTGATTGAGTATATAGTCTCAGCCCACTATTATTCCTAATATTCATGAATGAACTGATGAAGAGAACTAGGAGACGAACGAAACAGCTACTCACAATGATATGATATCACAAACAACAGCCTGTTGAAATAGAAGTTTCAATGTACGCAGATGATATTGTATTGATAGCTGATACTAAAGAAAAAATGCATGGACAGATCAAATAGAGCAACTGATATTAGCCATTATTTTCATGTTTGAAATTATACATATTTGATTGCCATTTATTGTATTTTCTCATATATTCTTCATTCTTATTTATTATTCTGATATTTTCTCTGGATATATGTTTATACATTTCACACATTTCAACATTAACATTTAACATTTTCGATAATTTCAGCATTTTACTCCATATTCCATGTTTACAATTCCATTTTTATCTTCACTGCTATATAAATTGTTATATTTTCACACTTCTACGTACTCACATTTCATACCTTTACATTTTCATTGTATCACTATTATATAGGGGTTAGAGATGCCCATAACAAGTTTACTTCGTAGGACATCTCTAATTTATTGTCACGTTCAATCATTTATGTTTATTCGTGATATTTAAATTTTCTCAATGTATCTGTTCTATCTCTCAAGAGAATGAACATTATATTATTATTATTATTATTATTCTTATTATCATCGATTGAGCTCAGCAAGTTTTGTTTTTATCAAAGAAAAATAGTCTTTTCGCCATTCAGTTTGATCGCCAAAAATTATGATTCCAAGAAAAATAATTTTGCTTTCATTTCGAAGAACTCTCAGCGCTTGTTGGAAACAACTTTCATTCTACTCTACTCTACTCTACTCTATCTACCCTCTCTACTCTTGCCAAGTGTGAATTTACCCAGTCAGAATGTTCCCTATATAGTCACCTCCCCAGAAAGATTGCCAATAATTTTCTTAATATTTTCTGTATCATCTTCAGCTCTGGCAAGATGACTTTTCAGATTTCACTCTTGAATGTTGCACACTATTATATTGGATTATATGCTTCCGTGCTGAGCTTATCAGTATCATCCGTAGAATGTCTCTTCCATTTGATTTTTCATTTGATTCTAATTTGTCAGTTTATCTTTTTTTTATATTGTTCTTATGCTCTTTCATCCTTACTGATAGAGGCCTGCTAGTTTTACCGGTATAATATTTTCCACGAATACATGGTATACTGTGAATACAAGTTTTTGATGATGATGATGTTCTTCATTTTTTGTTTTTGTATGAGTCAAAATCGATCTCACTGTATTTTCTGTCTTGAACACTGTTTTCACTCGAGACTTGTCACCAACACGTTTAATTCCATCAGATATTCCGGGAATGTATGGGCTTACATCTGTTATCAGTGTTGGTTGTCTTTGTGGTTGTTGTATATTCTGTCTGTTCTCAATTTGGTGTATTGTTTTATCAATGTAATGTTTCGGATAAGTGTTGAGTTGTAAAAGATCTTATATATAGTTCATTCTGGTATTGAAAATTTGGTGGTTCCATGATATGGATTTGGCTCTATCATGAATTGATTCGATCATTCCTTTCTTCATACTTGTATGATGATTTGGTTGGAAATTGAGGTATCTGTCGGTGTGTGTATTCTCACGATATAAACTTGTTATCAATATAATATCTGATTTTTCAATGAGGACAATTGAAAATGGTAACTGATCATAAGATTCGATTTCTGAAGTGAATTTGATTGTGAGTTCGATATTGTTTATATAATTCAGAGAATCATCTAGTTCCATACGATTATGTGGCCAAATAATCAAAATATCATCTACATATCTCCATCAAGTCTTTGGTTGTTTATTGAATTTTTCCACGATATCTTCTTCGGAATCTTCCATGAATATATTTCTTGATATTCCTTGTTCTCACCTTTGTGGAAATTAATTCTTCCTCTCACCAATGCCTCACTTGCTTCCAGAACTATCCATTCAGATTTTCTACTGGTGGTTTCAAACGTAATCCTCTTGGTATGACTCCATTGTCACGACATTCACAAAGAAAAGTGGAACTGTTTTCGGTGTGAGACAGTTTTATGTATGAATCTTCAAGTTTTCGAAACTGGTATTAAATAGGTAAGTTTCGATGTAGTGAGTTCTTCACTAATGTTCCTGTGGAAGAAACTTCACAAATAGTATAAAAGAAACTGGAAGATGGTGAGGAACTCATTGAAAGAACTAAGCTAAGTGAAGAAGGCATTATAGAATTTTTGGAACTGAGTCTAAAATCAACTTACTTTCAATTAGATGATGTTTTTTATCAACAAAATTTTGGTATGGCCATGGGTTCACCATTATCGTCTATTCTAAGTGATGAATTCATGGAAGATTCTGAAGAAAATATCATGAAACGATTCAATAAACAACCAAAGACTTGGTGGAGATATGTGGATGATAATTTCATTATTTGGCCATATAACCGTATGAAACTAGATAATTTTCTGAATTATATAAACAATATCGAACTCACAATCAAATCCACTTCAGAAATCGAATCTAATGATCAGTTACCATTTTCAGATGTCCTCATTGAAAAATCAGATAACATTTTGATAACACGTGTATATCGTAAAAATACACACACTTACAGATACCTTATGTTTCAAATCATCATACAAGTGTGAAGAGAGGAATGATTAAATCAGTTCATGATAGAGCCAAATCCATATCATCGAACCACCAAATTTTCAATACCGGAATGAACCATATAAAAGATGTTCTACAACTCAACACTCATCCGAAACATTTCATTGATGAAACAATACACCAAATTGAGACAGAATATACAACAACCACAAAGACAACCAACACTGATAACGAATGTAATCCTATACATTCCCGGAATATCTGATGGAATTAAACGTGTTGGTGACAAGTTTCGAGTGAAAACAGTGTTGAAGATAGAAAATACAGTGTGATCGATTTTGACTCATACAAAACCGAAAAATAAAAAGAACAATCATAAAAAAATTGTATCCACAGTATACCATGTGTTTGTGGAAAATATCATACCAGTGAAACTAGCAGGCCTCTATCAGTAAGGATGAGAGAGCATAAGAACAATATAAAGAAAAGATATACTGACAAATCAGAATCAGCTAAACATATCCCTACTGAAAATGGACAACATATGGCCGGTTGAGGTAATATCTAGATCATAGGAAAAGAAGACAACAACCAAAAACGGAATATTGAAGAGTCTGCTTGCATTCTCCTGAAGGAAGACAATAATATTGCTTCTTGTTCAGTTGATATATATAGAACTTGGCAACCTCTTCTGGAAATTGAATATGAAAATGGAGAATTCAATATCAATTGATAAAAACACCCCGTTACCAGAATTCCTCCGTCTACCAAATGGTCACTTTTCATTGTCAAAACCGACAGCAAATTGAAAAAATTTTGCGAAGAGAGAAATATTTCAATTGTATTGAGAACGGGAGCAGATTCGTTCCCGAAACGTCCTCCAAGATAAGTAGAGGTTCTATTCTTATTGAATATATTTGTATTCCTAAATCTCCCAAAAACAAGGTGTCACTGACAAATATAGAATTTCACTTCTAGGTATCTAAAGGTTCAATTGGGGCAGATCACAAAATCTGTCCTCACTACAAATATATTAAAAAAATTCTTGATAACTTCTACTTCATTTCTCAGGAATGAGGAGAAAAAATCCCATGAAAAGCTGGAATATGAATGTACCACCCTCGAAAAACTTACAGACAGTATTCAAATCATAACCTGCGTGCAATGAGTGAATGGTCTAATAAAATGGTCCCAGGCTGAATCCTTATAAAACGGTCGCATTGGTAGTTGGTAGTAGACTCCAAAAGTGTAGACATAGTGTTGCATTGAAAAATTATATCGATAGTGAGTGAGGCGAAGAACTTAGGTATCATCATTGATCAGAATTCATCATTTTGCAGCCATGTTATGAGGAAACTGAGCGTTAGTTATTTCAAGTTTGGAACTCTGTGGCGCTACAAATATGTTCTACCGAATGAGGTGAAGTGGAGGCTCGTTAATTCAGTTATATTATTCAGTCATGTTATATGAAGTTTGGTGGTATTGTTCACAACAATTATCACAATGAATTCCTCAAGACTCGAATACAAATTCTGCAGAACTGTTGTCTACGATTCTCTCATACACAACTCAACCGAAGGGAACATATAACCCCGCACTATAATGAAATGAATGTACTGAAATTTGAATACAGGACACATCTACAATCGCAGTGCTCATTTATAAAGCCATCACATTGGGAGCACCGCCGTACTCAAACAGTGTGCTTGTCAAACGTTCTGAGATTCATTCTGTAAATACTCGTAGTGTGGAGCTATATGTTATCCCCTGTCACAGAACGTCTATGTTCCATAATTGTTTTGCCTGAACAGCTGTCAAAATACTGAATGATCATAATGTTATGTTCAACGATAACACACTGAGAACTTTCCGCCACATGTGCCAATCATATCTCCTGAATATACAGAAATCAAACGAGAATCATTGAGTATGAATTCTCCGAAGCTTATTGTCATTATTTCCTCCAAAAATAATTATTATTATTATTAAATCATATTTGATGAAACTAGATCTGATAATTTCATTCATTCTTTATCTTTTTTTTACAGTTTTTTTTCTCATTATTTTCATGAATATACGTATTGAATGTACACTTCGAAAAGGTACGTTTGTTTACTAGATGAGAAAATATTCAGCATTCAGGAGTATTCATATATATTATATTATCATATATTTATGTATCATATTATGTATATATATATATTATGAACAGGGTGTTCCGGTGACCATGTTACAAACTTCCAGGGTAGATAAAACACACGAAAATAATAAAAGAAAGTTCATGTGAACATGGGTCCGGAAACGCTTCTTTAGGGAGCTAGGGCCCTTCGAAGATGACCTTCATAAACTAATTTTCGTTTTCTAGCTTCGGTACTACTGCAGCTATCGCAACCAATTTTGAGACATGAAATCTAGTTCGTAGGTTCATCAATTTGAGCCTTCCGGATTTTGTCACCTTTAACCAGGGGCGTACAAACCAGGGAAGTATTTGGGTAAATTTGACCCTACTCCTCTTAGGCTTCGATTTCTTACCATTTTTATATTTGATTATGATTCTCCAATGCCTTTTACATAAAAAATTTACTTTTGTAAAAATCGCTATCTGTCACCGTTTCCTCCGAAAATGGCTAAATCCAATCAATAATAAATTATTGGTCTTGAACCAATTATTACGTTGAAATATGAAAATGAGGTCAGTACAGATAGTGAGCATTATTAGTTAGTGAAATCTTCTTCTTCAATGAAAATAAATTAGAATAGAGAAATTTATGGCCTTTTCGAAATTGGGGGTATAAAAAGTAAAAGGGAACGTATACAAAATATTTCAAAAATAAAACAATTAAACCTACACAAGCAAAACTAATAATGGATTTGCAATAAATCATTCACGAGCACTAATGACAAACTTGGAGTTTTGAAGTTTCAAAAGTACAAAATGAACAAGTGATACAAACAGGTTCAACGAGTGAGTCAAGGGTAAGGCAGAGTAAATTTTTGTCTTGAAGATGAATTTACTAACGCTGTCGTTTACTGACTCTGTACGTACCAAAATAAATTCGAAATAACAATTGCTGAAAATGCCTTCCACCAGGTTCAATACATTTTATTACAAAGGAAGAAATCCATAGGAGTTGAATCTGGGGACCGGGCTGGCCAGTTGACATCGCTTCCACGTCCAATCCAACGTCCTCTAAAACGATCATCGAGGTGCTGACATACGACATGTGAAAAATGAGCAGGTGCTCCATCATGCTGGAATCATAGATTCCGACGTATGTCGAGGGACAGCTCATCCAATAACTCGGGTAAGGTGTATCTTAAAAAATTGAGGTACACCGTCCCAGTTAGTCGAGGAGGCAACATGATTGGTCCAATTAGACATTCTCCAACAATTCCAGCCCACATGTTCACCGAGAATCGATGTTGGTACTCTCTTATTTGAAGAGCATGAGGGTTTTACTATGCCCACAAATGGTTATTCCGTGAAGAAACCACTAGCAAAACTCTACGCGGGGTGCATGATCATTTGGTCCCAATTCCTGTACTTTTTGGCGATGGTAAGGATGAAGAAGTTGTTCGTTAACAATCTCCCATACACGTACATGACTTACATTCATGGATTCTGCAACAGCTCGGGTACTAACACTAGGATTTTCTTCGAATTGTCGGAGTACCTCTTCCTCAAATTCTGGAGTTCGTACAATTCTTTGAGCGCCATTATCTGGCCTTTTCAAGGAACCAGTTTCCCTTATGCGCTGATTTACCCTCTCGAACAGCGTGTGAGCAGGTACACGCCTCCAAGGAAACCGCTCCTGATACAATCTTGAAGCGGCTCTTCCATTGCAATGAACTTCGCCATCTCGGCGGAAGTATAATCCATGATTCACTGGCGACACAATATTTTATTGACAGATTTTTGACAACTATCTGTACTGAACCTCATTTTCATATTTCAACGTAATAATTGGTTTAAGACCAATAATTTATTATTGATTGGATTTAGCCATTTTCGGAGGAAACGGTGAAAGATAGCGATTTTTACAAGAGTAACTTTTTTATGTAAAAGGCATTGGAGAATCATAATCAGATATTAAAATGGTAAGAAATTGAAGCCTGAGAGGAGTAGGGTCAAATTTACCCAAATACCCCCCTGGTTTGTACGCCCCTGGTTAAAAGTGACAAAATCCGGGAGGCTCAAATTTATGAACCTACGAACTAGATTTCATGTCCCAAAATTGGTTGCCATAGCTGCAGTAGTACCGAAGGTGTAAAACGAAAAGTAGTTTTTGAAGGTCATCTTCCCTGAAGAAGCGTTTCCGGACCCATGTTCACATGAACTTTTTTTCTTATTTTCGTGTGTTCTGTTCACGCTAGAAGTTTGTAACATGATCACTGGAACACCCTGTATATATAATATGTATTATGTATATATATATTATATTTATATATATACGAATATCAATCATCAATCATCATCATCAACCTCTGTAAAAACTCTTTGCTCAGGACTCAGGATTTGGCTGAAAAATGTGTGAAGCAATGCTATATCCTTCTGAAATTCATATATTATCACATTTATATATTTACAATCTCTCGATAAACATTATCATCATTTTATCATCATCATCATTTTCATCATCATTATTATCATTATATAATCGAGGCATACCTATACATTTCCATTCATTTTCGTACAAAAGTGATTAAAAAAGTGCGAGTGATCTTAGTACACATGGATTTCTCAACGTCTTAAGACGATTCGTTTCTAGAAGAGGTAGAAAACGATTCTAACTTTGTAATATCGTGGGATTGGACTGTGAAAATGATATCAATGTCTGTCAATAAACTTCAATCGGACGTGAAAGGACGGAAATATCCTATATAAAAAAGGAAGAATGTACATCAGATGCACTTCCCTCCTTTGCACTCACATTCGAATTTTTATGAATATCGTTCTTTTCGTTCGAAAGATATCAACTTAGTTCCATACTTTATCCCAACCCTGTATATTCATTGTTAATGTATCGAACGAAGTTTAGTTGTACTGCAACTCAGATAACCACACTTTTCATAGCTTCACAAGATCACAAGAGAGATCAGTCATTACAAAGTTCCGGAACATATTCAATTTGCATCTGAAATATAACTCATTTCGCCACAGAACAGTGTTTCATCACACGTTTTCCTGACGTGATTGAATTGAGGCATTATAGGCGTCATCACAAAAAAGGTGGAACAAGGAACTCTGTTTCATCACGACGTTTTGGATTGTATACACCTTGGATTTTGATTGCAACTGATGTCTGTTGAAGAATAGTGTTCCATCGCATTTTTGTTCACCGAGTTCAGTTTGACTCATCTCCAGACTTCATCAAACGAGAGAAATTTGTTCCAACGTAGTTTCTACACAAAATTGTATACTTGTTAACGATAGGTCATCAACAAGAACAAAACACATACGAAATATCGATCGAAAAATTCAATTTCATAAGAAGATTTCGAAAACTGAACAGTGTTTCAGGTTGTGGGAAACTGTTGAAATATGATCTATATTTGAGATGATTCAACTCCATTGTGCGATGAGATGAGAGAGATACTGCTCATCCTTCTCACTACAGAATAGTTTGTGATATAGTTCGTCATTCATCATTTCAATCAACCATTGTTTATTTTATTCGAGGCGGACTTTCATCCAAGCTATATCTTCGATTGGGGCATTCCTGTGATGAAACAAGTAGCATTTGAATTGCAGCAGTGATAGAGATACTGAATCAAATGTGATGGAATATGTGGTGAGCTCGAAGTGAACCTGTGATTCAGATTAGAGAAGGACATTCATCTATGCTATATCTCCGATTGGAGCATCTTTGTGATGAAACATTTGTGATACAGCAGTGATGAAGCTGCAGTATGTTTCGGCCAACTGGGTAGCTATTCCTACCTTATATATCTATATTACAGAAACAAGATGAATTTCGAAGTGTTCAGCATGAATATGCTTATTTTATTTCACCCCGAAATGTATCGTGTACAGTATTTCAATGACACCCTGTATGAAAACTTCTTCTAGATTCTTGTAGAATTCAACATGAAGGTTCGAAAATATCAAGATACTAATATAATTCATCAAAGCGATCATCTGAAAAAATTCAGAAAGTTATTGAGAACTATTGATATCCTCAGATAGTTCGAATGGAAAGACTTGCAACATAATGGCTCCAGAAAATGAGATGTTCGAGAAGAAAAATACTCAAGAGGTGACAGCTCAATTTTTATCACTACTCTCTAAGTACTTCTGCTGATGAAAAGTCATTTCTGGGGATGTATGAGATGTATCAGTTTCGAAACTTCAGGGATGTATCTATCCAGTACTGGCAATATTCTAATATTGGTGGAGATATAACAACTCTAAGACGGTCTTTCAAATGTTGGAAGCACCAAATTCATAATGTTACAACGTATCTTGGTTACTATATTGTAACGTTGAAAGTACGAGTTATTGCACAGTGGTGAAGTGAGTATATATATATTTGAAAAGAAGGTCGTATCAGCTTTCTTTCTTGACAAACGAGGTGAACTTGAATGATAATGTCTTGATTTTATATGGGACTCACCTGGACATATCGAACACTTCTACCAGTTTCTTGGCGATGACGTCAGCATTTCGGTAGCCGTCACAGTGGAGCAGTGCTTTGGCGATTTCCTCGTTATCCGGTTGCGTCATTACTACCGGCCTAAAGAGCTGTTTCAGGTTGTCGGGCAGCTTATTCCTACCGCCGTAACCGCCTCCAACGGGATTCAAAGTCACGAATATGCCACAGTGGTTGTTGATGGGGATCTGGAATACCTGAATATAAAACTGCGAGCTACGAATAATAAGTTGTTTCAATGTACACGGTTGTGAGAGATACGAGTATTGTTGTTGTTGAAGCAAAACTGAGAATTTTGGTGGCCATTACTGCATTCAAAGAAAGTCAAACGATGACGATTGAAATTCACGAATTCGATAGTTAATATCCATGAACTCCAAATGAGACATCGTTTCATTTCGAGAGTGAAATCACATTCTGGAATGGTGAATTAGGATACAATACTTATTTCAATATATGACAGATGGAAAAAATCATCTTCCAGTTCTCCACTAGATACCTGGGAGATCATCATTAGAGAATCTATATATTGTCACTGGTGATATTTGCGGATACCTGTTGATATCAAATCTTTCACATTGCTGACATGCAAGTAACCTTTGGATTATCAATTCTTTCGTTTCAACTTATATTTCTTCAGTACATCTCTTCGATTGTAGCTCACCTCTTGGTCAATAAGATCAACAGAATCTTTATTGGATCGAATGGCGACTTGAATTGCGTGTATCAACATGGATATTGCAGATAAAGTGGCCTCGTCTAGTCTGTTGAATTCGTCAAAACAACCCCACGCACCTATCTTAACAAGTCCCGTCAGAATCCTTCCCATAGCAGATATATCAATTCCCTAAAAAAAATACATCCACACGTCATAACCGTGGCCATTCCGGCTCGTGATATATGAATTCGATGATTTGTGATTTGTGAATGACAAAATGATTAGATGGTTATTGCTCCAATATGAACCTCCAATAACCCTAGACATGTGAAATTCTGTATGTGCATACATACGAATATACATGCACATAATAGTCATTTACAGTTACAAATTCGATTATATCCATGGGGATCTCTGATACCGTGAAATATACAGAAAAGTTCAGAAGGAGGCAAAGTTGCGTTTTATAAGAGATACGCAGGAGGATATAAAGCCTGCGATTCTGTTTTTATTTTTCGATGGCTTCAATGTCTGACAGTGACAATAAATTTGTGGAGGCCATTCATTCACAGTACATGTGGCATCAGAATTTCAGATATTTTCCATATTGCTACTCATCCATCACAATTTACTTTCTTTGTTACCCCCAAATCCATCCGTAAGAATCGGTCCGAGTTCGAAACCATCGGGTCAAAAAGAGCGAAAAGATACAGTGAATTTGAATGTAGTTTGATATGTTAGGCAAGTATTAAGGTTTGACCTCATAGAGCGTACCATCGTCCCCTCCTTTTTTCATCAAACAGTGCTAAGTTTTCCACTACCTACCTCATATTCGCACTCGCCTTGTACTTTTTCGTCTTGGGATTAGGCACAGAAGAATTCTCACAGGCATGTCCTGAGCAATGATTGCAAAGCGTGGAGCATCATATACCTGCTTTCCGCGGAATCCGAATTTCAAGTTTACTGTCACGTTGGAGGTCGGCTTCACAATGGAAAATGAAGAAACCACAAAATTGTATCCAGCACCCAAAGAAAAAAAAAAAGAACCATTGGGAGAAACTTCTGCAATTCTGTTACGGAATCGACAGTTTTGAACTATATGTACTTCAACTCATTCAGACGAATATTTCCACAGATTTTTGGACATTGAGGTGACAAACCTGTATTCATCAGAGGGAAATAAATTGAAAAATTCTTTCATTCATCAAGATATGTGCGGATAATCAGACCAATACATTGAAAATCATCTCTGATCTATATCCATGTTGACTTCTTTGATTTTGTGGTGAGTATTCAATTTGATTCAAGTATAAGCGTAATTTTATGCAGTACATGAGAATTTACACATTATACAAGTTTACATCCCTGGGATTTTGCATTCATATCTGGCAAGATAACAAAGAGAATCACAATAATTCATCACAAGTATTGCCAGGGGATCATCAATCATCATCATCAAACGAAATGTTCACAATATTCTTCTCATTCTGTTGTATTTGTACTAATGTGTAGATGAATTCGTGAATTCCTTATACTTAACACAGAAACTCGCTAGGTTCTCGCATTCCTGTCTGAGAATGTATTGAAGAGAATCACAATAATGCACCACTAGAATCGACAGGAGAGTCCGGTTGTTATTGTTATTGTTACTCATCTCCTCAGTTGCCAAAACAACCCTCAGAGGCCCCGAAGGGCTTGTGCTTGTAATAAAATATTCGCAGTATTCATCTCATTCTGTTGGATACAAATAAAACATTTCCTGAGATTCTGTATGAAATCTGGTACAGTTTTTGACAAAAAAAAAATTAAATACTATTTCTTGATGATTTCTCGTTTATTCTCAGAAACCGTATACCAGATTCCTTTTGATTTAACGAGGCATATTAGTGTCATAATAAGATATGATCATGATTTTCTTGAAATTTTTGAACTCACAGTTTCTTCACGATCGTGAAAAATCCAAGAAATTTCGTTATAACATCAATTACAATTGGAAAAAAATGATTCTTCAGTTAACATTCGAAAGAATGAACATATAGTAATAATTCGTACTAGCTTTCAGTCGTGAAATCGAATCATTTCTATTCTTGAAACTGATTTCTAAACTTCCCGACATGAAGTCTCATCAAACGTATAGTAGCACCAAACATATCTAGTAGGTGCTGTCTCTGCTGGCAAGCATCGGATTGGCAAAACTAGTTCTGTTGCTTTCCAAAAGATATCGCCACTGCAGTACTATTTACTGCGCCGAACATTTCCTAAACAAATAACCAGCGATATTAATTAGTGCACTGCATTAGTGTACTACTTATATTCCCCTAATCACTCGATTTCAAATCGAAAATTTCATTTGATCAGTTACTTTTCTTCACTCAGTATCAAAACCTCGTGAGATTTTTCAATAAGTTATCGAATTCTTTCAGAAAATGGGAAATAATATTCATTATTTCAATGGAATACCTCTGCATCTGCAGAGAATAAATTTAAATATTATTCAATCTTGTGATGTCGTTGATTCATAGGAAATATGCTATTGGTTGTTTTCATATCTTTTGGGCACCGAAAAACTGGAATACTACCTCCTGCTATACTGATACATCCTTCAGCAGAGCACAAAACCATTTAAATCAGTTCAAATAACACAACAATAGAGGAAATCATAGTTTTGAAGCGAGTTAAATGCATGGAAAATGTCCACAGCATAAGAAAACCGCTGGGTTTGCAGTAGATAAACCCCACTACGGACAGATATGATTTGCATTGAATAATTATTCAATCGAATCAATCTTCAGCTAGCTTTTGTAATGAGCAGTTGCTTTGAGAAAATAAACCAATTTTTAAAAAGCCTTTTCGTCGTTCAACAAACAAAACTGGCGCAGTCGGTAGGATTCCCGAAAATTGACCGTATCGAACGAGCAATTTTCCGTACCAACGATTAATCGGGAATACGAAAACAAAAACGTTAGTGAAAGACTTTATTCGAGTGAATATCGGATCCAGTAACGAACAGTTAGAAGTCTAAACATTATCGAAAGGATAAACTGTAGTCGTGAAGTGAAGAACCCGCCTGTTCAGCGAAGTTTCAACCTCATGAGCACAGAATCCAAACGTCGGAAAGAAGAAGCTGTCTTTACAACGCAAGGCGAAGATTCAACAACCAGAAGAAGGATAACCGGAGACTACAGAAATTCGAAGAAGTCGGAACTGTAAGTGCCAAATTTCCTTTTTGCCTTTTTTGAACCCTATGTATAAGGACTTCAGAAGAGATAGTTAGGGCAAAAGCACCGCGAACAAAACAAGAAAACGAAAGAAACAGAAAAACACAGCAGTTTTTCAAAAAAGCAAACAAGTTGAGTGAATGCAGAGTGAAATAAACGAGATATCAGAGACAATATCTGATATGCTACAAAATTTATCATTTTCTGACAATTCAAATCCGAATCAAAATTTGAACATGACGGAAAACAACCCTCCACCTAGAATGACATAGGATCTCTTTAAATCCGAGCTCCAGAATATAAAACCATTCGACGGAGATATAATTCATTGAATAAATTCATTTCAAGATGTGAGAGCCTTATAGCAAGTTATCGACATCTCAATGACGATCAATTGAATTCACATATTTTCGAATGTATCCAAGAGAAATTAGTAGGTAAAGCCGAATTGCTGATAGGAAATCGTGCAGAATTGAATAATTGGGCAAGTCTCAAAGATGCACTGATACAATGTTTTTCAGATCGCAGAGATTTAGATTGTTTAGTTCAAGAATTAACCAGAATTCGACCATACAAAGTAGAACATCTCATAAATTTCGGAACTAGGTTACAACTAGTCAGAAGTAATGTTGCTCAAAGAGTTAGCAATAGTACGACATCAAGTCACCAAGAAAAAAATGTGTCAAATATCTCATTATGATGAAACAGCATTAAATACATTCATTGCAGGATGCACAGGCACATCAGAAAATAATGAACATCTTAAACACCCAGCGTCTCTCGAAGATGCTATGGCATATGTTAACGAGTATGAAAATTTCGAAAAACTTTATGGTGATTTGAATGATAGTTATTAACAAAATTCATTGCAGAATCCTAGAATGTCTTCTAACAGACCATTTCTCGGATTTCCAAGTCAAAATCGATTCCAAAACCAATCAATTTCAGAGACCACTACAACGTTTCAATCAACCATTTAATCAAAAACCAGTATGGCCTAGTCAGCCAATTAACATACAACCTCGACAAATTCAACAAAGACGATTTCTAACAAATAAAGTATTTGGACCGCCACAAAATGTATTTAAACCAAAAAATACATCGAGTCAACAACTTCCTAAACCAGAACCAATGTCAACTACATCAAAAAACCCTACGATGATGTCAACTAGACCGTCAATGCAAAATTTTGGAAGACCTTATCCAAATTATTCTCAGAATTATAATCAGAGACCAAATTTCCAATCAGAAGAATTATTCACTAACGAGAATGAAATCAATTCATATCGTAACGATTATGATGATTCAGATTATTACCAAGAATATAATTATTCCGATCCAAATCTATTTTCTGAAAATAATTATCAAGAAAATGAACAACCCTATTATGACGAACAATCAATTGACTAACAACCAATTGAAAAACTTGACAATACGAATGAAAATTTTCAGTCAACCAGCCGTACGAAAGCAATGCAAGATGCAAGAAATGCAAGATTTCAAGCGATAATACCAGCATTTCCAGAATTTAAAACAAACCACGAAATAAATTTTATACTTTTTGATTTTCATGATTCTTTCGATGGAGTTATAGGTTTAAATGATTTAGTAAAAATGGAATTAAATGTTGATCTCATCAATCAACGATTGATAGGAAATTATGTCGGAATACCTTCTAAGTACAGAAAACCAACTGATGCAAGTTTTTCATTTTCTGTAAATCCCCAAGAAAAATTGATAAAAAAATATTCCAGTGAGTATTTATCGAAGAGAAATTCTGACAACAGAAGGAACAATAGACGATCTAATCATTCCTCAAATATTAACCACCTCAAATAAAGGTTTTGCTGCTTTATAAATTTTCAACCCAACAGACAGAACAGTTTCTATAACTTTGAATGAAATTATACCAGTACAATCTTTCGATTCAAATCAGTATGAAATACGATAGGAAATTTCATGGATTCAAGAAACAATGAGAATTTAAGAACTTTCAATTTACAAGATAAAATAAGAACTAGTCACATGAATTCAGAAGAAAAATCAGAAACTTCAAAATTATGCAAAGAATATTCGGACATATTCTGTAATCCGAACGAAAAATTAACATTCACATCAAAAGTCAAACATGAGATACCAGTCTATACGAAATCTTATAGATATCCATATGTTCACAAACAAGAAATTCAGAGACAAATCAATGATATGCTTGATAAAAATATGATAAGACCATCACATAGTCCTTGGTCATCACGAATCTGGATAGTACCAAAGAAAATGGACGCATCAAATAAACAAAAATGGAGAATTGTACTAGATTACCGCAAAATTAATGAATAGATATCCAATACCAAATATTACGGACATACTAGATGAGTTAGGAAGAGCACAATACTTTTCAACACTTGATTTAGCTAGTGGATTCCATCAAATTGAAATGAATAAAAATTCAGTCGAAAAAACATCATTCACAGTAGAAAATGGGCACTATGAGTACCTCAGAATGCCTTCTGGATTGAAAAACGCACCATCTACATTTCAGAGAGTAATGGATGAAATCTTAAAAGATTTACAAAACAAAATCTGTATGGTTACATGGACGATATCATAATTTTCAGTACAGGTTTACAAGAACACATTCAAAATCTTAAACAAGTATTTTCAAAATTACGTGAAGCTCAAATGAAGGTAGAACTGGATGAATCTGAATTCCTCAGAGAAGAAGTAGAATTTTCAGGGCATGTAGTAACACCTGAAGGAATTAAACCAGATGCAAAGAAAATTGAAACAATAAAAAATTCCCCATCCCAAAAACACAAAAGGAAATGAAATCTTTCCTAGGATTGGTAGGTTATTATAGAAAATTTATAAACTTTGCTAAAATAACGAAACCTCTGACACAATGTCTCAAGAAAAATGGGAAAGTAGAACATAATAAAGAATTCGTCTCATGTTTCAATATTTGTAAAAATATTTTAACATCAGAACCAGTATCAGCATACCCAGATTTCACGATGAAATTTGATTCAACAACTGATGGCTCAAATTACGCAATAGGCGCAATACTTTCTCAAAATGGACACCCTATAAGTTACGCATCACGAACATTGAATCCAGCTGAAATAAATTACTCAACGATTGAAAGAGAGTTATTAGCTATAGTATGGAGTTGTAAATACTTCAGACCTTACTTATTTGGACGTAAATTCACAATTTCAAAAGATCATAAACCCCTACAATGGTTATCCTCATTAAAAGAACCAAATTCGAAATTAGTCAGATGGCGATCAAGACTCGAAGAATTCGATTATAATATTGAATATAAAAAAGGTAAAAACAACCAAGAAGCTGATTGTTTATCACGCTTACGAAATAACTATATAACGAAAGACCTAGATTTAAATGCAATCGAAACAGAACCACTCATCAACAATCCTGGTGATGTAGATAAGATAATTGCAGACTATATACAAAATCCTGAACAACTATCCGAGTTAGACGAACAAATACTCGATTTATCAAGATCAGATGATAGTAACGAAAGAATTAAAATTATCTCGAACATTCAGATAAAGAAACCTGCAAAGCAAATGCATGATATTGATGAACAAACTGACCTAGAAACGACACATACTTCTATTGAAGACCCTATCTTTAAATTTCCAATATCAGAACGTTCACTGAATACGTATAAAAATCAATTAATAATAGTGACATGGATAAAATACAATGTAGAATTGAAAACATCTTTGATCACATGAGAACGAATGATACCATTCCAAAAAAATAAACTAGAATTGCATATGATGAAATTCATCGAAGATTTTATCGACCCAAAACAACTGTACGCAATTCATTTTAAAAATCAAGAACTATCAAGATTTTTTACACTTGTCACACAGAAGTACTTTGAAAACTCAGCTCTCAAATTTTCAGAATGTCCCAAATTCCTAACAGATGTAGAAACCTCGGATGAGAAAAAATAAAAACTTAAATATTATCATATTTATAAAAGTGAACATAGAGGAATCAATGAAATGACAACATCACTAAAATCTAGATATTACTGGCCAACAATGGTCATGGATATTGAAAACTATGTAAACAACTGTGAAACATGTCAAAAGAATAAATATGACAGAAATCCACCGTCATAAAATTCAATCTAACCCCAACAACTTCGAAACCATTCGATCATATTCACATAGATACTTTTACTATATGTAATGAAAACTATTTGACGATTATAGATACATTTTCACGATATGGACAAGCTTACAATTTGAAAAGTGTAACAGGAACTTCAGTTCTTGACAATCTTCTGATATATATCACATCATGGATTACCACAAAAAATTACAACCGATTCAGGAAGTGAATTTAAAAATAAAGTCCTAGAAAACTTTTGCAAGTTACATCGTATAGAACTACATTATACGACACCGAAAAAATAGTAACTCAAATTCACCTGTTGAACGATTTCATTCAACTATAATAGAACATTTTCGATGTTTAAAAAATGAACAATTGATGAAACGATCAGTTTTAGCGTAAAACAAATCAATGCACAGTGTAACAAAGTTTACCCCATTTGAAGTAATAGTAATAGATTATGTTAGCAATTAAAGATAAGTAAAGATAAAAGTAAGTAAAGATAAAAGTAAGTGAAGATAAACCAAAATATAAGAAAGCGGAAATAATCGATCAAAGTGACATTGAATTCAAAACAAATAGAGGAACTTATCATAAAAATATTGTTTCAAACCCTAAAAGGAATACTAATAGAAATCCATTGTTACAGGACACAAAACACGATCATGACAAGACACCCAAGAGGAAACAACATGAAGATATTGTTGATTAACATAATTCTTCTATTTCAATATTTTAACGTATTATCAATTTTTAGGAACACAAGTAACTCTCCAAGAAACAAGATTAATATTTGCTATACATATACCAATTTTAAGACCTGAAGTCTTTATATTTCATCACTTGTATCCTTTTATCCAAAACAACCAAATATTCAGCCCGAAATACCCATATTTGGCACAAGCTGTACCGAAATACCAATTCGAAGATACAATTCCGATACATCGGAATTAAGCTTCCAACTCTAGTGAAAATTCAAGAATTCTGTAGTATCACAGTCAGAAACAAGAAGTATGTCAACGAAAGAAATCTTCGAGAGGGAAAACCACTAATCCTTCCGAGAATGAATATAAATGAGCAAACAACAAGTTGAAGACTACCAGATGCCAAACTTCACAAAAATCAACATGGAAGAAATCTACAAAATGAACGAAATGGCTCAACAGTTAGTACCAGTGAAACTGCGAGAAAATCGAAACATACAGTATAGTATAATTTTATGGATTATCGTTGCAATTATCATAATAATTCCTTTGGTAATTGCATGGAAAACAAGAATGTAGGAAAGGCTCTCATTCAAGAAAATATTCAGCAAGGAAGAAGGAAGAAACATCCAGGATTTGGAGTTGCAGGAAACTTCGAAAAATCACTCCGTGATTTTCTAATCTCAAGAAGGGAGGAGTTATATGCATGGAAAATGTCCACTGCATAAGAAAACCGCTGAGTTTGCAGTAGATAAACCCCACTATGGACAGATATGATTTGCATTGAATAATTATTAAATCGAATCAATCTTTAGCTAGCTTTTGTGATGTGCAGTTGCTTCGAGAAAATAAACCAATTTTTAAAAAGCCTTTTCGTCATTGAACTAACAAAACTAGCGCACCGCACAGTATGTTATTGTAAATCTAACCCGATCCAACCAGTCAACAACATATCACGCCTATCGCAGTGACAGACGGTATGAGCACAGGAGAGTCTTTGGTATAAGCGCCAACTAAATCCAACTCGGTGGACGGGGCAAGAAGGAAAATTTCCTAGCGAGGCTTAGAATGGATCTTCTAGTATTTTAGTCCATATGTTCGGTACTATGAGTATTCATTTCGCAGCACCGCATGATGCTGATACTTGGCAACACTATGTATTCTTTACAGCGAAACGTTAGATATTGGGTAGATATTCAAGCAGATAACAGTGAATCTTTTGTTCTTCACTCTTACGTCATGTTGAAAAGTTTCACATTAAAAATTATATAAATACATGTGACGGACTTGAATATATATCTACGAAGTTCCATTCTGAATTATAAAATAATTTGGTTGATACAGAATATAGCTTCTTCTCATGTTCTGTGGATATTATCACCACCTACCCAATTCAAAACATGTATTTCTACAATCAGTCACCTATTACGAAAGAAGTAGTTGAAATCAAATACAAAGGAAATATGTAAAAATGTATACATATTAGATAGGAGCTGGTACCTACCTACATACACATACCTCAAATATTTCCGAATTCATTCGAATGATCACTCGAATTAGGTACCTATCTATTACTTCATGAATACCTATAATATACAAATAGATATCACTAGCAGAGAGGGAGAGAGTGTCGAGTTATTTCTTCGACTATCATTTGATGGACAAATCAAGCGATCAAAATAACTCATTCGATTACTAAGTGAAATCCGAGGAAATCGTAATATCAAAGTACAGGTGAAATACTTTGAACCTTAAGACTCGTTGATTGTTCAACAGGAATCAGCAGAGAATTGTGATTTTTATACATGATATTTACATTTCCATCCACTAAGGCCTCATCATTCCGCTGTCGACGCCTCCAAAATAGTCCAGAAATACTAGGTGATACCAAATTAACTTAATAATTCTGCCTCTTGCCGTGGGTTCCATATAGTTTCCAGTGAAGTATTGAATGGTTCAGAATAATGGTTAGTGAAGATGAGGATTGATGTGACACTTCAGATCAAGTCTATGTGACTCTCATGCGAGTTCTACTCAAAAGTGGATTCACCGGAAACTCTTAAAATTATGTAAATGTGATATTCGTGATAAGCACAATATTCTACTCTCAGGTAGTTCCAGATGAAGAAATGTGAGGCAATAAATGAGTCGAAAGGAAACTCACATTCAGAAATAAGATCTACTCTTTACTTCACATTATGAAGATTGTAATACCTCGATGTGATTTCAATTATGATGTTGACGCGAAGCTACTTCGAGGACACTGAGACTTCTATTTGGCATCACAATGTTAATCATAAAATGACCAAAGGGTTCGAAATAGCAGTCATTGTGATTTCGGTGGGAGTCTCAATTCGATTCACGGGTGTGATGTGTGACCTGAATGTGATGCCCGCTGGTGTCTCTGGGATCGATTTGTGTTAACTGAGTCCTTACTGGACTCTTGCTAGGATAATCGCCGAGACATATCGAATTTTGATTCCTACAATGTACTTTTCTTATCTGCGACAACACGAAAGGGAAACCTATGATGTTCGAGGAACATCGTGTTAGCCAGCGGTGGAATTTTGGGAGAGAAGGAAGGTGTTGGAATTATTCTTGAGAGCTTTGAGGTTGTGAGCATCAGGAGAGACTTCACTAGGTTAAGAATTCCACAACTCTGCCGTTCTATCGATGAATGATGCTTGGTTTATCGATGTTCGACAGGTCACGAGCTTGACAGTGTAGGGGTGACCACCCTGATCTCGTCTGGTTTGTCCACTAGGAATAGCACGTGGTGGCATGATAGATGATATTTCCGTTTGTTTGAATAGTTTACCCTCAAATTCATTCCCTACTGCAAGAGATCGAAACCGTTTCGAGAAATTTATATAGAATGGGGTAGTGAGTGATAGCTCATGTGGAAATGGGCCTCATTCTCTATTCAACCATGTGAAGGAATTGACATTTGCTCCAATTATTCGTTAGTTATCATTGTATTAGATAATCGAAAATCAACATAGCGTTCTTATTCTCAGGGATGAATCAGGATGCAATCAGGGGTGAACTATTCATACAAAAATGAACATTATCGAAATCAAAAGTCGACGTGTCACGATTTTCCTAACAATATATAATAATTACAGGTAACACCTATGATGCTTATATGGTTATTTTCACTCATCTCCACAGTTGCAAAAACCTCAGGGGGGGATTTGCATACAAGTCGAATACGAACCGCTATGGTATTTAGGCTATGTTCCAGTCCTATCCTGTTATGTCCTTTCGTGTTAATTCAAAAATAGTCGTTTGTTCAAGAAAAGCAAAATCTGCTATCCGTGTTTGGCTCACGGTGTATGTTAACATTGTATCCGCGTAAAAAGTCTTTAAGATTTTAAAATAAGCTGTGTGTGTGTGCGCATCAAAGTTCTCCACGCGAGTGTCGATCGAGGACAAAACAAACCACGCTTTTTTGTCTATATCGAACAAAACGTTGCAATCACCTTTCCCGTCATTCAGACGTAAATAGGAACATTTTTCAAGATAACCATTTCATCCCAACTTCGGGAAATCAATGCTATCGCGCGTAGTTCCCGAGGGAAGACAACCAGCTCCAGAAAGAGAACGCAAGAACGCCGGCCGGCGCCCGTCACAAGCACCCCCTAACATCACCCCAACAGTGCCTAAGGTAAGATCTTAAAGACTCCGCTCAGCTTCTGTCGACAATCCATTTTTCTCTCCTGAGTCATTTCGAGGTATCAACCCCCTTGAAAGAACAGGCTAGTTCTATGTAGAAATGCATGATATATTCCACATAAAAACAGTAGATCTAAATCAAATGGCACGATCTCTCGATTACTTGTGAGCGAAAATTCAAATACCCTGTATGAACAAGAGGATATAATGAAACAGTCCATACCCTTCTCCAACTGAAATTTAACATTCACTGTGAATATCACGCTCTGGAAAAAATTGGCATCGTAAAAATATAGTGTGAAAAATATGTAATTACCTCGTCACAATTGAAAACCAAGACCTGTCTCCCCAACAGACCTCCAAGAGCTTTGACTGACTCTGTTTTTCCTGTACCTGCAGGTCCATACGGATTTCCACCCATTCCCAAATGTAGTGCCTTGAAACGAGGTCCAGTAGAATAGTAGAATATGGAAGTTATCAAGCAAATACCTGGGTCAACGATAAGAAGCATCGGTCCGTCAATGGCGTCCTCACCAATTTCGGAGCATTTCCTAAATACTCGTAACTATATTCCATCCTTGCTAGAGCCATTTTCACTGTTATTTCACCTACAGAGTTTGCATAATATCTGTAAGTGAAATGTAGTTGTAGGTATATACAAGTGAAGAGTACAGTACACATATGTTGGGCCAGAAAGAAGGTGTTGGAATTTTTCTTGAAAGTTCTGAGGTCGTGAGCATCAGGAAAGACTTCACTAGGCAAATAATCCTGTCAATGCATGGATTATCAGCCTGAACTCGTCTTCTTTGTCTATATGGAATCGCTTGTGGTGACAAGTTGATAGAAGATAATGAATTCGCGAGTATAGTGTAACCGACTAGGCGAATAGCTTTTGGATTCAGTCTGAGATCTCAAGTGTATGTTCGGGGGCTGAATCAAAAACATGTAAATAGTACTAGAGGACATCGAATTTACGCTTTGTAGATCATGAGCAGTTGATAGGGTGTAGGACTCCTTCGTAAGGACCAGAAAGCCAAGTTTTTATGAAGCAGTTCTCGCAATTGACCTCACGTGATCGTCTCATGTGAGCGCTGTTGGTGGTGATACCGAGCATGGATATTGTGTAATCTGCCGTCCTGTTGAAGATACGAGCTCGAGTTCTTTGCACTGCACTCTACTAAATCGTCATTTCCTCATTTCAGAATTGTTACCAGATCATCATTCAAAGCATCGACCTGTCTCCGTCTTGCACTCATGACCTCATTGGATAATAAAGTGGTCTAGAGGAGAAGGTGGTATGAAGTTTACTATCATCCGCGAAGCTATGAACTGGGCAAAAGGTCACATCCACCAGATCGTTGATGTGGAGTGAAAACAAAGTTGGTGCCAAGAAAGTCCTTGCCGCACATCAGCAGTTACAGTCATTGTATCAGATGAGGCCCTATTTACCATCACATAGAGATAGAGTGTTCTATCTGCAAGGAAACTCGATAGTGAGACATAGTTCGGGCGGCAAACCATATGACGGAAGTGTCGCTAGAAGGCCTTGGTGCCATACTCGGTCAAATGTTTCTGCGATAAATTCTAGATTGACACCTGCCACTTATGTGTGATGAGCTCGATGGTGATTGCTTCTTCCATTATTTCAAATATCACAGATAGTAGTGCAATCGGTCTGCAGTTGTTTTCTGGCCCTTCTTTTGGATCGGTTCGACTCTATACGATGAAAATTTCACCGTTCGACATCGTATGATTCTTCTTGCCGTCAAGATTTCATCGATTTGATGTTGATTCCAACATATTGATGACAGATCATGTCGCGAAATCACGTTTTCATTCAATGAAAATAATATACTTCGAATCATTCTCTCTAGAATAGTGTTATAGGATCATTCTCACTGTAACAGGTCATCAGATGAGAGTTCTGATCGCAGCTGAGGTGAACGGAATTAATAAAAATTTTAATAAAAGGCTATACGATCATGTCGAGAAATGAAAACAATATACCTACTTTGAATCATTCTCGCTAGAATAGTGTTGATGAATTATTCTTGCTGTAATGCTCCATGACATGAGAGCTCAGATTGCAGCAGAGATGAACGGAGTATATGAAAATTGTAATGAAAAGCGACACTATCGAGTCAGCTGGCTCATTCATTTCGAGAAGAGAATTGTCATTATATCGAAGGCAATATAGCAAAAAAGAGTGGTACCGACAGGTTATTCAAAATATGAGTGGATTAGTCATTGTCTAAATCATAAATCCATCTATTTGAATTGAAAATTCCATCTGACTATATTGGAAAATACATTCATGAATTTGTCTATATTTCAACAAATATATTCCACTATATCGTCATATGAAAGTTGGTTTGTTCAATAGATCATAAGTGTAATTTTTCAAGAGAAGCTTGCAAAGGTTTTAATGCTCGTTGTGGAGTCCTTGAACCCGATTTGCACTTTTCTTCACCTAGAATGCTTGGAATGAAATGAATATTTGGAAAAATGAAGACTAGCATGACTATTCAACTTCATATGACCCAAAACAAGACGGTTGTTGAACAAATATTTCAATATATCTTCATTATTATTGGATATCGAACAAAACAATTTCGGAATCATGATTATTTTTGTTCCTTCAACTATATTGAATGACCAAATTCGAATATTCCACAGAAAAGAGCATTTTTCTTGAATCAACATGATCTTGGATAAGGAAAAACCAAAATGAATATGAATTTTCATTTGAATTCAATTATTTGTTCTTCTTTTCACGAGATACTTTTTCCAATATAGATCGATAAAATGTCATATCAGTCTGATCCAGTAAGTATTTGAGCATTTCATTTAGGTGTTCAATGTTGAGTCCTGGCAGTGCAATGTTTTTTTTTATCAGATGTAATTCCGGCAATATCAAAGGTACTTCCGAGGGTACTTCCATTTTTTTCTTTCTATTTTTTCCAACGATGCGTCTATGAATTGGTACAATCATGAAGTCTTCTCCGAAAGATTGTCTGTAAATGATATTCATCATTTCATCTTTTCTGTAGATGATGTGTTCAATTCTTGTTGAGTGAAAACAAAATTTGATGCAGTGTGACCAAAATCATGAAAATCATCAGGTTGCATTTGGATAATTTTGAATTTATATATTTTTTTTGTGGAAGCTTCAACAGCAATCCCATGAGTGCAATTGGGCTGGCAATCTCTACGTTCCTGAGGAATTTTTCAATAATGCTGTGCGCCACATCTATCTTTTGCACGTTTTCTTGACCTGGTTCACCGTATTTGTGTTCAATTATCCTGATGGAATTGCACTTCGGAGAATCTGAGTAGCATTTCAAAGCCATAGTCATGTATGGATTCTTATTCTGGGGAACATAGCTGTCCGACCACACAATTATCTTTGTAAAAAACGGCTTATCGTTAGCAATTTCTTCAAGTTTCTTCACCAGAGCACTAGCCAAGTCATTACCGTTTCGACCGTTATTACATTCATGCCAAATGCAATTGTTAACTTGATTATTGATATTGCAATGAGCTGTTAGATTATACACGTTCAATTTACATTCATAATAGAAGTTCTCCACTCCGATTTTCGGTAGTGTGAATACATTTTGTGGATCGAAAGTAATAACAGCTGTTCGTTCACCATCTTCAAATGTTCCTCCTGTTCAAATTTCTCTTCATCAGTTGCAACATCCTTATTTGCTTTGAATCCTCCACATTTATCACATCTGTTCTTCTTAGGTTTGTAGAAAGATATATTGAACTCTGTATTGAAGATGTGTCTGAGTCAATGGTGAGGGAGTGGATCATCTTATTTCTCTTTTTATGAATCATACATGCGGGACAAATGCAATGTAGACTCCAAATACTGCTCATTAGTACTAGCGTTGATTGATATATTGTGGGAAGATGACCAACCTCACGGCATAAAACGAGAGCAAAATCTAAGTGAAGAATAGATGGCGCTCGGATCGGAGTCGTAGTTTCTTCAATGTGGGAAAGATGTCGGTAAAATCGTCGATTGATTCCTAATTTCAAGTACAGATGCCGCCGCCAACGTTTCAGAGATAAATTAACAGGTCGGTAACTAATATTGAACGTCAAATGTCTCATAATATGTCATTGTCGGCCATTATTATTGTTCTCTACTATTTTCAGTTCCGTTGATTTGTTATGATGTGTGTCGACATTGTGTGAGTTTATACGTAATTCGTGTATATTGAGTGATTTGCTAGTCAAAGATGCCTCCACACAGTTTTGACTGTATTTATGTTTTGTGTAAGAACAATGGGATTGTTAACAAAGAGCTGACATTTTTTCCTTCCCATGGAAAGATAAAACACGTTGTAAAGAATGGTTGATGAATTGTGGTATTATTCAACTCCACAATCTAGAATTCTAGAATCTTGAATTAGTAAGTTGGTGATCGAAGTTATACAAAAATTGCAACAGCTCAGTCTGACTGTTCGTATTGCAGTATGTGACCAAGGTGCCAATAACAGATCAGCATTATCATTATCGGGAGCAACAATAGAAAGCCCAAAAATCACCAAAGATGGGAAAGAGATTTTCAAATTTTCGATGTTCCTCTTCTCCTCGAAAGTCTTCGGAACAATTTCATGAATAAGAAACTGGATATTCACATAGATCGAAAGTTGATTTTTTGGAGTGACTTTGAGGAGGCATACAAAATCGACAAGGCCAATGAAATTACCAGGTCAATGTTGAAAATAACAGATAAACATGTTAACCCTACAAATTATCAAAAAATGAGGGTCGAATATGCTGCTCAAATATTCAGCCATTCTGTGTCTTCTACAATCTACACTTTGATGACAACAGGTCAACTGCAGGCAGTAACTGCTTCGAATACAGCTCCATTCATAAAAAAGGTTGACGATATATTCGATTGTCTCAATAGTAGAGTTGTCTCTAATTCCAATCTCTTCAAATCTTCTCTATCGATACATAAAACATTATCATATGATACAGTGATTGAAGCTCAGACATTTTTCAGAAATATAAAAATTTCTGAGAATTCTGAAAGGAGAAATAATATAAATTGCATTGATGGATTCAGTTGGACGATTAAGGGTCGGTTGCATAAAGATTTCACATCAGCAGTGATGTTACGTTGAATCCAATTTGCGTTGCATAAGACTCTCGTATGTTATGATTATCGTTCCATCAACTGAAGACGAAAAATGCGTGGCAACAGTGCTGATTTGCTAGATCCACACGTTCCGTGCTTGTAAATGATGATGCTTTGCGCATTTATAGGTTAAGTTCAATTATATGATTTGACGAAGCAGCTTCACAGATCTGTGGCAGTATGGATATTGATATGGATAGTTCGAAGAAAAAACGGGGAAACGGAATCAGAAAAAACAACACTGCTGGAGAATGTTAAAAAGTACGTATAGTTCACCATAATATCTAAAATTTGGTACCTATCTTTCGATGGGAACTCATATATCCAATTCATTCCTTCACAGATATAAAAATATAATAGGATGCAAACAGTCCGATACCATATCATTGAAAAAAAAACGGGATTCATAATCAGTCATCGAGCACTGATTAAGTTAATGCGAGGATTAAGGCGATTTGATGTGACGTTTTAGGTTGATTTGCTTTTGTGCAACTGCTTTTTCACTTAGTCAGGCATTTTCATTAGTAGATCAGGTGATTAAGTTAACATACCATCAAGTATATGATGAATGTTTATGCAACCGAATTCCATGAATAACGTCACGTCAAATATTTAATGTGACATTTTTCAGTTTTTGATGGGATTTTCTCTCCTCGTTTCTAAAAAATAGAGTAGAAGTTATTAAAAATTATTGCAATATATTTGTAGTAAGGACAGATTTAGGATCTGTCCCAAAATGCCACTGCGCTTGAAATTAAACCTTTAGATACCTAAAAGAGAAATTCTCTATTGGTCAGTGACACCTTGTTTTTGAAAAAATTTGGAAATACAAATATATTTAATAATAATAAAACCTCTACTTATCTTGGTGGACGTTTCGGGAACGAATCTGCTCCCGTTCTCAACACAATTGAAATATTTTTCTTCGTAAACTTTTTTCGATGTTTCCGATTTTGACACTGAAAAGTGACTTTTCAGTGTCAAAATCGGAAACATCGTGACACTGAAAAGTGCTTTTCAGTGTCAAAATCGGAAACATCGAAAAAAGTTTACGAAGAAAAATATTTCAATTGTGTTGAGAACGGGAACAGATTCGTTCCCGAAACGTCCACCAAGATAAGTAGAGGTTTTATTATTATTAAATATATTTGTATTTCCAAATTTTTTCAAAAACAAGGTGTCACTGACCAATAGAGAATTTCTCTTTTAGGTATCTAAAGGTTTAATTTCAAGCGCAGTGGCATTTTGGGACAGATCCTAAATCTGTCCTTACTACAAATATATTGCAATAATTTTTAATAACTTCTACTCTATTTTTTAGAAACGAGGAGAGAAAATCCCATCAAAAACTGAAAAATGAATGTACCACCTCCTCGAAGAACTTACAGACAGTATTTAATGTGACGTTAAATACTTGATGAACCTTTATGCAACCGGCCCTAAGGCTATTTCAATATTGTGGGAAAAACTGAAGGAGGAAGGCGAGAAATATCTTCTCACATCCAGAATAAGTCAAGATCCCCTGGAAAATTTATTCTCTGTTCTGAGAAATAGAGGTGGCTACAATCCTCAGCCAACCCCTCAAGAATTTCGTAAAGCATTGCAAAACAACATGCACATCAGGCTAATAACCGCTGTAGAGTCGTCCAATTGTGAAGAAGATGAAGGACAAATCTTGAACATAGAATAATTATTTCAACAATATTTCCAAGCAAGAAGTGGAAATCATTCATACTGAAAGGTTCAGTTTTTTTTATGTTCGAAGACTTCCCAATTTTGTGAAATGATATTACTAACCAAGTATGTTTGGAATCATTTTTTAATAATCATGAAATATTTTTATGTTCCTATATGTGCCATAATAGTTGTTCTCAAATAGATTGATTCTTTTTATATTTATGAACATTGACATCAGTTTATTTCCCCATTTTCTCTTGTTTTGATTGATTTCTTTTATATATCCCTGTTTTATTGCATTTATCCGAGAACATTTACAAGACAATGATATTATATATTAGGTATGCCTGAACACTAATTAACCATATTGTGTTTTGTAATATTCCTCAAAATATATGGTCAATGCCTCAACTGTTTCAATTTTTCCATGTCTTCAAAAATTGAAGCGTTAATTGGTCTACAGGGGGATTCATTCTGTCACCACCTGTATCCGTTATCAATGGTGAAATGAAGAAGTATTCTTGTTGAGTATCATCTCTTAAATAAGAAATCAGCCCCTGTAATATTGGGGGAATTCTAATATTTATACTGTCGAATGAATCATCCCATATATATTCAGAATGAAGTAAAAGAAATAAATGAATTTTCATCCAAGTTCCAATAACAGTCTATTGTTGACTGACATTCAGTTGTCATTTTCGAATTATATATAAAATGTATTCTCATGTTGCTAGGAATTTCGCTACTACTATAACAATTGTTGCTGTATAGTAAGCGAAATATTAAATCAAACCCGGAATACCCAGGTATTGCAAAACATGTTTCTTTTATTTATTTTCATTTATTTTTTTATTCACACCCCCATGCCCTCGGAGCCTTGGAAACTATAGCTTGTCTGATACCTTAATACGTCGACACATTCTGGTATATGAAATCATAAATCTGTGGTGAAATCCACTACCAATACCTAGGCCACAGCATAAGGATCAATCCTTATGCTGTGGTAGGCATAGGAAATCATCGAGAGGATGTAACAAAACATTGAATCAAATATCTGTTGAAATCTGAATAAAATGATAAATATTTCATTTCAACTAATGATGAGGTATTGTTCTATTCAAAAAATACAATTCACTCATTTGATTCTTTCAATTCTGCAATGCTCATTTTTTTTTCCTAATATGTCTGAATTTCAATGAATGAAAAATTTTTTGTTTTTTCCGTTATCTGTGCTTACGGCAGCAGGTGGGTGTTAAAATATAATGGATCACCAAGTACATGAATCAACTTATTCTAGAGGAAATTCTGTATTATATTATTAAATGAAACTCATTATGAATCCAAATATATCATGTGTGTTATGCATCAAATCACCCTGTATCCAGATAGCCGCCACTATGACGCCCGATTCATGAAGATACAGACATCTTACATGGAACTCAGCAAAACTGCAAGATCGCTAAATACTTATCTCTCTAATTATAATATTGTATGCTTTTAATTGTTTCTCTATTCAGAATCCAGTTGAGTTATGATTCTGGCTTTGACATTGCCGCTTGTAACTCAAACAATTGTTTTTTTTTTTTGAATGAAGTTTTTTAAAAACTGTTTTCGAAAGCTCCCAACCAAAATTGGCGCAGTCGGTAGGATAGCAAAGGCCCTGATGATCTAATATCGACATTATCCTAAGCTATCCCGCGAACCGGTAGATTTCGAACAAAATCTTCGGAGCTATTACCAAAGTAGTTTGAGAACAAAACGGAACGCAAGAAATCGCGAAGTGTCGAAACGAAAAAGTGAAAGACAAAAATGCAAAGTGAAATCAAACGAAAAGTTTGAGTGCACCAAAAACTTGGATTACAGTGTAATAGGATTACCAGAAAACCAGCAGCCAGGACTTAAGAGAATGAAGATCATCTTTATTGTCATCTCAATGTAAGTGATTTTCCGCGAAAATCCCATTTTCTACGAAACCCCCTACAATTCATGTCAGTGACAGACCTGCTATCAGAGTGACTTGCTAACGTCAGTCTTCAACAAGAAACCGAACAGCAAGAAAACGAATTACTTGTTTCACAAGAAAATACCGAAATCAATATGGCAACAGCATTCCAAACAAGTTATTTAGATGCTATTCCCAAATTCGGAGGTGAACCTGCCGAATTGACAGACTTCATTGAGGCTTGCGATGTGATCGTACTACAATTTCAAAATCAGACAGATCCAAATGCATTTATCAACAAATTCCTGATAACATGCATAAAAAACAAACTCGTAGGCCGAGCCAAACTCATCGCTGGAGCTCGAGAAATCAAATCATGGATTGAACTTCGTACGTTCCTCAGACATAACTTCACCGATCAACGAGACGAGAACTCCCTACTCAGAGATTTGATGTTACTAAAACAAGACAGTAACGAAGCTCCTCAACAATATTGTGCCAAATGTCAAGATATTCGAAGCCTTCTACTCTCGAGTCTTTCGTGCTCAGAAGCTTATGTTCAGATTCGTACAGTAAAAATTGGTATGTACGACAACCTGACTTTGAAAGCTTTTCTCAGCGGATTAAAAGAACCATTAGGATCTATAATTCGTTCTAGAGGCCCACAAACCTTGGAAGTAGCACTTTCCCAAGTCATGACCGAAGAAAACATTTATTATGCCCGGAATAAAACAAATCATCTGATCCAACAACAACACAAGAGAGACCAACGTCCTCAGCCTATAAAATCGTACCCACAACAGCAGCGGTACAGTTGACCACCTATCAGACATAATTTTGGAAATACCAATAATCGTCCAATACAAAATTTTCCTCCTCGAATGATCAGACCATTTGTACAACAACCGCAAAGACAATTCTTCAGACCACCACCACAACAAAATAATTATGGAAATCAGTCTCAACAAAGACCGCAACAAAGAAACGTATTCCAACCAAATCCATACAGACCACTTCCAAAGCCTACTGCAATGGATACTTCTTCAGGAAACTATTCGAAAAATACACAACAACGACCAAGACCAAACTTCGTGGCCGAAGAACTTTTCTGCCAAGATGATGGTTATTATCCCGAAGAATATGAAGATTATGAATACGAATCTTACTATGAACCTGAACAATATACCGAGTCTTATCATCCACCGGACATTGTCTCATCCGAACAGTCAAGTCCCGGATTAGAAAAATGTGACGACCAAAATTTTCAGATTGGCCCGTCTACCAGCAAGACGAAGTGATAGTTATCAACACAACTACATCATCCAAATTACCGTACATCATTTTTCCAGAAACCAATTCAAAATTCATGATTGATACTGGTTCAACAAAAACATTAATCAGTACCAATATTGCTAATAATTGTTATCCGCAATTCATCCAAGAAGATCAATTTCAAATCCAATCAGCTCACAGTATTAGTGATCACGATTACAGTGTAACTATTCCACTTTCGAAAATTTTCAAGGAACCAGGAATATAACAAAAATTCTATGTATTCAACTTCAATCCTAAATATGATGGACTAATTGGAATCGATTTATTAACAAAAATGCACTTGTCACACAAAATGCATCCATTCCATTATATTCCGATAGGAAAATCGAAAATAAAACCTCACAACAAAAAACATCTATATTTCACATAGACTTATTACCACAAACCGAACATATTTTCGAAATGCCAGTAAACCAAGACATTTCTGAAGGAATTATCAATTATCGAAAATTCCAGAGTGTAGAAATGCCCTCTGCATACGTCACCGTGAAGAACAAAAAAGCCGTTACCACCATAACCAACCCTACTGAAGAAAAATTGACTCTAGATCTTTTCGAACCATTCGAAATCGAAGAAATAGAAGCCTTTCAGATTCATAATTACGAAAATGAAGTTCAAAATGAAAATTATGATCCTAACAAGGAATATTTCGAACAACTACAAATACAAAATTCAAATAATTTACGTTTAGATCATATGAACACGGAAGAAAAAAAGGTAATCGCAAAACTTTGTTATGAATACAAAGAAATTTTCCACTGTGAAGAAATTCCTTTGACCTTCAACAATCAAATCAAACATGGCATCAAATTGACAGATAATACCCCGATTTTCACGAAATCATATAGATACCCTCAAATTCATCAAGAAGAAGTTCGAAGCCAAATTCAATCAATGCTTCAACAAGATATCATACAACCCTCAACATCACCCTGGAGTTCACCAGTATGGATAGTGCCCAAGAAAATGGACGCTTCAGGAAAGAAAAAATGGAGATTGGTTATTGATTATAGAAAACCTAATCAAAAAACCGTCGATGATAAGTACCCATTGCCAAATATCAACGATATTCTCGACAAAATAGGACACAGTCAATATTTTACTACACTAGACTTAGCCTCAGGTTTTCATCAATGAGAAATGGAACCCGAAGACACTGAAAATACAACCTTCAGTACAGAAAACGGACATTATGAGTATAAAAGAATGCCGTTTGGGCTCAAGAACGCCCCTGCAACATTTCAAAGAGTTATGGACAACATACTCAGAGGTATTCAGAACGAAAAATGCCTTGTATATCTAGACGATATAATAATATTCTCTACGTCTCTACAAGAACATGCCGAACGTCTGAGAGAGGTATTTGATCGTTTACGTCAATCAAATTTTATAATTCAACTAGACAATAGTGAATTTCAACAAAAAGATGTAGCATACCTTGGTCATTTAATAACACCACAAGGAGTCAAGCCAAACCCGCAAAAAATCAAAGCAATTCTGAATTATCCAATACCGAAAACACAAAAAGAAATCAAAGGATTTTTAGGTTCACTTGGATACTACAGACGATTCATTAAGGATTTTGCAAAGCTGACGAAACCGATGACAAAATGTCTCAAGAAAAATTCTAGTTACTCATTCCACAGAATTTATCGAAAGTTTCGAAAATTCAAAGAAAATCTTAACAAACGACCCGATTTTGCAATACCCAAATTTTTCTATACCTTTTATACTAACAACAGATGCTAGTAACGTAGCTTCAGGAGCTGTTTTGTCGCAAGGAAAAATTGGTGAAGACAAACCCGTTGCCTTTGCATCCAGAACGTTGAATGAAACTGAACAAAAATATTCAACGATCGAAAAAGAGCTTCTTGCCATTGTTTGGGCTACCAAGTATTTCCGCCCATACTTATATGGAAGAAAAATTACCATTTACACTGATCATCGACCTTTGAAATGGTTATTTTCTTTAAAAGAGCCGAATTCCAAACTCGTATGATGGAGATTACGTCTCGAAGAATACGACTACATCATAGAGTACAAGAAAGGTAAACACAACACCAATGCCAAATCAATCCATTAGATATTGACGCGAAATCGACAGCAGTAGAAAATGACCCTGAACTTGATCAGTTACTCGAAGAACTCATTACCTACGAAAAAGAACAACGTAGTCAGTTGAATACTCCTGTACCAATGGAAACGACATCAACCGTACCAACCATACAAGATACACCTAGATGATGAAATGGACCTAATGAGCAGCCATACGAGAGCAAGACCTCACAAAAACGGAAATGTATCCATTGATTAACCTTCACACGACCTCCATACAGCTAATTGAAGTTTTGAACACCATTTTGAGAATAATTGAAGAGTTGGAGACCGCTATTACCTTTGCAAAGATTGCAGTGCTCGATCCATCCATTATCGAACCTGAAGACCTTCTTCAAGAGTTGCAATAAATTTCCAAACACTGAGATGATGCCATTTTACCATACAGCCCAGGTCGAGAAAATATAATCATTTTCGAAAAAATAATTAATATGAAAGCCTATCAAACAAACACGAAAATTGTGTTTATCCTTGAAGTTCCGATTGTCGAACCTAAACATTATAACTATCATCATCTTTATTCCTTTCCTGTCTACACAGAACATAATCTATACCAGATAATAATTCCTGAAACCAAATGCCTTTATCTCAATGAGCATCACTATATATTATCGAACGAGCCATGCCAAGAAGTCATCCCAGGAGAAGCCATGTGTGCACTTCCGGAAACAAATCCCATCGACCAAAGGACACCATGTGAAGTCCACCTCATCCTCTTCACGAAGATGTACGATAATTGCCGACCACAGCATATCAAACTACAAGACTAGGAGATATGCAACAAGGAAGAAGAAATATCGACAGTTAAAGGAAGCTATGTCATCGAAGTACCAGAATTCTGCATGATGAAGATTGAAACTAGTACACTGCAGACCTACAAGGACCCCAGCACAGAAGCAAGAATCATCCAGGTACCACATCTCGAAGTAAAGATAGAAGAAACCTTGAGAGAAAGAGCTCAAGAACTATCATCCATTCAACTCGAATCAATCAACCTTGACGAGATGAAACCAATTCAGACCGGAATGAACCAGATTATAGAAAAACTTCAAGAAAAAGAACCACCCATTTCATCGAAGTTCAGCCTATGGACAATCATCTTTTATGCTGCACTCGTCGCCATCGCCATCTACCTACTTTGGTCCTTATGTATCAAGAAATCAACCCGATGTCGCAAAGTAAGAATCTCCAAGAGGCCTGTCGACCCGGAGAACCAATTCGTGCCCATAGAAGAACTCACGATTAGAAATTAGGAACCAGGCCCTAATTTCTAAACAACGTCGGGAGGTGTTATGTATCAAATCACCCTGTATCCAGATAGCCGCCACTGCGACGCCCGATGCATGAAGATACAGACATCTTACATGGAACTCAGCGAAACTGCAAGATCGCTAAATACTTATCTCTCTAATTATAATATTGTATGCTTTTAATTGTGTCTCTATTCAGAATCCAGTTCAGTTATGATTCTGGCTTTGACATTGCCGCTTGTAACTCAAACAATTTTTTGAAAATGAAATTTTTTAAAAACTGTTTTCGAAAGCTCCCAACCAAAATTTGTGCGATATCTAAGTATGATTCATTTCATTTCTTCACTTCATTTCAGCACTCATAGCAGCGTAAATTTAAATCACCCGCCTGATATCGCTAACGACGCAAATATTCATTACATTAAAAAAATTCATCCCCAAACAAATACCCAATCTATGAATATTTCGTCGGATTCAAGGTCGCACGTATCGTGTTTTTTCATCACAAACCGGTTTCTTGGCATAGTCGCACAGAACATATTACTCTTTGATAATCGCACGAGTGAAGTTGCTTTACAGTTGCCTGTTTGAAATTCATCATGAATTAGCGGAATCTGTAAATAATTTTACGATCTGCAAAATGTTGGCGAGGGCGCCACAAGATGGAATCGAAATGATGGGTGAGGGGAAAGGGGACTGTGAATACATTGGTTGGACATCTTCCCACAATATATCAATTAACGGTACTAGAGCGTCAATAGTGAGAATCGACAGTGGGGAAAGAATTTATATGATCATGAATTTCCTGAATTTTATCTATAGGTGTGACCTCCTTTACATTTCTTCCACTCATTGGAAAGCGCGGCACACCAGTTGCCTTATTCTGAATTTTCTCAAAGAAATAATATACTCTCTGTTGACTGGTTGACTGGTTGACTGGTCCAGGGTATTCAGGAAAAAACTTTTACAAACATTTCGACGGCATTTCGACGTATTGGATTCGAAGTGATAAACATTACTGTTTCAAATCCTCAGTTATCCGTCTTCTTATTGGATTGTGTTGTGTCACAAATTTGCTGAAGAAATGAGGTTTTTTGTTATCAGAGATCCGCCAAAATTGCTTTATTGCTTCGAGTGTGAACTTATCTTCACACTTGAAAGTACATTTTGGAGTACAATCACCTTCAACAGCACGTTTCTGGAAAGTTTTGCACTCAATATTGACGTATTCTTTCCTTGTCCCTCTTTTCTTCTTTCTTATATTTCTTTCCATGTTCCAGGGGTTGCCTTACGTTTGCGGACCCTTCTTTCTGATATAATTTCTTCCTGGTCTGAACTAGTGATGTTGACTAAAACATCTGATACACTCGACTCTGAAACATCCAATAGTGATTGGTTTTCTTGCACAGGGATGAGATCATTGTTGATCACTAGGAGTTCTTGTATTACAATTGTTCCTTCTGTTGTCACATCTTCTGGATATGTATCAAATACACGTATCTCTGAACTCTCCTCAGGATTCACCACTACAAATATTATTCCTCATATATTTCCAAATTAGTTCACGAAGTTCATCATTCACCCTTAGTTATATTACCAGAGTTTTCCGTTTCCACAGTGTATATACCTGCTTCGGATTCAGAATCATTCTAAAACAGGTTCATCTTTACTTCATCTATTCGAATGTTTGGTACATTTTCTCGATTTGGTTGTGATGATGGATTTCGAAATGACAATAACCATTCTGCTCTCTCACTAGAATGATGTGAATGTTTTCACCAAATAATGTTTCACCAGAACTATTCGAATCAAAATGTACTCATGCACCTTCTGTACACAGAATTCATTTTTATAGAATGAAATTCGGTCCATTAATCAGCAATGAAACAAGCAACGGCTTTCAAGTTTATATAGGTAATTTCATCAATTCATCATAACAAGAGCACGTGATCGGAGCCTGTTCCGCTATTGGCCAAAGTGGATATTGAACAAATATGTTTCAACTATCTCTCTGTCACAACAAGAGCACGTGTGAGCAGTCTGTTCTACTATTGGCGGAAGTGGATATTGAACAAATCGGTTTCAAGGCATTTGATGGATGTCGGACACCAAACAATATTATCATGCTGCACTGTTCAATATCCGGATAATAAACAAACCTACCCTCAAAAAATCTGGAATCATGGGATATTGGATAAAATTTACCTTGGATATGACTGAAATTGCAAATATATCCATATGAATTCATGGGGATATTCAAAACTTCGATACTAGGAATATGTTTCCGTTGATAACTCATTCTATGGAAAAAGTGGATATTGAACAAACCAACTGTCATGTGACGATATAACACCATCTTGATTCATCATACATTCACTAATAAGCACATTGCTATTCACATATACAAGACCCTACCTCAATTGTTTCTGCCAAGTCCAATCAGAAACCTTGGTGACGTTTTGATCCAGGAGTTCTTCTAGTACATGTATATGATGAATCGTGTCAAGTAGAAGGGCTTTCAGTTTGAGTTTCAACACATTATCTCTTCTTGAGACGTCAATTCCTGGATTGATCTCTAAAGAACTGTAATGATCCAGCTGAGTCTATATCAAAATGAGAAGAAACAAACATTGATTATATTCTTCTTGAATGATATTTCATATTTGAAATAGACAAAGATCGAATATCAGTGTGTCTACGTTGAGAACACACCACACCTGTAACATTTTTATAATTCGATTGATTCTGAGGAACTCTCATTTGTTGGGTAGGTTTTTGTAATGTTTATCCAATATTTGGGTGTGATCGTGGCAAGCTAAGAGCATTTTCATGGAAAAAAATCTCAAAATGTATCGATGTTACAGCGGTGGTGAGTCTTTAACGTGGACACACTGTGTGTGTATGTGTGTGTATGTATGTATGTGTGTGTATGTATGTGTGTGTGTGTGTGTGTATTTGATATTTCATCATTCCCAGATTTTGATGTCTGTCAGAGACACATATCTGTTTCGGCCCACCAAAAGCTTCATTAGTCGCTCCTGGTGCTCTAACAAATTGAAAACACTTCTTGACGGTATATAGAACTTTTGAGAGCAAGTGTGGGTACAATATCAGGTGTTGCATGTTCAGCGCCAGCTAACGGCAAAAGATATGAGGTAGGTTTCTGAGGAACTACCGAAAAACTACGGTTCTCGGTGTCATCTGCCATCCGTACCAGCCCCTACGCTGTACGTGTATGTAAGTTCTCAAGTAGCTATAGATCTGTTGGATAGATGGCTCTGCCTGAATGGAAACTGTGGAAATGCCACATCACATCTGAATGAAAGATATTGGTCTATCTTTCCAATTCGTCGGGAAAAAGCGAGTCAGACCTGTTTCGGCCCATCAGAGACCTCATCAGTTGCCCTTTGTTTGCTGACAAATTGGAAACACTTCATGACAGTACAGCAAGTGTCGGTGCAACATGAGGTGTTCCATTTTCAACGCTATCTAACGGCAAAAGATCTGAGGAAGGTTTGTGAAAAACTACCAAAAACCTTCACTTCACTTCAAATTCCACTTCACTTCGATTATTTAATTGTGACGGAGAGTTATGTCGGTAATGTCAAACTTTCGGTGATTTAGGCGATTTAAAACGAGGGCTGCTTTTGCACATTGCAGTAAGTGCACCAAACCTCTAATATAGAGTTATGATGGTAACAATGGATAGAATGATGGAAAAGGCAACTCAATTTCAATTACTCACCCATCTACCCTGAAATTATATTTCATTCTTCTACACAATTCATGGATATGATATATTTTCTCAACTCAAAATATATTTGAAGTAAGCAAGTCCGGAATATGTAACATGTTATGAATATATATATATATATATATATATATATATATATATTATTTATCATATGTTGATATTCATAAAAAAAACCCTAGCAACATGCAATGAGCAGAATAACGAAATTACAACAATTTTCATATTGAGATGATAGCTACTCATAGTTTCTGTGTTTGGAGGAGTATAAATAAGTTTGTTGGAATGTTCGAATTTGCAATACCAAAAGATATATCATCGATATTGTGAGAAATCTTTGCTGAAAAATAAAGGAATAGTTTCCACATTTTTTTTTTGTTCGAGATACAAGGTATACAAATTCTACTCGAACACGGGTCTCAAGGAATTTCTCGAAAATCCCTTCTTCAAATTCTCTCAAGATTTGGTATGTTCATTCTCAGTAGCAATAATAATAAATGAATACCTCGAAAGTATTGATAATATGACATAAGATGTTTTGATTATGTGACATTTTTTTTTATTATTGAATGCTCAGTCGCCGCTGGGGAGTCATTGGAATATCTTCGATTCTATGAAAACATCTCCAGAGCACTTTTCCACGTAGAATTCAATGGTGTAAGTAATTTATTTCTCAGAATTTTCCATCAATAGTAATTGTCGGAAATTCTCCTTCCCAAATGGGACAAAAATAAAGCACACTAGATGTTTTGATGAAGTCATCTTTGAAACGGTCAAGTGTAGAGAAAGCTGTTCAGACAGTTATTGAAACTCATATTTATATTGAAATTCATGAAGATTCGAAGCATATTTCCTAATAATGAATGAGACTCCAATGAATAAATGAACAATACAATCAAAAACAATATAATATATTTCTTAGAAGAAGGTGTTTGAAATGTCTGCCATGTTCTCATACGAACAGGCGGCAGCTTTTTCGAACATTCCTTGCCGAATTGATCAGTTCGATAGGAGTGAGAGAAGCAAAACTTCATCACTGCCTAGAGGTGGTCGGCAATTCAAAAATAACTTCTCTCAACCTTCCCCAGAGGCGTTAGGTCTGGTGATCTGACCGGCAAACGGTTCAAACCTTGGTGCACTATCCAATTATTGCCAAAATTCATTGACAAAAAATCGTTGATAATTGCAGCGTTATAAGGCGGAGCGCCCTCTTGATCAAAATATATTTTCGTGAGCTACAGTAGCGGCAATTCATCAATGAGGAGATCTATTTGTTATCTCCAAATTTCCAAATACCTCCGAGATGTTAGAATGTCATAATTCTACCCCTAAAAATACCTGCCCACATACTAAATCCGAATATTTCTTGATTTCTCTGCTCAACGATAGAATGGGAATTTTTTTGTGTCCAAGTATACAAATTGTAGCAGTTGAAAATGCCGGAACTGCTGACACATGCTCCGTCTGTCCAAATGCAATCTAACGGAAGATCACGCACTCAGTTACAATTTTCCAGGAACCATTGGCAAATATCAATGAGGCATTCAAAATCTCCTGGTCTGAGATGATGAACTTTTCTAGTCCTCAATGGCTTGAAATTGTGCTTTCTCAAAATCCGTCTGATGTCAGCTCTCGGTAGGCTTGTTGATATCTCCAAATTCCGCGTTGCCGTTTCGGGATTATTTTCGACAGCTCCTAAAACGAGTTATTCCTTTCAACACCTTATCCCCATTTGCCGCATATCTCATTGGCATTTTCTACTCGAATTGACCATCATCGATTAGGTTGTGTCGTAATCTTGCAAAAACATCTCTGAGAGGTTGTCTTCTGGATACTCTTGTAATGAAGTGTTTTCTCACCAGCTTCATCACTAGGCTTCGGTGTACGAGCCTCATACGGGAAATGAGGTTAAGGCAATTTTAGAGTCACCCTGTATACCTGATTGACAAATTCATGAATCAAGGAGCTCCTTGGGCTAGTATTTTGAGCCACACAGAGAGCCCTACCCCAGACTAACCTTGTTTAGCCCCGTTGCACCCTGCTGAGGGTAATCAACTTCATGACACCCCTGCCTCTGTTTCGAAAGCACTACCAGGCTAATGATTTCATACATATCATGTTCAGACTCTTGATATTAGTATTGGTAGGATTTGATTGCATAATGACCGTCCAGAGCCCTGGGAAATGAGAAGTCCAGTATGCTATCCGTTTACTTGCGTTATTCATCTTGCAATGATTTTTGCATCCGGAAATCCTGATCAACCCAGAGACTAAGACTTCTTATTGCCTATGGAGAGTGTATTTATGATTTTGGAAAGAGTCAGAATGGTTTTCATACCTGGAAAGACATTTCAGGGTCATGTGATATTGTTTAGGTCATAACTTTGTTATCCTTCGTAATTTTGCAATCAAATTCGCTCAGTAGCACAAACATGGAATGCCAAGCACTTTGATACTACCGGTTTTGAGGAAAAATGATTTCCACCGCAAGTTTCCAGACCCAAGGTCAAGTAGTGTTCACTTTTTCCTTGAGAAAACAAATCATGGTCAGCTCGAGGCCAGACCAGCCCGACCAATCAGAATCCCGACCTCGCTCTGTTTTTTGCCAAACCTGAAAAGAGTATAAGTAGCAAAATCCAGAGGCCCGAGTATGGACAGTTAAAGATAGATAGACAGTTATAGAGACAGATATAGATCGACAGTTATAGAGAGATAGATAGATAGTTAGATAGATTCCATTTGGCAGTGATTATTCTGATTCAGTCCGATTCTTACCGTTTGATTCAGTTCGTATAACCGTTATAAAAAGTGATCAAGGTGCTCGAAGTTTTTCCTGTATTGACATCCCGTTTTTGTGTTACACAAA
The DNA here is from genome assembly GCA_963576655.1 of Gastrophysa polygoni. Classification (NCBI taxonomy): domain Eukaryota; kingdom Metazoa; phylum Arthropoda; class Insecta; order Coleoptera; family Chrysomelidae; genus Gastrophysa; species Gastrophysa polygoni. Next base: position 29,906,502 of record OY755082.1, read on the forward strand.
GTTGAAAAAGTGAGCAAGAGCTTTTTCTGCCGACGATTCACCCGTGAAGTATATTACCAGTCAAGTGTGAGTTAACTGCATTTTGATTTCACTGCATTTTAAGCTTAACTTTATAGATCAAATAATTTTCTAGTATAAATCCAGTTGTTGTGACATTTGTCGTGACGGTTGACAGCGGCCAGTGAAATTCAGAATCCAGCACAGAGTAAGCATTGGAACTGCCCTGTTGCATATATAGGTATCATTTGTAATGACCTGCAGGATAAGTTCTGTGGTTTGAAATCCTAACGTAAAGAGTTTCATCAGGAAAACAACCCTTGTAACGGTCGAGGTTCTTGGTCTGCGTAGCAGTCAACACCAAGCGTCACCAGGGTTGTGAGCATCCCGGTCTCCTGGTCGCATAAGGCTTATAGTCAGCGTCGAGACCACCCTGATAGTAATTATCTTGCAAACCCCAGAGGGGTGAATAGTCTTTGTACATTGACCAGAACTTGTTTTGCAGGGGTAGAGCTTCTTAACTCGCATAGGCGCTTCCCGGATGCACGTTGCACGGCTTACTCTTTGAATACCAGTCAGATTAGCTGTCACCCTGCTTAAGTCACCCTGCTTAATTAATTGTCACCCGTAGATATATGTGGTTAGGATAATCTACCCTGAGATTATTTGATCTGTGGAATTTTTGCGATCTTGTGACTGACACCTGTCGACATATTCTGTCATCCGAATTTCCTCGTGGTCGTATTTTCTTGGTTATGATAATAATCATTGAGAGAGATAAATTCGATCTGTTTATCGTTTCCAGTGAATAAACCTGTTTAAGTGTGAATTTTAGTTCTGATTATTTGTTCTGAGTGATATACCAAACACCCGCAGCAACCCGTATACCAGGGTGAAACCAAGTGGGTGAACTTAAAGCCCTCACCCCTTGTGATCTTTTCATAGTCCAGAAGGCCTTCGACCCCTGGCATACCGTCGCTTCGACTGTGTTGCTACCTAGGCCTCCCAACAAATCCTGGTTGGGAGAAAGTGGAGTTCACCACTATAATCCAACTGGCGCTCGAGGCAACCCCGGTCTGTCCTAGATATAGACATCCCCGTTGAGCACCACTCTAGTAACACCCCCTCTAGAAGGTGGAGACGTTACACTCTGGTACAAGTTGCTTGCTGCCTCTTCATTATCCGTAGTTTGTATGAAACAGAATGACATCCCATTTTCATAATTCTCAAACTTTATTGCAAAGCGTGGAAATCAAAAAAAAATCACTAATTGAAGAATGTATTCACCAGCTTCTTCACTGCTCGAATCATAATTTGACAGCTACCAGTAAACATTTGCTTTTTGTTTTATCGCCGCGTCATCCAACCTACTTGTTCAAAGTGGGCGTTTCGAAGTCTACATGTAAAAACCTCAAAAGCTCTGCATTCCAAAGATGATTTCAGAAAATCATCAAATGTTTTATATTTCTACAATGATAATTTCATGCTCGATTGAAATATGCAGAAATATACATGTTGTCCTATTTGAAAAAAAAATATTTTTCTGTCAATAACTATGACAATGATTTCAAAAAAAAATATTTACACCATTGAATTCTACGTAAGAAAGTGCTCTGGAGATGTTTTCAAAGGATCGGAGAATGTTTCACTGGAAAAAAGTCACAGCAATTTTTCGGAAATGCACATTTTCGAAAAACACGCTGTTACTGATGAAATACAATTGATATGGATATGCGGTTTTCACCATTGTGGTCCTCATAACAATCGACCCTCAGACACCGTCATTAGTTTTCGTCTATCCAGTTTGGATACAAGACTTTCCCTTCTGAAGTGTGCCCTTTGGCCCACGTATGGTAGATGGCACCAAAAACCATACATTTTTGGTAGTTCTCAAAAACCTACCTCAGTTCTTACGCCTTCAGATGGCAGTGAACATGCAACACCTCATAATGTACCCACACTTGCTCTCAAAATGTAGTCAATAGGTACCTGAAATCTTTCGCCCCAATCAGTAGATGTTTGAGTTGAAAAAAAATTTCACATAGAAATTCTATTGGCACTCGATATATAATTCTGTAACTAACCTTATAATTTGCGAGCAGTGGTGGTATAGTCATACTGGATATGGCTAGCTCGCATCTAGCAGTAAATGTGATGCTATTAGAGAGACAAAGAATCTGAGAGGGATACGATAACGGATCTGGTGATGATTTTTCTCTTTGGCAATTCACTAACAGCTCTTTTAAGGTCACCTGCATTTGTTTGACCAGATCATTCAGCCAGTCCTTAAAGAGAATAAAATTTTCAGTGCATATGGTTTCGGTAGTTAAAAAACAGACTATTATAACGCATATCCTAAGCGTGTCTTCGAGAGCTCAACCATAGACACCTGAGATGAAAATAAGACTTGAAGTATGAAGTATGTACAGTTAATAAAGTCTGTACGTATTGAATGAAAATAATTTTCATTATTCAGAAGAAGGAAAACAGTCAGTGACAGTGGATGCAATGACGAATAATGGATGAAAGAGAGTGAAAATAATCGAAAAAAATATTCATATAAAATCCATAAGAGGCTCGAGTGTTGAGATCATGACCAATGAGTGAATCAATGAATATAGTGATTTTTGGAGAAAAAAAAACATCATGGGCATGAGAACCAGGTGGTTCGGATTCATATAATACAGGTCGAAACAAAATTGTCAATTGTAGTATTGACGATAACACCTGAGTGGAATTGCATGATATGATAGATCCAGAGAAAGGTTAAGTATTAGATGGAAAGACCAGTAGGATGAAAATATGGAAATTTGAAGAAAATGCAATGAAAATTAGATTGCATTGGATGAAAAGTATAGGAGAATATTTCACCACATGAGAATATATGAAGGACTGATTATTCCACCTCGAAAAATGATGATTTCATCAAGTAATAGGTGAAACTTATCGAGTACTATCTGACTCAAAAATTTCGCCTCCAAATTTCTATTGATAACAAAATGAGAATCAAAATAGTGGAAGACTACTTACTTTGATGATTTAATTATGGTATGCTGGAAATGAGCACCATTCACTTCCATGCAGTGAAGAACGCTGGTGTATGGGTAGCGAATGTGGAATTTACCTCGAGAATATCATTCTTATCGGACGCATTTGGGAAGTATTCATTCATTCGTTAATTTCTTGTCCGAAGAAGGATACTGACCATGTTTCTTCACCTCAGTCTGGCGCAGATTTTGAACAACGTTGAAATTGTGTCAAAGCGATGGTAAATTTGTAGTAGAATTGAAATGGTGAACTCCTTAGAAGGAAGGGTGGCGATGATGAAATTATTTTTCAGAAATATCGACTCTAAGCGGGTATCCGCTGCTTGAGTATGTGAATGAGACGAAGCGAGGGAAGTGGCTGTCTTAGGTCACGTAGCAATGGATCCGACTCTTAGTATTAGGAAATTGTTCGATCTATCTGGTGTTTCACGCACAAATATTTTGGGAATCCTTAAACGACAAAGTTCCATCCTTTTGAAATACGATTGGTTCAGGAACTGAATTTGGATGATTCCGATCGCCGACTCCAGTTCTGTAGTTCTGTATTATCAATAATCCGAACTACAAGTTCAATGTCTGTTTCTCGGATGAGTGTTCATGATGCCTCAACGGCATTATTAACAGGCATAACTGTCGGTTTTAGTCAGATGAAATTACGAGATTATTTTGTGACGTGCATACTCAGCATCCCCAAGGGCGGATATTTAAGGTAATCACATAATCGGCCTTTTTTATACCCGGTAATCTCACTGGCCAAATTTATTCAGAACTATCAGAGAACGCTATTTATCCAGCCATCATGCAAGTATTGGAGTATGAAGGAGACCATGAAACGATCATTTTTCAACAAGATGAAGCATCTTGTACAACCTGTGCGTCAGTTCTCAGATGGAAATTCTCCTCAGGCTTGGATTTCAAGAAGGGGACATCACCTGCCACGGATCATTAATGAATGCCGTCGAATCACACCAGAAATATTGTACAATGTACCTGAACGTTTTGAAAAAAACTCAATTTACTGCATGGAAGTGAATGGTGCCATTTTCAGCATTTGATAAAGTATTCACAAAAGTACGAAAGCGCTGAACGGACATGACGACTTTTTTTTTATAATTGCCAGTTTGAACTGCCAATAATGGCTAATTGCCACTTCAAACTGGCATTTATCCCTAATTGCCAGTTCAAACTGGCATTTATCTCTGATTGCCGGTTCAAACTGACAATTAGACCTAATTGTCAGTTCAAACTGGCAATTATAAATAAAAAGTCATCATGTCCGTTCAGCGCTTTCGTACAAAAGTAAGTAGTTTTCCACTATTTGAGTTCTCATTTCGTTATTGATGAAAATTTGAGGCGAAATCTCAGGTTCATATGATACTCGATGTGATCTTCAAAATTAGGTATAGCATCATCTCTATTCGAATTCAGGAGCTTTCGCTCACCCGTTAGGTGCTTGAAGTTACGGGGATGAAAAAAAGCGAGAATTTGTTCCTCCTCGAATCAGAAATCGATGTGTCCGAGCTTTCTTTTACTTTTTCTTCCATTTTGAAGCCGAAAAATCCATAAGTGAAGTTTTCGTTGGACTACCATATATATATTTATATATATAAATGTATGTATATATGTATATATATATATATATATACAATTCCTCAGGACCTGGGTACTCAGCATCTGAATCTGATTATTTAATAGGTAGGTATTTATTCTGGATGTTTGTGTGTGAAGCGTATGAACTCTTCTAGAATTTCTATATTTTTCTCTTTTTGGCTGAATCTGCTGGTGAGTCCTTGTAGTCTGCACTCTATGGGTTCTATGCCTGTCAGTTCGTAAAGCAGATGGATGACAGATATGTAGCGGATTATGGGGATGGCGTATTTTAATGATTCTTCTGATAGTTAGTAGTTTCAGAAACACAGTTTCTTCGTGTTCAAAATATTTCGACCAAACTCATGCAGATAGAAAAATAGTGATGATTAATTTCTTCTTTGAACTCATTATCATAATTGGATTCAATTCAGCACAATATGATATCAAACAATGAAATGAATCATTAATCGGCAACGCCCGTCTCTTGTGCCGGATCCGGCCCTCCGATAGCTTCAATCCGGCCCGCGGCAGATTCATACTGATTCCTCAACTACAGCCCGCGACCTGATTGGTCGCCGAAATTGCAGTTCAATCTAAATCCAGAAAAAAAAAATTGGGGAGAAAAAATTCGACTTTCCGTGCCGAAGGTATGATAATTTGTTCGATTTTTGGTATATAATGAGAACAATTATTTCCCCAATAGGTCTCATAAATTTTTGATAATCCATTCCTTTCAGTTCTTGAGAAAATCACTCCTTATAGATGTTGATGTTGGAAGATTCAATAGACATTTTTTTGCATACGAACAATACTGTACCTCAACTGGTTTCTGGATGCTGACAGGATTCGACAAATTGACAGTTTCACCATCTGAAGAACAAATTGCAACAATGTCCTGTCCATTCGATGACAGTTTGGTACTGTCAATACCGATGAATATCTTTTTCAAATGGGTCTGTATCACTTGTTCTTTCGTCGACTGGCCGACGACTTCTAAGACATCATCATCACTGAGAAATAGGAATCTTGCGAATTTCTCGCGTTTTTGCTGGAACAAATATTGAAAGCAGTAGTTGAGGAGTGCTCAGGATAACCTACTGAACGCACGATATTATTTATTGATAACGTATCTAATATGAAATAAATAGTATAGTATTTCCGAGAGATGAGTACTCCGTGGCCATAATGAGAATATTTCGACCATATGAAATATGTTTCTTCATGGGTATATTGAGACATGAATCATGGGTCTTGATTTTGAAAGTAATGAGTTAAGGTGGCTTGAATGGCAGACACTTCACATATCATTCATCAGAAATCAACGATATAGGTAATCAGAAGAAATATCTAGAATCATTCTGAATTGACTACAAGATTATATATATATATTTTAATAACACTGTATAACACGAGAACAATAGTACTGATTATTTCTCACATGGAAACTCGCATAATGATGATAAAAGAATATCAAGCTTACATGTAATGCAGAGCTTTTAATATGCAAGTTCATGCATTGACACTGTCGATATGTAGGGCACGATTGGATATAGGAAGTGGGTGAAATGAGGTAGAACGTCTTGATTCATTTTCGAACATTCCGAAATTCTTTTGTTATGTATTGTTCATATATACAAGGTGTTCAAAGAAGACACGGCAATATTGGAGGGGGTGATTGCCCTGGCCAATTTTTTCAAAAAAAGTTCCCATAAACGTAGGTCCGCATACGCTTAGTTACCGATCTACAGGGTGTTGGATTTCAATTGAACAAGACAGTAAAAACAGGATAATTTGAAAAGAACTTGGGATATTGTAATGAAATATCAGGCGTGTCATAGTATATTACGTAACAAGAGTTGTAGATCGCGTATTACGCACGAAGTGGACACGTAGCCGCGCAGCAGCAATGTGTAACTCAACCAGTGCGTGATTGCGAAACAACTCGAGTTGTGTACTATATTCTTCTACGACCACAAATTCAGTGAGAGACAAAAAATTCGCGCCATACGGGTAATATTTTCATCATCAATATTCGTCAGCAAATTTCATCATTGATGAAAATCGAATTGTGGAAAACCCACAATGATCAAGTTCTAGAAAGGTGAACAAGAGATGAAAGAGGAGAAATTTCGATCAATCGTGAAGTTCGACATCATTAGAACGGCTGTTGACATTTCATCGTACGACGCATACTTTTCGAGTGAAAATTGAAAACCATTTTAGGGCATGTACATGCTATTATACAAAAACCATTTTTTCAATCAAGGGTTTGATTCAAGAATTATTTATCAATTACAAAAATAGTCCATGCGATCATCCAATCATCTCCTCATTGATAGGCGAACTCTCTCAAAATCATCAGGATCGGTTCTGATAGAGTTGCACCCAGCAATGATTCGATTTCTCAAATCTTCTGAATTTTTCAATGAAAAATATCCAGGGGGTTCAAGTCCAGAGATCGCGCAGGCCAGGTCCACCTCTGTCAATCAAATGATGTCCGTATGCTTCTGTTGAGAAATTCCCAGCAACGTGACTAAAATGAGCTGGTGCGCCATCGTGCATGAACCACATTGCATCTCTCACTGCCAATGGTACGTCTTCCAGAAATCAAGGTGGCGTGTGTTTCAAGAAGGTCCGATACACCTCTCCGGTGAGTCTGTCTGGTGGAAATACTGGTCCAATTGGGCAGTCACCCACAATCACAATCTGAACGTTCAAAGAGGATTGATGTTGAAAACGATCTTCAAATTTTCATGTGGATTTCCGTCACACCATGAATGTTTATTATGGAATTCATTATTGCATTCCTTGTGGAAATAGCTTCATCAGTGAATAAAGTCAGTATCAGTAGTTGAGGAATTTGCACCATTTTGCGCAAAAACCATTAACAGAATGCAACACGTGGAGTAAACTCATCAGGAAGAAGTCCTTGAACGCGTTGTATGTGGCATGGATACAACAAATTGTCTTCAAGAATGTGCCAAACAGCCCCATCACTAACATCTGGAGCATCGGCAATCTCTCGAGTAGAAGTACCTGGATCTTCTTCCAACATGTTCAGCACATCCTATTACTGTCCTTGGTTGTCCGGCTGCTCCATTTCGTTTCAATGTGCCTGTTTCAGAAAGGCGTCGATTGAAACGTTCATCTTTCAGGAACAATGCGGTTTGGGAAACATTTTGTATACAACCGCCTTGCTTCATGTGTTTATAAATGAAATGCATGTCGGTTATCTCGGAATTTGTAGTCACGTTCTGAGGAGCATGGTCCCGAAATGAAAAAATTAAATTTAATTCAACAATAATAATGATTTTAATATGTGAACTTCGAACAATAACGAACCGAGTAGTAACTCAATTTAATGTCATTTTTTTACTGTTTAATGTTATATATTTTTACTAATGTCATTGTGTGCCATGTTTCACTGTAACATCGTTGTATTCAACCTCAAAAAAGATCTTCCGTGATGATGGAAATAATCTTTTCCGAAAGCTTGGCTAAACTTCGGAGAGTTTCTCAATTATACATTATTGCATTTCCCAATACATCGGTTTATATATATAAATATATATTTATATATATATATATATATATATATACAGGGTCGCTGATATGTATGGAAACGGTCGATTATTTCCTAAAGTAAGATAGCTAGCGAAAAATGTTGGGATACAAAAGTTGTAGGGTTTTTCAAAATCCATTAGGCTGATGGAAGATCAAGTATACAGGATGAGTCAAAAAGTCAGGACGAAACGAAGTTGCTTTTTCTCTAATGAGACACCCTGTATATTATTCCACATTTCAATTCTGCTCGAAATTCTGAACAAAATTGATGAAGCGCATCATTTCCTGAATTCAACCGATTTCGAGATATCGAATTTTGAAAATAACTTATAATAAATTATCCAAAAATGTCAGTCCATTTAGTTCATAGTCCATCAAGTTACCTTTGAAAGTTTCCAGCTCCATAACAACGCCGCGTCGTTCTTTTGTCTAACAGTGATGATCTTGACAACACATGTCAAAAATACATTTAGTGTAAATAAGTTTCGCGCAAAAATGGCACGTTTAACTAATACTGAGCGTATTGAAATTTTAATGATCATAGGATTCGGTGATAGAAGACGAAGTTGTGACCAAGTAGTGAATATTTTTAATGAATTGCATCCAAATCGGGAACCAATTTCTAAATCAACCGTTTCAAGAACATTGCAGCGTTTTCATGAAACTGGAGATGTCAAAGATCGACCAAAAAGTGGAAGACCAGTAAGCGTTACGAATGAAGAAAATGCTTTGAATGTCATGTTAGATGTGGTGGAAAATCCAATGAATTCTGCCCAACAGAGGGCTTTGAATCATAACATGTGTCGATATTCCATTCAAAAAATTTGCAAACTGCAAAAATTCCATCCATATAAAATTCATTTGGTACAAGAATTGAGTGAAGACGATTTTGATCGTAGAATCGAGTTCTGTGAAGTTATTATGGATAAATTAAGCGAAAATGTCAACTTTGTCAACCACATATTGTTTTCTGACGAATCTACATTTTGTTCGAACGGGCACGTAAATCGACACAACTGTAGGTATTGGTCAGACCAAAATCCACATTGGATGGAGGAAGTTCACACTCAACGGCCACAAAAAGTAAATGTCTGGTGTGGCATTATTGGTGGACACGTCATAGGACCCTATTTTATAAACGGAAATTTGAACTCTGAACGATATTCATCACTTTTACAACAGCATATTATTCCAGAGCTTGGACAATTATTCCCGAATAATAACAATCCCAATTTGCCGGCAGAACAAATATGGTTTCAACAAGATGGGGCTCCTCCACATTTTGGACGTATGGTACGCGCATATCTAGATGGAACTTTTCCTAATAAATGGATTGGACGCAGGAGAGCAATTGAATGGCCAGCTAGGTCTCCCGATATGACCCCACTTGACTTTTTTCTATGGGGTCACATAAAAAATGTAGTCTACAAAAATAGGCCGCCAAATATCGAAGAGTTGCAAGAAAGAATAAGGCATGAAATTTCTACCATTCCTCCTCACATGATTTCAGATTCACTACAAAATTTTGTTCAGCGAGTTCATTACTGTCAGGAGGTAAATGGTAAACACTTTGAGCACCTTAATAAATAGAATTTCAAAGAAGAATTTGTTGTTTATTAAAACTTGTTTTCTCTCTTTTTCCTCCTGTCTTAACTATTGTTTTCATGAAATTTTAAATATCCTGGACATTCATTAAAAAATACATTTTATTGTTTTAATTGCATTTTAATCAACCCTGAACAATTATGCTTTTTTTATTTCCTGTGAAAAATTTTAATTAAATTGTAATCATAATATCCACATACTCCACCTTTTGCGACTTTCATAATAAATATGCATCATTTCGTGCTTTTTCTTTGATAAATTTGAGAGTAGTAAGAAGTTATTTTCAAAATTCGATATCTCGAAATCGGTTGAATTTAGGAAATGATGCGCTCCATCAATTTTGTTCAGAATTTCGAGCAGAATTGAAATGTGGAATAATATACAGGGTGTCCCATTAGAGAAAAAGCAACTTTGTTTCGTCCTGACTTTTTGACTCATCCTGTATACTTAATTTTTCATCAGCTTAATGGATTTTGAAAAACCCTACAACTTTTGTATCCTAACATTTTTCGCTAGCTATCTTACTTCAGGAAATAATCGACCGTTTCCATACATATCAGCGACCATATATATATATATATATATATTTATATACAGACTCTCTGACAAAAAACGCCCCAAGCCATAGCGCCGTTATTCATCATTAGATTTTGAAAAACAAGAAGGCAAATGGAATGATATATCAGATACTACAAGGTAGCACTAAAATTTTTTTTTTTAAATTCCAACTCTAACGACGGCGATTGTAAACTTTTTTTTTCAATATTTCCAAAATAGAACGAAATATGAATAATAATCAACTGACCGACATGATACAAACGAATGCGGTAGTTTGATGAGGATGTTGAATTTGAAGTTCTTCTCAGTGTAGAAGAAAATCCAAATCGGATAATAAATAGCGGCGCTATGGCTTGGGGCGTTTTTTGTCAGTGAGCCTGTATATATACATACACAGAATTGATCGAAATTATGGTGAGAATATAATATGCATAGCTGATGATAGTATCACCAATTGACGTCACTGTCAGATCAGTGTCATGTTCCAAAATATACTCATACAAGAAGACATTCCACTGAAACATATAAATGGTAAGAAAGCGTGGAACAGTTGCAAGCAGAAATTAGAACGATCATAGTTACATAAGCGATTCACGACATATCAATCGCGCAAGTATCGACACAACATCAATGTGTGATCGTCGAGGTCTCCATGTACGGTTACCTACATTGGATAATCATTCAAGAGGCGGCTGTGTATGGACAAGCTTCCTGTGATTTTTTTTCTGTTCCTAATCACCAACTCACACTAGAGGTCGTGAAAAAATAGATATAGGAGACACACAACGATTTTTTAGTCTCACCAGCGGAGCGCATATTGGCACGTCACTGGCTATTTTTGATGAAAAACATAGAACGGCACTTGATCATTCCTTGTTCAATTGTGGAGAAAAAACGTCTGTTGACATTTCATCGTACGACGCATACTTTTCGCGTAAGAAATGAAAACCATTTTGAACCATGTACATTTTTCCTGAACATTCCAGAAATATTTGCGAACAACTTGACTAGAGATACCTGCTTCATTCACTGTATTCGAAAATCAAGAATGTCAGTATTATTTGAATGCGTCTCGTGATTGATAATTTTGAATCCGTCAAATTTCTTCCATTCGTCAAGGTATTATGAATCACTATATGAATGCCGAAACGCCTTTCTGAAACAGGCACATTGAAACGAAATGGAAGAGCCGGACAACCAAGGACAGTAAGAACGGTAGCGCTGGAATAGGATGTGCTGAACATGATCGAAGAAGATCCAGGTACTTCCACTCGAGAGATTGCCGATACTTCAGATGTAAGTAATGGGGCTGTTTGGCACATTCTTGCAGACAATTCGTTGTATCCATGCCACATACAACGCGTTCAAGCACTTCTTCCTGCTGAGTTTCCTCCACGTGTTGCATTCTGTCAATGGTTTTTGAGCAAAATGGTACAAATCCCTCAACTTCTGATGCTGATCTCATGTACCGATGAAGAGTTTCACAAGAAATGCAATAAGAAATTTGAAGATCGTTTTCAACATCTGTCCTCTTTGAACATCTGGATCGAGATTGTGGGTGACTGCCTAATTGGACAGGTATTTCCACCAGGCAGACTTACCGGAGAGGTGTATCGGAACTTGTTGAATCACACGCCACCTCGATTTCCGGAAGACGTACCATTGGCAGTAAGGGATGCAATGTGGTTTATGTACGATGGCGCACCAGCCCATTTTAGTCACGTTGCTTGGAACTTCTCAACAGAAGCATACGGAAATTGTTTGATTGACACAGGCCTGGACCTGGCCTGCACTTTTCCTGAACTTGAACCCCCTGAACTCCATTGGAAAATTCAGGAGATTTGAGAGATTTGATCTTGAAAGAGTTCGCCAATCAATGAGGAGATGATTGGAACTTGGTCACTATGAACAATTCTTGTAATTGAGAAATAGTTTTTGAAATAAACCCCAGATCGAAAGGGTTCCTGTATAATAACATGTACATGCCTCAAAATGGTTTTATGTTTTTCACTCAAAAAGTATGCGTCGTATGATGAAATCTCTACAGCCGTTCCACTACACAATTGAACAAGGAATGGAAAACAATGTTTTATTTTCAGAGAATCCAGTGCTGTCCTATGTTTTTCATTAAAAATAGCCAGTGACGTGCCGATACGCGTGCCGCTGGTGTTACTGAGAAATTGTTATTTATTGCAAAAAATGCATCTCTCCCATATCTATTGACACGCCCAATATTTCTTCACAATATCTCAAGTCGTTTCCAAAATATCCTGTTTTTACTGTTTCGTTCAATGAATCTCCAACACCCTGTAGATAGGTAACGAATAGTATGCGTTCAATATTGCCGTTCCTTCATTGAACACCCTGTATATATATCTGTATATATTTTATGATATGAATGATATGAAGAGTGTCCTCTATTCAAAATACACTTTAGAATACACTGAACTTTTCAATTTCGAATGATACTGAATGTTCTGAAAATTGAAGAACCTATGAAAAACAGCCATCATGGAAATGAATGATGTTCAGTACCTCTGGTTACATTAAAATCATACAACGATATAAAATGTGGACATTTTGTGACTCCTCCAAGGCATTTGACTGACAAATCCACAATAAAAAGTGGAGTCCCTCAAGGGACAGTACTGGGACAAGTATTATTTCTGTTATACATTCATGATTCAACGAATTTTATGACTGCAAAATGTAATACAGAACCAATAAGAATCAATAATGGCACAATCAAGAATGAGAGTGGAAATGAATTTCTTGGCATCCAAATTGATTCGACACTGAAGTGGGAATGACATATCCAGCAACCATCTAGAAACATATCAAGTGGATCCTATGCTTTCAAGATAACCACAAATGAGTTAGGAATTAGAGCAGCTAGACCAGTTTATCATGCTCTTGTAGAGTCCCTCCTGATCTATGGAGAACTTTTCTCGGGTGCATGTTTTGATTAACAATTCAAAACAATATTCATACTACAGAGAAGAGATGATATATCTTCGTAATGCAAATCGGAATGATTCATGCAAACAAGTATTCTCACAACAACGCATATCTTTGGGATAGTACACATAAATATTCAGAGCAACACAAAATAACTCGCGAAAGTCATGCCTATAATACTAGGAAAGGTATCCAACATCTACGTCTACCAATATCAAACTCACCACTTATCAAAAAGTGTTTCATTTATAATGGGCTCTGAGCTTCATGATATACCAAATATTATCAAATCTACCATATATCAACCCATTTTCAAGAATACTATCAAAACAATATTACTTACTACACTCTAGAGAAAATTTCTGATCTCTAGCATGCTGTTCATTTACTGTCTGTAGGTTCATGAAGTTTGATTTATTTTCCTCCATATTGTATCCAGGGTTCATGATTATACATGGTTGGAATGAAGTATGAAACCGAAAGAATATCTTCTGAACGAACGTTATTCATGAAAATCTGCAGGTGAGTGCAATGGAACAAAATGCATCTGATGTACATTTTTTTGTTGATAATATTCTTTCGGTTCAACCGGATATGCCATCAGCTTCTTGAATTCAAATGAGACACTCTTTATATTTCCACAGATTTGAAAGAACTTGTTATTTTGAATTGATACATACTGAGTTCGAAATGAAATGATTTGTAAAAACGAGGAACATTGGTTATTAACTCTAGTCAACCTCCTTTGAGTTTCTTGCATCAGAGCAACAAACTATTCAGATAAACTAATTGATGTTGTTTGTGTGCATAGTAATGAATAAACAAGTACTCTTTTATTTGCTAATTGACGGAAATGAATTTTACAATCACCATAACCAATCATCATCAAAATTTCAATACGCTCTTTTTCACTTAATTGAACCATCCTAAATTATACAATTTGTAAATTGTACGTTCATTTAATATTGATAATAACATATAGAATGTGTTAATCTTTTCATCATGACCGTTATCATAATTCATTATTATTTTTTCACAATTTGTATGCTCTCGCTATCCATCTATTAACAAATGTTGACTTCTCTTAACTTAATCTCATGTGACGTGATATTTTTTTATATTCAATTTTGTGTGAGCTTTGTTACAAGAATGTACGTTCTTACAAAAATAAATACTTGACTTGACCTGACTTTTGAAAAATAGAATTGAAAATGCAGGTCTGTATTTGATAATCACAAATATGATTTGATTGAATCGTCCGATACTTTATACAGGGTGGGGCATCGTATACGACACGGTCTCTATGTGGAAAACCATACAATATCTACAACTTTGCATGAATTTCACCTAAAACTATACTCAATTCCTGACCTCTACGTACCATCCTTACAAAACTTTTTTGGCCTTTGACAAGCTAGACCATTCGATATCACTGGGAAAGTTAGGCACTTTTGGGTTCAACCAAGATCTCATAACATTTTTCGCGAGCTATCTTCAAAACAGGGCAATATCTGTAGAGTATAGAGGTCACAAATCCTATGAGTTCGAGGCAACTAGCGGCGCTCCTCAAGGAAGTAACTTAGCTCCACTACTCCTCGCTCTATTTCTCAATGATATCGGTGACGTCATGGAAAGCAACTTCTTACTATTCGCGGATGACATGAAAATCTTCAGGGGAATCGAAAATGCCGAAGATTGTTTCCTCCTTCAACAAGATCTGAGCAATCTTTATGAATGAAGTACATTACAATATCTCTGCGTCACAACACCAACTTATTTAACTACTCAATCAATGAAACTCCGCTGCAATACGATCAGCACATCAAAGATCTTGGAATTCACTTCAACGATAAATTGAACTCTTTTGTACATATCACAAAAACTATTCCATCAGCCAAAAAAATGCTAGAATTCATCTTTCAAAACTGCATAGATTTTGCAAATATAAAATGTTATACTACCCTATTTAATGCATATGTCAGGTCCAGAATCAAATATTGCTCACTAATATGGTCCCCAAATCATTCTATATATATTGAACAAATAGAAACGGTCCAAAAAAAAAAACAATATCCTCTTGAAACGCTTTGGAATGCTTTCACTCAGAGAACGGAAAAATAATTTTTCGTGTATTTTTCTGTATCAGCTGATCTACAACCTCGTAGACTGTCCAGGTCTGACCGACCAACTGAACTTCTATGTACCAAGAATTACCAGCAGATCCGAACAGACTTTTTACATTCCAGTCCTGTGAACTAATATCATGGCAAACTCACGAATAAACCCAATGTGTAGTAATTTCAACACACTTTGTAAGAAATCTGATCCATTTCTATGCTCACTGAACCAATTCAAATCACATTAAAAGTCCACAACTAAAAAGATGACAGATACTACAAGTAAAATGTTGCACACGTATCACAATAATAGTCTTGAGCTATCCTGTAATTGGGTGTCCGCCTGTTTGGACAATTTTTTGGACATTTATTCATTCATTTATATTTCAGAATTCCTTTCAACTAGCAATTTACAGGGTGTTCCATAAAAAAGATACATATCGAAGTTATATTTTTCCAGACTGAACACCCTATATTCTTTGTCTTTTTTCGATTCCGTAGCTCAAATGGAGGTGAGTTTCTTCAATGTTCATACCTATCATTTTTCGTTTTCGAAATCTTTGAAGGATTGGTAAATTGTATGGTACATGAAGATAACTTTTATTCGGCTTCATGCATATTTTCGATGTGGAATGTGTGTGGATGTGTGTGTGATGTGGATGTGGATCAAATCAAATCAAATCAAATCGATCTTTATTCATTCAAAGACCCAATTGGGGTGTAGAAAATGTCAAGGATACAGGCATATGCGTATATATGTATATATATAAAAAAAAGAAGAAATAGAAACTCGAGAAATAAAAACTCGAGATGGCCAATGAGTAAGTCACAGTGGTAATAAAAGATGAAATGCAATAAAGTACAAAACAATTAAATGACAAAACATGTTAAAATCATTCAAAAAATTCATTAATGTTATAAAACAGATTCCTGTGTAAAAATTGTTTCATTGAGTTACGGAAGTTGAAGTGAGTAGTTTGATTTCTGATGTCTTCGGGTAATTTATTATAAACCCTTATTCCAGTTGAGAGTGGTCCATTTGACGTTATCTGGAGATTATCATGATTTGGGTAGATGGAGTGGTTATTTCTGGTTTCATAGGAATGAATATCCATATGCCTAGGAAGAGTATTTCTAATTTTGTGAATATAACAGGCAACTTCCATTATGTACAGACAAGCCAAAGGCAATATATTCAACTCAGCAAATACAGGTCTACAGGAGTGTCTGGATGATATGTTTTTTATTGCTCTCAAAGCTCTTTTCTGGATCAAGAATAGATACTGTGCAGCTGTTGAATTTCCCCATAGTAGAATGC
Source organism: Gastrophysa polygoni (assembly GCA_963576655.1). NCBI lineage: Eukaryota > Metazoa > Arthropoda > Insecta > Coleoptera > Chrysomelidae > Gastrophysa > Gastrophysa polygoni. The sequence continues at coordinate 29,923,256 of OY755082.1, forward strand.
CATAGAGTAAAATAGACTGGATTTCGGCAAAGTAGAAGTTTCTCAAACAGTGTATATCAACAACCTTCCATAGACATCGAATCTGGTATATTTTCATATTAATTTTTTTGACTGCACTAGTTATATGCTCATACTAACTGAGATCATCTTGCAATGTTATGCCTTAAAATTTGGTTTTTGATTTCTCGGTAATATTTAATTCCTCAAATTTAATTAGGAGGGGGTTGTACATAATTCTTTGTCTAGTATGGAATACCAGATACTCAGTTTTTTCGATGTTGAGATACAATTGGTTTGCCGAAAACCATTCGCCCAGCTTAGCAAGGAGATGGTTGCATGCTAATTCATTTGATTCACTACATTCTTGGGAGACTAAAAAAGATGAGTCGTCCGCATAAAGTGTGATGTTATAGTCAGGTAGGAATTCAACTATATCAGCAATAAATAAAGAGAATAGTATCGGTGCTAGGACACTCCCCTGTGGAACACCCATTTCCACTAGGGAGGTATCTGAGCTGTGCTTGCTGACAGACTCATCAACTTCTTTGGAACATATTTGTACAAACTGCGTTCTGTTAGAGATATACGATTTAAACCAGTCAGCTGCAGTTCCTCTCAAGCCGCAAAGCCATAGTTTATGCAGCAATGCATTGTGAGGGACGCAGTCAAATGCTCGGCTCAAATCGCAGAAGATACCTACTGGTGATTTTCTTTTATCAATCTCTAACAAGACATTGTTGTGAAAGTCAACTGTTGCAGTGGTAGTGGATTTTCCCTTGCGAAAACCATGTTGTTGGTCAGGTATCAGATTATATTTGTCAATGAAAGGAATGAGTCTGTCAAGCATGCAATATTCGGTCACTTTTGCAAATGGGGAAAGACCTGAAACTGGTCTATAATTCTCAATGCAGGTTCTCTCTTTCTTTTTGTACACCGGAGTGATCTTTGCTGATTTCAAGCAATTTGGAAATACACCCGTTGTGAAAGAATGATTTACTAAGTGGGTCAAGATGCTAGCTAATTCTTCCCCACATGCTCTAATTAAAGCGGAAGGGATTTCGTCTGGGCCTGTAGACATTTTATTTTTCAACTTTGAGACAATCACTCGCATTTCGGCCTCTGAGAAAGGTATCAAGACAATGGAGTTCATATTGCTTTTACCTGAAAATTCAAAATTCACCGAACGTTTTATGGACTTCACCACATTTTTAGGAGCCTCAGTAAAGAAAACATTGAAAGTATCTGCTATGATCTTAGGGTCAGTAATTTCATGGTTATTATTAATAATTTTCATGTTCGGGCTGTATGATATTTTGTTCCTGAGTTTATTTATGATTTCCCAAGATGCTTTATTTTTGTTTTCAGATTCCTGAATAAAACAGCTGTAGAAGGTTTTTTTGGTCGTTTCGACTAACTGCATATGTTCAGCTTTCTTTATTTTATAGTGATCTTTGAGTTCTTCATATTGCTTTTGCAAAATGAAGAGATCCCTCAGGTTTTCACTGGAAGTTTTCATGACGGATGATACCCACGATTTCTTATTGGTTTTACCATTCCTATTCGACAATGGAAAACATACATCAAATATTTCCCGAAATTTCATAAAAAATTGGTTGAATTTATCACTACAGTCATGCAAATCATAAACTTCGCTCCAGTTTTCAGCTTTCAGTGTATTCGCAAAGAGTTTTTTATTAGTGGAATTGAAATTACGTTTCTGCATTTTCAAAGTATTATCACTTGTATCAGTATGAAGTTCAATTACTGAATTCACCTTAACGGTTATGGATTTGTGATCCGAAATGGGGGTATCATCTATGGACGTAACTACTTCATTATCTACTTTTGTGAAAGCATTATCAATTCTCGTACTAGTAGTTGAACTCACTCTAGTATTTTCAAACACAACATCATGCAACCCAAATTGCGCCATTATATTGAGGATCTCATTAGCTTCAAATGAAGGAATGTTAAAATTTATGTTGAAATCACCTGCTATCCATAGAAGTGCATCCCTAGTGAATACTGAATTCAATACAGCCTCCAACCCGTCCGTGAACGTTTGGAAATTGCCTGTTGGAGCTCTGTAAATGCAAATAAGAATATGGAGTTTTTGGTTGAAGCTCCATTTTACACCGCAAACCTCAAAGTCTTGTTCGATACAATGTTTCATCACATTTACCGGTTCAACAGTCAGATCCTTCCTGGCCCATATGGCACATCAACCACCTCTCAGAATCTTTCTACTGTAATGACTAATGAAGTTGTATTCATTTATCGATATACTACACACTTCATCTTCCTTTGCCCATGTTTCAACAAGAGCAATAAAATATGTATTCGAACCATTCAATTCTACCTCTATCAAGTTATTCTTATTATTGACACTACGGATATTAAGATAGTATAAGAAATTTATGAAAGAAACACATTTATTTATGTTAGCATGTCTGGGTTCTTCCTTCTTCAATTTTTCGTCTAAGGTTGAAGAGTGTTGATCTGGAATTCCTTTTTTTTTCCTCAGTTGAAGTCCTGTGTTTGAGGATTCAATTGAAAATTTGAAACCTCGGCACCGCCATTCCTGATTCGATCAAGATATTTTTCCTCTTTTCGAAAATCGAATCGGCGTACTGCCACACCCCCGGGCCAAAAATTATTTGTATAGACTTGTCTTTCATTTCATAATTTAATCCAATTTTGAAGAATTTATTGTCTTTTACTTTTTTAAATGGATTTATTTCTTTTATGTGGAACTGGCCGCCGCCAATTTTTTTTCTGCTAAGATATTTTCTTATAATTTCTTCTGTGACATGATCCTTCACCCTGGATACAAAAAGCCATACTTTTTTCTCCGGGGGATCTCTGCCAGCAAAACCGTTTTTTTCGTCCTCTTCACTTAATTGTGCTTCACCTATCTGTGTTTTCCTGTTTTTCTTATCAACACCATGTTTTGGTTGTGAAGAATTTGATCCCCCTGTAGGTATTTCCTTTTCATCACTATTTATATTAATCAGGTGACTCATCACGGAGACTTGTTTATCTTGGAGTTTTTGCTGGTCGCTGGATTCTGCCTTTTTTCAATTCTTCGAATGGGGTTTTTTGTTGTTTTATTCTCAGGTGTATGAATTGGTTGTTCCTTATCGTTTTTTGTGGAGTTCGGTTTTTTATAGGTTGTGTTGCTTTTATTGTCATTTGATTTTGACGGAGTACTTTCCAAATATGAAATTTTTTCTTTCAGCAGTGTTATGAGATCTTCCTTATCGGCGATTATGGTGTCCTTGCCTTTTATTGTCTGTGTCAGCAACCGAATCGTTTCTAGGAGATACTGATCCTCGGTTACACCCACCTCACTGTCCATCTGGTTTTTCTCTTTCATAATTGAAGATTCACAACACGTTTTTATTCGTGAAGCACAACTGTTGTGATAAACTGCATCACAATTTAGACAGTTTGCACCTTTTGTTACATTTCTCTTACAATATTTACAGGTTTTCTTTAGCACATCTGAAGTGTCCTTGTCACTATCGGCCATCTTATCATACAGGGTACATACATCATACATACATACATACATACATACATACATACATACATACATACATACATACATCATACAGGGTGATAACAAAATTATGGTTGGAAACTTACAATTTATGAAATTGAGAAACTGTTATTTCAAATGGCACACCCTCTAGTTAGTTACATATTCTGACGAAGAATTTGATTTCCTTCCGAACTGTATCATGGTTCCTATACCTAAACCCAATAAATTTCTAGATTGGCGATTTTATTCAAATTGGGGATTATAATTCATCATATCCATTCTCGAGTCGTTGCATTTGGACATTTCGAAAATTCATCTCGTGATTATATATATAGTTCTCGAAAAAAATTACACAAGAAGAAAAAATTTCAATGAACGAATGAATCAAAAGCTTGTGGAAATCACCCATTCTAAAAGTGGTCCAAGTATTTTCAAGGAAAACAACTCGACTGACTTGGTGATTTTTGTTTGTTTTCTCTGAATAAATTGAAGTAAATGGTCAAAATGACTTCCATTTTCTTCTATACACAAATGTTACCTGTTCTCGAAGGATCTTTCAACATTCAATAACATTTGTGGATTCACGGTTTGAGAAGCAGCTGTGTGGCTGGGTGTCGTAAACAATATTTTCTATGTATCCTCATGAAAAAATCGATACAGGTCAATCCGGGGACCTCAGTGGCCAATTTTGCGAACCGCTTCTCCCTATCCATCTATTTGGGAAACGTGTGTCTAGAAATTCCCTGAAATTCTGTTGGAAATGTGCTGGAGCTCCATCCAATCGTAACCACATCTGATGCTGTATGATATTCAAAGGCACATTTTCAAGAAGTTCAGGCGTAAAAGTCTGAGGAATTTTCGTCCATTCAAAATTCCATCAAAAAAGTAAGGACCTATTACTTGGGACCCAAGAATTCCCCACCCCCCCCACACGTTAATAGACCATCTATGTCGATGATCAACTGTGCGGAAGAAATGAGGATTCTCATCACTATTATAATGGAAATAATGTCTGTTCACTAGGCCGTTGTTATGAAAAGTTGTTTCATCAGAAAACAAAACTAAATCGATAAAGTGTTCATCTTCACCTGATCTGTCCAAAACATAAACACAAAAATCAACTCGGCGATGAAAATTCATCTCATAAAGTTGCTGGTGTATCTGGATATGGTATGGATGGTATTTATATTTCTTCAATATTCTTGATATGCGTCGTCTGCTGATACCTGTTTCTCTTTCAATTTCTCGTTGGCTGGTATGAGGGTCTTCTATGACAGATCCAACCACGAGGAACTCATTTCCTTCATTATCTGCAATGGCTTTTATAGAATATCTCTTCGCATAAGATACAGTTCCAGATCTCCGAAATTCTCACAGTAATCGTTCGAATACCTTCCAATTCGGATGAGTGATGTCTGGATATTTTTAAGCGTATACTCTTGACGCTAAAAGGCAATTTTCATGATACTCGCCAATTATTAGAAGCATATTAATTTTCCGTCCATAGGATAAGACTTCATTCTGATTAATTCGCCAGTAAAACTTATCAAAATTGCATTCTCAAACCGAACGCTTAGTTGACAATTAACAAACAAATTTCGCATGACACCAGAGTCCTAGCCGCCTTGGATTGATTCGAAGAAAGTGATAATAAAATCGCCAATTTCTATCAATGTATTGGGTTTAGCTACGAAGAACAATTATACATGTCGATAGGAAATCAAATTCTACGTCAGAATATGTTAATTACTACAGGGTGTGCCTTTTGGAATAACAAAGTTTTTCAACTTCATGAATTGTAAGTTTCCAACCATAATTTTGTCATAATTATGATTTTCCTCATTGAAATATGAATGAAGGTATATTCATAATCTTTTTCCAAACAATTGAGCTATCATGAAGGTTCAAACTCATTCATAAAGCCAAATAAAAATTATCTTCATGTACCATACAATTCACCAATTCTTCAAATATTTCGAAAACGAAAAATGATAGGTAAAGGGAACATTGGGAAAACTCACCCCCATTTGTGCTGCGGAATCCGAAGAGGACAAAAAATATAGAGTGTTCCATTCAAAAAAATATAAGTTCTATATGTACTTTTTTTATGGAACACCCTGCATATCTCGAAATGATTCGGAATTGTACTTGAATGAATTCTCTATCCAGCCAGTCAAAAAGAATACTGAAATATTGTATGGTTCTCCACATAAGGACCGTGTCGTATACGATGCCCCACCCTGTATATCATTTTCTTCCATAAACCGTTAGGTAACTATCTGAAGTTGCATCCGTCAAGTCTGATTCTTGAGAGATGGAATGAAATAGTTATCTTCTTCTTTCAGTGAGGCATTCATGAAATTGCACAAAAAAATAAGATTTGGCAGTTTGGTAGTAAACGATTATAAGAAGAAAGTCGACACAAGAATTTCAAAAAAAAACTTTATATTGGATTTTTTGATGTTTCGTAATTATGCTTTTTCTGATAGTACTATTTCATCAGTGTTAGAAGTTCACGGCCTCTCTCTACAATAAATTCGTAGATTGAAAAAGAAGTTCATACTCCTATTGATATGAAAATGAACAAATATTGATTGAATGATATTGAATGAATTGATTATTTTCACAGAGGATATCCACTTCTGATGAGGTAGCACTTACTACACTCTATAAGTATTTCTAGATTGCATTTTGGAATTCATTCAATTTGTTTCATTGGAATCTGTTGAAATCAGGTCCTGAATAATCTTTGAGCTCAACAAACTGCCAACTAGCAATGACTGAATCAACATATATCCTCTTGTAATAATATCAAAATGTTTTCAAAAATATCAATCAGTTAATGTAGATATTTTACCTTCAGGAAGTTGTCTAGACTATTCTGACATCTAGAAAGCTGATCCGTGATCGTTTCCAACAAAGACCAGATGTTTGAATACCGACACAAAGCTGCAACCCTTGAATCCTTTTCGATGTAATTCAAAATGTGTCGAAAATCTCGATCGATTCTATCGAATATAGATTTCTCTTGTGTCAAAGTACCGTTACCAAATATTGGTTCTAAATATAACCATCTGAAACACACATGCTCGAAATCATCATGATATCAACATGATCAGAAATATCACTTCTTCTGGATCTGTGCGAGTGCAACCAGGTGATGGTCGAGATCGCCGAATTTAGTTTCCCACATTGTCACTTTTTCGAAGAAAACATCAAAATCAGCCGAGTTCTTCAGCGATTGTAGAAGGCTTCGATTATCTCCAATCTGTGGAGAGGGATGAGAATTTATCACGGAACTTTCATCGTTTTCAGAGAAGATTCGAAGTCACTTCATTCAACAGATATTTCTGTATGGACCTTGGAGTTATGGAAATGTATTTAGATTGATCATGAGTTCATGAAAATCAGGTGAAACTGTATTATCTCACCCTTGGCCAAGTTACGATATTATCTGGACAAATCAACGGCTTTGCCAAATCGTTGAGAACCGATTAGGTTTTTTGCTTGCGCGAGGATCGAATGTCTTATCTGTCGAAAATGACGAATATACCTACATGAGCTATTCATTATCTACGAATGATTTCCAGTATTTTTAGGATTGATCATCTGAGATTCTGAGGATGGGGTATCTATACGAAGTTCAAACATACAGTGTGTCCCAAATTAGATGCTCACCATTGAAATCTCGGGAACTATAAGTGACAGAGAGTCGAATTAGTTAATGAGGTTGTAGGAAATTCGATTATGAATCAGAATCCGTCATAGGCCCCATTTTGAACGATGACAAATCTGAAGTGAGCATTCCACATCGAAATTTTCAGGATTTGTTCCGCTTATCGCAGAACAACTAACATGCTTTTATTCTGACGGTTCCAAGAATATCTCATACCCTCTCATTCAAGATGTTGATTCATCGAATTGAACAAGTCATTGCGTCATTGAAAGGGTTCGTTCATATTAGAAAATCATCAAATTCAGATGCGCTCGCGATTAATGAATAAATTGCTAACATGAAGACTCATTTCACATAGTGTTATTGAATTTGTAACCATTGTATCATGACATTTTTATTCCCATTTGTGAATCGAATTTGTTTTTCATGTTCGTACATTTCACAGGGTGATACCACCTTTGAATGTGAAGATTCATTCAGTGGGTTATCCCCAACAAATAGAGTGTGATCCAAGTGGGATCTGAAAAAAAAAATAATGATAATATTCGGAAATATGAGTAGGCATTATTGGTGAATAATCTCAAGATATCAAAAAATATAATCGATCTCATTAGATTTCCATGGTGAATTAGTTCTCTTAGCACATTATCTTGTGGGTTTTACTTTGAAAAAAAAATCCATCAATCTACTTGGATTGGAACGACACAACATCTTCAAGTGTATCAACTGGAGACCAACATCATAAGCTAACATAAAAAGCTAATTCAATCGGCCAAAATAGCGCCTATAATGGTTGTTATCTATCACTTGGGAATTAGACATTCTGGAAAAAATACGATTATGTCACTGGAAAGATCTAAAGGAAGTAACCTGAGTGTTGAACTCCCAACTCCATGCGCTCAACTATTTCCAAGATATTCAGCAAGAACAAATATACAAACTTTCATTCTATCCATATAACTGAAAGAAGATCTCAGTTACTCCTAATTTCTCGACGAATTCAATCCCAGTATTGAATTTTCAACTTTCCATCTTTTGAATTTGTCGACACTCAATGTTTACTCATTACCTCATTCAAAATTTCTTTGAAATCTTGCACCAGAGCAATGTCCTCGTTCCGGGAATCTTTCTGAGGCACCATTGAAAATCTACAATGAACATCCCAGTGATCCAATTCTGCCAATGCTTGCCTCACCACTATTTCACTCGCAGCTTTCTTCGATATCAACTGTAAAATCATGGAAAATATGCGGAAATCTCAAATTGATTAGACAAAATTTTTGATCAATTGATTGTAACTAGGTGTGGAATAATTCATCGATAATCATCGATGGTATACAGTGTGTACGATCTCAAACCGCAACACCTTCTTCATTTGAAACCTGTTGACCGATTATCAAATACAAATTTTCTCTGACGTGTTACTCAACGAGCTTTCTTCGAAAATATTGACAGTTTGGATAATATATCCCAACCGTTCCAATCGCAAACACGATAATGATAGTATTTTCATAGTGAAAATTGTATTTTCATAACATCGCCTGGAAGTTTTTCGACCATCTATCGCTTGTCGCGTCACAGTCGGCCGCGGAGTAGGATTTAGGACAAAGACACACGAGGCGCATTTTCGCCGAGCGACTGCCGCTCGGCTGCCGACACAGCATAGTTCTTATTCTAATATACATGACCGCACACACGAGGCGCAAAATATTGGTATCTCTGGCCACAGCTCTGGGGAAACGCGCGTCACATCATCTTGACCATGTGCCGCCCATCGCGCCTAGTCACGCTCGTCGCGCTTGGTGAACGCTCGACGCGTCGTGCATTGGTATTCAATATAGCTGCACAGACGAGGCTGCATTCTCGACCATTCGAAGTCGTTGCGTGTTGCCAAATATTTCATATTGTTTGTGTGTCAGTTTCACGATGATGAGTGACGATGAAATTGATTTGGAAAGATGGATACTAGCGATTCAAGAACGGCCTGCGATATGGAACATGAGAGCGAGAGAATATCCTGACAGGATAAAAAAAAAGGAGCTGGGAAGAAATAGTTGATATATTTTCGAAATAAAATGCTACGAAAGAAGAAAAACAAATTCTGGATGAGTTGTATAAACATTATCAATCTATCGATACCTACAGGGTGTTTCCGAAATTGGAGCATTAAATGAAATCGAACTGCACGATATTTTGGGTTCACAATGTTCGGAAAAATCGAGATTCACTACCTGATTCTGAAAGGGTAGTTGGGGCGCGATTTGATAATCCAAAATACATTTTTTCCCGACACAAATTAGTTATCTCATTTCATTCTGTTTTTTCATATCCTATTACTAATTTCATTTATTGTCCCAATTTTGGAAACACCCTCCATATGTACTAAATAGCTGAAAAAATGGAAGTATGATGTGAAATAGCAATACCGACTCAAATATACTTATCCTGCTAATCTAATGGACTGACATTAACAAAGTAATTTTGGAACAAATCTCTTGTGTCTAGTGCTCTAGGGTTGCCCCTACTTCTGCCATCTCTGTTGAGATTATTAATGCAACTTAATGATGCCGTAAAGTCATCGCTACGAATCCCGTCTCTTTTTCTGACATAGTTATGAAGTGTACAGGCTGCTTTGATGATTTTTTCTGCTGAATCTATATCAATATTCAAAGGCCGATGAAAAATTATCCATTCATCTGCCAAAATACTGAAGGAGCATTCAATATACCGCCGTGCTCTTGAAAGCCTATAGTTGAAAATTATTTCTCAATATGTTAGGTTTTTCCCGCCATATGACCTCGATAAATTTTGGGACAGAGGAAAAGCTTCATCACCTTTGATAACATATAGATATTTTATATCACCATTCCCTATAGATTTTGGAGATCGAATTTCGAGTGAATTATTCATCATTCTTTCAAACAACTGCGAGTTCAACATCAATAAATTTGAATAAATAATTACTGTCACACATAGCAAAGAGTACCATTGAAAAATAATTTTTGTAGTTGTAAAACATTGAACCGCTATCAGAAGGTTTAATAAGTCTGATGTGTTTTCCATCGATAGCTCCTATTGTAGAAATCATAGTTATCAGATTCGTTGTTTGCAATTGTTCTCGAGTAACTATTCATAACAAGACAGATTTAGATTTTTATATATGTCAAGAATTGATTCCTCTTATTCTGATCATTGTACGATATATTCATATTGAATAAAAGTTCCCCATATAAGTGACCATAGTTGGTGATTTTTCTACATTTGGCGACCGTGACAGGACAAGGAGATAGGTAGAAGTCATGGAGAAACTAACGAAAGCAAGAAATGTTCACAGACTGTCTTTCATCCGACAATATGATTCGATAATGAAGAAGATCGAGGAGAATAGTTATAATGTAGTGGAATTCAGAGCCAATCTAAGAAGTTTAGATACCAGATATGAAGAAATCAGTGCATTGGACAAAGAAACGTTTGATTTCATGCTGGAGAATAGAGTTTCAGAAGAAGAACTATCGATAGAGTGTGAAGATGCCGATGAATATTCAGCGAAATAACATCTAGTGAGGGAGCGAATTATTCTATTAGAGAAGAAACAAACTGATGAAGGTTCTCAATTCAATTATAATGCAGCAAGACGATTCAAGATGCCACAATTGGAGCTCAAGAAATTTGGTGGCGATCTTCAAGATTGGTTGCATTTTTGGGGCTTATTCAAAAAATTCGATGAAGATCACACTATCGACAATGAAGATGAGTTCAACTATCTGATGCAGTGTACGGAATCCGGTTCTAGAGCTAGAAGAATCGTGGAGAGTTTTCCACCAACAGCTGGAAACTACTCTAAAGCAATTGATGCCTTGAAAAGCCGTTCTGGAAGAGAAGAACTGCTGATCGAAATGTTTATCAGAGAGTTGCTGAGCCTAGTAACGAGAAATACTTTGTCATTGCCAATGTTGTACGACAAGTTGGAAGGTCAGCTACGCGCTTTAGAGTCTCTTGGTGTCACAACAGATAAGTGTTCATCAACTATCTATCCGCTGGTGGAGTCGTGCTTACCTGAAGAAGTAATTAGAGTTTGGCAGAGATCTATCACCTCTACAGAAGCGAAATCGAAGGACAAGCTAGAAAACCTGATGATTTTCATTAGATCCGAGGTGGAGAATGAAGAGAAGATTGCGATGGCCATTTCAGGAATTGGATCACTATCAACTGATAAAAAGGAGAAGGAATCATCAGTGAATAAGGAGATCTTCACAGCCGCTGGTTTACTCACCACGAGTAATAATGTATCCTTATGCATTTCCTGCAATGATAATGAACACAGAAGTATTGATTGCTCAAAAGCTAAGAAAATGACATAAAATGATAAAAAGAAAATTATTGTTGATAAGGGCTGGTGTTTCATATGTCTCAGGTCTGGACATATGGTTAAAAAATGTCGACTCCGTATAAGATGTGATCATTGCCAAAGAACGCATTCTGCCATCATGTGTCCAGGTTTGAATGACAATGAAAGTCAGACTAAAACGTCAGTTTCGAAAAGTTTCGCTTCGTTTCTGCCCTGGAGTGATATTGCAAACGTTTTTAGTTTCATTGAAGGGTGAGAATGGTGAAGAACGTCAAGGTATGTATTATCATCTTATGTATTAGTTAGAACAGTTTTAGAATTGGCTTGGAGATCAGTTGGTGAAGAAACGATAATTCATTCTTCATTCGGTGGTATCAATACAGGTGAAAATCATCATACAGCTTATATGATACATATGAGTAGTATAGATAACAATTATCATTGTAACTACCGTACTCTAGACAAAGATACAATTTGTGGTAGGATTATGGCACTAGATTCAAGTGCCTGCATAGGTGAATTGGTTGATGCTGGTATTGTAATTCATGATTGTAATCTTGGAGAAATTGAAGTGTTGATTGATGCTGATGTGGCTGGTAAGTTGTTGACTGGTAGAATTTTTCAACTTTCTCCAGCAGCTGTTCAAAGATATACAACCCTTGATGTGTGCTGGAGCATCAAACACTGGCCTCAATTTCGTAGTTGAACTACTTGGTTTCAAAATATGCCTGTGTGGAAGGAAATTTCCCTTCATATCACTTCCATCAAACATTATTTCCTCAATCATACCTTCAGACAGCCATTCTTCAAATACATCGTCATACTGTGAATAACATCCGTCCTTCTTGAGTTTCTTAATCGTAAACTCGAGTCTTTGAGTAGCTAAAGCAAAATTAGTAGGAAGAGGAGAATGCCCTGAGATCCAAGGGAGATGAACCACATATCTTCCATCTGGTTTATTTTGCACAGTCTCTCTGAAATGCTTCCATACTTCATGTTCAATAGCATCTTTGGACTTACTCTCGGAAGGATCTCTAATACCTAACACATCTAACTCCCATAAATCCCGTTTATTCATCTCATTCACAACTATCGCACTAACTGTCCATTGTCCATTTTTCTGATACCTTCCTAATAGAGTCCATCCCAAATGAGTTTCTACTGCCGTCATACCTATCTCCTTTTCCTGTCACGGTCGCCAGATGTAGAAAAATCGCCAACTATGGTCACTTATATGGAGAACTTTTATTCAATATGAATATATCGTACAATGATCAGAATAATAGAAAACAATTCTTGACATATATGAAAATCTGAATCTGTCTTGTTATAAATAGTTACTCGAGAACAATTGCAAACAATGAAAAATCACCAACTATGGTCACTTATATGGAGAACTTTTATTCAATATGAATTAATCGTACAATGATCAGAATGAGAGAAATCAATTCTTGACATATATAAAAATCTGAATCTGTCTTGTTATAAATAGTTACTCGAGAACAATTGCAAACAACGAATCTGATAACTATGATTTTTTCACATATGCAGTGAGGAAAATCAGCAGTTCGAATCCCTTAGCAATTTCCAATTTTCTGATGAAATATTGGCAAATGCAACAGGTGATACACGTTTCCAAATAACGTCACAAACTTCGTTAACTATGTTGCTAGCAGTCGATCTGCCAATTCGGAACTAATGATGTAAATCAGCAAACGTACAACTTGTGGCAAGATACCTAAAACAAAATATAATTTTTCAGGATCATTGCTTCAAAAAAAGTGGAAGAATGCAAGAGATCGCTACAGTCGTGAAGAGTCGGAAAATCAGGACAAGGAGCAAAGAGGAAAGCTGCTTATATGTTTGCTGCCCAGCTGTCATTTTTAGAAGATACTATTCAACCGCGTTTGACAAGCAGTTCCATGGCTAACGACGAATTAGAATCTTCGCAGGCTTCAATTGACGAGGTTGGCGTAAATGGAGAGGCTGAAGCATCGCAAATATTGAATGAAAATAATGTTTCAGAAGATTATCAAGAGTCTAGTGAAACAAGAAGTATGAATCGCCCTTCACGAATGACTGAAAAAGTTGAAATTTTCCTTCTGGCGAAATGCTATCTCTCATCACTGTATTTTGTTTCATATCACCTTCGATATAGCTGAGTAATTTATTGAATGACTCTCTGGACATCCTGACGAAATTGAAAAACTTTTCGTCATCATCTTCGATTGTTTCATTGAACAAATTGAACAAGCCCTTGTCTGCACGTTTTTCCACGATTGGATGAATCCACATACGTCTATTCTTTTTTTTCTTCAATCGGCAATACATTAAGCCAATCATTGTTGAGAATTCATCATCAGATCACTTGACAACGTCTCACTTCTTCAGCGTTCTAATTTTCAATGACCATGTTTCAAAAGAAAACTGCGTGTGTGCGGTACCTTCGGCCGCCGCGCGGCAGACGCTCGGCGAAAATGCGCCTCGTGTGTCTTTGTCCTTAAGCGAAAGGCGGTCAGCAGAGCAGCCAAGACCGATGGATCGCATCAGCTAACCATGTAGTATTTTTATCCGCATTCATTCGTAAAAGTGCTCCGCGGTATTTGTGTTCTACGATTTCCACTTGGGAGAGTGTTGCGGTTGTAAATTCCACACACTGTATATGTTTGATGATAATTCAATAAAATCGATAAGAAATTATCGATATCATCGATATCATTGATGATTATCGATATTACGGATATTTTCGATAATCCCAATATCATCGTGTGACGACGGCATGCATTCGCCAGCTATTCAAATTTTCCTATGATTTTTATATGCATCGAATATTCATTTACAGCATCGGAAAGTTAATGAAGAAAAATGAAAAACCCCATAGATATACAGAAATACACATGTCGAGAAATAATAAGAATTATGAAATGCTATCATACAGTGATGGGCAAAAGTGTGACACCAAGTGAATATCTCAGTTCCCATTCGATAGATTTTTTTTAATTTTTGTACAGGATTATTCCAAGACATGGCGGATTCAAGAATTTTATCGTCAATGTTGTTAGGTTTTCAGTTTCTCCGGAATTCTTGCCAATTTCATATTTTTATTTTCATGAAATTTGAAAGAGAATATTCCAGCGGGCTCATCGATATATCATTTGTCATTTTTCAAGAGAAATATCCCAAAAGAAGAAACGTACGAGGTGGCCAAATGATGAAAATTGACTGGAACTAATGGTTATCATCATCAAAATTCTTACTAGCGAAGTTCGATAGATTTCATTTGGAAACATAGGGTGATGTATTTTCAATTTCTAGGCACACCGACATACTAAGAATAAATAGGTACTTGAATATGACACAATCGTGACAACCACATAGTAATCAAGATTGAATCGATACAAACCGTGGAATGTAACAGGGGAAGGCATCGAGTAAAAATGAACTCATTTCATCAAATTTTCGAACTGAGCACCGTTCTCCTTGACAGTAGGCTAGTCTGTTAGTGAATTCCTTCGTAACATCAGCAATTACTCATGGTTGTATTCTTCAGACCTCTTAGGTTAATATTGTCAACTATTTGGTAGGTTGGAAGAAAACTCCAAATCCAGAAGAGTTAGATCAGGGAATCGCGCAGACCATTCCATCATACCTCTTCTTGAATCCATCTGTTTGAAAGGTCCTGTGTGAGCTAGCTCGAACGATGCGATTTTTTCAGACATCTCTGTCATGATTCCAAATGAAATGACGAATGATATCTCGAAGAATTCCTTGGAAAGCTGTCTTTGGAATCTCATAAAATGAACAAGGTCATTAGGAATAATGAAGGTGTCTAGAATTTCGGAATTCAACCTTGTACAAAAATAAAAAACGGTTATCGAGATATCCACTTGTTTACACTTCTGCCCATCACTCTATGAAGGCTGTTTGGTGTATCAATTTACTGGACAGACACACACTCTAGTATTGAAAAAAGTCATTACCCAAGGTATCATGTTCCATCGACGTGTTATCGAAGTGATGTAAGAAAACGAGTTTCTCAAACAAACATGGAATTTTTCAATTACTCGAGAACAGTGAGACTTCGTACTGGGATAGACTTTGTATTTACCTTCGGAACACCACCAATATATCACCAATATATCTGAATCGGAAAAGTATTGCGAATATATAAGTGTATTTTCTCTACGATTATCAGATAATGAAGAAGTATTGATAGTTACTTCCGAATTTCATGAGTTAAAGTATGTCGTGCAAGACAATTTGACAACCGACATAGAAAACTACAAAATATGAACATGATCATGATTCTTGAAATTCTGAGATGCTCACCTGTAGTTCCTCTATAGATTCCTGTATTTTATCAGCAACATTCAAGAAATCGTACAGGACTAACTGGTCCACAGGTTTGACATCCATTTGAAGTATGCTGAAGGTATCCACCCAATGTTTCTCTGAGAAGTCTTCTCCTTTGACATATTTCATGAGTGGTACAATTGCCTATTCACAGAATTGAAACATTCGATGATGATGTAGGACTTTATATTGATAGAATAAATAACCTACTTCATAAGTATGAATTTCTTGAAGTAACCTCGTGACCAATTCATTGTGGTCCACTTGCAGCAATTTCTCTCGCCAAATTTTCAGGAAGTCTTCAAATTTGAATAATTTTTTCCTGAATACGACCCATACTTCATTCACTAGTTCATCAAATTCTGAAAATATTCGAGCAAAAAAGCCTATTAACTTGACAAGAATATATGGAAAGAAGTTTTGACGAAAAAGTTCCGTCAAAAGATTATATCTTGAAATAATCTGTGGAAAAACAAAAATACCATGAATATTCGATATTATCTCGGCCTTCTCTCAATCAGTTCGAGTTCATTCCTGGATGAATTCTGAGATATTCCAGGCTTATATTATCGGCTCATGATTCTGAGAGTTTTGTGAATTCGATACACTTTCTTGATTTCACACTCGGGGTGAATTCAGATACTAGGTATTCTGCCCAAAACTAATACAAAAGCGGTTATTCGCGCTGCGGGATTTGATTTGTTTCCAACAGTTCAATCTATGACTGTAGTTGGTATGTGGAAGTACGTTCCACCTAATATGGCATTCCGTCGATGAAACCAGGAAAGTGTGTGACTTCATATCACCAAATTCTACAGGACAACAATAAAATATGCGTATTTGTAAAAAATATGAATGTGACATGTTTGAAATTTTCAGACAATCATATCCATGAATATATCCATAATATATGAATTTTTATTTTCCATGAGAGATATACCCTTTTCTATAGCAAACGTGAGCAGTACTGTGTAGTTGAATAGTTTTCTTTGGATAAATTCTGTTCGGGAGGATGATTATTTTGAATGATATATTCCATGCAAAATCCACTCCTGATGCTTATCACGATTCTAGAATGGTTTCACCCATCGAAACATCAATCATTCGATCAAAAACTACTGAAAAGTCCTTAATTTCTACAAGTAATGGTTCAATTTCATAAAGAAACATACATCAAGCCCTGCATGGTAAGTGAAAAGTAAAAGATTCGAATAAATAAATAAAATATTTTGTGAATTCAGATTCATACTTCATTCATCTAGTGATCGAAGGAATCTTGTCATAGAAGAAATGATAATCGGTCGCCAAATATTTCTCCGAAATCTGGAGATGATCATATTTTTCTTTCTTAATTTTTCTCCGTTCCTGGAAGAGAACTGGCAATTTTTCCATTGCTTGAGGCGTTTCATTAATTGTTGTTCGCCTTTGTAGGTCCAACTTATTCTAATCTTTTTCTGTGTGTCTCATCTCATATTCAATTATGTGTGTTCGTTTATTATGTATCTGGTGTGTATCCAATCTGTTTGAGGTCATTCACTGTTGGATACTGTTGGAACTTTTCTATTCTACCCGGCCTCATGGAGAAATATATGAGCAATGGGAACAATCTCTGGAAAAGGCATGATGAAAATATCGAACAATGTAAGGAAATAGTTTTTGTCGTGCATTTTTGCAATGGATTATGTAATCTGCTGGAAAATGTATGCATCGAATCTGCCTCCATATGGGTATAGCCCTTGTAAAGATATTTGTGGATTATATTGATCCGATGAATTATTGATGCATTCAGACATGCATTGCGGTTTTGTCCAGAACATTCTTCTCTCCAGAAGATAATTCTACCAGACTCATCTGCTCTTTTAGGCAAAATTTCATCATAAATTTAACATAGAGCTATGGATGAGAATTCATTTGCAGTTAATGCGCCTTCTGGCTCATATTTATATTCCCGAATTTTCCAAAAATCAAGGTGTCACTGACAAATGAAAAATTTCTCTTACAGGTCTCTGAAGGTTCAAATTCAAGCGCAGGGACATTTTGGGGCAGATCACAAATCTGTCTGTACTACAAACATATTGAGATAATTCTCAATGACTTCTTCTTTATTTTTGAAAAACGAGGAGAGAAAATCCCATGAAAGAGCTGAAAAATTAATTTATGACCTCCTCGAATAACTTAGAGACAGTATTCAATATTAATGCGATTGAGTATGCTGAAAGATGAAAAGTAAAAAGCACAGTAACATGAATCCAGTATACAGTCCCAATGAGCACAAATATGACTGTTATATTAGTAAGCTTCATTTCATTTCAAGAAGAATAACAAGATTCTTGTAGTAGGAACTATGCTAGAAACAAATAATGATACAAAGGAGATACCGCTTGATAATATCGAGTACATATTATATAAGTGTCCCTAATCCTGATAAGAATAATTATAATGAGTAAAAAAACAAGAAACTGGATATGGAAAAAAAAGGATAATTTCTGCTATATTTCACTGCAGTGAAAATAGATATTGCCTGATCCTGTAATTGAAACTGGTGAGAGACATAGGAGTTTCTCTGATTTCTATTGGAAGGTTGTTATACATTTTTATACTTCCATGATATAATAATTCAAGAATTTGGAACGCACGGTAGGCATATATAGATTTTGATTATGTCTGGTTTTGTATTCATGGACATTTGATACGAATTCATGCAGTGTATGTACAATATTATTTTGAACTTGTATATTTTTTTCAAAGACACATATCCCCTACAATCGAACAAATCATTTGTAGGATGCCTATACGATGATGAGTATACATTCTTTATCGCCCTATTTTGTAAAGTTCTCAGTGGAGCTAATGAGGTGTCATTGGCTGTACCCATACAGATATCGAATATGGCTTTCGCAAAGAGATGAGGTGTGCAATCCAATACAATACTCCGATGAATGGAGCGATTTTTTTCGTACACCATCGATATGGCTACTCCAAGATGAAGTTTCATCAATTTGAAGGCCTAAATATCTTGTATCTTTCTTGTATTTCAAGAGTTCTGTACCTAGGGGTATGAGAATGGTTTCATGATTCCTTGTTGATTTTCCTAATAACATATACGAAGATTCATCTATATTTAGTGTGAGTTTGTGAGAAATCAACCATTTATGAGTTATAGCCAAATCATTCTCTATACAATCTCGAATATCTATAACGTTCTTTCTAGAGTAAACAACCGTCGTATCATCAGCAAACAGTTTCAGTTTACCATGCAAGGGCAACTGAGAAATTGAATTGACATATATGAGACATAATGTAGGACCTAAAATTGAGCCCTGAGGTACTCCACATTTTATTCATTTGATATCGCTCCTAACACCATTCACACTGACGAATTGTTTTCTGTTCGTGAGGTGATTTTTGAACCAATCATCGACCACTCCTC
This sequence comes from Gastrophysa polygoni, assembly GCA_963576655.1. Taxonomy (NCBI): domain Eukaryota; kingdom Metazoa; phylum Arthropoda; class Insecta; order Coleoptera; family Chrysomelidae; genus Gastrophysa; species Gastrophysa polygoni. The sequence goes on from OY755082.1 coordinate 29,942,607, forward strand.
TCACACCAATACATTCAAATTTTTTTTTTAGCAGTATGTTGTGGTCTACGGTATCAAATGCTTCACGTAGGTCGAGTGATAAGAGAGAACATGTTTCATCATCATCTATTTTCATTTGTAAGTCCCTTATAAGATCAATTACTGCTATCTCGGTATCACTCCACCTACGGAAGCCATATTGACATGGGAACAAAAAATTGTATCTTCTCAAGACACTTCATCAATCTATTGTTGACACATGTTTCGATTACCTCTGACAGTATAGGTAGTAAAAATACAGGACGGTTATTCGTCGTTAGCTCACTGTCTCCTGATTTGAAAAGAGGTATCACTTTCGCAATTCTGCAACTATTAGAAATATACCCAATCTGAAAAGATAGGTTGATGAGGGCACTCAGCAACACAACACATTCACTCTGCAGTTCCTTCACGATCTTCTCAGCAATCCCATCATAGCCACCAAAATTTTCGAATCAAAATTCAAAACCTTTCCACTATAAACGACATGAGAATGTAATGAATACAGTTGATTTGAGATGTATTCATTGCAATGAAGATCATCACATAACCAAATGTTCTGCTATGAAGAATGACACGGTTGATGATCGTTGGAAAAAAATTGTACGAATAAAAGCTTGCTTCTACTGTCTGGGAGTTGATCACATGAAGCATAAGTGCAAATCAAGAAGAAAGTGCAGTGTAGATGGCTGTACAAAACGAAATCACTACCTATTGCATAAATCAACGGGGCGTTCACCATCCCAAAGAGTCGACAACTCATCACTTTCAAATACTGACTACAGACAGGAAAATGTTCTGAATATTAATGAGAACACAAGAGTTTTATTGAAAATTTCTCCGGTTAACATTTATCGGCCATCTGGAATTTTAGAGATTTATGCTTTATTTGATGAAGGCTCTACAGTGTCACTCATGGAAGCAGAAACAGCTAAGAAAGTTGGAATTTATGGAAAAAATCAACCTTTCTGCATGCAGTGGGCTAGCAAAATTGTCAAAAATAACGATGACTCTCAAGTCATCAGTTTCAAAATATCAGCGATAGAAAATGGCTCAAAATCGTATAGTATGGAAACAGACTTTATGGAAACAGTATGGAAACAGTATAGAAACAGACTTTCAAATTAAACGACTTCAAAGAAGGCCATATTCGTGGGTTCCCTATTAAAGACTTGAGAAATGTACGACCTTCTTTACTTATCGGCCAAGATAATGCCACTGATTGTACCTAGAAAAGTATATGAGGGTAGTAAAAAAAGTCCTATAGCAACAAAATGTCTACTTGGCTGGACAGTACATGGAAAATCCTCGAGAAAAGAAGATGTATATAATTCGACTGTTTTACATATTTGCAGTCAGGAAGAAGATATAGAATAACTTATCAGAGAGTCTTTTTCGACAGATAATTTTGGAGTTGCCGTAACTAATGAAAGAATAAGTCATGAAGAAAGAAGAGCAATAGAACTGTTAGAGAGTACGACAAGAAAAATCCCTGGAGAAAATAGATACGAAACCGGACTGCTATGGAAATACGACAATATTTCACTTCCAGAAAGTAGAAACACCGCTGTGGAGAGACTGATGTGTGTCGAGAGAAACATGGAGAGGGATAGAATTGACCATGAGAAATATTGTAATAAAATTCAAGAATATGTGAACAAAAAGTACCTCAGAAAACTAGATCAGCATGAATATCAGACAGATTCGACTGAGTTATGGTACCTACCGCATTTTGCGGTATTGAACCCCAATGAGCATAATAAATTTAGAGTTGTTTTTAATGCTGCCGCCAAGAGTCATGGTATCAGTCTGAACGACAATTTACTTCGAGGCCCTGATTATTTGACATCCCTGCCTGGAGTACTAATGATATTTCGCCGTTGGAAATGGGCGATATGTGGAGATATACGGGAGATGTTCCACCAAGTAAAAATAATAAAAGAAGACAGGTATGCTCAGAGAATTTCATGGCGCGATGGTGATAAAAACAGGATGATAGAAGAATATGAAATGGAAGTGATGACGTTCGGTGCCACATGCTCACCATGTTCGGCTCAGTATGTGAAAAATATAAACGCTAGGCAGTCATCAAAGTATCCTCACCTAATAGAATATATAGAAAACAATTTTTTTTTTGATGATTTCTTGGATTCTTGTATAAATGAAGTATAAAAGAAGTATAAAGAAAGTGGATGAAATCAGGAGATTGTTGATCAGTTTGCTGACTTGAGGACAGATGAAAGGAATCTCAATAGATCTGTAGCTAATCGTGTTTTGGGCATTTGGTGGAACGTAACCTCAGACACTTTCACCTTCAAGCTTGAATTCCATAAAGTTTCTGATGACATAATAACAGGGCTGAAGACGCCAACAAAAAGAGAAGTTCTCAGACTTGTGATGTCAGTTTTTGATCCTCTTGGCTTCCTAACTAATCTTGTGGTTCGGAGAAGAATGATCCTACAGCAGATTTGCAGAACTGGGATTAGCTGGGACGATTGTATACCGACGAGTATTTTCCAAACATGGCTTTCATGGCTTGAAGACTTGAAACAAATCCCAAACATAGAAATTCCAAGATTCCAAGATTCACAATTATTGTCGAAAGATAAATCCTTAGAAATACACGTTTTCTGCGATGACAGCAAGGAAGCATTTGCTTCTGCAGCATATTTACGAATGACTTTTGAGCATGAAATACAAGTGGTTCTGATTTCCTCCAGAACCCACTTAAACCACTCTCAATACCTCGACTGGAGTTGCAAGCAGCGATTATGGTAAGCAGATTACTTACCACTATCAAAAAAGAGTTATCACTGGATATTCAGAGAAGTTACTTATGGTCAGACTCGGAAACCGTATCACATTGGATCAGAGGAGATGGTAGAAGTTATAAACAATTTGTATCACACCGATTCGGTGAAATACAAGAACTAACAAAACCTGATCAATGGAATTATGTGCCAAGTGAAATGAATAATGCTGATATGTGTACAAGATTTGTCAAGTCAATTGACTTCAAAAATAATTTGACTTGGTTCAACGGACCTGACTTTCTGAGACGAACCGAAGATTTTTGGCCGAAACAAATAAATATTTTGAAATTTCGTCCAGATGATAACGTAGAAAGAAAGGCAAATACAACATTTTTTGGTTTAACTACAAAAAAATATACATTATTCCTGATATCAGAAGATTTTCGAAGTGGAGACGATTTGTACGAGCTACAGCATGGATATTCAGATATCAGTTCCAGCTACTGCGTGAGATAAGAAAGGAAATAGTATTTCATCCAAGTGAACTAACATGTCAGGAATATGAAGCGGCCGAGTTGTATTGCATTAAAGCTAGCCAACGAGAGAGCTTTTCAGATGAACTGATACAATTGACACTTGAGAAAAAGGTAGATATATCCTCACGAATTTCACAACTATCACCACTCCTTGATGGAAACAATTTGATTCGAATGAACGGTAGACTAAATCTTAGTGAGAATATTGACGTTGCTATGAAATCACCAATCATTATGGATCCGAAAAGTCGCTACACGAAATTAATGATTCTATTTTATCACGAAAATAATTACCATCAAGGTGTAGAGGCAGTACTCAACAACTTACGCCAGCGATTATGGGTTTTGAAAGGAAGATCCGCTGTAAAAACCGCCTTCAAGTCCTGCCAGATCTGCAAGATTAGGAACGCAAAATCCGAACCTCCTCTGATGGGACAACTGCCTTTATGTCGACTCACCTCGAATATACCTCCTCTCACCTTTTGTGGAGTTGATGCATTTGGTCCATTATATGTAACAGTTGGAAGACATGAAGAGAAACGATGGGGAATTTTGTTCACATGCATGGCGATCAGAGCAATTCACCTCGAAATAGTGCACTCGCTCTCTGCAGACAGTACAATAATGGCTGTTCAAAGAATGATGGCAAGAAGAGGTCAGATAAAATGTCTCTATTCCGATAATGGAACTAATTTTCGTGGAGCTTCCGAAGAACTTAAAGCATTTTGGAAAAATATTAATAATGACGAAATGACAAAGAAGCTGTCGGAGAAACTGATAGAGTGGCATTTTATAGCACCCGTTTCCTCAAATATGGGCGGCTGTTGGGAACGACTGATAGGATCAGTGAAGAGAATACTTCAGAATATCCTAAAACAAGAAAATCCAAAAGATGAAGTCCTACTAACAGTTTTCGCAGAAGCGGAAAATATCGTGAACAATCGACCAATCACCCATGTTTCTCTAGATCCCATCGATGAATGTTTAACGCCGAATCATTTGTTGCTCGGATTGAAACGAGATCCACTACCGACTAAATTTGAAGAAATTCATACAAGGAAACTTTGGAAGAAGGCCCAACGACTCTCAGACTATTTTTGGTCAAGATGGGTGAAAGAATATTCACCAACCTTGACAAAAAGAGGAAAATGGACCAATAATCCAATACCTGTAGAGATTGGCGACATGGTTGTTATTGTTGAGCCAAATTTTCCTAGGAATAAATTGCCATTGGGAAAAGTAACGGCTGTTTTCCCCGAGAAAGATGGCATTCTTAGAGTCATAGAAGTGCAAACAGCACATGGTGTGTATCGTCGGCCTGTTACCAAAGTTTGCAGGCTTGATATTCAACCTAATAATGGTGAAGACTGATGTTTGTATAATGTTGAATATTTAATATATATTGTTATGATTGTTATATCACCCGGTATGATTGATAGAAATAGATTGGTATTGACAAGAAAAAAGGGTAGTTGTCAATGATCTAAAAATTGATATTGCTAACGAATGAACCAATTTATTACAGAGGACTTATTTTTCTCTCTTTTTGTCTCTCTGGTTTTGTTTTCCTCTGTACTCGTTTGGTATAGTGATTCTTCGTCACTTCCATCCACCGATAATCCCTCCAGTTGTTCAGAGTTCCTGTCGAGTTCCTTAAGTTCAAGAGCAGTATATGTTCTGTTGTTTGTAATTAGTTTATGTCCTTGTATCTTGGCGATGAGGTTATCTTTTTTGATAACTTCAAGTATTTCCTGAGTAGCTTGTTTTCATCCCTGTCTCCCTCGCACATATCCTGTCCACAGATGAAAAAAAAAATATGACTCCTCAAGCTCCTCAACTTGCCTTTGTTTTTGAAGAGAAAATTTTCCATCAGGTATGAGATGAACTCTAGGACCACAGGTGAATCGAGGTTTTTCCATGATGATTGCCGATTGCTGTTCTCTATCAGCTTGTTATACAATTCGGTGATTGTCAGCTCATTAGACATATTCGTGCTGCTATTGGGCCGCTACTGGTGTTTATCTCCTCAAATCTAGTACAGAGATAGCTTCGTCCACAATATAATTTCAATTGAGGTAGGTCAGGCCCGCTTTTTCACTTGGGCACCGTGTTTTTACTTATACGAGAATGATTTATTTTGCTTGCACTGGAATGGGTTATCTTTTGTTCTATCAACCACAGAGAGATTGTTATTGTTACAATTGCCATATCACCGGATATATATCTACCATGATCTGTATATGTGTTTATATACAAATGAGGTCGTTACCAATTCCACATTTCATTAGACATTTACATTAAATTCACCATACTCAATTCAAATATTGGTGTTGCAAGGTGCAAGGTGTGTATATATAATTATTGTGAGTGATGCCAAGCAAATATGTTATATTCACATAAGGATGTTTCAAATGTTATGAAGTATATTTGCCAAAAATAATCTCTCTTAGACATCTCCGTGAATATTTGCATTCACTTATGTATTTTCTCATATTATATTCATGGTCATGTTACAAACTGCAAAGAAAATAATCGATTCATGGGACACACAACTTAGATCAGAAAATCTCTGAATAGCTCTGTCATTCTATGCTCATTCAAACTTCAAATCATCCTGAATACGGAAGGAGGTTGGAAGCATTGATTCACTAGATAGGTACTAAGTTCATCGTTGGAAGTGTATCTTACTAATTACTTCTTCATGTAGATGACTGTGTATGTAGGTGTAATGCCCAAGGAAAAAAAGATCTTCAATGACCTGTGTCAACGACCGAAAAAAACACATAAATGAAAGAACACTGGAATGTGTTTCGAAGCACGGTGAATTTCCAAATGAAAGAATTGAAACTGAGGTACACCATCAGAACGTGCCTTCAGTTGTGACAACAACAATATTCCACCCAAAGAAATAATATTTCTAGGACCAACTGGAAATGATGAAAGGCAACCAATTGTTGAATCTAATGCCAGAGCCAAGCAGTCACAACAGCCTGACAAAAAATGAGACTGAAAGCCACCCTGAAACAAGAAATACCCGAAGTTTATTTCATGAAGGAGCCTAACGAACACCCTCGACTATCTTCTGCATTGGCAGATTGGGCTATAGAAAATGTCATCAGTCACAGAAGTTTGAATTCTCCCCTGAAAGTACTTCTTACACATGGAGTAAATGATTTGCCGACTGATTCCCGTACACTCTTGAACACTCCTTGAAAAAACGTAGGTTGTTAGCATTGTTCCTGGACATTATAAACACTTTGGTATTCAGTCTGGTATCACTCGAAGTATACAGAAATATTTTCATTCTTATAGTTTCCCTAAGAAAATACTATTGAATATCAATATAGATGAGTTACCACGTTTTCATACCGATCCATTTATAATTGGGATAAATCATGGCTACAGTGAATCAGATAATGAAATACTCTGTTGAGGAAATGAAAAGTCTAGAAGACAATGGAATTGAGGAGATCTGCAGTAGTTGTTAAGCTGAATGCCATTATATGTGACAATCCAGCTAGAGCTTTTGTCAAATGGATTATAATATCCACTCATGTTGTTCAAAAGTGATGAAGAGAATGATACAGTTCTGGGTGAGAGGATCGGAAAACATAAGGATGAATGAGGATTCCATGAGCAAAGTTCCACTACCCTCATACCTACAGCAAACACAGGAATATCTGTGTTCTTACAATGAGTCAACACATGATCGATCGGGGTAATTGAATGACTGGTTTCACGAGTTGGATTTGTGTTGTTACCGGGCGAAACATTTTAGGAATTATTTAAGTTATGGTAACTACATACTGTTTCAGTCCTCTTCAAAATGTCCACATTCATATCGCCTACAATGATTGCCTCCTCATTGCCAACTTCGATCATTCCATGTTCGAATACATCCAGAAAACTCTCCACAGGGATTGATGGTGGGTTGTTGATTACGACATACAGTTGGTTGAATATCTTTGAGTAGATAGCAATATCAGATATGTCTGATTCCATAACGGAAACAGTTTCATACTCTCCATGGTCTGCAATTGAAAATGCTGCACCACCTCCTTCTTTGCTCCTGCAGGCAGAAATTGCATTATATCCGGGTAGATTGTGAAACTCTGTTTCGTTGTGTTCTATCCGAGTTTCCGTTAGTTCCCACCAATCAAATGTAAATCATATTCCAGACGAGAAACTGTAGCTTCTAGATCTAAATGTTATTTCTCAAGGATCTGGCATTCAGATAGAGCAGGTTTGTAGAATTCGGGATTTAGGAAATGTTTGACAATGACAATGAAGATACATCATATTGTTGTTACTTGTCTATTTATAGTGGAAATCTGCAACTATTTCATTCATTAATTTTTTCGAGGTGTTCTTTATCTCTCACACTATTAATTTCCAACAACTCACTTCCAGTGGGTTTTCTGCAATATTTTTTGAGAAATGCCCTGTTACAGGTCATATTTTTCCTGAACTGAATAATCACTTCTATTTGCAAGGTTATCTCCGGTTGTGAATGCTCTCAATGTGGTACGGGATTTTTGTGTTTCTCTTTCGATTTGCTAGGTCTGAACTCGTTATCAAGTGTATAATTGTTTCGATCTCCTTGGCCTATAACTGGAAGGAATATGCTTAGTTAGTTCGATGCAGATATGAAGAATGGTGGGCATTGCTTTCATCGTTTTGCTGAGGCACCACGTTTGGCTGGTACTGTTATGTACTGCACCACTTGAAGCTGCTTATCGTATTCGTTGATTAACTGTTTGCTGAGACCTAGACACACATCACCATCTTGTTGAACAATCATTCCTGTATCAGCTTGTATAGGACCTCAGCCCATATAGAACATCAGTCCGTGTGGAACGGTAACTGTATGTACATCAGCTTTTGAGTAGCAGAACAACTGTCAACTGGTAGGACTGCTCCAGTTGTATTTATTGTTTGAAAACTACCACCAAGATATTTTGTAGTTCTCGTATGAATAGACCACTCAGATTAGTGAAAATGTAATGTCTGCCGAGGGTAGTAGCTGATATAAGGTTAATAGGTTCATGTATGCCACAGTGATCACTCAAGTACTTTATTAGTTAGTAAGCCTTAAGAAACTGGAAATAGTGATAGATTTCACAGTTGGAGTATATTACGTTGTACATGAAAGACCTGCTATCTTAAATATATCTCATCAGTACAGTCAAATCTCTGCCAATGTATTCACCCTAACCGACCTTACTCACCCCAGTGTCCCACTGAGCTAGTCAGTGTTTGATTTCCAAAGGATATAATCAGGCACTTTGAATACTAAATTATATGTAACCAAAATCTATCTCAGTTTATCCAACTCACGATTGAGGGCAACTATCTTGAGCCAAATATAAAAACAGATATTTTTATATTCAGGAGAGAACCCGTTAGGTAATAGCCCGTTAGAATGCTAAGATCCTCAAATAGGTTTCTGCAAGAGCACCTTCGTTCTTTGAACGTCATTGTTCTCAATATTTCCTTATGTGAAATTAAGAGATATTAATTTTTTTGAGTTTACCCAAATGTTAATCGCATATGACAATGTAGAATTGGCATAGAAGTGATAATAGTTTAGTGTCATGTACTAATTGAACTATATCAATTAGAAGGTATATATTTCATTCCTCTCATAACTTGACATTACTTGACTTCTTTCATTCTCTCTCGAACTCCTTGATTAATCCATCGCAGAATACAAGGTGTCGTGACGGAGGGTTACTTTGGTTACAAAGTTAAGAGAAAAAAAAATATAACAATATTTACAATGAATATTGACACAGAGTGATGCGCGAAAACAATAAATACATTTTCCATGATGAATCACTTTCAACAAGGATTGAACCTATCAAGCAATCTGACTCTGCGACCGGAACTCGTTTGCTGTCTGAACAATGGTGTCTTCGAAGGAATCTGAGAATTCGTGTCCTTGGCTGCAGTAGTGTCATCAGTTGTCGGTATTAGAACTGAACGATGTTGAAAATGTTGTAAGTTCTCTTTAATGACATAAGCATGCTCCAGTCGGTCCACAGTCACAGTAGTAGGTTCACCATTCATACTAATAGTGGATAGTTCGTCTCCTATTTTCACTACGAAGGGTCCAACATAGGGTTGTTGAAGGGATGATCGAAGTGTACCAACTCGTAGAAAAACGTGGGATGTAGTAGGTAAATCTTTGTAAATGAACACTGGCAGATTGCCATGGCGAGTACCTGATGTGGGTCTCAATGATGAAAGATTATTGCGAAGCTGAGATACATAGGTACATGGATCTACTTCTTCTTCCTGATGGCTCAGAAGAAATTCACCTAGTAAACGAATCGACTCACCATATACTAATTCAGCTATGGTAGCATTGCAGTCTTCTCTGAATACTCCTAGCATTCCCAATGTAATTGATGATAATATCTCTACCCAGTCTTCAGTCTCATAACATCTTATTGCAGATTTGAGATGATGATGCCATCAGCTTGGGGATGGTAGGCTGTTGTTCTAATCATTTGGATTCCGAAAGATCGAGCTAGAGATTTGAATAGGCTACTTTCGAACTGTCTGCCTTGGTCTGAAGTTAGCCGGAGAGGTACTCCATACCTAGAAATCCATGAAATATACAGAGCTCTCGCCACTGTCTCGGCAGATATATCATAGATGGGACATGCTGCTGGTAAGCATGTGAATCTATCTATGATTGTTAGGCAATAACGGTATCCTTTTGAAGAAGGCATCGGTCCAATTATATCTATATGAATATGTTCAATTTTTGAACGTGCAGGTTGGAATTGTCCTACTGGTGAAGAAACATGTCGTGATATCTTGGACCGTTGGCATGGTAAGCAGAATTTTGCCCATTGACGACAGTCTTCATTGATGGATGGCCATATGTATCGCTCTCTGATGATTCTCGTTGAAGCACGTATACCTGGGTGTGATAACCCATGAAACGATTGAAAACGATTTTTTGGAATGGTTAATTAACATACGGTCTTGGCGATGAGCTTGAAACATCACAGTATAAGCTAACTTCAGTATAGGGTATACCGATTTTCTTCAGTTCAAGGGGAGTACCATTTTCTTGAAGAGTCTTCAATTCAGCGTCATTTTCTTGAGATCTGGCCAGTGCTGCGAAATCCAATGATTGATCTATTGCTTCTATTCGCGACGAACTATCTGCAACTATATTATCCCCACCAGAAATATGTCGTATATCCGTAGAAAACTGTCCTATGAAACCCAAGTAGCGGAATTGTCTTGGTGTTGCTTTTTCAGGTTTCTGCTTGAATGCAAATGTGATTGGTTTGTGATCCGTGAGAATGGTAAATTCACGACATTCTAAAATATGACGGACATATTTCACATCTGTTACCAAACCGTACCAAAGCGTAGCATTTGCGTCTGCGTGGGCGAGAAGGGTGGTCTGAATTGAACTTTCCTTACATTTATTGAAAGCAAGAACTAGTTCAGTAGACCAGTTGATTTTGTCATTGCCCTTTACTCGGCCTTGTAGAATAATATTCAGTAGAGCTTGAAGGGATGCAGTATGAGGCAGGAAACGTCTGTAGAAATTTAGCATTCCAAGAAATCTTCGTAGTTCTTTTATTGTAACTGACTGCGGAAAATCCTTGATTGCTTGAACCTTTTCTTCCAAGAGTTTGAGTCCTTGGTAAGAAACATTGTAGCCCAGAAAATTGGTTTTCCGACGATGGAGCTACCAATATGTCGTCAATATATGCATAAGAAAAATCAAACACTCGAAGAACTTCATCAATAAACCTCTGAAATGTTTGGGCAGCGTTCCGAAGTCCAAATGTCATAAATAGGAATTCGAATGAACCAAATGGGGTTATGATGGCTGTCTTGGGAATATCTTCTGGGTTAACTCTGATTATATGCTTTGACAAGATCAATTTTGGAAAACACTGTCTGACTTGACAGAAATTGAAAAAAATCATGAATGTGACGAACTGGATATCTGTCAGGAATAGTACAGGCATTCAAAGACCGATAATCTCCACATGACTGCCATTTGCCATTTTTCTTGATTACCATGTGTAGTGGGGAAGACCAACAGCTATCTGACAGTCGGGCTACTCCAACTTTAACCATTGCGTTGAATTCATTCCTTGCTGATTGCAACAACTTGCTTTTCTCAAGACGGCGAGTTTTACAAGCTACAGAGGGTCCTGGTATCTTCCGTATATGATGCATTGTGGAATGTTTTGTTTCTTAAGGAATCCCATCAGGTTAGGTTATCTCAGGGTATTCATTGAAGAACGCATGGTACTTTAATTCACCACCAATAGATTTGATATGCGAGTGTTCCTCTGAACAAAACGTACCCACAGCTGATATTCCAGTAGGCGCATCTAGAAGACGTTGATGGCGGATATCAACTAGGAGGTTGAAATGCCCTGAGAAATCCACCCCTATGATTGGCCTCATTACATCAGCGATTACAAAACGCCAGATGAATTCTCGACGCAGCTTGAAATTCAGGTTGAGATAAACTGTTCCGAATGTATGAATGACAGAGCCGTTGGCTGCGAACAGTACTGAAATTTCTGTGCCACTAATGGTACCTGGTGTTACGCTAGCAACCTGATAACCTGGTGAAATTCCAACGATCTTGTCTGCTAATTGAGCTACATCGTCTAATGTTGCAGAACTTTGAGCTGCCAGAATAATTCGTACTCGATTCGGCAATCGATTGAGTCATAAAGAACGAACAAAATTGTCTGGCAAAGTATTGCCTGCAAGACTTCGTAGATGTCTCAGAAATTGCCTCATGTTCCAACAAACGTTGTAGTTTCTGCTCTTGGGAAAATGATAAACGTTGTATCAACTCACGTTCCAGTGTTTCGTATTTTTCAGTATCTGGCGGATTTGTGATAACGTCCTCCACTTCAACTGCGAAACGGCTTTCTAACTGAGAGATGATATATGCAGATTTTGCTTCATCTTTGGTGATTCCGCTCAGATGGAACTGTCCTTCCAATTGCGAGAACCATAAGGCAGGTTTTCCTGACCAAAAAGGTAGAGCACGCATCGATACTTTACCAACTGAAACATTGATTTCTTGAGCGGGCGCTGTGTTTGGCATGTTTATTTCATCCGAAATCAAAGATTGTTCTCAGTCGGGGTCACCACTTTAGTGTTATGTACTAATTGAACTATATCAGTTAGAAGGTATATATTTCATTCCTCTCATGACTTGACATTACTTGACTTCTTTCATCCTCTCTCGAACTCCTTGATTAATCCACCGCAGAATACAGGGTGTCGTGACGGAGGGTTATCCACTACAGTTAGATTATCATAATATATATTTCTACAAAACTCCTCAGTCTCCATGAAACAAAACAGTGAGATAAATTTTCTTTGGACACATATTCGATGTGATTATACCAGTTCAACTGCGAGTCTATATTCACCCCAAGGAATTCAACAACATTTGATTGCCGAAGAGCAGAGTTATCAGATCTCACTAGTAGACAGTAGTCGAGAGTAGAACCAGAAAACTGTAGTAAATCAGCTACTGAGAGGTCATCAGCAAATATAGTAGATTCGGGATTATTGAAATTATTCGAACTATCAGGTAAGTCGTTCACGAAGATAATGGATAGTAGGGGTCCCAGGATGCTTTCCTGTGGGACTTCTGTCTGTATACATTCATTCGATGAGAAGATGTTCGTATCATTGATCCCCATTTGCACCTTCTGGTTCCTGTTTGATGAATAAGATTCCAACCAGTTATAGGACTGTCCTCTGATTCCATAGAAATATAATTTTCTCAGTAGTAATTCGTGATTTTCCAAGATCAAACGCTCGTTAGAAATAGATATTGATAAACAAGAAGTTCCAAAAAAAAATAGCCGTATGTGGAAAATATTCCAATTTCGTCACTGATCGATGCAAAACCAACTATCCTGATTGGTCAAGATAACTGGCCACTCACAATACCCAGCTAGCTACATTATGAAATCATGGAATGACCCAGTACTAAGAGATATATCTTTAGGATGGATAATTTTTCATCAGGAGAAATAAAGAATGCTGAACACAGAAGTTTCTTGATTTGTTATCACGATGGCAACAATAATGATAATGACCTATTCATATTGGTCAAGAAGTCTTTCGAAATTGAAACACCAGAACGAAATATTGCAGAAGAAATTCTAGAGGAAACGACTAGAAGAATCGGTGATCATAAATGGTAAACAGGACTCATCTGGAGAAAATAAGTAGTTCCAACTGAAAGTCGATAGAATGCTCTGAGGAGGCTGAGGTGTGTGGAAAAACAGATGGAAAAAGATGAATTATTTTCAAAAGAGTATCACTGCAAGATGAGTGATAACATCAATAAAGGCTATGGTATGAAAGCAACAAGAGAAGGAATGGGAATAAAAAAGAATGTCTGGTATTTGCCACACTTTACGGTGACGAATCCGAGTATGAAAAAAAAAATTGTGTTTGATTGTGCTGTTGAATCACATGGAAAGTGTCTCAATGATGTGTGTTAAAATTGTTTTTCAAGAGTTATAGAAAATAAATTGAAATGGAACAAAAGACTACAATAAATATTCAACGACAAATAGAGCAAATGAAAGAGAGTTATGAAAACTATAAAAAACTTGAAGATCTCACGTCAATTTACAAAAATTCATTCGGACAATGCCATTGTACAACTACATAATATATTTCGTGGCGCCAGCGTATTGGGCACTTGAGGGTTCAGCGAAATCAATTTATTAAATCATCATTCATCATTAGCAAAACTCGAGTGGCCTCTATCAAATCTTCATCGATCGATTGGAATGAACATTATTCAAATATATTTTATTGTACTGATTCAAAAACTGTACTATTTTTGCTTAGAAATGAAACGAAGACATATTGAAAATAGATTGCAAGCAAAATAAACGAGATTTAAGAGAATACAGATATGAGTGAATGGACATGGATTTGTAGTGGAGATAATATAGTTGACGAAGATACAGAATGGTTGACAGAACCCACAGTTACGAAAGATAGTAGATGGTTGAATGGTCCGTATTTTTGAAGAAACCTGAAACAGAATGTCCAGAAGAGAACGTAAATGCAACAAGAATTGAGGAGCTGAAGTGATATTTTGAAATTCGTGAAGAATGGGTAACAGTTACAATAGAACAAAATGTTAGCCTACCTGACATATTTAGATTTTCGAGTTGGATCAAACTGTTAAGAACTACTGCATATATCTCACTAGTCTTTCAGAAATTGGACTAGTAGAAAAGCAGAGCGTATGTGGTATAGCAAATTTCAAAAGGATTGTTTTCAAGAATTGTATCAGCTAACACCATTTATTGATGAGTATGGAATATTGTGGATGAAAGGAAGAATGAGTTCAGCAGTATGAAGAATCCTATTAGTTCAAATTTTTGACTGAACTTCAAGTTGAATTTTTCCATGGAAAATTCAATCATCTCGGACAACATCTCGTGATGAATGAAATCAGGAGAGAATTCTGGATATTACGTATAATACGAGGGATAGTGAAGAAGACTGCAAGAAAATGTATAATTAGTAAGAAGAAAAGAACAATCCCTGAGGTTCCAGTAATGAGCGAACTGCTCGCATGTAGATAAGCAGCATATTAGTTATATTTCATATATACCAAATTGACTGTGGGAAGGAGGAAAGAAGAAAGATATGGTATGATTTTCACTCGTCTCACTACGAGAGCAGTACACATAGAATTGACAAGTAGTCTGGATACCAACTCTGCTATCATGGCGATAAGGAGAATGGTTTAGAGAAGAGGAAAACCCAGTCATATCCATTCTAATCTGCGAGCCGCCGAGAAGGAACTGAAAAATGCAGTACTGGAACTGAAGGATAGGTGAAGATCTTACGAATAGTAATATAACATGGCATTCTATTTCACCTGCTACGCCTCATATAGGAAGATGTTGGGTGAGTTTAGTAAGATCCATTAAGTCAGCGTTGTATGCAGTTTTGACAGAAAGAGCTCCCAAAGAAGAAGTTTCATACACACTATTGGTGGAGGCATCAACCCACGTTTCATTAGATTCAAAAGATATGGAATGTCTAACTCCAAATCACTTTTTGATAAGGACTGAAAATAGAACTCAATCGCCTGGAATATTCGATGATAAGGATTTATCTTCACGAAGGCAATGGATTGTAGCACAGGCACTGACGAATATGTTCGGAAGAGATGGTGCAGGAATATTTACCGGAGTTAACGAAAAGAACGAAATGGTATGATGGAACTGTAGCACCAATTGAGGTCGGAGAAAAAGTCCTGATAGTTGATAACAATGCACCACGGAATACTTGGCATATGGAAATTGTGACCAAGTTATACTATGGAAGGGACGGAATGATAAGAGTCGTTGATGTGAAGATGAATAATACAATTTATAAGAGACCCGTAGTTGAAGTTTGCAGACTGAAAGTATATGAGAGCCGAGAAAATACTGAATGATTCAAGAATCATACGCAGGGAAGAGATTATTCTGATACACTCTGTATAGTTTATCAACCTGTATATTTCGATATTTCCATGACTTGATAAGTTGTCAATGGAGGGAAAAATAAGGTGGAAGCTTTTTCGGAATTGAGGTGTTCAACTATCTATATTAGACTATTATATCAGACTATTCTCATTCAGCGTTTGTCTCCTTTTTTCAAAGCACATGAAGGATGATAGTTTTGTTTCATTGAAATACATACATGAAATGACACTTCGAACAATGTTTTATACTCTTTCAATATCCGAGATCAATTTTCGTACTGGAATTTCAGAATCAGTTCAAGGAATTGAGGGAAGGAAAGGATTGAGAACTATATATTATTCCATCATTGGTTTCATGAATATCTATTGGAATTTCAAGAATAATCAATATGGATAGCTCACACAGGTTCCTATCATTTTGGCATTGCCATTAGTGCTCGTAATACTGTCGACTGTAAGTCTGTCAGAAATCATCTGAATCGAATTGCTTGGTGACACCACGAGTCTGCAAGACTCACCAAACGTGCTTTCTATTTATATTACCTGACATAAAATCTTCCAAAATAGACCATGACTCCACTTCCTTTGCTATTTGGTCTTCTAGCTCGCCCACATGAGATGAATAAGGTAGATCTACGCTGAATCTTCTGAATTCATTGCTTAAACGAACACAATGCATGATAATCGAATACATATAGCATCAAAACAGGTTTCGCCGATTGATAAAGAATAGCACATTCATTCTTCTGACTGATAACGGGAAATGAATAATTCTCCCGAATGTTGTCAAAGAGGATGTTGCAATTGGACGATGTGAAAGTACGCTTATCTGATTTTTTTTTCAATTGTGTGATAGGTAGGTACTCACAAAAGTTCTTCCTTTTTCTTTACCACTTCTTTCCATTCGTTTCTCCTATCTTTCATTGTCTCCAAACGGTTTGCAAGATCTTTCATAGAATTATTCATGAGTTCTCCGGAATGCGGTCGAGGGTTGGAATTTTTCCATTTCGCTTGTAAACGCTCGATTTCTTTCTCCAAATTTTCCCATTTTATATAGAGAGTGGTTTTTATAGTTTCCATCTATCAATAAAATTGTTGGAATGAGTAATGATATATATTTCCATACGAATTGAATATTCATATTCGATATGCTTACTTGTTTGGCCATGATATGTTGATGATTATCTAGCAAACTCTGCAATCTATCCCAGGCTGCTTTCAACCTACTGACTGCACTAACTTGCTCTCTCGACCAACTACCTAATATCTGAGATTTCTTTGACATCTCATTGAAAAGCTCCATCATCTACAAAATTCATTTCACTATATAGGCTAGTCCCGAAAATTGACGATGTCTAAAATCTATTTTTCAATCGAAACACAATTCTCATACATGATTCATTGGTAGAGAAATACGGTTTGTCAAGTTATTAATTCAAATATGATTGCAATCACTTTCAATTGAATTGAGAGAGAGAGAGAGAGAGAGAGAAAGAGAGAGAGATAGAGATATTTCAATATTCGATTCTTCAGCCTAGGTAAGGAATTCTTCAGTCTCTCAGATCTGAGGCTATTTTCAGAATTTGAGAAGAAAGCACTTTCGTCTATGGAAATCAATATCTTTGTCTTCTCCAAATATCGTCGAAGCATCAGTGCGAAAATTACTCGAGATACAAAACTCAAAAATTTACATTCCTGAAATTCTTCCGAAAGGAATGCTCTCATTGTGATCATGTATGAACTCACCTCTGGTCCATCTTTCATGATATTGTTATGGATAATACTAGATTCACCCACTTCCTCAATAGTAACAGGCTGTTTGGTGAGCGCGCTCGTTGAGTGGTCAACATAGTTCTGTAGCTGTACCACGTTTTGAGCTATAGAGTCTTTCAGAGAATGAACTAGCTTGTCCCAATAGCTCCTGTTGTGGGATTCTAGATCTGATCTTAGTCTCGATAAGCCAATCAGGAAACAGCCTACTCTCTCCTCGGCGCTGCAATCAAACAAGAAAGAGCTTATTTGAGTTCATATCTAGCCAGTAGAGGTATCTCTTATCAAGAGCAGATATCAAAAAGGTATATTGAAGTGAATATTCGAAGACTGTTCAGAAATTCTCGAACACCAAATATATACTCGAAACACCACAGTTTCTGTCTGTCAGTTTCTGATGTCTGAAGACCTCTTTGGTGAATCTGAAAATAGAAATGATACGCTGACTCCCTAATATCTTGACTAGATATTTTCCTGGAATGACTGATGATGATTTTGAGCGGATATCTTGAAAAATACCAGGGAATCAGGTGAGTACTTCTACTGAATAGCCGGAATGACTATTAAGGCATTTTTGAATAACATTTTTATATAATTTGTACTAAGGGTTCGTGTTGAAAGTCACCAATTTGTCAACTGAAAGGATTCTTCTCATTGATTACAGTATTACGATATTGCATTCTTGATTCCAGAGATAAGATGATTGGGGAAAAGATAGTATGAGAACAATTATATTCCAAAGTTGAGAAACATGAAGTCATAAAATGTGAAGAGAATTGTGATGCATATCAATACGAATGTTCATTTCATTTGTGAAATAGAAAGTTACTTTAAAAACTATTTGTAAGTTATTCGAGGAGGTGGTATATTGAGTTTCCTAGTTTTTGGAGCATTTCCTCTCTTCGTTTCTGAAAAATGGAAATGGAAATTTTGATAATCCTCTAAACAGGGTTGGGATGAAGTATGGAACCAAGTGCATATCTTTCGAACGAGAAGAACGATATTTATGAAAATTTGCAGGTGAGTGCAAGGGAAAAAATGCATCTGATGTACATTTTTTTCAGCAATGATATACTTCCGGCTCAACCGAAATGCTATCAACTCCTTCAACTTGAATGGGACACCCTATATATTTTCACAGATTTTGAAAGAGCTTGTTATTCTGAATTCACACATACTGAGTTCAGTGTGGAAAGATTTGTGAAAACTAGGAATATAGCCCTTTGATCAACCTCCTTCGAGTTTTTTGCATAAGAGCAATGAACTATTCAGATTAACTAATTGATGTTGTTTGTATGCATAGGAATCAATGAAAGAGTACTCTCTTGTTCTTCTCCAAGTGTCAAATCCTAATTGACGAAATTAAAATTCACAATCACCATAACCGATCATCATCATTAAAATTTTATTACGCTCTTTTTCACTTGATTGAACCATTCTTGATTGTACAATTTGTAAATTGTACGATAATTTATTACTTCGCGTACAAACAACATCAATCAGTTCATCTAAATAGTTTTCTGCGCTGATGCAAAAAACTCAAAGGAGGTTGATCAAAGTGCTATATTCCCCGTTCATACAAATTGTTCAACGCTAAACTCAGTATGCATGGATTCAAAATAACAAGCCCTTATATATATATATATATATATATATATATATATATATATAAATTCCGCATAATTTCTGAATAGATATATATGTCTGATCTATATGGTATTCATCATTTTGAGGGGAAATGAATTAATTCAAACAAGGTGATAAAATACATGGTGTTCCATGATTCTAAGTAAGGCGTAGTTCTTAGATCGAATGGGTTCAAAAAGTATTTGTTTTCAAAATCGCCGTGTATCTCATGAACAGGAACAGTTGTGCAAAATCTGATTGGACCAAGGAGAGGAACGTGAAAATCGGAAGACTCCATCTAGATAATAGTCTTGACCAAAATGATATGCATTCTACTTCATATCGCATATCTTTCAGTTATGAGTTGCTCATTTGTTGTTTCTTCACTAACAAATTTTATTTATTGTGACAAGCAGTTGTTTGGCATTAATTTTGCTATTTTGAAACTGATAAGAATGACGCAATTGAGTAATATCATGATAAATATGTTAGACATGATAAATGTGCTGGAAAATGTGTCAGACAAAGACAAGTACATGGCAAATGGAATATATCGAAGAAAGATGTGTATGCCCATGAGAGAAGTGGATGATGGCCAATCCAAGGAAAAACGTTAGAGTTCCATATTGCGGACATCATTCTTTAGAGAAGGCAACATGACAATAACGATCTGAATATCTCTTCAAATGAATTGGGGGAAAAAAAGGAACAGTTTCTTGAATTTCTTCCGTTTTCTGGATAACTTCGTGAATACTCTTAAGTTTTCTGAATTAGGAGTAGAATTTTATTTATCATCAAAATATCCCAACTTTTCCCTGATTCGATCTATCCAGTTTCTCTCTCGGTTGCCGAATTCTCCATGCCTGTCACACGAATTTGCAGCAGCCGCTATTATAGTAAAACGAATCAAATTTAATTTTGAGTTTGTCACTCGTATGTTTTCCAGTTACATTTGAATCTGAAAAAATTGATTTTTGAGTGTTTTGTTCGTGATTATAGATAATATCTTAGTTGATTGAGTTCTGGTCAAATCTCCATACTCTCAAGAAAAATAACAATACCTTCCTAGTTTCCCAACATTCCACCGCTGACTAACACGATGTTTCTCGAACATTATAGGTTGTACTTTCGTGTTGCCGACTGATGAAATGAAAAATGAGATGAATTCAGTACAGGAAAAGGAGTTGGTACTGGAATCTGAATTTGAATTCATAGAAAATGATCATAGACAAATGATCAGGTTTCGAAACGTAATGATGGTTGCATGGTTGACCTGCACGATGATAGACTTTTCAGATTCTGAAAGGAAGAGGAAGACACCACAAAACGCGTTTTCCTCAAGTATAGGCATGTCATGGATCCGTTTCAACGAATCAGTGATGGAGAGCCAGAACTGAGGGCGAAAGGTTACATAAATGCCGCTGTTAATGCTACGAGAACTTACAAGCGATCTGAATCTTGATAGCAAGGTTTGAAATTGTTGGAGGACCACAATGCTGAACAATTGGATTTTTATCTGAACCAGAAAAATGCATCAACATCCACGATGAGTATGGGAAAACACACAAAAACGAACTGAATAGTCAAACTCTGGGATCAACCCCTGAACCAGCTGCTGAGGCGAACGAAAACTTCCTCAGAAATTCCCATAAAAAACACTATAAATACCACTATCAATAAATACTATACTACTTATACTCTATAAACTCAAGGATTACCAAAGGAAACTATGTCTGGGAGAAGACGCATATTTTCAATGAGGGGAAATATGGTCAAGTATGAGTTGTACGTATCAATGTATCGTATGGCTGTTAGTAACAATTTTTCGATAATGTGGTGGAGAATAGGACTTGGTGAAGTACTCTGAATCTGAACGAATTCAGGAATCACTTGAGAGGGTTGAATATTTCGGATAGTTTGGAGTGCCACTCCTTCCAATATATTTTTATTCAACTACTAACCAAATGGGCAGTGGTGAAATTCAGCAGTGAAAAAGGAAGTTCAAGTGTGGAGAAGCATTGTAGGAACCTGCTGCTCAAATTTGCAGTGAAAATTCTTAGGAATGTATGGAACTCATGTTCAATCATTAGTTCCCATCAAATAAACTTACACAGGCAGTTTCGCTATTTCCTGTCCGAAAGATTTAGATGCTCTGAAGTGTAGATCCCAATGTTGCCAGCTGGTGAGCTTGCTAGTGTCCAGGGTTTCTAGTTGTAACCACGACTGCCAATGATTCATCACTCCCTTCAATTGCTCAAAAAGATCGTCAGTGCACTTAGAAACATTTTCTAAAGCAGTCGCATGCCTATGGATATGGAATAGTTCAAGTTGATTGTATACCTATCAGAAGTGATTATTACAACTACCTCTCTAGGATTCCATGGAGTATGGTGTTATTTGGAGTATCAGATATCATCCGGAAATGCTTGGGTATATTGAGAAACTTCATCAATTGTTGATCATAAACTTTCTTCAGATTTTCTTCACTTGGCAGATATTCCAGCTTAGAATTTCTGTAAATCAAATCGACTTGTATCTCGGGCAAGTATACGTGTAGCGTATTCAAGTTCTCCAGGTACTGTTTTTCCAGCACTTCGCCGAGTTTCGTATCCAGATCGTTCTTCCAGCTAGTCATGTTCCTGAATCCTTTTTCCTCAACTTGTGATAACATATTCCTGATATGTTTTGTTGTGTCCTTCCACTTATTCAAGTCTTTGATCAAGTCGTATTGCTGCAAGTCATTTATCTGAAAAAGGACATCACATACTTATATATGATTATTACTTGATGAGTAATGGAAGCTCTGACCCTGTTGGTACTGGTGATGGTGTGTTACAATAGTGTATACTCTTTTGGTGAATCTGTTCTAAAAAATATTAGAATTACTTTTTTATTGTTGGATGTCTAACTTTCCGTAAACAGTGAAATATATTGGGCTCACACAATTCGAAACGAGTTGATAGGTTAGCGATTTTGGCTTGAGAATACTCTACTAACTGATATCATCGGTGAATGAAACTAGCAAGCCCTACGAAATATGGTGCGGTGAAGTGAGTTCACGATATCTTGTTGAAGTTTAATGTTTGTTGAATGAATGTTGAAGCTTCTCGAAATATTCTCTCTCAGGAAAAAATCAATATGTATCTCAAAAGTGCGTTCATAAATGAAGTACTTGATCATGATTATGGAAGAACGAAGGACGTGTCATTCCTTTTTGTGTGTTCATGATGAAATATTCAAGAACAAGAAAGTTCTGTTCATGATATGGATGGGATGAATGATTGAATGATGAAATGGAAAATTATCTAGTTGAATTACCATACATCACATGTAATTCATGAACAGAATGAAATCATCTATTGAAAGTACACTTCTCTTAATCTTTTTTTTTTCAATTACCGGTTCGCTGCTGAATTTTTCTTTATCGTACATACCTTTTCCATAATTTGCGTGTTATACATCGTCAACATATCGTTCTCCTTCGACAGCTTCTCTACGGCTGTTTTCAATGTACCCACGTATCTTTCAACAGACTTTGCTTCGCCCCAGGAAACCACTTCCTGATCTTGAACGAGCTTGGACAGCTCCAGTGCGCTGGCGAGCATCATAGGTTTCTGAGACTGGATCATTCGATCACCAATTGTATTGTGGAAATTTGCGATCTATGGAGAGATGAGAACATAGTGGTATGTGATTTGACCTAGTGATTCACCAAGCCAATCATGTAACGGATCGTCCTTGGAACGCGTAAACAGATATGGTTCTATCTAGCCGAAATAGTTATCACGAGACCAGAAAATAGGGTTATGCTGTCATACTGAATAGTGCGAGCCACAGGCGAGAATATAGCATTTTTCAAGATTGATAATATGTTGTAGTCCTCGCCTTGTCGAGCTTATGATTTTTTCGGCGAAATATCATATACTGATTCCACATCTCGTGGAATTCATCTTCCTCTTTCAAACGTGGACAATGTATCGATATTATCGACACTCAAGGAAATCATGAGTACATAGAATGATAATCTTACTTGGCATATGAATGAAATCACAACCACGTTCCCATAGTAAAATTCATAAGACCTGCTGCTCGAAGCATTTCTTCAAATGGAGGTATCCGGAAGGTATAAAAAAGAGACCATTGAAGTCCTTTGTCGATGGTTGACACTTTCCGAACATGACTGTCGAATATGAGTCTATGATTTGCCAAATCGTTATACTAGATAGTGATAAATCACATGGTTGTTCATCATTCATATAACTACGGAAGATATGACAACCAGTTCTGAACAGGTCTGCCAGGAACATATCGAAACAGCAGAACATATTTTCCCCTACTATCAAGGCTACTACAACACGATACAAGACTACAACAAAGGAATGAGCTGAGAGAAACAGCTTCTGATGCTTCTGTTAATGAATCACCTTGAGCCCAACTGCAGCCAGACTTCATAAGACCATGGAAAGGGGCTACACAGAGGACGAAGAGGAGCGAGCTCTTTTCCTACTGGAGGCACACTTTCCAGGTAGATTACAACATGAACCCGATTTAAGACTGGTAGAGCAAAGGGAAACCAGACGAGAACACTGAGAAGCAGCAAAAACCGCAGGTTGAAGTGGGCAATCGACTCCTTCCAACCATACAAGTCCCCTGAGATTGATGGCACACCATACAATACATGGACATCCGATATGGATGTCCAAATATTTCTGCTTCAAATATCCTTCATGAACGTCAGAAAATGGGTATGAGTGGTATCACGGGAAACTGAACTCGCAACCTCAAGATAATCAGGCTGATTCCGTTATCACTCAGGCTTTCTCATTCGTTGGAGAAATGATATCCCAACAAGTGTTCGGGGTGAAAAATATACTGGCCAGTGCGCAGCCAACTATCGTGTAACATCAAAAAATTAAATTGCATCAATGCAAATTTCAGTCTTCAGCTATAGTCGACGTAGGTTTGTTCGATATCACATAGTAATAACAACACATCGATGTGTTGAGAATCATTTCAATGATTGATTCATCATCATGAATTATATAATGCAGGATTTCCTAACCTTTCGGGGCGGGCGCCCTGAATCTTGACACAAGCCAGAGCACCGGGTCTCGCAGACCCTTATTGAAAAAAAATACTTGCGAGGCTTTCAGATATGAAATAATGCTCCGGTATCATAGAACGAGTCTTCATCAACATAGAAAAGTGAGACTGAAGTCATAATGAAAAAATAAATCCAAATGAATTACATGACATCTGAAAGAAACAGGAGAGTTCATAACAATACTAAAAAATAGTAACAAAATGAAAAATGAATGAAATGAATGTTTGGCACATCTATCTAGATGTGCCAAACGCTGATCACAAGTGCTGGAACAAAATTAGGAGAGAATATCCTTCAGAATCATACAAGAAGGGAGTGTTCACAAAAGGAAGAGTCGCCCTCCATGCTAAATAATGACCGAGGATGGTGTCACTCTCTGTGATCTTATAGAAAGGGAACTAGAAACTGCCAGAAGCAGGAGCCTCTCGATGAGGTTGGGAATTGATCCAGCGGAAAACATAGTGGTACAGTCGTACCTTTTACTGGAAGAATAATTATTCAGCAACTGAGAATGATCCGCCTAGACGGAGCAGACGTAGAATGGCAGAAAGAGTTGAAGTTTCTAGGGCGCTCTTGAAAACTTCCCATGCAATCGACATGTAGAGAAGATCGCCACACTGAGGGTGTGCAGAAATATCGATAAAAAACATGAGGCTGCAACACATTAATACTGCGATGGATGTACACCACGTTAGTGAGACTGATGACCACCTTCAGAACAGTTGTGTGGCACAGAAAAACTGAACTCGTCATTTCTAGATGAAACATCAATCAAACATGGCATGTTTTTGCATAATCATTTCGGACCGCAATTAGAATCTGGAAATGGAAATGTTCTCATGGAATACACTTTTCATATCATATTATTGATTAGATATGAGACAGAATGTGATCTCATCATCAAGATTTGTAGATTCTCATAGTAGTTATTCACTTCATCATCAGATTGACAATCAGTTCGAGAATGTAATCGATAATGCTGCAGGTCATAAATGTCGAAGAAAATATAGGGGTGAGCCTCTTCGATGGATAACCTCTGTTCATCACAAAATATGAAACCTGCTTGGATCATTCCAGCTGACTGTGAAAGAAGTATCACGAATAGACCCCCTCAAACTTGTGAGAATTCCTGAGGATATCAAAGCTTGAGGAACTGCAAACAAGCAAACCTTGAAATAAGCAGAATAAGATGGAAAAAAATAGATATAATCAGGTGGTAGCGCATCTGTCACCATCCACAACCACCAATACTGAAACCAAGGCCTGTTTCTGAAGCTGGTAGAAGAGAAACCAAGAGCTTCCAGGTACTTCCAGGATTCGAGAGGAGGCTCATAGCAAAAGGCTAGGTGAAGATCTGGAGATTTTTTTGTCTAGAGCAGACACATGAATCTGAAAAAGTGACTTGTTTGTCGAACTCACCTTGACAATTCTGTAGAGTCACTCGAATCACACATAGAAATAATTCGAATTATTGGAAATTGTGTCGATAACGAAACGAAAACATCAACATTCATCTAATTGAATCTATGATATTCATTTCATTCAGAATTATCAGAGAGAAATCGATGTGAGATATCGAGAGCTTTGAATATGAATAATTGAGTCTACAATCAGTTCGCAAATACAAATAGTGTCCATCCTATCCTATGTGACTGTACAACCGATAATAACAACTTTTCGAAGAAAAAAATCATCGTATTTGCTCGATCTTCCGAAAATCGCAGTCTGGAGCTTGATTGGCTGAGTGCTCCTCTTTCGTTGAGAACATCATCGTTGTGCTGCTTCTTCAACTAACCTGCTCTAAAATTCTTGCAAATTTCAAGAATTTCTTTGCGTGTTCGCTGATTTCTTCGATGACGTTGGGAATGTGGTATCCCATCGCTTTCAACTGCCTCACCTCAGAAATGAGAACTATTAGCCTAGAAGAATAGTTCACCCGCATCAATTTTTCTCTGGAGAACTGCACTACGGTATCTGATTCTTTCAAACTGGAATGCGATAAATATAATTTCATGAGAATTATTGAGAAAAACAGATCGTTACCTCCATTATTCGAGAATTCATTATGAATATCATTTTATCAACTAGGATAACAGTGAGCACGCGCAAGTTAAAATATATATATATGAAACAATCGGAAAAAATCGCTTGGATACGTCACGAAGTGAATTAGTCATGAAAAAGTCTAGTTATATTCTTCCTAACCTGTTAATGTAACTCATTGAAATTGTTATCGTACTTGGAATAGGAAAATGGGCCATTTTCAATGGCACTGTCCAAAGTTTGGCTCACCATTTGAAAAAATATGACGATGACCTCATATCTACGAAAGCGATGACGTCACATGTCGCACTGATCTGTGAAAATTTGGGCAATATCGAATTGAGGTTATAGTGTTCGAGCAATTTTTTTTTCGATTGATTCATTACAACACCTCATATATGTAATCATGTTACGTAGATGATGAATATTCTTTTTCTTGAATATTTTTTCACGGATATTTTACTGAATTTATTGCAACCTGCTAGTGCTCACATTCATTTTGGATTCATTTCATTCAAGCATCAGAGGAAGGAGGCTGCATAAAATGATATTTCCTGAAGGAATTTCCATAACACTATGAGATGTTTTCTTCATGATGTCTAAACTTCTCCTGCTCAATATGGCTGTGGAAGGATGTATTGTGTATTCAGTAACAAACCAAATATCATAGGGCTATCGAAAAATTACATTTTGGACAATCTATCTGCCCTTCTATCAAGTTGTATCGAATAGATAGTCATCTAGGTTCGTGAGAGGCTTTCCGACAAAACTGGAACCATAAATGAAAGTGTGCTACGTTTTGAGCCTCTGCTAGGATCAATCGGTAGCCAGAGTATATCTGTAGTTGAAGACTACTTCGAAAGGAAATCTCAGTCGGAGAGGGATGCTGGGTAAAAGGAGAGCACATGTATTTAACAGGTGTCTAATAAAGAAGATATTCCGTATATCTCCCAAACGCTTAGGGTCGGTTGCATGAAGAAAAATTGA
Source organism: Gastrophysa polygoni (assembly GCA_963576655.1). NCBI lineage: Eukaryota > Metazoa > Arthropoda > Insecta > Coleoptera > Chrysomelidae > Gastrophysa > Gastrophysa polygoni. The sequence goes on from OY755082.1 coordinate 29,969,970, forward strand.
TCATGTGATTATCTGATGCCACATTAGCGGTGATGTTAAATCCGATATGCGTTGCATAAAACTCTCGTATGTTATGATTATCGTTCCATTAACTTACGACGAAAAATGCGTGGCAACAGGGCTGATTTGCTGGATCCACACGTTCCGTGCTTGTGAATGATGATGCTTTGCGCATTTATAGGCTAGGTTTGGCAGGTTTGGCTAGGTGGCAGTATTGATATTGATATGGATAGCTTGAAGAAAAAACGGGAAGGGAAACTATACGGAATCAGAAAAAAACAGCCTTGCTGGAAATTGTTAAAAAGTACGTATAGTATCCCATAATATCTAAAATTTGGTACTTATCTTTTTTTTCATCTGTGGACAACACGAAAGGGAAACCTATGATGTTCAAGGAACATCGTGTTAGCCAGCGGTGGAATTTTGGGAGAGTAGGAAGGTGTTGGAATTTTTCTTGAAAGTTCGGTGGTTGTGAGCATCAGGAAAGATTTCACTAGGCAAAGAATTCCATAACTTTGCCGTTCTATTGAGGAATGATGCTTGGTATAGCGATGTTCGACAGGTCTCGATTTGTCATATATCCAATCCATTCCTTCACAGATATAAAAATATAATAGAATTCAAGCAGTTCGATACCATATCTTCGAAAAAGAAAAGGGAAACATGGAAAAAAATTGAGATTGAATTCATTAGCTGTCAGCGTACCACGAGAGTGGAAGCAGCTGAGAATTCTATGGGACAATTTGAAAAGAAAAACGAAGAAAAATGTTACAGACGGAAATGTAAGTAGATATATACACACTAATGTGGAATATGAGATTGTGTTTGAATAGACATGAAGTATCATTTCTAGATTTACTGTTTTTAATGCATATTCTTCAACATACCTAAGAAAGTCTATTTTACTTCTGGAGACATCGACAATAACCTATTCTAATGATGAAAATCATATTTATCTGATGCTTTCTTTTCCTGTCGTGGATACATTTGCACAAGTGTGTTTAAACATGATGTAGGTATTTGAGAGTGATTCATCAAAATTAAATGAAGAGGAACTAAAAATTGTTGAGATTGATGATTTTGGTATGCCTATATGTTCATGATTTTATCAATGGAATATATTATGACTTCACTCGTATCATATATTGTTGGAGTTTTCTTAAGATGAAACTGAATTGTTCTATATACCATATTATTGGAGTTTCCTCAGAAAAAACTGAATTGTTATATATAATATTTATGTCGACAGAAGGAGAGGTACATGGATGAACTTGCAACTGCTGGATTCACTATGGAAGAACTAGAGGATGCAAAAAAGGCTGCTATTGATAAAGTGAGTTTTATGTTATACAGGGTGAGTCAAAAATGTGTACCGAGCTTTCTGGGGGTGATAGAACATTGAAAAATAAGTGTAGTTTGATGATTAAACTCATGGCCCAAAATGCATATCAAGGGAGATATATCCTTCCAAAGTTGATGAAATTAAAATAATTTCTCCGCATAACTTCTGAAAGATGAATGCCACCTGATTGAAATTTTGTGCATGAATGTATGTTGTCAAAATACATTTTTTCGTCACACTTCCACATTTCTGATATTGTTATAAAGGGTGTTTTCAGAGGGTGAGTCATGATTTTTTGTAGAAAACTTTTTTCCCTGTATTATTTTCGGTGAAAAAACAGGTGCATTTGATGGCGCGAAGAAAATTACATGAAAAAGGTACTCTTATTCAAATACAAAAAATTGGGCCGTTCGTGAGATATTTGAGTTTTTGTAGTTACATGATATCAGCAGATTGATTTTATTCATCGCGAGATTCATCGATATAACGATATTTCAGCAGCATTTGCATTTCCGAAGCATAAAAATCACAGCAAATTTCAGATACGTACCATTCCTTGTAGTCACCCATTATACAGGGTGTACCAAGGGTTGATGCAAAATTTGGATTCCACCAGGCCAAACCTACCTCAGAACAAAGTCTCACCGTTCACAATTTATTCTCAAGTACAATTTCTCAAGAAAGCAATGGTATAATGATAGCAATTTAAATTCATGATAAAATATCATCGAAACACGAGAAGTTGACTCAGAAGTTAGACTACTCTGTGGTTTATATGTCTTTTGGAATGGTATGCACTTGTCATTTCGGCCGTTTTGTGTGTCAATTCATTGAACAGGTTCTCAACTGTAAGTATTGGAAAAATTCAACAAGCATATTTTGGTGGATATTATCGCGGTTGAAGTTTACTACACGCCGTAGGTGAGGCTGTAAAGAACCCCCTCAACTAATCTGTCTCAATAAAAAATTCACTGTTTGACCCCTTAAACCTTTGTCGGGTACACCACTGAATTAATTTTTTTTCGTCACATTTTATCTTGAGGACCTTCCACTTCATTTTTGTAACCATAACCATACATTTTTTTTGTATGCCCATGTTGTTCCTTGCTGAGAATTCTATCACCATGCAGAAGCAATTTCCTCAATTTGAATCCTTTGAAAAATTTCCGAACGTCAATTTCTACATGAGAAGTCCTATCACTTTTTTGTTCAAAAGTTATTACCGTTACCAAATGATTTTAGCAGGCCATGATGGATAATTTTGTGCTCAATTTTGACGCTCATGTCATCAACATTCGAGTCAAAATTGTTGTAGTCGATTTGTTCGTGTGGTTTTTCTGTGTCATTTATCACTGCGATTATCAACTGAGATTTTAAGAAATATGGCAGGTTATTCGTTCTCTGAACAAACTGATATGCTTCTAATGCTTGGCGAGTGCTTCGGAAATGCAAATGCTGCTGAAATATCGTTATACCGATGAATCTCGCGATGAATAAAATCAATCTGCTGATATCATGTAACTACAAAAACTCAAATATCTCACGAACGGCTCAATTTTTTGTATTTGAATAAGAGTACCTTTTTCATGTAATTTTCTTCGCTCCATCAAATGCTCTTGTTTTTTTACCGAAAATAATACAGGGAAAAAAGTTTTCTACAAAAAATCATGACTCACCCTCTGAAAACACCCTTTATAACAATATCAGAAATGTGGAAGTGTGACGAAAAAATGTATTTTGACAACATACATTCATGCACAAAATTTCAATCAGGTGGCTTTCATCGTTCAGAAGTTATGCGGAGAAATTATTTTAATTTTATCAACTTTGGAAGGATATATCTCCCTTAATATGCATTTTAGGCCATGAGTTTAATCATCAAACTACACTTATTTTTCAATGTTCTATCACCTCCAGAAAGCTCGGTACACATTTTCGACTCACCCTGTATATACATATCGTTCCTTGAATATTCCATCATCACTTAATTATTGATGGAAAATAGATCCCAAACCACTGATGACCTGGCAGAACTTTCACATCCATGGAACAGTTCAGCAACAACAACAAACAAAATTTCTGAAAATGCCATCATCATTGTGTTTCAGAGAGAAATAAGAAGAACAGGGGAAGGACCAAATTCTTCAGAATTGGATGAAGCATCAGCACAGGTCTTAGCAGTGATTGGTGACCACATCACACCACTGGAAAATCCATATGATGATGCTGTTGAATATTTCGGTAAAATATTAATTTTTGATTTTTATAATGAAGGTGAAATCATGGGTTGATTTCAATTCTATCAAAGAAGTGAGAGCGAAACCAGTCCGCTGATATTTCTAGTAATGAAAATGAAGGAATATGAATACACTGGAATCAGGGTTTGAAAATATGTCATTATTTATACTATATGGGATATATATATCAGATAAATGAGATATTGATTTTCAATACTTGTTACTTTTCACCTATTATAGAATTTTGACAAATAATGAAAATATATTATTTTTAACTTTCATTCAGAAAATCATATATAGTCATATTAATACTTTTTCTTCTTGCAACAACACGGAAGAAAAGCCTATACTGTGCGTGGAACATAGTGTGAGCCAGCCTTGGAATGCTGGGAGAGGAGGAAAGTATCAGAATTCGTCTTGAAAGTTTGGAGGTATTAGGATCAGGAAAAACTTCACCAGGCAGATAATTCCACTACTTGGGCGTTCTGATGATGAATGATGCTTGGTAGAGCGGTGATATTTTAAATCCTCTTTCACGATTGAATTTAATCCTCACTGGACAGTTTCAATATTGGGCATTGATTAGTGACGAGTGACATGTAACCCAGTGACCAAGTACATTTCACCTTGCAAAGTTCTTTGTAGTTCTATAGAATTTGAATGTGTTATATCTACCTAGGATGTCATTGAAAACCAAAGTTTTCTGATTTAGTGACCACTTTTGGGTCACATTCTTGATTTTTGATTGATAAGTATTTACTAGTGCATCCTACAAAGAATATATATGAGAGCCTATTTTGTAGGGATACATTTTTTTAAAAAAATACTTTCGCTCTAAACCCCATAGTTACCAAAATGAACAGTCAAAGAACAGTGTTCTTTATATCAATAGGTCAAAATGACTAACATTTTATAGCCACAAAGAAAGGTTTATTACTATGAATTATTTTTTCAAGCATAATTCCAACAAAGTGAATCTCGGTCAATAATTTCGAAAGATGACGAACACACATTTCAATGCTGGACATACGGATTATTTTGAATTATAAATTTATAACAGCTCGAAAAATACATTCACAAATTAGGTGTATGAACAAGAAGGATTGAAAGATTAGATTCTTCAATCTAATGTGATGTGGGGACACTGACAAACGTCATAAACTGGTTTGTAAAATGCGAAAACGCGAATTAGAAAATCTATATTTCTGATTAGGGCCTAGGTACTTACAACTTATCTAGAACTACATGACCTTATGCAATCAAACTCCCTGCCCCTCCCCATCATTTCACGACCTCATAATGAAAGAATGTTTTCATACAAAATTTGAAAAATCTCCATCAGGTGATGATTTAGAGGTGTCAGCAAAGAATTCTGATGATCCATTCGAGCCTGAGTTTCCTTTGGAAATCCCCGAAGAAAACCTTCCGTTGATCATTCTTCCCCAAGAATCCCAACCACAACGTGAACACCAAAGCAAAAAATGAAGAGAAAATATTGTTTTCCAAGCAACAAAAAAATGGAGTAATCAAGGAGAAAAGAAGACTGGCAACTGAACGAGTGAAACATAATTACTTCACAAGAAAACTCTACAATGCCAGTCTTCAGACTAAATTTATGATACTAAATTTATGATAAAGGAGCATCGGATTCAGATGGAAATATTCAATCAACAATTGAAAAATCTGAGGAATCAGCAATGAGAATTCGTTGGTTTCCATCCGAATTTTTCTGTAAAGTTGAGTTGGTATTTGTTTCTTAATTTTCACCTGGTGTTTTTTCCTTGGAAATTTTGTGTTACCATTCTGTAACTACAACAATTTTTTATTCAAACGTGGAGTGAGAAATATATTATTTTTCAAAAGCCATTAATTTTTCTCATCATTTGTTTTGATTATTCTCGATTGTTTTCTTGCATCAGTTTTACTACTTTACTGAATATATACTGTTCCAGCAAATGAGGAATAACTTTGACTATGAATAATTTTTATAAATATTTTCAGATGGACAAAACAAAACAAATTTCTCAATATTTGTAAATATTGAATAATCATCTTCTAAACACTGTAATAATCAGTGCTGTTCTAACTGCAGTGCTTTCATTTCTCTCAGAAGCTGCATCAAGGTCTTCATCATCAATGTAGTCATCATATGGAAACTCTTATGGTGGCTCATTGTCATGTAGGTTGATTCCTATATTATTAAGGATACTACACGCCGCAATTACTTGTAAAACATTGACCAATTTCAAAGCCATGCCTAAATGAAGACAAGGAAAGCGACTTTTCAATAGCCCAAAACATCGTTCAACCGTGTTTCTTGTCGATATGTGTGTTCTATTGTATTAAATTTCACTATCATTTCGCGGATTGAGAAGTGGTGTCAATAAAAATTGTTTGCAGGGATACCCACTGTCGCCCAGTAAGTATTTGTTACCGAATGTGCCATTCTCAAAATATGCTGGTTATGGGCTATCATTTAATATTGTACTGTCATGTACTGATCCGGGCCAGCGTGCTATAATATGGCGAATTTTCAAGTTTGCATCGCAAGTTGCTTGTACATTTATAGAAAAGTATCCTTTTCGGTTCCTGTATGACAGCATGATAATATGAATATTAATGCTGTCTCCTAAAACTTGTTGGTATGCACCAATTGCATAGTATCTGAGAGTTTTTAACAACTGGTTCATAGAACTTATTGACATGTTCCTCTTGGTCATGGGCTCGATTTCATTTCTAAATATATGGAGCAACTCCATGACAACTTGTTCAGAAAACCTAAACCGAGTAGAGAAATCATTCTCATCATATAGATCGAATGGATTGTTCCTATTTCTGAAGGTTCTCGGCCTGGGAATTAATTGTTCTTCTTCAGACAGTGAAGACAATGATGAGTTAGACATTTTCTGTAATATAATATTTATACATACATTACTGTGTCAATATCTTATTTATCCACCACATACCTCTTCCAATTGAACAAGAATATATTCAAACGCCAACAACTTTTTTCCGATTTTTCAAAATATTCGAAATTATTCGGCAGAAAAATCATATGTCACTTGCTGCTTGTCACTTTGATAATCAGTCATCGAGCACTGATTAAGTTAATGCCAGGATCAGGGCGATTTGATGTGACGTTTAAAGTTGATTGGCTTTTGTGCAACTGCTTTTTTACCTAATCGGGCATTTTCATAAGTTAATCAGGTGATTAAGTTAAAATACCATCAAGTATATGATGAATGTTTATGCAACCGAATTCCATAAATAACGTTACGTCAAATATTTAATGATACGTTAAATACTTGATGAACCTTTATGCAACCTGCCCTCAGTGATAGCTTGGCTACAAAGAGTGCTTCACAAATATGAAGCACCCTAGGTTCTTTGATTCCCCCCCCCCCCCCCCCAAAGTATACTTCAGGTTTACAAGGGTAAGTAGGTGAATATATACATATTTACATCAATCAGGTATTATGGTCAATAACGATTACAGGTGAGATACGGGGGAGAGTGCAGACCCTGAAAAATGGTACGGAGACCAGTGAAGCCTGGTTATGCCGAGATGAGATGCAGCTATTCTATCCTGGTCGGTACATAAAAGTAAGTAGAAAGAAGCCCCGAGAAATGCTCACAACACTACTGTGCCCTGTTTCAGATTTATCAGTAGCAATGGTAAGCGTCAGAGAATGGTTATGTAGAGTTATATACAGCAGAAAGAGCCGGAAGTGAAACTTGAAGTAGCGAAATGAAGGAAGGCCTAGAAATAAAAGCAGTATCTAGTCAGAATCAAGCGATGAAGAAAGCAGCAAGCTGTTCAAGAATATTTGCAGAGGCGATGTATATAATTTCTAAATCCCAACGATACGGGTATATTATCACTGGAGATGAAAATTACAGAATTCATATGAATCTTTCCTTTCAGCCTTGAAAAATTCATAATTCAGTGCTCAGGAGAACATGCTTCCATGAAGAATAGCTAAGAAAGAAAAAAGAAGCCAAGATCGCTATCTCATACTTGAGGTGAGGTTAAGTTGAGGCTCACGCCTTTCAGGATTCAGGTAACAAAGATACTTGGCCTAAATTTCAGGAAGATGAGAGGAAGAGGGAAGAAGAAATAATTTCATGTAGGTCAAGCCATATCCAAAATCGGGGTTAGATCTTTCCCATGACCATTCTGTGAACGACTATTTTGTTTCTCTTTCAGGTGAAATATCATAGGATATTATTCGATATTAGGATATTATTCGGAACTTGATATTCTGTATAGTAAATAATGAGATGAAGTTGAGTGAAAATTGATTTGTGTCATTTCACAGATTTGAGTTCAACTCATTTTAGACCCGTAACAAGTGATATTCGAAGGTGATCGATAACGATGACCAATCATAGAAGACATACCAATACAAGCAAATATGAGAAGATTAGGGGGACAATAAATGGGTGCTACCCTTCGACCATAAAACAAATAAACCCGCTTATTTACATTCTTTCAAGATCCAAGGCCTAGAGCTACAAGACTGAACTGGTCGATTGTGATAGGGCCGACTGATGTACTTAGTGCTGATGTGCCACTTGTTCCCTTTTGATGCCCAATTTTATTTGTTTTCAACAATAATTCGTGTTGAATTTTGTATTGATATCAAAGTTCGCCTTGAAGAAAGCTCTGAACTTGGGGATTCCAACTCAATTTTCAGTTTTTTTGTTCTTCTCCACGATTATTAGTCTACGATCAACAACGACAACGCAGCATTTCATTGATGATTATCCGTCTCTTGCCAGTCACGTCATCAGCGTACTATTGCAGTGAAACGCGCTGTTGCCGAGAATTTTGTTGTTTATATTTCGATTTTAAAGTGTTTTCACCAGTTTACAGGCAATAAACTGAAGTTTTAGTGTTTGGTTGGATAATATGGGCCGAAAATGTCATGTTTGTGGGAAATTGGGGTATTCTCACCAAGAATTATGCTTTCGTAGGTAAGTGAGTGAGGTTAGGTTTGATTTCCCAAATCATTGCCGTAGGTAGAATTTTCGAACAAGGGTTCATGACTCGGTTCATGAGTATTTTCATTTGATTTGTTTCGATATGATGGTCACTTTACAAGCTGTTGGCAGCATGAAGATTTTGGGTAGAACATTGAATGATTATGTAACAATTTGCTCTGGTATGGAATCGTAAAAAAAACATGAATATTTTTATATTAACAATAACAATAAGGTTTTGAATTAACATCTGACTTGAGTAAGCACATAATGAATCCAAACCTCTCAACTTGCTGGGGTGTCCTTGGAAATTCAATCATCTTAACAATACCTTCAGTATTAAAAATATTTTACCCAATTGAAATTTGCACACATTAAAAAATTGAGAGTTCCTTAAGTTTATTGTCAAGGTGAACAGAATGATGAGTACCTACGTATTTCAAGTAAATCAAATCAATGATGCATATCCTACAACCATGATGTAATGATTAAAATATTATGAGACTTTTGAGAATCTTATAACATTATAACATTCAATGGATGCCTTTTCTTGATTGTAATGCCTTGGATATGGATACTATAGACACACTCATAATGTCATAGGGCGTTATGACCTATGACGCCCGGTCATATTGCCCGCTGATACTATGCATTTCTATCATTGCCTGATGACATCATCTGACAATAATATTTCTGTAGCATGCAATACATTATTTTTTCAGATTCTCTGTTGATCCAGGAAAGAGAAAAACTTGGTTTTCTATTGTTGGTTTTAAGGAAGATCAGCTTCTGCCGAAGAATCCTGGAATATGTTCAGATCACTTTCATTCAAAAGATGTCATAGTGAGACCAGATGGTACTAAATTCCTTCATCCATCAACAGTTCCCAGAATTGGTTCATCAAAAATATTTGATGATTTTTCGAACACCAGGTATATAGTCAATTCGCAAATGATGTACTATTACTCTTCATATACAGGGTGTTCTAATAATGTTGCACGGAACCTCAACGTCACTTTTGTGAGACAAAATATAAACAAAAGTTCATATAAACATTCTCTTCTCCGAGATACAGAGTGTTTCAATAACTCTTCAATTAATGTTCAACTGATTATAATGAAATTTACTAAGTTTGTTGATATCCAAATGAGGTATCTATTGGACCTATAAAAGTTAGTTGTACTAAAAGTAGCCTGCTAGTTTTGTGCACAAAAAAAATTTAGAGGTTTTATTTGGTCATTTATTTCATTTGAAAAGAATTCAGTGCCATAAAGAAGTCAAAACTCGAAAAGGTGTGTTTTCAGTTCCTTCAATAAAAAAAATTCGAATTGCAACTAGATAATGTTTTCATAAAGTATTTTTTTTTCAGCTCTGAACCATCAATCTCGGACTCATCTTATACATATAGTGTATCACAGACCAATACACCTTCAGACATGAGAGCAGGGTAAGTTAATTAAATTAAAATATGAATTGATGAGGATTGCTGCAGTTTCTCAAAACTATAATATTTTGATGAGGGTTTTCTAGAATACTCCATTCTTGAAATATCTCAAATATTGTTGAGTTTCATATATAGGTGCATGTGGTTGAATTCTACTTCTTATCTATTTAAAAAATCCACTAATAAATTTTAATATCATCCATTTTACAGAACATCAAAAGAGACCTTCTTGGATCAAGAAAAATCTGTTGATCCTTCATCTTCAACTTCTCATACTGACACTGCTTCTGAGAGGAGTATACAGTCCTTGAAACCTACTAGATCCAATGTTGCAGTTAAACGCAACCTCTTCGATGTGACTCAACCAAGAAAGAGGTTTGTTCAATTCATTTCTTCATATGAATCAGGATCTCAATACATATTTTTTTTATATTTTGACAACATATATGATTCAATTGTTTCAATTCTTGACAATTCTCATGTTTTTTTGCAGGAAATATTATGTAGGTGATCTGTCCACAACTGATTGATGTGATGAATCTGTGTCCTTCTCATAAATATATAGAAAAAAATCATTATACTCTTCATTTTCAGAAACGAGGAGAGAAAATCTCAATAAATCTGAGAAATATCAAAACACCACCTCCTTGATTGACCTACAGATCAACTAATGGGCAGACAGTATTTGAGCGTTTCTTTCAGTTCTGCTGTGCTAGTAGTACTGACACTTGAACCTATTTATTGTATTGCTTATTGTTTCAACAAGTTTTATATTTTTTTACGGTTTTTCAAATATGTCTTGTCAATGAGATTTTATTCATCGTGGACAATAAAGATTATTTGATTTGTTTCAATATTTTATATCAACTATTCCTCATGAAATATGATAGGGAATCACCACCCCAAATTAATGACATGTCATTGGGTTCAACCTGCTCATGATGCAAACAACATGATCTAATCATTACTAATCAGTACTAATTTGAAAATAAAGACTAAACTTTTATGTAAGTGAAATTTCAGAGAAAGTAAATGTACACGCCACTGGCATCCATATCTGTAACGGTGGCGCGCTGTTGCCATTTTGTCCACGTGGACACCCCTCTCGCTGCACTTTCCCCGAACGACCCTGTGATGTCTGCAACATGTTTCCGAGCGTTTTATGAATGAGTCGCCGGGTCTATTTGTTTTATGGTCGAAGTTATGGTCGAAGGTGCTACCGTCAAGCAATATCATTGCTGATTACTCTTCGTAGGACTGCTGCAGATGTCTTGGTACCAAATTGAACCTGAACCCATACTTAATGACAATCACACAAGGGTATTGAAATCATCACTCATCACTCATCACTCATCACTCATCACTCATCACTCATCACTCATCACTCATCACTCATCACTCATCACTCATCACCCATCACCCATCACCCATCACCCAACACCCATCTCCTATTACCCATCAATTATCACCCATCACCCATCACCAATCTCCCATCACTCATCACTCATCACTCATCACTCATCACTCATCACTCATCACTCATCACTCATCACTCATCACTCATCACTCATCACTCATCACTCATCACTCATCACTCATCACTCATCACTTATCACTCATCACTCATAAAATCCTTTGTTAGTGACTTATATGAGAAGTACTTACATCTTTGTTGTGAATGTATTACATTGATGTCAAGTCTGAAATATTTTGAAGGACGGACATACTAACATCAACCAGAAATTCAGTCTAGTCAAAATTTGAACATTTCAAGAGAAATTGTTGGACTTTTATGAACAGCAAGTTTGCACGGAATAGAGAGCCTAGTTTTTGTGGTACATTCACAATGGAACTCACATGATCTTCTCATGACAGAGAGCCGTTGGTGGTGATGAGCATGGATATAGATGACTTCATAACAGTGTGGTACCTGACATAATCATATTGGGCATTGTGTGATCTGACCTGGTGAAGCTCTAGTTTTTATTGCATTGAACATTACCAGATTTTCAGAAGTCTTGACAGATCATCATTTGAAGTATCGACCATTTTCCGTTTCGCAACTTCATTGGATATGGCTCTAGAAGATGAAGCTGTACGAAGTGTACTATTATCTACGAAGCTTTGGAATGGGAAAGAGAGGTCTCATCCAAAAACAGACAGGTTCCAAAACTGTCCAGTATATTTTCATTCGCAATGGTTCGAAAACTCAGAAAGACCTTGTTATTGTTGTTGTTTCTTTTGCTCGTGTTTGAGCAAGTGAAGGAGACGGAGATCTACAGTTAATACAAGTGGAATCCAAATAACTGAAGCATTTGAGATAGTTCTATGGAGAACTCTTTGATATTCATCGAACAGAATATACATGAATCGAAATTCAGTGGCCAGCCAGGGATCTAACACGCGTCCTCATGATCACTGACCATGTCGCTAGACCACCTGGCTGCCTATTAGAAAAAACTCAGAAAAAAGTCAACTGGGAAAATGAGGATGATTCCCCATATGTTTTGATGCACCAGTGGTGCCTAAGTTAAAAATCTTGTTTAGTATAGCATGCAGAAAAAACCGTCAACGAATATTTCTGAAAAGGCATCTAATGAAGACTTACAAAGAATGATAGCTCAGTGGCTACATTACCATGAGAAAACTCAAACACTTCACCCGAAATATTTCCAGCAATTCGCACTTTGAAGCCACGAGGTTAAAGAAGGCTATTGAGCAAGACGGAATTCTGCCGGAACTAACACCAGTTCTTTGTAGGTTGTTCACCGTTTCATACATACTTCCTCCTGACAAGGAAGATATCTAGAGCCCAATCAATACCAGCGGAAGGCAGGTGAACCATTCCTAACAATCATAATACACAGAAGGAAAATCATCATCGAGCTCTCATAAGATATCCAGAGAGCTTAAGAATTGTGAAATAACGGTACTATGAACAAGAAGACATGATCGCTTACGTAATACATATTTGGCATGGATGAAATATCTTGCGGCTGTATCATTGGATACCTATTCTGTAGGACATTCGACCAAGTTCGACATCAAGACCGTCTAACGAAACTTCCTTCATATGGTTCCCTCCTCATTTATATCATTCACTCAGTAAGTCACAGCTGAGAAATAAAGGCTTTTTTGGAGTCATGTTTTCTGAGGAAAAAATACAAAATAATTTGTTTGCGTAATGAGTGGACTGTAAATATAGCGAAGCGTTGAAAAGGCACTCACTAATCTTGAAGTTCCTGGACATGCGAAAAAGCGGGAAAGCGTGAAGTTGTCTCGAAGCGGCTTCACTAAAGCAGGTAGCGGTGCATGTGCGTTTTCTCTCAGAGGCGAAATCTTATGTCACTTGATTATCGCCAAATATAGTTGAGCTCGCACACTAGTGAGTTTCAGCGGAAGGCACACAGCAGCAATAATGGTATCTCATGCACGTCTGTCACATTTCAGTTTTATGCGCATATATTCCCTTTAACTCTAGGATACGCGTATATTGTACCAATTCGACGCGTAATTACGCGCCAAATTCGAATAAAATGAAATAACAAATTCTCAATGAAATAAACATTCCTGCATATTCTTATGAATATTTATCAAATTAATAATTGACAACTAAAAAGTGGACATGATACTTAACATAATTATTTACTCAAAAACGCTGCTTACAAATAGGCATAGGGATATATCGAGAGAAGTTGTTAGAAAATCGTTGGAGATTCTGAAAATAATATTATATACAGGGAGTTTCATTTGAGATATCAAAGTTGCTGATATTTTTCTATAGAAGCGTCAACACCGCATCATTGGAATTATATTACAGAAAGCGGGTTTTGTCTTGGGTAATGTGTCTGACTAGAGTTTCTGTATTACGCTGACCCTAGCTCTTGGGACATCTAGTGTGATAATCTATCGGAAATGTATCATAAAAAGCTGCCCTCATCTTTTTTGTTTAGTGAACTGGTAAACTCACCCCAAGGTATTGTCGTTGATGGATCCAACAATTTCTGAGCACCAAGACTCGTACAGCTCGTTATGTTGTTGTCTCAGATCCTTCAACATCTCAGAAACCACTTCACTGAGATCCCCATAGTTCGACAGGTCGTTCAGCAACATTTCTGATACCTTCCGTACCTGACAATAATTATGGAAATGAAAATCGAATGCATAAGCGATTTCAGTGTGACAAAGTGCTGAAAAGAAACATACAATGAATTCCATGAATTATCTATATATATTGATATGTATGACCCACCACTTATATAGTTCACTATAGCTCATGTCCTACGGTGGTCAATACTTCCTTTCTGAGTACGAGCAAATACTTGCGAAGAGGCATAGAGTTAGTAGAAATCAAGAGATTCAGAAACACACCCAACCCCATTCTCGAAGGGATGTTGCGCACAGCTGTATAAAAATATCATTCTCTCGAAAACGGTGGGATATGGAGATTCACGATTCAACTTATTCGGAAGGGAATCAAATTGAATAGCTATTCTGGTTACAAGGTGTTCTCATTAATTGATATCGAATTCTTCATTTTCATATTCAAGTTTCTGGAGTGGATGCCAAGTTCTATCTATATCAACTGAAAAAGAAGCAATGTTATTGTCTCCGTTCAGGAGAATCCAAGCAGACTCTTTGATTTTCCGTTTTTGGTTGTTGTCTTCTCTTCCTATGATCTCAATATTACCCCAATCGGCCATATGTTGTCCATTTTCAGTAAGGATATGTTCAGCTAATTTTGATTCGTCAGTATACCTTTTCTTTATATTGTTCTTATGCTCTTCCATCCTTAGTGATGGAGGCCTGCTGGTTTCACCGGTATAATATTTTCCACAAACACATGGTATACTGTGAATACAATTTTTTGATGATTGTTATTCATTTTTCGGTTTTGTATGAGTCAAAATCGATCTCATTGTATTTTCTGTCTTGAACACTGGTTTCGAAACTCTACACGTTTAATTTTTTCAGATATTCCGGGAATGTATGGGATTACATTTGTTATTAGTGTTGGTTGTCTTTGTGATTGTTGTATATTCTGTCTGTTCTCGATTTGGTGTATTGTTTTATCAATGAAATGTTTCGGATAAGTGTTGAGTTGTAGAACATCTTTTATATGGTTCATTTCGGCATTGGAAATTTGGTGGTTCGAAGATATGGATTTGGCTCTATCATGAAGTGATTTGATTATCTCTTTCTTTATACTTGTATGATGATTTGATTGAAAATTGAGGTATCTGTCGGTGTGTGTATTTTTACGATATACACTTGTTATCAAAATGTTATATGATTTTTCAATGAGGACATCTAAAAATGGTAATTGATTATTAGATTCGATTTCTAAAGTGAATTTGATATTGGGTTCGATATTGATTGAATAATTTAGAAAATTATCTAGTTCCATGCGGTTATGTGGCCAAATAATGAAAATATCATCCACATATCTCCACCAAGTATTTGGTTGTTTACTGAATTCTCTCACAATATTTTCTTCAAAATCTTCCATGAATATATCACTCAGGAAAGGAGATAATGGTGAACTCATGACCATACCAAAATTTTGTTGATAAAAATCATTATCTAATTGAAAGTGAGTTGTTTTGAGACATAGTTCTAAAAATTCTAAAATGCCTTCTACACTCAGCTTAAGTCTTTCAATGAGTTTTTCATCATCTTCCAGTTCCTTTCTCACTATTTGTAAAGTTTCTTTCCATAGGAACATTAGTAGTTTATTAGTAGTTTATTTACAATATACATGCAATAATATTGATTCTTGTTCAGTTGACATAGATAGAACTTGGCATCCACTTCTGAAACTTGAATATGAAAATGGAAAATGAAATGAAATGTAATGAGAACACCTTGTAGCCAGAATTCCTCCGTCTACCAAATTGCCACTTTACAGTGTCAAAACCGAAAACATTGAAAAATTTTGCGAAGAGAAAAATATTCTAATTGTGTTGAGAACGGGTGCAGATTCGTTCCCGAAACGTCCACCAAGATAAATAGAGGTTTCATTCTTATTGAATATATTTGTATTTCCGAATTTTTTTAAAAACAAGGTGTCACTGACCAATAGCGAATTTTTCTTTTAGGTATCTAAAGGTTTGATTTCAAGCGCAGTGACATTTTGGGGCAGATCCCAAATCTGTCCTTACTACAAATATATTGAAATAATTTTTAATAACTTCTACTCTATTTTTCAGAAACGAGGAGAGAAAATTCCATAAAAAGCTGAAAAATTAATGTACCACCTCCTCGAAGAACTTACAGACAGAAGAATATGTTAGTTGAATCTAGTTCCTATGTTTCGAGGAGTTTGTTCAATATATTCCATGTTACATTCATCGCAATGTATTTCATATATCCCTGATTTTTCATCAACATTCACTTTTTCTGGGTTTATACGATAAACCATGAATCGTATTCTTTGTCGTGAAAGCTGCATTCAACCCTAGCGTTTTGAAAATACAATTGAAATTCCTTGTAACTCTAGGATCGAATAGAATTCTCACAAATTCTTTGCTAACTTCACTCAGTAATATTTAATCGAGGTTTCGAGATCACAATGATCCAAACAGATATGAAATAACTCCTAATTCACTATTCAGTGTGAGGCCCGCTCCTGGCAATGTTGAGCTAGTTCAGCGAATTTTGCGAAAGGAGATTTGAAGGCAGGTTATGAAAACTCACACCAAATCTCTATATATATAACATATTCACTCGAAGATCACCAAATGATTCTATATGTTTTTTAGTTGATATCAGTCCTTCCATGCCGCTTGTTCTGTATTGGTGGAAGTGTGGTAGAACTACATGTTACTGCTCATTTTTCAGTTTTTGGTGAGATTTTCTGTCCTCGTTTCTGACAAATTAGGTAGAAGTTATGAAATTGTTTCAATATATTTGTAGTGAGGACAGATTTTGTAATAATAATATTGCTTCTTATTCAGTTGATATAGATAGAACTGGCACCCACTTCTGAAAACTGAATATGGAAATGAAAAATTCAATATCAATCAACGAAGAAACACCTCGTAACTAGAATTCCTCCGTCTGTCGAATTGTCACTTTTCAGTGTCAAAAAACCAACCAACATCGAGAAATCTTGCGGAGAAAAGTGTTCTGATTGTGTTGAGAACGGGAGCAGATTTGTTTCCGAAACGTCTTCCGATATGAGATATTTTTATTAGATATATTTATGACTCTGAATTCTCGAATGACAAGGTGTCACTGACAAATAGAGAATTTCTCTTCCATGTATCTGAAGGTTTAACTTCAAGCGCAGTGATATTTTGGGGCAGATTACACAATCTGTCCTTTCTAGATATATGTATATAATATAAAAAAAAAGATATACTTCATTTTTCAGAAACGAGGAGAGAAAATCCCACGGGAAGCTGAGAAATGAATGTACCACCTCCTTGAAAAACTCACAGACAGTATTCACATGTTACTGGTTTTATTATTCTTGAGCATGAACCTCTGATGGGTACAGGCTACAATATACCCACAACTATATGGTGAACTTTGATCCCATTCACATCAAACCTGATTATATCATCTATAACACACCTCCTCCGCCTTTCCTTCCAACTGCCGGACAAGCGTAATTTCTCTCACGCTTTTTGGCGTATCGAATCTTGTGGAAACTGCTAAGTTTTCCGTAGCGCTCTGCATCTGAATTTGCTTGACGTAGTCGTAGAGGGAGACCATGAGGAATTGCCTCTCGATGAGGAGCTCTTTTCTGAGGATCGGTCGGCTGATGAGCTCAGAGTACCTTGAGTACTCGTAGATCAGCTAAAAAACCAATAAACTCAGGATCGTTACCAGGATGGTTTTCAATTGTACCCACACACATTTCTGAATCCAAGTTGAGCTGAGGGAGGTATGTTTTTTTTAATTCAAATGAGTGGTTAATATAGTTGAGAGAGACAGAATGATATCTTGAAGAGTCGAGTTGAGAGTATATTCAACATTTGGGGGGGGGGGGGGTTAACTTTAACGAAATAATGATTATTGAAAGACAGTGTCAGGAACGAATCGTGAAATAATTGACAACGTTCAATTTCTCGAATTATTTGCTCCAGAGGAAAACATAACTATGAGGAAAATCATTTCCTTCGATTTATTCAATTACTTGATGTATCATCGATCACGCAAGAAATATTCAAGATAGTTCAAAGCTATTGATATATGAGAGTGATAATCAAGAGAATCATGGAGAACTGCAAGAATTAAATTCGTACCTGTCTTGTATTGGTGTTAACACTGTCAAATTGCTTTTTTAACTTGAGGGCTACTCGCTTCTCTGCAGGCTGGATATAGTATTCAAATTTTTTCTCAGCTTTCATCAGTTCATGTGTCCAATCTTGACTGGAAAGGAGAAAGTCGATGTCTGAAAAAAATGAGATTCTATTGATTTTGACTTCGCTGTACAATGTATCCTACTCGACCCCCTCTCTCTTCTTTTTTCCCTGTAACCCTTCCCTACCGACCTTCCCTACGAATTCTCAACATATTGTGGTCATTCAAAAACATCACTTCAATAATTCTTCTATCGATTCCAAATCTGAGCTCATATTCTTCTATATCAACATAGTTCAGTACAAGTGTATATAGTTGAAATTGATATTGATTTGTGTATATATTTGTTTATTTCATAAATGTTCGAATCCAAGTTATGACTGACTCTCATCGAGAAATGTCGCATAAAGGTGTTAAAATTTCGAATGCAGTGACATTCTGGGGTGAATATCATTGATATCTGTACTTACTACAAATATATTATAATGCTCATTATCTTTTTCACTTTCAATTTCAGAAACGAGGAGAAAGAATCCTGAGAAATAAAATAAAATAAAAGTGAAAAAAACATGGATTCTCACTCTCACCTTGGAAACATTGAAACATCTCTTTGGTTTTTAGTTCTTCCTGTTCTTGTAGGGTAAGTAGTTTCATCAGCTGTTTATGGAAGGTCCTAATATTCAAAACCTGAAAGGGCAATAAAAAAAACTGAAGTGAAACAAGTGCAGAATGAAAATCATTCGAAGAGAAATGTTCATTTACAATTACGAACGAATGAGACTCAACAAACTCCAACTTTCACACCTCGATTCTTCAACATAATCTCTATGCATATTATATTCCTATTTCTATGTATAAAATACTCAAGAGAATACTATTAGGTGTTTCGCTGAATAATTCCTGCTGAGAATTTTTGTGTTCCATCATATTCATATTCATCATAACATTAAACAAATCACATTTCTCAATAATAAAAAATCAATTTATACTCAATGGAGCCATTCTCCATTTTCCACAACACATGATGACCCACATTCTTCCGTTCAAAATCACAACAGTGAGGTCGATTTCGAGCATGTCAGCAAGACATTCTCGTGAAACTGGTTCTGTAGAGATTATACGGCTTATTAGGTATTACCACTATATAGATGGGCGATCAACTTATATTCCGGAATTTGATACCTCCGTTGTTTTGTTAGAGATAGCATCAAGCTCCACATTCCAAAACTATTTCGTGATGAACAGGTTGTTTCATGAGGTCACAGTTCTTAGAAGTTATTTTTTTTTTAAGTAACACCCTATATATTATCTGAAATTTCAATCCTGCTCATTCTCCTCATTCTGGAAAAACAGCGTGTCACAAGGTTCTACAGGGTACTTTCAAAGATATGACCACTTTCATGTCAAAATCTTGATGGATTGATCACCCTGTATTATTAAGAATCAAAAGCTGCGAGTCAATCTATGCAGGCCAAAATTCCAGGCCAAAGTCATTCTGGTTTTCAAGAAGAATTACGATATTCTTGGCAATTACTGTAAGTTTACTCAGAGTTGGTCATGTGTCATATGTATCAATTGACAGCTTGAGGAATGCAGAAAGAGTATATAGTAAAAATACAGATTCACTAGAACTAAAGAACTACAGATTGTTTAACAGCACTATGATATCAACAGACTGACAACAATAAACTGAATAGACAATTCGAAATAATTATAAACAAATTGACACATGGTTACCGCTCAAAACAACCTCTCAGTACATGAACTGTGTTGTATCAGATTTCCAAATGACCTACCAATACTCATAACTATTGTAATACTAATATTCTGAAAAGCAACCCTGAATCTATTTTTTTTTTCATTTTTCTTGTAGCTGAGGTACTGATCTCATTGTTTACATACGTACTCTCACAGAACGATAAAGTTTTAATTCGGAGACTGTGGTTGAATACTCAAATACAAAATGAATATATACCCAAAAAAACACATCAATATTTGGAAAAGTCTAAATACTTATTTCGGCTATTAAGTTATCATCCTCAGTAGACCTGAAAAGTGAAAATGATAGTATCTTTCAAGATTTTCTCCAGAAATTACCATCGACAGTGATTGTCCCTATTTATGTCAGCCTATTTATACATAAATAAATATCACGGTTCGATGAACCGATGCACTTCAGCGAACCGTAACAATTCGATGATAGGTAATAATCGAGTGTATGGAATAGGACCTGAGTCTTGGTTCATTCATTGCTTCTTATGAAGATGAATGAAAATACTTTCTGAACTATTTAATGCCGAATTGTTCGTTACATGTTTAAGGAGTTTCAAATTATCTATAGTTATTGGATGACTATATAGTCTCATGAAAATGTTGGGCAACACTTAATCTGTCGAGCTGATTGTTCCTGAAATGAGTAATATATTCTTTGAATCTAGTTCCTATGTTTCGAAGAGTTTGTCCAATATATTTCGTGTCACATTCATTTCAATGTATTTCATATATCCCTGTTATTTCGATAACATTGACTTTGTCTCCAGGAATACCCAATAAACCATGAATCGTATTTTTTGTTTTGAAAAAATTTCACTAAAATTTCTTGTGACTCTAGAATCATAAGGAATTCTCACAAATTTCTCACTGAAAAAAGTTAAATCCAGAGTGTTGGTTTCACGAATACTAATTTTATGTTCAGTTTCACTCACCATATTGTTCACTACATCATTCCTATAACCATTGTGAATCGCAACATTTTCAATGAAATCCAACTCATTGTTATACGTATCTGGGGATGAAGGAGAAGATAACAATCAGTGAACTGAGAAGTTCAGATCGGAATATTTATGTTGGATGCAATGTTGAGAGTCACTTGCTATGAACTGACTGAACAAAAATGACATTGATGAATGTGAAGTACATGAATATACAGGGTGATTGATCGGAACGGTTGATTAGGCGTTTCTAGTGAACCAATTGAAGGATCATTTCGAAAGTTGGAATGATCGCATAAGCGAATCCACTTTATTTTTCTGAAATGATTTCAATAATGTGGTGTTGCCGCTTCTACCAGGAAGATGTAGCAACTTTGATATTTCAAATGAAACACCCTACACATGATATTATTTTCAGAATCTACAACAATTTTCTGACAATTTCTTTCGATATTTCCCTATACCTATATGTGGGCGTTTTTGGGTGACTGATCATTTTGTAATTATTTCCTTGGGAAACAAGACTCTCCAGAAAGTTTTCCAGCTTTGACTTACTGAGACGATGAAATTTGGTGTGGTTCATGGAATACCAGAAGGCTCATTGTCCTCTAGTGAGATCTCATTCGATTTCATACAGGGTGATACAACAATTCATTTGATTCATTCACTTGAAAAAGTGATTGAGATTCGATTTTTTCAAATGGAATAGTCTGTATTTCATCATAGCATCAAACAGCAGTTCAGATTACCTACTTATTCATGTATATCATACCTATATCAATCCACTCAGGTTTTTGAAATACAAGCAATTATTGGTGATCCTCCCTTAACTTTGTAGTCGTCCACAAATCTCACGATGTTTATTATTGGATGGCTATGGAATTGACAAGTACCTAATGTGAAGACTTTCATCTCCAGTATCTGATGAACAATATTTGTTAGTTCTGAATTTTCGTGATTTTGATTCATATTATCTAGCAGAATGGAAAACGATGATCACTCAGATATGGATATTTTGAATCTGTTCCATATCCATGAAGAATATCATAGGGTTGTCGAAAGAACATATCGTTTGTTCAATCTATGATATGCTCATTAACAACCAATAACTCCATTAAATTTGAGTGATTTATCAAGCATTTTATGTCTCCTGCGCTAAGCAATAGGATAAATCCAAATCTTGTGCCGCGGATATAATTGAGCCATGAGGAATCACATGAGGACGGAAATATGATGAAACAATAATTTCGTTGGCTTCTTCAGTAATATTTTTCGGACGTGGCCTAGTAGATTCCACATTCTTGAATTTCATGAGGTGTGATTCCATCCGCCTGAATTGTCTGGTCGTAGTATTCCACTATATGTTTTGAACTTTGATGATATGATATGTTCAGTAGCAATTTTGTTTCCTTTTCAATGAGAATACTCCTTTCTGGAAGACGTTCACTTCCTAATGAACCTTCTCATATATGGTATTTTGTATTTTCAAAATAGGCAAGAAAAACA
Source organism: Gastrophysa polygoni (assembly GCA_963576655.1). Lineage (NCBI taxonomy): Eukaryota > Metazoa > Arthropoda > Insecta > Coleoptera > Chrysomelidae > Gastrophysa > Gastrophysa polygoni. The sequence goes on from OY755082.1 coordinate 29,992,503, forward strand.
ATATGGCGTTACCAAGCGAACAAACGAAGAAAAACTTTTTCAAGACATATGACATGACACCTTTTTACATGGTTGCCGAACTATCTTAGCACAGAACATGAAACATATTTCATACAAAAACAAAGGAAACAATTCACCATTGAATTCTAAGATGCTCCCACGATAAAAAATTCTGTCAATCCTGACAGTACAGATGCCCAAAGTTCGTACAGAAATTCTTGAACATGACAGCACTCAGTGACTTAGTGAATAATAATAATAATAATAATAATGATAATAATAATAATAGAGGATTTTATTGAGAGTCTTATTATCTCAGTACATAAAGTTCAATGTAGAATGAGCACTGTCAAAAGGCAGAGTAAGCGCTTTGCCTGTTAACAAAGTTAACAAGTGTGCACTCTCTAACACTCAACCTGCAATAATAAATATGTCAGCAATTTGTTTATCAGTTTTTACGAATTCAATACACACAATGTTTCATTTTTGGTTTTATCTCGGATAAAATGAATATTTATGTCTACATGTTTGAGTCGCTTATGGAACTCTGGATTCTCACACACTTCTATAGAAGACTGATTGTTTTCGGAGAATTCAACATAAATGAAATCGTCGTGGATTTCTGAGTCTTTCACTTAATATCTGAGCCAGCATGCTCCACTGAGTGCTAAGCTTAGTGCTACATATTCATCTTCTGTAGATGAGGGCAACTGTAGGTTGTTTTCTAGATACCCAAGATAAAGTACAACTGAAAACTCTAGGAATATACCCTGTGGTTGATTTTCTATCGACCCTGTCACTAGCCCAGTCAGAATCTGCATATCCCTCAATACAATGAATGTTTTTTATCAGGCCATTAAATAATACAAGACTCAAATAAAATGTTCCTTGGATATATCTAAACACTCTTTTGAGTGCTTGCCAGAGATCCTAACTAGCACATGACTATCTATCTATCTATCTACTCCAAATGCTAATTGATACACACAAATCTGGCCTTGAGCATAACATTGCATACATTAGAGATCCTATTGCCATTCTACATTTATTTTCGATTCCTGGATTTTCCGATTCTTTTCTTTTGAGAAAATTGTGTTTGAAGCTTGTTTGATTTATATAGATTTGACCTCTCAACAGATTTTGTGAAATAACCATCCTTAAAAAATATTTCACCATTACCAAATCTTTCATTTTAAAATGTTGACCAAGAATACATTTCACATTTTCAACCTCGATTTCATCTGTGCCAGCCATCAACACATCATCAACATACAGTAATATGTACAGTTTACTATTTCCAGTTATTTTAGCATATAAACGATATTCATACTCTGATCTTATGAACGATAATGATATTACTTGATGAAATTTTTCATTCCAGTCTCTTGGAGAACTATTCAACCCATGCAATGGTTTTTAACAAGGCACTTCATCCATCAAATTGACATATAGGGATCTTGAGGTTTTAATACAATGCTAAAAAAACTCTAACAGAGGGCAACTCAGCTACAGGATAATAAACATCTGAGTAATACATATTTGTCTGTTGAAAACCCTTAGCTACTAATCTTGCTTTGTATGATACAACTCTACCACTTTCCTCTCTCTTACGTTCAAACACCCATTTACACTCAATGACTTCATTTTCACTTTTTTTATCTTTTTCACACACCCAAGTGTCATTTCTATGGCCTCATTCCACTTTGTTGACTCGTTTGAACTGATGGCTCCTTCAAGGGTTTTAGGTTCTTCTTCTTCACAGATTGTTGAAAAACTTGTACAATAATCATTCAGTCTGACAGGTCTGAATTTATTTCGTCTAAAATTATACCTTGTATCATTTTCTTCCTCAGATGACTCAGGTTCGTGTTGGCTTCCTTCATCAGCATCTGAATTCATCTGGTCTTCTACCGAACTCTCATGGATACTTTCATTCAAATTCTCATTTTTCTTATGGTTTCTTCCAGGTAGGAATAGTATGTCTGTGTTAAATTCTACTTGATTTTTATCTGGAAAAAATATCCTGTATCCCTTGACTCTTTCGCTGTAACCTATGAATATTCCTTGCTCACTCTTTGAGTCCCATTTTCTCTTGGTTTCTTTTGTTATGTGAACTGATACTATTGATCTGAATATTTTCAAATTATTCAAGTTCTCGACCTTATTGTACCATAGTTCATAAGGAGACTTATCGTCCTCTGTACTTGTACCAATTCTATTCAACACATAGGCTGCTGTGTTTATGGCTTCTGAACAGAACTTTTCATCCATACCTTGTATGAGAGTTCGAGCTGCTTCCACTGAAGTTCTCATCTCTCTCTCCGCTCTCCCATTTTCTTGGTAGATATATATTACAGACCATTGATGGTGAATTCCTCGATTTCCTAATAGTTCTTTCATCTCACGATTTACAAATTCTGTTCTCATGACTTTCAGTTCATTATTCGTCTCTCTCTCAGCCAAAGCTATGAATGCTTCTATGTGGGTCTTCTAATCGTCTTTCAGTAGTGCACCACCTAGTGATGTGATTTCCATGGGACCACACACGTCAGCATGGACCAATTCTAGTGTTCCACTTGCTCGTGACAAACTGATTGAATATGGCATTCTGTGTTGTTTTCCAGTCAAACATTTTTCACATGTGGTATTCGTAGTATCATAATCGTATTTTATATTATTCCTTCTCAGAACCTTTTCGATGTGGTCAATATTTTGACGGACAAGAAGATTATGCCATACACTCACATTTTCAATGGTTTGTACCAGATGACATTCTGACACATCAATATCATCATCAGTTATGTATCTTACCTTCTGTTCGGTAACTTCTGCTAAACAAAAATGATTCATTTCTGAGTGTTATCCTTCTTCTGATGAAGAAGTCCCTTTCATACAACCTATTGTTCCTTTTGTCGATTCCCCGTACTTGGCCATTTTCTTCCAACAGCTCACATTTTTCATGGAATATCCCTTATCTAAGGCACGTCCCACTGAGGATGAATTGAATTTCAGGTTTTGTACATAGAATACTTTGGAAAAGATAGTTTATTCATGTTGTTTTTCATTGAATGCTCATGAAATAACATTTCATACACCAACAATATCTAGCATATTTCTATCTCCAATTTCAACTTCTCTTTCTATTGGACTTCCAGTAAGTTTTCCAAAGCATCTCTCATACCAGCACATATGTTCGCTGGCGTCTGTATGCATACACCAGTCATATGAAGATAACTCTACAGATGCCCCTATAAATCCATTTATATCAGGTGACTTATCTGTCTTGTTTTTCTCCTCCTTCTTCTTAAGAAACCAGCAATCAGCTTCTAGATGTCCCAACTTCTTGAAATTTGTGAATTTGTTTGTTCCTGTTTTCAGATTGTCTTTTCTTTGATAACAATTTTAACCGTACTGCCCTACTTGGCAGTACTTGGCCCTACTAGACAGTAATGTTTTGACACACAAAACATTATATTTTTCAACCTGATTTTTGAGAAGTTTCCTTTCTGGTACTTGTGCCTGCTGATGCTGTGGCCCCCTCACATGACTCAATTCTCTCTTCTTATATAAGAAGTCTTGAGGTCAGCTCATCTGGAGTTTGCTTTCCAATAGGTACAGACTCTCATGCAGACCTAAAGTGCTTGTATCTCTCTGGTAAGGACATGAGTATTTTTGTCATCACCATTCTTTCGGACAGTTCTTCTTCTGCTTGTTTCAATTCATTTTTTAATTCCTCTAGTTAGGATATACATATGTTGACATATGTTGACATATTTTCATCTCCAAAACTCATTGTGCACACTCACCACAGACTCTTTTTTCCAGTGAGGGAACGAGATTTTGTATTTGGTTAATTTTTTTCGGTTATTTTGTTGTACCCTTAATTACATGTACACAATTATCAGAGCTTGTCTAGGCGCATAACCTGTTTTGTTTTCACTAAAAATACTCGGAGACATTTGATTTCTGATTTCATTCTTGACGACCAAAACAATATGGCGTTACCAAGCGAACGAACAAAAAAAAACTTTGTCAAGACATATGACATGACAGCTTTGTACATGGTTGCCAAACTATCTTAGCACAGAACATAACACATAGGAAACAGTTCACCATTGAATTCTAAAAAAATTTCATACATGACTGATTATTTCCATGGAGTATCATTGCTTGAGTTATTACAGTTATTCCCTTCATTCAACAATCCTCTCAATCGAAGACATTCGCCTACTGAGCATTATATTATGCCACAGCAATAGAAAGTAAAAATGTTGATTGCCTTCTGTTAGACCAAGAAACAGTAGAACCGACACATTTGAAAATATACCCAGAAAGGTCTTGCAAGTCGATGTACCAATCCGATGAAATACATTCATATATACAGAATACAGATCCTTTACTCTACGTTCCAATAACGTTTCACGTGACCCCCCAACATGATACTCTTGTTGAATAATCAGTCGTTTCACTTAAAGAGTTTTTTGTGCGTGGTCAGCTATTGATTGATAGAGAGTAGAGAGACATAGTACATCCTGAAAAGTAGCCATATATAAGTCCATATATAAGTCTTCCGTTGAACCGAGAGAAACCGTATGAAGCCGGTAAATGGAAAATGAGCGGAATTGAAATCCGAAATGATTCATAGGGTATGAAACGCTCTATTTATCACTGAATAATTACAAAAAGTGACGCTCGACTCTATCTATCACTTTTATGAATCAATTTTTTTTTTCATACCTCTCAAAACAACGAAGGTTTCGAACACCGGAAAATAAGTTGATGAACTTATATGATGAACAATATTTTGTATTCCAGTTAATTGTTGCCATGATATCATGTTCATGTCATTACCTTCCGCAATGCAGCAACAGATTTCACTAAATCTATAGGCTGGTATACTTCCTCCTTCCACGGATGTGCTGAATAATTCGGCCAAAATATTTCAGTCAACTGTTCACAGGTACCCAACCATTTCTCTCCTATTGAAATTTGTTGTTGCAGCACATCCGATATTCCCATGTAGTCATCTTTCCAGAAGTTCACTTCTTTCAATTGATGGCAAGTGTATTTCCAAACGTCAGATGCTATAAGATACATTGTTTTGAAAATCATCGATTTTTAGTGAACATCAATAAACATCTGATAGTATTGATAGAGAACAACCCAATAATAAATGAAAATGAAAATTTCTATCAAGATCCAACAAATGATTGTGAGATTTGGAATACTTGAAATGGGATTTCTAAAGCAATATCATCGTGAAGATTCAAGAGGATTGGAAGGATTCATAAGATTCGCAATATCCATACAATCCGCTTAGGACTGGAAGTATTCGAATGTCCTATGAAGACTCCCAGAAAATGTTACATTATGGATGAGTATCGAGCATCCGACAGGCCGATCTGCGTAGGATTATCACCGATTGGCACCAATTGAAAATATAGCCACCGGAAATGAATCTATGAATATATTTTATATCAGGACAAATAATGCCTTGCGACTCATCAGACAAGATCTCAAGAAATTCTTTTCTTGACTTTCGACCACATGAAAAAATATGGACCATCTTGTAATTCTGGAGGTCGTGACCAACAGGAGACGTCACCAAGAGAAGAATTCGACAACTTTGAAGTTCTATTATCTTCTGATGACTGATGCTTGGTGAAGTTTCACAGGTCTCGAGCCTGACAATGTAGGGGTGACCAGCCTAAGATCGTCTAGTTTGTCTACCTCGGAGCGCTTGTGGTTGCATAAAATACAAGATTTTCATTGATCACTGACCATTAGAATATCTATGATGTTCAAGTCAACAGGACACAACTACCTCAACAGGCATCTGGAACTCATAGTGATCAAAAATTATCTTGCAGATGATGCCTGGTAGATGATGAGAAATCATCGCAAGTTTGCAATGAATGCCTCGCATCCATGCACCAGAGGAGAGAAATGCAAACTACAATGTGACGGCTGTTGATTCGTCAAAGATGTCAATATGTCAATAGATTCAGCTGGCGTGTGGGTTTTGTACTAGAGTTCTTCATGTATGCAACCACAAGTGCATAGATGGAGCGAAAAGATGGAATTAGCCATTTTGGAATTTTGAATCTCTATTGAATCTGAAATACTAGTACATAATTGCAATATATATCTTGGAATTTACATAAACCTCGATAAATAGTAAATCAAAACTGTTCCGAACTGTATGATCGTGCTCTAAGTGTCAGATGGACTGATGAACATCAGATTGATGTTTGAAAAAATGGCACAAACATCGGTAATACATACAAATAAGAATGTATGTAGGCAGGAAGCGACAGCTCATCAGGAGAAACAGGAAAATACATTTCGCTGATAGAAATGCCGCAATGAGAATTATAATAGCTGAGCCGAGATTCCGTATTATTTTTTTTTGATCTGAGTATCGAGATTCTACACAATGAGACGTCCGCATCCCTTTCGTATTTCTGAACGTATCTCGAAAGACAATACATTTTTGTGATGAAACATTTTTTTGTCTCTCTAGTGGAAGATAACGATTGGCAAGCTAATATGATGGTGGCAATTGATTTGATTGTTCAATAAAACTCATACAATTATGTAGATGAAAAACTACTTATTCATTGAGTAATATCGTAAATCCAACTTTGAAGATTCTGAAGAGTGATAAAAAAAGCAGATGAACGAAAATTCAGTATTTTATATTCATCCATCCATGAAGTATGGGAACGAATCAAGAATTTCTCCATGGTGAATCATGTCCGTCGTAAGAGGCGATTGAATGTATAACCATAGGTGGAAGATGATGGTTCCCATCATCACTCATTGCAACACCACCACATCGACAGAGATGCTGTGAAATCGGCAAATCCCATGTTCCAGTATTCGGTCGATGCTTCTGGACATATTCCCATACCCTATATTCTTTTTCCCAACCCAAACCGCCCATTTCAGCTCAAGAAAAATATAGATGATGAATTATCCTAGAGTGAAACACTGCGGAAGTAAAATACCTCTACATTCGGATTTCCGGGCGTGAGGTGCTCTAGGGGGTTCACCATCGAAACATATGAATTTGAAAATAGACATCCGAGGTCTGAACAAGAATATGAACGATGTTCATTACCATCTACAGGCTGAGAAACCAGATATACTGGCATTAAGTGAGACGCAGGTCAACTCATCTAATACGACCTATATGCTTCGCCCTGGATATATCCATATCCGTTTCAGATTCAGAGGAGGTTTATGTTTCTTTTCCAGAAATGATCTCTCATGCCATCTTGAGGAAGAACTGGAACCAAGAGAATTCGATGTGATGTGGCTCAAGATCGTTAACCACAAACAGGCAGAGTTCATCTGCGGCCTTCATCTATCACCAAACGAATCAACTCTTGATGGACCCTTCGAATTCATTTCTCTGAAACTCGATTTCATCTAACAAAATCACCCAACAGCTGGAATCATCATCCACCTGGCTCAAATTCTCGAACAAAACGAATGACGCAGGACGTCTGGCTGAGGCTTTCGCTATCTCCTATGGTCTTGAGCAGCTGATGAACGAACCCACTCGGATCCCTGATAACAGCAATCATTATGCCAACACGCTCGACCTATTCCTCACTAACAATCCGGAACCGTATGAAGTGAAAGCCCGTGCATCACTAGGACCACTCATCTCCAAAATATGTCCTTACATCACTCCGCAAACCAGTCCAACACCCCCACGCATTGTTTGGCATTGCAATTCAGCCCACTGGGATGGCCTTCGCATGTTTTTTTTCTGAGTTTCCTTGGAAGAGAATGTGTTTTCAATCGGGAGATCCAACGTAATGTTCTGAAGAGATTTCGGGAATCATCATGATGGGAATGGAAACTTACATACCACATAGCACCAAATCACCAACCACTGGTGAACCATGGTTCGATAGAACCTGTTCTAGAGTCGTCGCTATGGAGCAAGTAGCATACCATCGTTGGTGTAGAAACCCATGCCCGCAAACTAGAGCTGAATATGTTGAAGTTAGGAATGCATTCAATCGAACGATAGATGAGTCTAAATAGGCATACATCACGAAGATAAGATCGAAGCTTGTAGAGTGCCCAAATGGTTCCCGTCCATTTCAGACCTTTGCGAAGGCAATCAGGAGGAATTCCATGTCTAGCTCCCCTCACAAAGGATGATAGTACATTGGCTATAACACCCCCAGAAAAAACCAACACCTTCGCCAAATTTTTGCATCCACGAGGCCAGGAACTTTTCGAAATCCCTAACATCGATAACTGTATGCCAGAAATTGTCTTCCGGCAACGCACAATCAGACATTTTCTGCTTAGCCTCAACGTCAAGAAGGCTATGAGGCCAGCCGAAATACCGCCAATTGTTCTCAAGAAATGTGCCCCAGAACTAACACCAGTTCTTTGTAGGTTGTTCATCCTTTCATACGAACTCGGCGTATTTCCTTCCAACTAGAAGTGAGCTAGAGTCCATTCGAATTCAAAGAAGGGCAAGGAAACCCCGTCGTAACAACTGAAGACTGATTGCATTACTATCTGTGATCTCTAAAGTAATGGAAAAAGCAATCAACATCGAGATCATACGTTATCTACAGTGCTCAAGAATCGTGAATAGTATCTCCAAAGCATTTGACCGAGTTCAGCACCAAGGCCTCCTAGCGAAACTTCCGTCATATGGTTCGCCACCCCAACTGTCTTTTCATAGCTTTGCGGATGATAGTAAACTTCATTCCACCTTTTCCTCTAGAGCCCCTATATCATCCAACGAGGCCAGAGGTACAAGAGGTACAAGACAGGTCGATGCTTCAAACGAGGATCTGATAAGAATTCTGGAATTCGGATCTGAAAATCTAGTTCTTCGCAGTTCATTGCAACAAGAACTCAAGCTCGCATGTTCACTAAGTAGGCAGATCACACAATGCTCAATTTGATGATGTCGAGTACCACTGTTCCTATGAGGTCGTCCATATCAATGCGAAAACTGCTTCACAAAAACTTGGTTGGCTGTTCCGTGCGAAGAGGTAATTCACATCTCAGCAACTGCTCATGATCTACAAAGGACAACATCGACCTGTCCTGGAGCTCAGCCTTCAAACATTTGCTGAAGCTTTCAGATTCAATTCAGAAGAGAGCTATTCGCCTAGTCAATGATACAACACTCACGAATCATTGACCTTTCTAGAACATCGTAGAAAGGTCGGCGATCTCTGCCTTTTTCATAGATACTTTCACGGTCAGTGCTCAGCGGAAATATCACCTATTGTGCCACCACGTGCGATTCCTAGTAAACAAACCAGACGAGCTCAGGCTGGTCACCCCTACACTGTCAGGTTCGAGACCTGTCGAACATTGCTATACCAAGCATCATTCATGAATAGAAAGGCAAATTCATGGAATTCTTTGCATAGTGAAGTCTTTCCTTATGCTTACAACCTCCAAACTTTCGAGAAGAATTCCAACACCTTCCTTCTCTCCCAAAATTCCACCTCTGGCTAACATGATGTTCCTCGAACATAATAGGTTTCCCACTCGTAATGTCAATAGATAAAAAAAAGTTTCCACTGAAGAAGTTGAATAATCTAAATAATAATTCATCCTCGAAAACTAAGCACCAAGAGTTCAGAAGATAAGATGGAATAATTTGAAGAATTGAGAAGTTCACTTACCGATAATATCAATGATATGCTTGATTCTGTCCTCAGGATAGGGAGGTGCATGCCTCCATAGATCATCCAGAACATTGTGAGCCCTTTCGAGTAAATCCTCAGCATCTGTGATTGATAGAGACTCAATGATGCTGAAATTTGAAGAACAATGCTTTGAAACTTTGCCTCACGAATTTTTGCTTTGACAAGAGATGGTAACTTCCCAAACATTTTGACCATTTTCAACCATTTGATTGATGATTGAATCACCAATTGAGATTGAAATATAGAGGAATCAAAGGATAGAAATTATATTCAGAGAATATCACAATGTAGATTTCCAAAAAGCTTTTTTGTATAATCACCTGAAATCTCCTGCTATAGTAGAAAGGAGATCTTTGAAGAAATTACAATCGCCTTTGCTGATTGTGTCCTTCCTTGAAATCGGTGTGATATTATGCCAGTAAGATATTTCGTGTTCGAGTGAATCAACAACTGAAAAAACAAATATTGATTCTTGAGACAGATCACCTATATCTTTATCGACGAGAATGAGTCGGAATTTCCACGTTTGAATCAGCTGATATATACGTTTCTACCATGTGTCGACGTATTTTTCAGACGACTCAAGGTTTCTGGAGTCCTGATTGTAGGAAATCCAAACTTGGCAGATATTTTCTAATATTTCATACTCTTTCATTACTCACTCCAAATGGAACACAGTGTGTATCTATTTTTTTTTTTTTTTGGTTCCACAAACGATTCTGAGAAGGATCATGTAGTTTTTAGACAGGAACTATTCTACATTTGATTTTTCAGGAGCATTTTTCCGACAGAAATTAATGATAGGTATTGAGATGTTTTCCAATCCAATCCAAGTATATTATATTCAAATCTGGCAGTGGGGGTGAGTTCAACACGACCATTGCCATCGGAAACCTGGGAATCATGGCTTGCCTAAAGAATACGTTGACACCTTGTATATATGAAATGCATATGCGTATGAAATGAATATTATGCTGGAAAAATCAAGTGGGAATTTTGAAATTGGTATAACTTTCTTCAAAACATTTCTGTTCATGAGAGGAATATATGTAATGGATACATACACATGAAAAGAGATTATATCAATTATGATGATGCGAAAAACAGGGAGAATGTACAAATGATATCGATAAGAAACACATACAATTGATACATATATCTATTATATTTCAATTATTCAATTGAAAAAATAGATGAAAATCGATAGATTTATATGGAGAGCTCCTTCTATCACAATATCATGATGAATATTGTATAATCACCTCCAATCAAGAATCCTCAGAATCTCAAGGATGTTTCTAGCTCTATTCAGTAACTTATATGTATCGGTAGAAACTATTTCGATACGTTGAATTAATTTTTCGAGACTGATTTGGGATTTTCTTGATACTGATACTGAAATTGGTTGTATGATATCTTCACATTGTGAGGAATTGATTTTGTATTCGAGAATTGTACTTGTTCTCTTTTATCGCTCAAATCTCCGAATTTTTCCGATTTATAATAGGTACGTGGATTTCCTGAATGGAAAAGTTTAGATATCCTCGTGTTCCCCAATAATAATCGAAACAGTTGTTTTTGTGAATAATGTTTGAAGTTTTTAGAGTTGGCCATGTCTGTTATGTATCATTGTTAGCTCGAGAAGTACACAACAAACATGAAATGAAAATAGAGAAGACCCGAGAACAAAAATTCATTCCATCATCAAATAATTTATTTCGAGAGGTGATAAAAGAAAAAGAGTCTTCGAGGCCCATTTGGAGATAGATAGTGGCTTGTTTTATGCTTTCCATTCTTCTCCACACGAAGGTACTGAATGGTCATGAATGGTACGATAAATAGTGGTTATATTGATAATATGATGATGAGATAATATAAAAAAGAAGAATGTCATTGAAAGAGTTGAGAGAGATGGAAAGAAGATTCTAAAACAAGATGAGGCGAATGAAATAGGTGAAAGCAGAAATTGAAATAGCTGAAATCAGGAGAAGTAGGAAATATATTTGATAATATATGTATATGTATACATATCCACATACCCACAAGCTCAAATCATCACTGTCGAATGGGGTGAGATTGATTTCACGGGATGAGATCGATCTCTAGAAGTTGCCATCAATGCGTTTGAATTCTCGCGCCATATCGTTACCTTCAGTCACCAAAGTTGGTATTTCGTTACGGCGTGTATAACATGCATGATACTATAACGAGGAAATATATGATCACTTGAGGTTCTAGTTTTGAACCGCTTTGCGCATGACGTCACTACGTGACAAATACGATTGGTGGCAATCGGAATAACACGGGTTTTCATATATTTGATCAGACGAATTATCGAATAACAATGTTTTTGGAGTTTCAATGTTAGTGGAATTATAATTCCAATCATCGAAATATATAAAATGATAAAAATGAACACAACAAAATGAGTTATTTCCCTGGATATCTTCTGAATTTCGAATAATTCATTCATAGGTATTGTAGGAGTAACATTCATGACGTTCTTCAAAACAGAAAGATTATTGAGAACTATTTTTGTATGTATGAATAATTGTTTTAATCGTGAGCATTCATTCAGAAATGAATAATGATAATGAAATAATAATGAAATATCCACTAGTTGATGAATATATATTTCGCAACTGACTTTCATGAATCATTTCAAGTGAAGTGAATACTATAAAGAGCATTCACAATAGTGGTAATTATATTGGCCACAATTATGAACATTTGGGGCACGAGTCTAATAAAACACAAGTAGATAAAGTTGTATTTAATATAAACATTTTTATTGGAAATCAAAACACTGAAACACTGTTGTAACACCATCATAATCAGTGCAATTATTTTGATAATTCACAAAAAATCATCAAACCATGAAGGTATATACATTTGTACGAATAGACATAACGCATCCAATAAGGAATAATGGGTTTGAAATTTTTCAACAAATTACATTTCAAATAGGTACCATAAAAGAAATTGAATCTAAATGGATAAATCGAATTGAATGAATTGAAAAAAAAATACTGTGTGTAGGTTAATCGAGGTGTGATATGTTCATTTCTCTAGATTTTTTTTCGTTTCTAAAGATAGAAATAGGAAATATGATGAATATTTCAATATACCTATTTGTAGTAAAGACAGATCAGTGATCTGCTCCAAGATGTCGATGCATTTAAAATAGAACAATTTTGTATCACTTACGATACCTATATGAGAATTTCTTTGCTAATAGTCATTGAAATGAGAGAGAAATTCCCAAAAAATCTAAGGTAATGAATTCAACATTTCATTGATGGTATTGCGGAATGTTTGAGGAAGGTATGGCATCATCTTTCAATTTCCATTTCTGAATAAGTGATTCTAACAGTTTTTCTTGCAATCTATAGTCGTCGTCTGAGAAATGCTTCGAACATATTCTAGTTCCTTTTACATTGAACTTGTTCTTCTGAAAGCAATTCTTCACCCACAAACTGCGAGTTTCCTTCGATGAAGGAAAAGTGAAGTAACGACATGTCGATGCAGTTTTACATCTTTTATTATTGTTACTGGAACAACCCACCACAGCACGATGAACCATAGTTTCTTAGTATGGAATATAAATGAAGTAAGCAAAATTATTCGAACCGACACTACTGAAAAACACAATTTAAAACGATAAACGCACTGAAATGTTCGCTTATCCTCGAAGCGCCAACAGAAATTTGTCACGGAGTGACGTATACTGTGCAAGAGAGATAGAAATAAAACATGCGCTTGGGTTTACCTTCTCAGTTATAGTATCATGTATAACATGTGTTGATTCTGATCTGCAGGTTGATCGATGTTTTTTTTTGTGACTAAAAATGTGAGACACAACACAATCGCACATCTCACGGTTGGATAGATATGTCCAAATTCAATGAATGGTTTTCCACAGTTTTCCTATCGCACGCAAAGAGACCAAATGGACGGAAAGTACTCTCAGGCGATAATCTAAGTTCATATTTTAACTCAGATGTATTGAAGCAGTCTGAGGAACACAATATTCCTTTCGTATGTCTTTCTCCTAATTGCACGCATCTATGCCAACCTCTGGTAAATCAGGAACGCCAAAATTTCTGAAATTCCAAGAAATGAATTCTCCCTTCTACTGGCACAATGTTTCATCAATATGGACGAAGTTCCACCAAAAGATGTTTTCTGCCCATTTCTTCATTGTCTCATAACTTTCCAACCTGTATATTTTTTTGGAAATTGGTGAGCTCACTCAATCTATCCTGCTGAATTGATTGAGATATCAAAAAAATATAGAACTCAGGTCCGACTTCACCTAAAATTTGAAAATTATTTCTTCCCGAACACAACACCCTATACATTTGAATTTCTCGATTTTTTCGCCATATCTGAGAAGATAATCGGAATGTCTATTCAACGATGTACTTTTCATTTGTGCAGAGACGATTTTTGCTACCCATTTTATAGGCTTGAAATATTATTCTTGCCTATTTTGGGGTACGAGGAGGAATCAGACAAGATTCATGAATTGTATCATTTCCTATTTAGCATGGATGAGTATACCGTCAGAATGAGAGTTTCATATCAGTTCTCGTATTCACCTAGACTACCGGAAAGAGTTGCAGGTGCGTATTAGGAAATGAATAAATCAATAAATTTGCCATTTGAACACTTTGATGAATTGTTTGTCAAATATGCATAGAAATTTCTGGAATTTCCTACGTATATGTTCTTACGTTATTGAGGGAGGTCGATATGACTCAAAAATTCTGATTGTCAAATCAAGGACTTTCATTGTTATTCTTAGTGATTCTGTTTCGAAAAGAGAGAATATATTCGCAATAACTGCAAGTGAATCTTGAGCATGAATTATGACACCATCATTTTGATTGAATTTTGACTCATAGTATTCTGAATGGATTGGAATCTGAAAATCAATCACATTATATAGGTTCCAGCATTCTGACATTTACATCAATTTGTTCTTGTTGTTTCACTATATAGACCATGAGTTCATCAATATTTTCCAATGCTTCTGATGTTGTAGTGAAATATACCTACTTCTTGCATGCCTTGTAGCCTTCTGACTTTGTATACATTCATGTATTGTTCCGAAAAAACATGTTCTGATAAGTTTTTCCAGTTACGTCCACACATGTTTAATGTTTGTCTTTTCGATTGATTTCGTCATCCGTTCAATTTATCATTCATTATTCATTCGAAAGCTGTATTCATCCTCCAAATACCAAATACAATGTACTCCAAATATGTTCTATCATCTTTCATTCATCATGGATGAATATTATCATCTAGTAAGTTTTCGTATTCATGGTTCTTAGAATGATCAGACGGCAGAGTTGATATTGAAACTATTCCAGTGTCTTCCCTAGGATGCATTACAATACATTCGAATTGATCAAATTGGAAAAAAAAAACGATACATACTATTTAGGGATATCGAGATTTCGAAATCGTACCAGGATTGGGAGAAATGAATACAAAAAATTAAAAAATATAGGGAATGAGAGGACATCCAAAGTATTTCGTTTTTTTCTCATCCTTTTTTGAGCAGAAGGTACGTCATGATCAGAAAAATTTGGAGATCATAGAGTCCTACTATTGGACTGAAAATAGGTGGACTGTAATGTCACCTTGGTGACCGTTAGTCACCGTTGATGTTCTCTTTTTTTCCCAATGGAACTGCCTGCATGATATCAGCCTTCCGAAATTAATAAGTACGTATCTCTCTACCTGTGTATATGTTGGATATTTCATCTCTTGGTGGAATATCGCTGTTCTCGTTCCTACCATTCAGTACGGCTGAACGAAGATCGTTTTGCAGATTCGCTATCTGCCTGGATAAGTTCGTGTTCTCATTCTGTAAGCAAGATATGAAGTAATACTCCTCAGTCACTCATGAACGGTGACATCGTGGGTTACAAATGGAATGTGACAGAGACTTCACATTCATCATATTATCATATAAAATTCTACAGGACATGAAATTTTCATTACTCTCATGACAAACCAAACAAGTCAATTTTTTTTTTATTTTGAAAGATGTATTTACAAGATATGAGTAATAAGACATGAGCTATTTTAATTATTTCAACATTATTTCTCCAATCCAATTCAGTTTACACATCATTTTTCGTAGATAACCCACTAAATGAAACATCTCTAAATTTTTAGGTTTCATATAAACATGGACAAGAAAACCCTCTTCAAAAACCCGCCTGAAGTAATTAAAGAAGCTATCAACATCGATATACATATACATTAGTGGCAGGTATAAATCGAAGCCTCTCAGCGAAACTTCCGTCATATGGTTTGCCGCCCCAACTATGTGTTCTACTATCGAGTTTCCTTGCAGATAGATTAGATGTGGTGATTGATTGGGTATTACGCCACAAGGTTCTGTTTCAGCCCTAACTTCGTTCTCTTGTTACTCCACATGAACAATTTTGTAGAAGCTAGAGCTCCTATTTCATCCGATGAAAGCAGAAATGCAAGGCAAAGACAAGTCGATGCTCCACTGAGGATCTGACAGGAATTCTGAAATGGTGATCTGAAAATCTAGTACAGTTCTAGTATAGTTCAATGCAACCAGGAAGGCAGATCACAAAATGCCCATTATGATGATACAACGTACCACTATTCCTATGAAGTCGTCACTATCCATGCATGCTGAGACGCTTATGTGAGGTTCATCGCGAAAACTGCTTCACAAAAACTTGGCTTCCTGTTCCGTGCGAAGAAGTACTACACACCCCAGTATCTGGTGACGATCTACAAAGCTCAAATTTGACCTGTCCTGTACTTCACATGTACTGAGTGTCCTTCGTTGAGGAACGTAACTCTGCGACAGTTTTCTCGTTCATTGAAAAAGAAATGATATCAATCATTTCTCAGCTTCTCATGGGATTTTCTCAAGAAATTGTATTTACAGTAAACCATGTGTTTGTGGAAAATATTATACCGGTGGAACCAGCAGGCCTCTATCAGTAAGGATGAAAGAGCATAAGAACAATGTAAAGAAAAGATATACTGACAAATCAAAATTAGCTGAACATATCCTTACTGAAAATGGACAACATATGGCCGATTGGGGTAATATTAAGATCATAGGAAAAGCAGACAACAACCAAAAACGAAAAATCGAAGAGTCTGCTTGCATTCTCCTGAACGGAGACAATAATATTGCTTCTTGTTCAGTTGATATAGATAGAACTTGGCATCCACTTCTGAAACTTGAAAATGAAAATGGAAAATTCGATATCAATTAATAAAAACACCTTGTAACCAGAATTCCTCCGTCTACCAAATTGTCACTTTTCAGTGTCAAAATCGAAAACATTGAAAAATTTTACGAAGAGAAAAATATTTCAATTGTGTTGAGAACGGTAGCAGATTCGTTCCCGAAACGTCCACAAAGATGAGTAGAGGTTTTATTCTTATCAAATATATTTGTATTTCCAAAAAAAAAATTTTTTTTCAAAAACAAGTTGTCACTGACCAATAGAGAATTTCTCTTTCAGGTATCTAAAGGTTTAATTTCAAGCGCAGTGACATTTTGGGGCAGATCCTAAATCTGTCCTTACTACAAATATGTTGCAATAATTTTTAATAACTTCTACTCTATATTTCAGAAACGAAGAAAGGAAATCCAATGAAAAGCTGAAAAATGAATGTACCACCTCCTCGAAGAACTTACAGACAGTATTTGAATGATATCAAATCTGTCAGTCTCCTCGCACGACTTATCGTCACAGGACCTGCGTAAACTGATGAATCTTCGTCACTGTCTGTTGGGATCCCCTCAGGATCTGTTTCCGCTACAGGATGGATCGTACCAATAAATGGCCGAAAGCGGTTGATATGGACTTCAACATGTTATCCATCTCTTCGAATCTTATACGTATCATTTCCAAGTCTTGAAACTATAGTATGAGGTCCCGTCTAGGTCTTACCCAGAGACCTTTCCTCAGTTAGTCGAGATGACCTTTCGAACTATTTCCCAAAAAGCAGGTGAATCATGTCGCGTTGATTAATCTCTCCTTTTCAACTGTTCAGTCAATACATTCTGCAATCTGCGCTGTGTACAGATGTTCCTTTGTATGGCGTTATCTCACTTTTATGCATTCATGACACTCTCAAAAAATCCACCTACTGCATCCAGAATTCTCATTGTTGAAGGTGCCTGTCGTTCATCGTACTCATCTCCCTCATTTGTCTCTACATCTTTGATTGGATTCCTGGACAAAAAATCTGGAAACTGGTTGTCTCCGTCTGCATAATGCTGTTCTGTGAATACGAATTCTTGCAGGAGTAATGACCATCTTGTTAGTTCAGCTTTTTCGTTCTTTAATTCATCCAGCTAACTGAGTCCACGGTTGTCTGTTATTAGCGTAAAAGGTCGATCTTCTAAGTATGAATTTCTTGCATGCCCATACGACAGCGAGTGTCTCTTGTTCATTGATGTGATATTCCTTTCCCGATTTATTGAACTTCCAGCTTGCACGACAAATTATTTTGCGCTGGTTATCTGGGCTCTATTGCAAAATAACTCTACCCATTCCATACTGGCTTGCATCAGTCTGGGGAATGAAAGGAAGCTTATCGTTTGGTCGATGTAACATCACGGGTTGATTGAGTGATTCCTGCAACTTTTCACAAGACTGTTCAGCTTCTGTAGTACATTTGAAAATTTTTCTTTCTGTAAGTGCCGTGGGTGGAGCGGTTATAGTAGTGAAATTCGGGATATATTCTCGCAACCATTTAGCCGTGCCCAGAAAACACTGAAATTCTTGCATCGTTGACGGCCTAGCGAATGATTTGATTCTAAGGATGTGCTGCTCCTTAGGAATGTTCAATTGATCTGTTATTTTGTGTCCAAGATGGTCTAATTTCGAAGAACCAATCACGCATTCTTTCGAAGGATATCGCAGATTGTGTATGCGAAATTTTTTCAATACAAAACCCAAATGCAATATATGTTCTTCATGATTTTCCGAATGAGAAACAATCTGTGAAAGAATCAATATATTCTGCCAAAACTTTCGTCATCATTTTCTCGGAACGTAGATGGCGCGTTTCTTAGTCCAAATGGCATTACCAAAAATTCATACATGGCTCCGTCTGGTATTCCGAAAGCTGTCGATAGTTCACACAAAAACGAGGGAATCCGTCTCTTTTCCATGATCACAATAGGAGAACAGTAACTAGAATGACTTCGATGACTTACACCTGCTGCTAGCATTTTCTTCACTTCGTCGTGTATAATTCCTCTTTTCCTGATAATACTGATACCTACCCCCTCATTTCGGAAGGAATTCAATCTTTGAGTTTTATATTGTGCTCTACCAACTTAGTGGTAGGTTGAGGAAGACCTTCTCCAAGAAGATCATGGAAAGAATTCAACAAAGATTGGTATTTTCACTAGCTAGTCGTCTAAGATTGAACTTCAATGATATTCCAACTAGTGGCTTGACACACTGGGACATACTTCAATGGATTGATATTCTATTCCGTGTCCCATGGTAGATACATTTGGAAAGAAAAAATATTACTGCCTAATACAGTTGCAGCCAATCACGTCCTGAAATAGCTCCTCCAGATATGGATTCGATGATATGGAAATTTGTAGCGAATTCCTGTCCTTGAACCAAAACTGGAATCACAACAACCTAGAGTATTCAACGTGTAGAGTGAATTTGCCAACCTCACAGTAGTTGCACTTTTCTCAATAACGAATTAATGAATGAAACATAATTTCAGAAAAGAATGACTCGCTTTAGTATCCAAAGTATCTATCAGCTGGCCTTTCACTGAAAATTCCAATACAAGTTGAATTTCTGTCGTATCCGATCTGACCCTGTCCTAGTTCCTTTGAGAACTATGGTTTCTATAATTTTCAGTCGAAGGATTTGGATTTCTTTGAGGGCAATTTCTATTATGATGCCAGCCCTTCCAGTGATGGCATGAGGATCTTGGTCCTTCATTTCTTCTCATTTCATCGATGATGCTTCAGGTATTCTTATTTCCTTCATGTCATTTTCAGTTACTGTGGCAGCTTGTACGAGCTCTGCTTCTATAGTTTTGAATTTCATACTTCTCAAATTGATGCGCAACTCGGGCAACATCAATTCAATCACTCTAGATATTGAAATATTTTCAGATAGATCAGGTTCGAATCGTTGAAATAAACTTCGTTTTTGAGTCAATAAATCAGCAGCAACTTCATTGCCTTGTTCTTCGGCATGAAGAGATGCATTATCGACACGTTCTAATAAACGATTAGAGAATGAATCAAAGCTGCTTTCCATGAGGAACGGAAAACCAGTGCTTTGCTTCACCTTCTAACACTTCTTGTATATGTCTCATTTGGTTCGTTGTTGGTATATCGTTTTGATCGGAGTATTTCTTGAGTTCCTCGAGAAAATTTTGCGGGGATTCCGAATCGTGGCCAGAAAATTTCACCATCTTCTTTCTCACTTTCCATTTCATTCCACAGCTGAGCTGTTCATCCAGTTACTAGTCCTCGTGGAGGATTTATTCTTTTGACGGGTGCCACATTTCTACATAACTATGAAACTGTGACTCGTTGTCCTCAGGATATTCGATTTGTGGGTCGCCACCATGCACTTGGGCGACATGTCGACATGTCGTCATGTGACTATCCGCGGACTACCTTGAGCAGTGCTTTCAAGCGTGAAACCTTTCAGGTTGGTGAATACCTGAGAAACTCTCAATGGGAAAGAGGTGGCAGGAGATGTCTTCCTTGCATATCCATGCCAAGGTTCAAAATAACAAAATTGGCGAACTCAACTCTGCGACGACAAACTAGACGAAATTAGGCTGGTCATTCCTACATTGTCAGGCTCGAAACACTCCGAACTCCTCATTACCAAGCATCAATCATCAATAGTGAAGTCTCAACTGATGCTTACGACCTTGGAATTTTCAAATAAAACTCCAATACCTTGGTTAACATTATAGGATTTCCTTCCGTGTTGTTCAATAATGATGATGAACAAACTGCTCCAGAAGGAGAAGGTAACTTCGAATACGGTAAGTTGCTATCGCGGGTATGAACGAGTCACAGTATCCTGTACATACTTGTCCTAATTTGAATCCATCCATCATGATGATTTCCATGAGTTCAGAAATTGGTTATAAATATTACCTCTGAGGATGATGATGAGGAATAAATTATCGATATCCAAAACGTTCACTTACCATCTGTAGTAGGGGCGTATAAATATTATTCAGACTGTTGTATAACGCCAAAGTTGGAGAATCTGACAACGTGGTTGTTTGAATGAAACGGAGGAAATTGTCCTCTGATGGCACCGACGGTTTATATTTATTGAAAGTCACAATATGCTGTGGACTGGATTTCTGCAACTGAAACATCATTAAAATCAAGCGAATATGCCTATTAATTTCGATGCATAATCATGGCATAATAGTTATTCATGGTACTAGTGTGTTATGTTGAAAATAAGTCACGTGACAAAGATTTATACCACGAGGCCGTCAGGCCGACATTTCGAAATATGGCAAACCAACGAGCTTTTTGAAAAGCAAATCACAGGAATACAAACCAAAGAAGTCCAAGACATTAGAACGACCTGAAATAGAGAAGTTTTTGAACGAAGCTCCCGATGACGAGTACTTGTTGATGAAAGTGGCTTTGATAATGGGGATTAGCGGTGCTTGTAGATGCGATGAATTAGTCAATTTGAAAATAGAAAATATTCAAGACAAATGGAAATATTTTCACATAGTTTCGCCAGACACTAAAACCAAGAAATCGAGAAGTTTCACCATACTTGAAGAAGGATTTCCAGTCAACCCGATCAATTTGTGTAAAAAATACATGTCTTTAAGACCAAAGAATACTAGTCCTAGCCGCTTTTTTGTTTTTTACAAGAATGAGAGGTGTACCAGCCAGTGTGTGGGAATAAATACGTTGTCGAAGATACCTTCAAGAATTGCAATGTTTTTGGAATTGAAGGAACCAGCGCTCTACACCGGTCACTGCCTGAGAAGGTCTTCGGCGACTCTTTTGGCCAATGCAGGGGCTAACATGACTACTTTGAAGCGTCACGGAGGATGGAAGTCCTCGACGGTAGCAGAAGGATACCTAGAAGAATCGGTGCATAACAAAATACAAATTGCAGAAAAAATACAATGTGTCGGCGTCTTCCAGCACTATCAGCAGCTGTACCGATATGGGAGCGTCTGGTTCCAATGAACCAACCAATTTTATAATAACTTCAAATCCGAATAAACCGTTGGCTTTTTCCTTTAATTTCAATATCAATGTGAATTCTGCTTGAAATGGTCATAAATATAGATAGAAATAGAATTCTACTTTGAATATGAACGTGAGTTATAATCCATAACTCACTAGTGAGTTATGGATTATAACACACTAGTGTGTTATTTGATAGTTTACTTATCTAAAATGACATTATTAATGACAGTCATAACTGTCATGTGATGGATAAAAATAGTTTTTCACATTTCATACTGCGAGGTGTCATGAAGAAGCTCCAGATTTCTGATTTTGAAAATATTATCTTCCAAATCTCGCACATGTTATCTCGAATATTCGCGAATGCACTTGTTAGTATATCATTATATTCATATGGCCAGTTATGACATGATCGACAATTTTCTCAAATGATAACCTTGTTATTGAGAGTGTAACTTGCTAGAAGTCGTCATTATGCTATCATTGCATTAAATTCTGTGATATGCTTCAACAGCAAATAACTCGTGATATAATTCACTATTCTCTGCTCCTCGTGAAAATGTGATTGTCATGATTCAATAATTTAATAGTGTAATGATGCCTCAAGGGGAGGCTGTAGTTGACTAATGGAAAAGACTACAAATATTCGGTGAATTTTTCTAATGGTGAATCGAGACAACAACAACGCACAATCATAAACCAAGTTGGCCAAGTCTATCTGAATCAAAAACTATCGAAATGAGAGAAGCAACGCTAGAAATTCCAATGAAAACTAATTTGTATAATTTGCACCCGATGAAATTAAAACTTTTTTGATAAAATGCGGTACATTGAGAATGGTCATGTTTTGACGAGCACATTGTAATATTTTTAAAATTTTTATAGAAATATATACACACATCCAGAATATATTAATGAAACAATACACCCAAATGAGAACAGACAAATCAGAATCAGCTGAACATATCCTTACTGATAATGGGCAACATATGGCCGATTCGGGGAATATCAAGATCATAGGAAAAGAAGACAACAACCAAAAACGGATAATCAAAGAGTCTGCTTGCATTCTCCTGAACGGAGACGATGACATTGCCTCTTGTTCAGTTGATATAGATACAACTTGGCACCCACTTCAGAAAATTGATTATGAAAATGGATATTTCAATATCAATATTTCTCCATCTACCAAATTGTCACTTTTCAACGGGAGCAGATTCGTTTCCGAAACGTCGACCAAGATGAGTAGAGGTTTTATTCTTATTGAATATATTTGTATTTCCAAATTTTTCAAAAACAAAGTGTCACTGACAAATAGAGAATTTCTCTTTTAGGTATCTAAAGGTTTGATTTCAAGCGCAGTGACATTTTGCGGCAGATCACAAAATCTGTCCTTACTACGAATATATTGAAATAATTTTCAATAACTTCTACTTTTTTTCAGAAACGAGGAGAGAAAATCCCTCAAAAAGCTGGAAAATTAATGTACCACCTCCTCGAGAACTCACAGACAGTATTCAACGAGATAACTGTGATTTTTACCACCCTGTATTGGAGTAACAAAGAATGGGCTGAAGTACGATAAGCCCTCAAGTTTCATTCATGAAAAAAAATTAAATGAATTTTCATTTCGAAAACGGTTACAGTTAGGTATAGGAAAATATCAATAGGATTTTTTGGGAAAAATATTGGAGATGTCAAAATATGGTCTCCACCAATCTTCCAAAGTGATTAGTTGTCATGTTCACCATGAACGTCTTATGTGCCATCCACCCTGAATCAGCCTGTATATGCATTACCAATTTGATCTACTCCATACACACTAAACTATGCAACGATATACTCGTTACATTTATATTGAATATCATTTTTGCAAATAATATCGTCATCTATGAATAATTATCAGAACATCAAAATAATAGGAATGTGAACGACATCTAGCGTTCAATAGCCAAAGCTCCCGCATCAGGTGTTTGATCGAATAGTAATCAATACCATCGATAAATTCCATGTTCACAATAGAATTGATAGAGGTCAATACATTCGGTGAACCTCGAACTTGACTGATAACTAGTAGATAGATGATTCTTCGCCCCTTCTGAAATCGATCGCCGAGCTGTGAACATCGTTGTTAGATTTTTTGATGAAGACAACCATCTTTCGGTTGATTATCTTACCTTTCTCTGCAAAAAGTTTCCAAGCGGTGCTTTCGTGTTTATTAAGTGAGATATTTTACAGGTACGTAGAATGATTCTAATGTTGCTTTGTTGATATTTCCATGCTAATAAATTTTATTGCGGATTTAGCAACTAGTGGCTGCCGCGTGAACCTTCACGATATTTTTGCATTTTCAATCCTTTTTGAATTTCTACAAATATTCATTTTCTTGGCGACATTATTATCTGACAGTGGCGTGGGTCACTATATTGCAGAATTTTATTATTTATGAAATTACAAATTTTGATCTTGAAAAATTGACTGCGAATTAATTTCCACCGCACTTGGTAGACAAACCATGTACAAATCAATGAAGGCTTCTTCAAATTAATTGGACTAGAAGACTACCAAACGTGTTTTACGATCAGTAAGAATTTTGGATACGCAGACAAATAATCAAGTGGTGGCCTGGAAATCATGGTTGGAAGCTAGTTCAGGTGAGTATTGAAACACATGTCATTTCTTGTTTGAATAAATTTCGATGTGAGTATTTCAACTCACCTGAATCTGTTTTCAGGATAACCAGGTTTCCATCGAGATAAAGATAAAATTTTGGCTATCTCGCATGGTACATTTGTTGAATTTACCTTTTTTTTTCTTATCGCGACACTAAAAAAAATGTTTTGATCAATTCTGATGCATCTTATCGTAAAGTCTTTCTCATATCTACACTTATTATATCGTACAGCTTGAAGATTTTGTGAAGAATCAATTGAGTTCATCAGAATCATACTGCGTATTCTAGTCAATATCTTGGTTGAATCCATACGAGTCTCTTGCCTTTGAAACATTCAAGTTTTGGAATTGAATGAATTAATACGTTTTCGATATCAGACAATTAATTATTGATCTTTTGGATAGTGGATTTTGGTTGCTGAAAATCGAATGTACATAATGATTCAGAAATGAAGTTTACTCACTCAACACGTGTTGATTAGCAATAACTGTATATATGTATCTAGTAACCATCATATCTTGAATTGTTTGACCATTGTTTATATCTATTTCTCATAAGATCTTCAATAGTATGTTGATTTATGATGAGCTATACTGAACAAACCAGAGCTGATAAATTTATTGTAACCCCAATTATACTCGATCACTCAATCTCAAGTACTTCAACTTGCATGTTGAAGAGTGATTTTAAGTACTTCACCCTATCAGCTCGACATTGTTTTTTTTTTTATCCTATAAGGTCAGGATATCAGGCTAATCGTATCATAAATCAAGTTTTAAGTCGAAACCATCAACAACTCAACAAGTTCTTACACTGTTAATTGTTTTCATGATCTGACTACAACAATAATCATCTGGAGAGAATCACGTTCCTGAATAGAGATCAACGACAAGAATCTGATTGCTGCATATCCAGCCAGGTATACAAAAACATCTAGGGAGTGAACTAGATCCAGGTTCCACCCTTGGAGACTAACTGTTCCTAATATTTGGAATACTTCACCAATTAAGGTATTCTATATATAATATATAATAATAACTTTATTCACAGACATACATAACGAATTAAAAATACAATAGGTGAATAAAGTGGTAAGCCATAAGTGCATAGCACTTTTTTGGCAAACA
The DNA here is from genome assembly GCA_963576655.1 of Gastrophysa polygoni. NCBI lineage: Eukaryota > Metazoa > Arthropoda > Insecta > Coleoptera > Chrysomelidae > Gastrophysa > Gastrophysa polygoni. Next base: position 30,018,270 of record OY755082.1, read on the forward strand.
AATAGACAAATACAAAGAATACATATTAAAAAAAAGGGATGAATGTGTGAAAATAGTACCTATATAAATATAAATTGTACCTAACAAGTGGAAATGTTGAATATTAAAATGGAAGAAAAGTTTTATAACATAAATGGGGTATATATATATATACGATATACGACAATAAACACGAAAATATACAATAAGATACGGTATGAAGATATTAACTCACTTAAGTTCATTGAAGAACTTGTCCGTGAGCATACCTCCATATTTACTTTTTTCTTATTCATTTATGTTTTGCTACTTACGCTACTTACAATAAATACAGTATATCGTTCAGTTTTACAGTTTCGAGGGTTATAAAGTAGATACATATTCGGAAAGGTTTCGATGAAGTGAATATAAGGGAAATAGCAAGTATAATTAATCAGCAGTTGATAATGTTATGAATTTTTGGTCTATCGGTATGCAGAAGCCAACGTTTCAGTATTTTCTTTAATAATGATTTTGAGTTGATTCTTTGAAGTTCATCAGGTAATAAGCGGAGTAAACGAGGAGCAAGATAGGTGAAACATCTCTGGCCAACTGACTTATTTGCTTTGGGCATGAACACATTGATCCCTTTGTTGATTCTGGTGGGATATTTATGTTTCCCCAAATGGATGTATGTTTTATTTACGGAAACGAATTGAATAATCGTTTTACAGAACAATTGTCTCAAATCGAGTAGTCCGGATTCAGAAAACAATTGGTCAGTTGGATAAGTTTTCGGTTTTCCAAGGATTATTTTGATGAACCATTTTTGGAGTACCTCTAAAGGTTTGAGATGACAACTTAGGATGCCTCCCCAGCCAATAATGCCGTACTGAATGATGGATTCTACTAGAGCATGATACAGAATTTTCAGATGTGTAAACCCTAAAAATTTTTTGAACTGCCAGAATCTGTATATCAGTCCACGGATTTTCTTCACTACATTAGAAGTGTGTATGTCCCATCTAAGGAACGAATCGATATGGATTCCTAGTACATCCACATTGTTCAACGTGAGGGTGTCGTAATGTGGTAGATTATTTTCATATGATGTAAATGGGATAACTTTAGTTTTCTCTACGTTTACTGTGAGGACATTACATCGGAACCATTTGAAAATATTTTTTAGGTCGTTTTCCGCTGTTTCCCGTACTTGTTGCCATGATTCTCCATCATATATTATCGCCGTATCGTCAGCGAAAGAAATCATAGTCCCAGAATGTTCTTTAGTAAGTATTTCATTTATATAGATTATGAACAGGACTGGGCCTAGTACGGTCCCTTGAGGAACACCATAGGTTATATCCATTTCATTGCTTACTTCGTTTCCTATCTGAACACTTTGTTTGCGGTTTGTTGAAAAATTTTCAAGTAATTTATAAGTGGACCCACGAAAACCTAAACATTCCAGTTTCTCCAACAGCAGCATGTGGCAAACAGTATCAAAAGCTTTCGCTAAGTCGATGAAAATTCCTAGACAAGCTTTTCTCTTATCCATTGCTTGATTAATGTCGTAGGAGATAGCAGCGATGGCGTCCTGAGTGGAGAGGTTATCACGGAAACCAAATTGTGATGGTGCAATCAATTTGTATTTATCGAGGTAGCCTATCATTCGCGATTTTAGGATTTTCTCAAAGATTTTAGAGATTGTGGAAGTGAGTGATATAGGTCTGTAATTGTTGACTTTTATCTTGTCACCATTTTTGAAGATTGGTGTGATGATTGCGTTTTTAAAGTGGGTAGGGACATCGCCAGTTGAGAAACATTTATTTATTATGAATGAAAGAGGTCGTGCTATATGTTCTGATATGGATTTCAATATGTCGTTAGTGATTTTGTCTGGGCCAGGTGCCTTTTTGGATTTCAGTTCTGTAATTATTTTTCTCACTTCAGACGGGTTTGTTTCAGTTAGGAACATTGATTGAGGTTGTCTACGGGTAGTGGGTTCATTTATTTCATGATTTTTGAGTTTTGTTGCTAAGTCCTTGCCAACATTCGTAAAATAAATATTGAAACATTCTGCAATATGTTTCTTATCATAGACAATGTTGCCGTTTTCTTGTTCGATTCTGTCAATATTCTGCCTATTGGGATTGTTTCCTGCGTACTCTCTTATTGTTTTCCACATGTTTTTGGAATTTTGGGAATTTTGGATTATCTTGTTTTTGTAAAAGTTCAATTTCGTTTTCTTTATAAGGGAGTTCAGTTTGTTACGGTAGTTATTATATTCGGTTTTAAGAATCTGGTTTTCGGGAAATTTAAGAAACTTTTGACGCAATTGATCTCTTTGTTTTATCGAAGCTATGATTCCATTTGTTATTCATTCTTTTTTTTTTGTTTCATGGTTTTCTTAATGGTTGTTGTTGCGGTTTTCATACAGTGTTGGAGTTTTTTGACAAATGCATCAGTCGCTTTTTCGGCATTTTCTGAGGTGTAAACATTATGCCACTGTTCACTTTGTATCAATTGGAGGAATTTATTTTCATTCAATTTTTCATAGGTGAGGTAATTTTTTTGGGTTTTGTTCATCTTATTAGTGATATTCGTACCTAAGATGAATGAGTAATGGTCGGTGATGTTGGTTCTGATGATAGCTGGGGTTATATCTGTAGAATACTGTTCCGTTTTCATTTTCACAAAAGCATGATCAATGCAGGTAGCGGTAGTATGAGTTACTCTAGTAGGGGTATTGATGAGCGATACGAATCCCTTTTCAGATAGTAAGTTGATATATTCTTGAGTTGATTCATCGCTATCCACCATAAGGTCTATATTGATATCACCTATGATATAAAATTGGTCATATATTTCTGTATTTACATTACTCAGAAAAAGTTCCATCCCATCATTGAATATTTGAATAGAGGTCGATGGTGATCGATAGATCGACAGTATCGAGATTTTCTCCTTACCAATGTCAAATTCAGTGAAGACGGCCTGTGTTTCACCTAAGTTGATTGGTTTCGAAGTGGAATTAATAGTATCCCTAATATATACCATAATTCCGTCACTTTTATTCAGGGGACTGCCGTGATATATATTGTATATATATATTGTATATTGTATATTGTATATATATATTATATATATTCTCTATCAATAGACTAAACAGATTCAGCAGTGATAATACAGAATTGTTTGAGTAAAAAGTTTATTCTCACACCTCAGAAAATAAAACTGATAGAATTGTTGATTTAATTAACTGTTAGAATTAATCAATAATTATCTTGATTTATCGATAACATTTCACGAAACGAATATACATCATCAGTAGAAACTATACAATATTGTACCATCATCGATTAATGTAAATATATTTTGTACATTAAAAATTTGTTTTATTGCTCCATTGTAGGAAGGAAATTTATCTTCTCGTCATAGGAATTTTGAACTTTTATCCTATTTAATCAACAAAAATGTATCATCAAATGTAATTTCAAAACTCCTCTGCTTGTCACAATAAGGAAATCAGAAACTGGCAAAGCAGTCCAAAGAACCACACCTGCTCCAACTGAAATAGTCTGGGCATTCAAAAACGACATTAGGTCGTTACATGAATTGTTACAAATAATGTTCGACTTCTTCGGCGGAGAAATAATCATCATCCTCATAATCCATATTGAAGTCGCCAACCAACAAACATTTTTTCCCTATGAAGTATGTCTCAAGAATGTCCTCTGTGTCCATTATGTATATTTTATGGTTTGAGCAAGGTGATTGGTGGATTCTACCGATGTGCCACACTATTGTGACTTTGCTTCATGCTTAGGAATTGTATCTAATAGCTTTCATTCGGAATGATTTATAACTCTATGATCCATTCCTATTTGAATATATATTGATATTTTTTTTGGTTTGTACCGTCGTCGAGAGAACACGGATGTCAACGTTGAACAACAGTCAACGATTGCTATCTAATGATCCTTTGTTGCCCCTGTTCTTTGTCGTAAGTATTTATGGTTCAATTTAATCTGTTACCGCGGACAAAATACTGTTGATGAGCATGAAAAGTGTTACCGGTTCGGAACAAACAATGGAACAATTGTCAAATCCAACCCAGAATGTCAATGACTTTGGAGGTTTGATCGTCAGTCAATCCGATAAGTTGGATTATTGCTCAAAGTCCCTTGACACTTCAGATAAAAGATAGTACAAGAAATAATCGCATTCATTAGAATCCCATGGAAACGTTTATCAGGAGATGAACATGTGTATGAGTTGTCGATATGAGAAATGTTTTTCGTATAGCTAAACCTCTACCGAACAAAATTAGATCTTTGAAAGTGGAACTTGCATCACCTCCTCAAGTTGAATATTGCGGTGGGAAGATGACTGCGAGAGGATGAAAATTCTCCAGAAAAGAAAGGAATCGAGGAGGCTAAAAAACTCATACCACGGTATTGCAATAGTATATTACGTAACAAGAGTTATACATTGTAAATTACGCATGAAGCAGAGATAGTTGAACACGCCGTATGGATCATCAGTATTTGTGGGAAAATTTCATTATTGATGAGAGTTGTTGAATTGTAGAAAACCCACAATAAAATCATCAAATTTCATGATTTTAGAAAGGTATATAAGGGATAAATAAATAGGAATTTGGATCAATCGTGAAGTCCCATTATTTTCGACATTATCAGAAAATATTTCTGCAATGCACAATTTTTTTTCGGGATTGAAATTTTCTGACGAATCACGAATAGAATTTGTTATGTTCATATGAACAGAACATTTTGGCTTACTGTGTATCCTTCGAAGTTGGATGTGTATGTAAGTGGGTGTATAGATATGGTATTGTAATAAAAAATACCAGAAACTGGAGATGAGTCAGTAACTGGGAATGTTTGGTGAACGAAAGTTATGTGATTATTGGTTATTCAGTCAAAAACAATCAGCATAAAACAATTATTATCCATTTCATTCATTCATTCAATCATTCAACAGATAATTCGGATGAATCTGATTCAATGAGAGAAAGTGAGCCTTTTCAATTAATTTCAGAGCAATATTAGTAGTGAAAGTTGAATCAATTCAGGAAAAAAAATGGACATGCGTGTGTGATCCGATCCTGCGACATATTGGCGGCAACATCAAAAGGTCGAACGCGAACACACTGCGCTACCAATAAATTTGATTTTGAGTAAGGATCGAAACAAGAGGAGGAAACTTCAATTTGTCTTCGTCGAGGTCTCCATGTATAGGTACCTATATTGGATGATCATCTTGAAGGCGAAATGAATCAACACATTTTTGGAAACCGTGCTTTCGCTCATATTACATAACACTTAGGGCAAACTGTGAGGAGGAGCTTTCTGCGACTGTTTTTTATTCGTAATCACCAACTCACACTAGAGGTCGAAGAAAAAATAATTTTCTGTAATGTTGAAGGTATAAAAAATTCTTCACTTCCTGTTGATTTTGACTATTGATGTATAAGCGAAACGTGGTGAGTGACACGTTTTAATTTTGCCACCGACTCATCATACAACCTACAACATAGTATGTGTTCCTGCCACAAAATAATGAACGCATGGACGGGCGGTGGTGAAGCAATTATATATAAAAAACGATTCAACTTCAAACTATGAGTCTCCTCATCCTAGTTGTTGATATGCTCATTTGTATGTGAGGATTCGAAATGTATTATGTTCCGTGTATGTTTCGTGTATTTTTGACGAAATTCTAAATACATCCCAATTGTCGTTAATGGAAGTCTCCGAATCTGTTCCAAATACCCTTTTGTATTTTGGGTGATTTCAGATGTATAATCGGAAATATCGAATCAATTCCAGATCATATTGTCGAAAATACAAATTTCTCTATGCTAAGTCATGATGAGGTGAAGGAAGCTCATTGATTTTCTCCTTTCTAATAACTTTGCACTGATGAACGGCAGTGGCAGTATTTCTCTATGCCAGCCACCCTTACATTCTGTAATAATGATAATCTTAGCAGCATTCATTATTTATGTGTGCTTCCACGTGTGTTATACCATCGTATCCTCATGTCATCTTGGTGTGCAGAAACAGAAACTATGCGATGACTACGAGAAGGTGTCGTCTTCAATGAATTCCGTGAACTGCATTATGGTTTATAATTTCATGATTCTTTTCTTTTTGATGTACTGAAGTTAGTGGAGATATAACCTGCTTGTCAGACAGTTGAATATATTTCATACAATAAATTATCAATCGAACCTTGACCCTGTGCATCATATGAGTTATTTGACGCAGTCAGTAGGATATTCGGAATTATTTCGTATCGAACGGAGAGTTTTTGTGTCAACGATCGACTGAATATCGAACAATTTGGTGAAAAACTGTTAGTGGATATTTGAAGCGGAGTGGTTCCTCAAACTTCAGGAAGCCCAATCCATCGCAGATCCGTAAAGAGGTCAGCCAGTCAGCAGCGGCTAACCGAGATTTGGAACGAAATATTTCATTCCTGCGAGGAGAACGACCCTGGGGAAGACAAAATCGCCGATCCAGACGTAACCCTCATAGATGATGCACAAAATCTTCGCTTATTCAATGTAGGTACAATTCAATGGTTGATAATTTCGATAACTTGACTCAAGCTCTGAACAATTCAGCTGACTCTCAAACTCCTAATATTGATTCAACTCCTACTATAGATCACCATATAGAAGCTATTATGACGCAAACATTCAAACCAGAATATCTGAATTGCGTCCCAACTTTTGATGGCAATCCGAATGATTTGAATAAATATATCTCTATTTGTGATAGTTCAATACGAAATTTTCATGACACAGCTACCTCCAATAATTTTCAGAATACCTATTTGTTGATATCTTCGATTTCAAAATTGATAGGAAATGCTAATTCGAATCATGTCTCAATAGAGATTCAGTGATGATGAGGCAAATGCAAACAGATGCGAAAGGAATTCTATACAATAATTTGGCATTGAAAATCGCCCTATCAGGACTCATAGAACCATTAGGCACTACAATACGATTCATGCGACCTACCTCTCTGAACGAGGCACTGCAACTTGTAATTCAAGAAGATAACGTGCGCTATTTTCAAAATTCAACAGAAAAAAATATTTTCAGATCTCAAAATCATCCAAGACCATTGATGACACAACAGAATAGGTTTCATACTCATAATACTACACCATTCAATGGTTATACAAACAATAATCAATTCCAAAATCATGGCTCCTCTTCTCTACCAACCCCAATTCATACAAGAACGAACATCCAGCCGCGAAGATTTTTCACTAATTCCGATGTTGTAAGGCAACCCCAGCAGAAACATAACGTTTCCAAACCAAACCAGTACAAAAATTTTCAAAACCCTATACCGATGAGTACATCGACAAGACATACATCATTGCCTCAGCCAATGAGCGTTTCTACAAGGAACACAACTAATTCTGAATCTCCTTCAACATCTAGACAATCTCAAAAACATCTCAACTCAGAACATTTATATAATACTGAAATCGATCGAACAGTTGATGAAACTAATGACATATGTAGAAATCATGAAGAGTATCAGTACGATAATCAATTTCCTGAATTGCTTTATCAAAACCAAAATTATCATGCAAATCACCCTGATTTTAACAATACTGAAGTCAGACGACCAACCGTAATGCCTCAGGTAAAACTATTTAATAATGTGAATACAAGTGAATTGCCCTAAATTATATTTCCAGAATATAAGTTGAAATTTTTGATTGATTCTGGATCAACAAAATCATTCATCGATCCTGATTTAGCTCACAGATTATTCCCAACAACAATCAGGAATGATCCATTCATGGTTTCTACCGTTTTTCAAAAATCTGCACTCAAGCAGAGTGTTATGATTCCGTGTTCAAAAATATTTAAATTGCCAGAAAACAAATTCTCAAAATTTTTCTTATTCAAATTCCATAATGTCTTCGATGGTTTGATTGGAATTGATAACTTGAAAATTATGCAAGCAACATTGTGTTTTGACAAGGGAATATAGACGACGCCATATACAAGAATTGAATTATCATATTATAGTGCAAAAAGCGAACATCGATCAGAACAAGTGATCAAAATCAAAACTTCAATTGCTGATGGTGAAATAATAATTCCTCATCAAAAATTACAGAATTGCGAAATCCCAGAATGTCTGACGGTTGCAAAAAATGCTAAAGCGTTAACAATCATTCTGAATAATACGACGAATCAAGTTCTCATAGATCTCTCGGAACCCACTTCAGTAGGAAATTTCGACAGGAGACAAATTCAAGCAATAAATAACAACAATTCTGATGATACGCCAAAATTTAGATATTTCCAAAATTCGAACAGGCCATTTAAATAACGAGGAACAAAGGAAATTTCAAGAAAGCAAAGAATCTGCAAAGAATTTTCAGATATATTCTAACAAGAGGATACACCTTCAACTTTTTCAAGTAAAATAGAACATAGTATCAATACTTTTGACGAAATTCCAGTTTATTCAAAATCTTACAGATACCCTTTCATTCACGAACAAGAAGTTGAGAGACAGATAAAGAAAATGTTGGACCAAAAAATCATTAGACCAAGTCATTCACCCTGGTCATCTCCAATCTGGTTCGTAGGAGGTTGAATGGAAATACCATCGACGATCGATACCCCTTGTCAAATATAACAGATTTACACGAAAAATTAGGTAAATGTCAATATTTTACGATACTTGATTTGGCAAGTGGATTTCATCAGGTCGAAATGAATGAAAATGACATCGAAAAGACAGCATTCAACACTGAAAACGGGCATTTCGAGTATTTACGGATACCTTTCGGAGTTGAAAATGATCCCGCAACATTTCAGAGAATAATCATTATTTCTCAGACTCAGGGAATCTAACTTCAAGATACAGTTAGACAAATCGGAATTTTTGTGTGAAGAAGTAGCATATTTAGGCCATATTGTTACTCCGCAGGGTGTTGAGCCAAACCCTGATGAAATCAAAGCGATAAAAAATTACCCTCTACCGGAAACTACTGAAGAAATAAAAGGTTTCTTGAGCTTGCTAGCATATAACCGTGAATTCATTATTAATTCTCCCAATTTAACGAAACCACTCACTAGATGTCTCAAAGAGGGATCGGAAATCGAGCGTGATGATGAATTTTCATCCTGCTTTGAAACATGTAGGAATCTTCTTCTGAACGAACCAATATTACAGTTTCCTGATTTCACAAAAACACTCAATTTGACTACTGATGCCAGCAATGTAGCCCTTGGAGCCATTCTATCGCAAGATTCCATTGGAAGTGACTTACCCGTTGCCTATGCTTCGCGCACACTCAATGATTCGGAAAGAAATTATTCGGCTATTGAAGAACTATTAGCTATCGTGTGGGCAATGAAATATTTCCAACCATACCTGTATGGACGTAAATTTAATATAATAACCGACCATTAACCACTTCAGTGGCGATTTTCAATGAAGGACCCAAATTAAAAATTACTTCGATGGGGAATCAAATTGGACGAATGTGATCACAATATCATCCACAAGAAAGGCAAACTCAACACTAATGTGAATGCCCTATCTCGCGTCGTAATTCATTCAAAAACCGCCATAGAATCGAATGAAATAACTCAGGACGTTGACAGTGACAAAATTTCGACTCTTGCACAACCTGGCGAGGAAATTCATGACACTAACGAAAGCGATTCACCCAACCAACAAAATATTACAGATCTCACTGTGCATTCTAAATCTGAACAAAATCCAAACGTGAGAATTCATATAACGGAATCACCAATAAATCTAGGCCAAAATCAAATAAAAATATCTTCAGTTTTCCACAGTCCTGCCGAACCAAAACTTACCATTCTATTCGAGAAAAAAAGATAATATCAATCCAAATTTCACTGAATAATTTTGCGGGTGACATTGTTGAATTTATAAGAGATTATGTTCTTCCCGGTCAGCAGTACCACCTTTCTTTTGAGGATCCTGGTATCTACGAGAAATTTTCAGTAGTAGTACAAAAATACTCCAAGTGGCCTTCAGTCAAACTCAAACGATGCTTAACAAAATTGATTGACGTGACCACAGTATATTATACCTAGACGTGACAGTAGGGTCAGTTGGCGTCGGGACCTTTGATCTTCGTGGCAGACGTTTGATTTTTTTTCCCAATGCGTATCGACTGCGCGTCGACAGAACTTGTTGTTCTGTGGCCGAACGTCAACTGAAGCGTAATATATGAGGCGCAATCTCAGTCCACAAACATACGAGGATGTTTTTTTATTTTATTTCCCACGAGAAAAAATATTGAAAAGTGCGAACTGTTGCTATGGTCTTTTAACGAACATGATTTATAAATTCATTTTCATTATGAGGTAAATGAAACACCACAGTTCTATGAAAACTTTATTATGGCTAACGAAAAAGAACATTTAATGTTATAGATGGAATAACCAATTTTGGCTTCATTTTGTTAGTTGAAATTGGTTTCAATTCCCTGTTTGCAAATTTTATAGTTTAATATATATATAGTATATATATATATATATATATATATATATATATATATATATATATATATATATATATATATATATATATATATACATATACGATTTACATACATACATATATATATAAATATATATATATATATATATATATAAAAAAATATATATATATAAAAAAAGTTTGGGGACATTCCTAACTGCCCATTTTTTTCGTATACATAAGTATACATTCGTGTTAGAAGTTGAAAAAATCTAGAAATTTCGACCAATGCTTGTTTTTCTCGAATCTTGCAATGTATTGTAAATTTTGGGGACTTCGATTCCTTACCCATATATCGAGTGTTCACAGCCTTTAATACTCTGATAATATCTATCAGGATCACACGAAGCTGCTAGGATTCTTTTCCAACTTTTGACAACACGAAAGGAAATTCTATAATGTTCGGGTATCATCGTGTTAGCCAGCGGTGAAATTTTCGGGAAAGAGGAAGGTGTTGGAATTTTTTTCTTGGAGGTCCAGAGGTCGTGAGCATCAGGAAAGACTTCACTAGGCAAAGCATTTCATGATGAATGGTAGAAAGAAGTTCGGCATGTTTCGAGCCTGACAGTTGGAGATTACCAGCTCATTTAGTTTGTCTACTTGGAATTGCTCGCGTTGTCATGATAGACGAAATTTCCTTTGAGCCCTCACCGTGGAAATATATGTAGAAGAGGGAGAAATCTATCTCTATGATGTTCTAGAGAGGTCAATGAATTCGTGAAAGTAGTATCACTGACTAGGCGACTAGCTCTCTTCTGGATAGAATCTAACAGCTTCAGCGTATGTTTGTAGATCGTGAGCAGTTGCTGGGGTAGTAGTTCCTCTTCGCACGGAACAGGAAACCAATATTTGTGAAGTAACCCTCGCAATGGACCTCACATGATCGTCCCAAGAGAAAGCGTCCCATGAAATTTCGATCGACATACAAGGTTGCACATATTTTGAGTACCCACTGTACAATACATCTCCAAATTCTTCCATTCATTGCCCAACTTTTCGTCGAAGAGTATTTCGATAGTATGCGATATATCTAGTATCGGATTTGATAGCGAACTCGATATACCTAGGTCATCAGATGATCGAGAAATGGGTGTTGTTCAAAGATTTCGACAGGTGACGGAAAATACAGCTGGGATGCTGAATTAGGTAAACGATAGTTTTTAGTGCCGCTTAACCCGAATCCGTTCACTGCGCAGAGCTATCGTGAATCGTTCGCTACTGCGCATGCGTCAGAAGTCGATATTAATTGTCATCGAGAAAAAAGGGGTTTTCGTGGTATTTGGATTCCGAAAAACACGAATTCGATATTCTTTCTGAACTACGACATTTTTGTCCTAGTTTTGTATAGCGACAAACTCTATATCGAGTGACTTTTACGCGAATTTAGGTTACTAAATAGTAGTAGATAGGTCAAAAATAACATCGAATTCGTGTTTTTCGGGCTCCAACTACCTCGTGACGGATTCGAGATCAGCAACCCCGAAAACCTATGAATACCGAAATTCACGATCCTATTTTCCGTCACCTGTCAACTGTCGAAATTTTCGAAAATTGCCCATTCATTTTCCTAGATTCATTGGGATTTTCTCTCCTCGCTTCTAAAAATTGAAAATAGAAGTTATAGTATTCATTTCAATATATTCGTTGTTAGGATAGTTCCTTGAACTATCCCAGAATGTTGACTACGTTCAAAATTTAACTTTCAGGCACCTGGACGAGAAATTCTGTATTTGTCAGTGACACCTTGTTCTTCGAAAATTTTGAGATGCAAATATATCAGGTGCCTGAAAGTTAAATTTTAATCGTAGTGACATTTTGGGATCGTTCAAGAAACTATCTTTACTTCGAATATATTAAAATGATTACAACCTCTATTTTTCGTTTTTAGAAACGAGGAGAGAAAATCCCAAGAAATCTAAGAGAATGAATAAACATTCTCCCTCCTCGACAAACCTACAGACCTATTCCTCTATATTCTGCATGAAGACGTAGGTATATCGAGTTTGGTATCAAATTGAAGGCCTATCTATGAGCTCTAACGAGTGACCTGGACGAGAATTGGAAATAATAATGTCAAATCGATACGTAGATTCGAAGAATGTAATAAAATATAGGGTGTTCCATTCGAAATGAGGACGTTTGTGTCCACTTCCAGTTCAACCGAAGTGCTAAGCCCTTGGCGTTATTGTTGACTCCTATGATGTTCCAAATTTTCAGAATTTTATTCGAATAGAAACATCGAAAACTTTCAAGCAACGGATTAGGTGATGAACCCTGTATATATATTGCTAGATTTTTCATTCAATGCCAATTCATTTCGTGATTCACATAGTCTTCGAACAGTTATCGTGGTCTGCAAAAATATTCCGATCATGGATGCCATTGAGCAATGATGGATAGAATAGAGAAATACACACAGGAAAGATTCATGAATCCTCCATCCCTGTCTGTTTGATATTCGAATGAGCCGTGTTTGTCGGGTGTGTACTAATCATTCTCGGAATGAATAAGAAATAAATACCAAGCGATGATTTTTCTTCGAACGAGGGCGAACATTGTGGCGCTAGATGAAATAGGTATACACATACACGATGCGTTTTGTAAGGTACCTACTGATTGACAAATAATTAGTTGCGTGGAGGCAAGGAGATTCATTCCACGTGGATTTGGCTCAGCATTTGCAGTAACCTATTTTCTTCGAATGAGTCGATTTCAAACAAGCTCTTACCTACATTCAGACTTTTAGAATTGCAGAATTGTAGAATTCGGACATCATTCGACGAGACGTCAAAAAAATTGCCGCGTTTTTTAGTGCATTCTCGAATATATATATTTGACATTTGTGGAATTTGGGGACATTACTCGTGGAGTAGGAGGAATCTGAGCTTCAAAACAATACCGATGTATTCTATTATTTAGTAATAGAGGACTAATTTCCCTGCGAGAACCATGTACGTGTTGGTAGAGTTCGAAGAGCATTCTACGAATATTTATCACCACAAGGATGTTATTCTGAAAGAGAACGATAAGTGCATTGTGAGACATAAAGGAAGTAAATATGAAGCAACTTTCTTATTAATGCACGGTGAGTTTCTTCCTCCACCTAAGCATGAATATGAAATGTGATGAATATCTAGTCATATTCCATGATTTTTCTCTCAATTAAGATAGCACCAATAAAAAAAAATCCATCTCAATGTGCAACAGTTTTTAAATTCTATTGAATTCACGAAACTTCGTGATTAGTCATCATTCAGGCACTCTCGAAACCATCTTATAGAATCAGATTGTGTTCAAGAAAATACCGTTGTGTCTGCCCCACGATTTATATCGACCATCAACAACATAATCATCATCTGCAATAATTTCAATGTGTATATAATCAACACTGGAATCACTTATTTGAGTAAGTATTTGCAATGGTATTTGACATTTCCATGTCCTCACTGTTTCCACCCATGTCTACCAATCTCATTTGGATATACTGGGTGCCGCATCGAAGAAGTTCCACCTGAATTTTCTCTGTCGTGATTCAATGAATAAAGAACCGATCGAACAGTTCAATTTTAATATCAGATAAAGCGGAATAAATCTACATATTCACCTTTCAACCATCTATACGGTGATTTTCAAAATAGAAATATTTCAATTGAAACTGGCCAGCTTGTATACAGGATACACACAGATACACCTTGTGTACATAATATGCATTGTCATTTAAGAGAGAGACACATTCGTTCGAATGGAGAAAAGTTATTCTCATTATTCGTTGTCGATAAATTTTGAAATGAATATCAATTTGTGAGTTTGCTTGTGTATATTCAGGGATGTACATAAGTTAAAAGCTTTCATTCAACAAACAATGTAATTAAATCTTGCAAGTTGAATTTGACCCACGATTCAATTGAAATTTGGCAGCATTCGTGTGAGAATGCGTGACAAAATTTTTTTAATGAAAAAATGAAATGGCGGACGAGCTTCGTGAGTCTGGTCCGATTCGATTCAAAGTTGGTATATGGGGATTTTCAAGGTTAGAGGTTATTGGTATCTTGGGGTTCTTTTGTCAAAATTCTGACATTCGAGATGACGGCACCGAAATTGCCGACGAGTTTGTGGCGGTTTGGAGTCTTTCTAGCCAAAATTATTCAATTCAAGATGGTCAATTCAATTCAATTCAAGTAGTCAGGGAAGGACTTTATATTTTTTTGTCGAGTTTGATAATTGCAAGATGGCGATACTGAGACAACGGATGAGTCATGTATGGTCGGGTTCGATTGAGAATTGGTATGTGGAGGTTTTTGGGGTCGGACATTTGACAAGACTGAAGAGTGAACGATGCACTGAGGAAAATACTTTGTCCGGTTGTAATGATGAAACGGTTTTTGCATCAATACGTACGTATCAAATTGAGATCACTATAGGTATAGAATGACCTTCAGCATATAGAGGGTGTCTCACGGTCGATGGTACCTAAGACGTAGAACGGGACATTGGATTATTCTGAAGATTAAGGTAGATACTTTGATAAGCTACTTTTTGGTATAAGCGGCCAAGCTGCATCACTGGAAATATTTTGAGTCGTTACATCACGACTGCTTATTAGAGTACCTGAATATTCAGAATAATCCAATGTCCCGTTCTCCGTACACGTCTAAGGTACCATCGACCTTGAAACACCCAGTATGTACCACCAGTACAACAGATCCTGTGATTGGTAGCCAAATCCTCACCTGGAATTGTATAACCGTGATATTATTGAACTGGATTTCCTACTGGATTTTCCTACGAGCATTTTTCGTTTTAATAGTTCTACTTTTCCGCACGAAAGACAAATTTCACTTTCGATTTCAATATTTACCATCATCAATTCATTCGTTATTGTTATCCAAATGTTCTTCAAATAAGTTTCCTATTAAATCGATAAAAAATCTGTTTCATTACTTTTCAGTGCATAAAAAAATCTCACGGAAAGATGAAATCATGCGGAAAAGTTACTCTTTCGCACTAGTGCTGAAAAGTTACTCTTTCGCACTAGTACTAAAAAGTTACTTTTCCACACGATTTTTATATTTTTGAAAATGAGGATATTTAGGACTATAACCAAATGATCTATGTAACTTTTCTTTCTTATATGTCATTTTGTAACATTATTATGAAATCTTGCTTAATGAAAACCTTTTTTTTCATAAATAAGATGGACAAAAACTCTCGTAGGAAAAAATTTGTACCTGACTCATCCGAGTGCCTTTGGCCCGTGGTGCAAAGTAGATTTTATTTTTCACGAAAAAATTATCTTAAACGACGTTGTTCATTTCATGGTCGCCAACTGAGCACAAGTGAGGTTCTATGCAGTTGCTATGGAAGCATTGAAGATGTTGCTAAGGGTTGTTTATTTAATGAAACGACGCTGCATTTTTATGAGAATTGACGAGCTTGTTAGTGGAGGAAACTAAAAACGGTTGTGTTCATAATAATTATGGAGATCCCACAGAATGTGACACTGAAAGCTGAAAAATCGTTAGGGAATTCACTGCCTGTGAAATCGAAATACTAATACGATACTCCTTGTGAGACCATTTCTTAAAACAAAGTGAACTTCAAACTTGGTACTCATTTGTCAGGAACATTTGGAAATTTGAGAAAAACTGATTATTCCCATTATGTACAGTTATGAATAAAACTTTTCGGAGTGATTTAGTTATTGAACTACAGAAAAAAACATTAAGCGGGCGTTCTGATTCATTATGCCCTCCATAACGCCTTAGGACGTTATGGGTCTGTTAATAGCAACCGTTGCCGAGGTATTATAGAGCAGTAATTGACAAGTGAGAAATAAATATGTATGTATTCTTAAATAACCTCAGTAGGTTATGATATTCGATATAGCATGTAGAATATTTCAAATGAAACATGAGGATCAGTGGCCCCTGTTTTTCGAAACTTAATACCAACGCCAAAACGGCCTCAAAATTTGTTGACGGAGATATCTTGTTGGACATCCTAGATCACAATAAAGGATCACTTAGACTTTTCAGAAGAATACATTTATCTCGACTTGCTCTTGTCACTTCATTATTACACAACGGAAATAAATTATCATATCAACATAGGCTCATCTGCAGCCAACACAAAAGAAAAATGATTTTCACATTATGTCCAAAATAATTTCAAGATTAGAGTGGGAAAATCTATATCACTCATTTTGTGGGTTTCGTAGCGAGTGATAGAATTTATAGGTTAAGTGAATGAAAATTCTCAGAAACATCTCAATTTCTCCAATATAATCGTCGAGTTGTTTTACAAGGACCCACGTGCCCTTCCACGACTAACTTATAGTCGATTATCCAAATATCATCGTTTTATTTCGACGAGAATGTCACCTCATGGTCATGTGACAAAATTATGATAATTATTATTGGTCATCTCAGGAGAACCAATCGTATTGTCATGTATAGGATCTTGAATTAGTCGATCCAAATTAATTCATGAAATATGGTTGGGTGAACCTCTCCGACTTTCTTTCTTCTAATGGGTACTGAGAAAATATATGTTATATGATGAGAGTTGAACAACTCTTCAACAAATCTTCGGAATATCAAATCCCTTAATATTATGAATTTCACTTGGATATTGAGCATTTTTATGAAAATGTCCCCAAAGCAACCATCTTATCGTTTCACGAAGAAGTTTGAGGACTAGTCCTCAAACTAACCAATTCCTAAAAAAAAGTTTGAGGACGGACCCCAAATTCAACAAATGTCCCCAAACTAACCATTGAGTCTCCGAAAACGTCCCCATACTCCACGATTCACATACATATATATATATATATATATATATATATATATATATATATATATATGGTATACTAGTATAATATATCCTAACACGTATGAACAATGAAAGTAAATATTCTTTTGGGAAATCTTCGCATGGGTGTGAGAAGCTTATGGATGAACATTTTTCTTTTAGTCTATGTCCGACCTTTCCACCAATACACTCATCAAAATTTGACACAAGTTACCAAACATGTCTCTATTCTTATTTTCATATGCTTTGAATTGAGAATATATATTAGCTTGATCTAGTGTACTTTTAGAAGACCCATAATCAATGCATATTTCACATGAATATTTCTTTTCCAAGCATTTTCTTATCAGGTAACCAGCCACATATGTAAGACAATTGCCTTCGGCGGTGGTCAAGTCTAAATGATCATTTGTGTCTACTTTCGGAGGAGAGTACGACTTTTTAGTGCTTAAAAGAATTTCATAATTTTTCAAAGGTACTGTTGAAATTGTGGACAATATTTCATCAAAATCTTCCAAACAGTTTGAACCTTCCGAGCTTTGTAGGTACTGAAGACCAAATAACTTCTTGAATGCTCTCGAAAACTGTATAGGAGTGGGATTTTTTGCATTTCCAGAAGCATTCCTCACCTTTCCGAAATAGTTTTCAAGACAATCCTGACTGAGACATGATCTTTCTAGATTTGAGGTCCTTCCATATCTCTAAGAAAGCTGCAATTGTCAATCTCCATCCAAAAATGAATTTCATTGAATTAGTAAGTAACATCTTTTGCTTTAGAATTAGTGAGTTTGAGATTCTTAAATAAATTCGCCATTTCTTCCAAGAAAGAAATTTGAGATTCAGTTCCCATGAATGCCCTATTGAACGGTTTACAATCTCTGAAAGAACTTGAAAACGTATAGTGTACAACTCGTACGGAATGCTGAATGAATTGACTATCATTCCGTTCTCGTTAAACAATTACACTATTTCGCTCAGTTTACTGTCATTATCATTATATATTATCAACCATAGACATTACCTATTCAAAAATTGAGGCAGCAAAACAAACATAGCGGAATTTCAAAATTAGATGCTAACCTTTCTTCCTCTTTGGGGAATCGAAATAAACTTATTCCAGGATCTCCACTAACACTTTCGCAACCGGGAGCATGACAATGGTATGACATAGTTGAAATAAACAATAATTGCACTATTCACAGATCAAACTGATACTGCACCAATACAATTCCAACAACAATAGAACGAAATTCACAACTGCAATAACTTTATCACTCCTTCAATATTCACTCAATACTAATGCAATTCTATATCGTGTATTCCTTTTATTCAATATCAGGTACCTACAATATAATCGACAATGGATCAATGGATTACCAGAAACAGGCCATTTGAATCAAATTATGATATAATCATTGGAACTAGGTAACTAGGTATAACCATAACGAAAACCCCAAATGGATTATTGGGTTTCGAAAAACAGGTAAATTCATGTTGAATGCTTATTTCCATATTAATTTTTCAAGTTCAGTATCTTT
Source organism: Gastrophysa polygoni (assembly GCA_963576655.1). Taxonomy (NCBI): domain Eukaryota; kingdom Metazoa; phylum Arthropoda; class Insecta; order Coleoptera; family Chrysomelidae; genus Gastrophysa; species Gastrophysa polygoni. The sequence continues at coordinate 30,037,168 of OY755082.1, forward strand.
ATTATTATTTGATTATATATGATCAATTTGTGATTACAAACACAGAATATCTATTTGATTTGGAGCGATTAGGACTTTCTTAGGATTCATGCATGAATCAAAGTTTCATTTCTTAAGATCACGATTCACGACTCACGATATTTTTGGGACACAATGTAAACATGGTGCTGAGCCTCTCTGTACATTCGTCTGGCTCGACTGAGCTACTGCGCATCGACCGCGAGTTTCAATGCAGAAGTGGGGACGCTTGCCAAATTTCTGTGGAAGTGAACTTACTGTCTCGTCTAGGGATAATATACTGGGACATGACAAACAAAGATCATGAAGGTTAATCGAACCATCGTGGTATCGATGAAACAGAACAAAGAATAATATCAAAATACTACTGGCCCTATTTGAGAAGTTCAATCCAGACCTACACAATGAATGCGAAATATGTGAACAAAGCAAGTATGAAAGAAACCAGATACGGATGAAAATGAATGTGACGACTACAGCAACTTGTCCTTCCGAAATAATTCATATTGATACATTTACGTTCGAACAATCCAAATTTGTTACAATCATTGATAGTTTTTCTAAATATGCTCAAGTATATTCACTAAAATCTCTGCTACTGAAATTGTTGACAATCTTCTCATGTTTTTCTCTGATCATGGAGTTCCTTCGAAAATAACCTCGGACAATAGAACAGAATTCAAAAATTCGGTAGTTTTAGAACTCTTCAAACTTCATAAAATCGATGTTCACTTTTGTTCACCAAATCATCCACAATCGAACGGAATGATCGAGAGGTTTCATTCAACTTCCTCAAAACATATTCGTTTACTCAACACCAGAAGATTTCAAAAAACTCCGATAAAAATGAAAATCATTTAGGCGGTACTTGCATATAATCAATCATCACATTCATCCACTGAATTGAAACCTATTGATATTGTTGGAGGGCATATAAAGAATGAAAATCCATTCAATATGAATATAGATCAGATTATTGATAATGATTGATGATGATTGTCAATCATAGAGAGAAATCAAAATTACTGTTTGCAGAAATCAATGAAGAATCAATCAAGAATAAGGAGAAACCGATTGAAAACACCAATCGGAATCGGGATAATCCAAATATTTTCTAACCTGACCAGAACGTTTTTGTAAAAAATCAAATTCGAAAAAAAACTCATCCCTCTGAAAATTGGATCCGCAAAAATTGAAGAATATAGCCACACTCTTTTACACTACTACGACTTGGATTCGATCATTATCGAAATCAACAAATTGCATACACAATCCGAAACACTGCTGAGCCATGTACTGAAGAATCCCCACTATACAGAAGATACTTCAAAATATGCAAAAATATCGAAATTCTGTAAAGAAAAAGCCGAAATCAAATTATCAGGAATATTGCCACATCCGCAAAGAATAAAAAGAGGACTCATCAATGGTTTAGGCTATATTTTCAAATCAATTTCTGGAAATTTAGATGCATCTGACGGAGAACGATATGTATCATTGACCAATAACCAATAGAATGAAGAAAAATCAGCATCAAATATAAAAATTCGAAATACATTATCAATTAATAACGAAATTCAATTCGACCGTTCAGCAAATAGGACATAATGAAAAATGTTGGGGTCCAAGATCAATCAAATCGCATCAATTGTAGAGGTGAGCGTAAACAAAGAAAATTCAATGTTCATTAGAGATATCATGAACCAACTCCTCAATATGTATGAAATAACGAATTCGATATTACAGGATATCGAAAATTCAATTGCATTTGCAAAGCTTGGAAAAATGCACCCGAAAACTGAGGAACCCTTCCAAATACTTCGAATGATCCAGAAAAATTTTAAAAAAGAACAATTGCCTCTGGTAATCACTTTTGAAAATACACTTCTACTCTAGAATCTAATGAAAGTCAAATGTTTCATTTTGAATAACAGAATCACTTATATCCTTGATATTCCTATAATGCACGCTTTCGATTTCGATATTTACCATCTTCATCCTATTCCCATGAGATCGAAATAGATTTCCACCCAGAAATGAATCGTACTACGCATTCATGAGCGGAGCCTGTATCAGTATTCGATCGCAAAATTATATTTGTGAATCAGTTGAACTTTTAGAAATCAACGATGATAGCCCTTGTGAAATACAGCTGTTAAACCTGAAGAACACCTGTTTGTCGGCTAGCTCAAATCAAGGTGAAAAAGCTAATATACGATCACCTGGATCAATATGATCAATGGATTGTCGTTATGCCCTACGAAGAAATCATGAAACGACGACTGCCCACAGTACCAGAAGAAAATCATCAAGCTACGATAGAACTTTCAGCAGTTCAACTACCTCGCTGACGCTGCATAGTTGAATCTTTGGGGGGAAGGTGTTATACCATCGTATCCTCATGTCATCTTGGTGTACAGTTACCTTACTCGAACAGAAACTATCTGATGACTACGAGAAGGTGTCGTCTTCAATCAATTCCGTGAACTGCATTATGGTTTATAATTTCATGTTTCATTGTTTGTGTTCAGTACCATAAGTGTAAGAATGACGATAATTTTCTTTATTCTGATATATGTAGTCTCAATTGTTGAAATGAATATAAATATTGAGTTTTATTGGTTGCCTATAGTGTAGCATCAATAATGCACGTATTCAAAATAATTGTAAAGCGCGTGTCTGAGAAGGTTGGTGGGGTAGTACGGTAGTATCTATGAGAGGAAGAGATCTTCTGGTGATCGAAAAGGACAACAATTGATTCCGGTTTGTCGTGCATTTTCGAATAACCATTTTTCGTCAGCGTGCTAAATATCCCATCATTCGTCGTGTTTCGATAAAATCTAACTCAGCATACAGTGACTTTGTCTGAGGAGAGGAGTTGCAGGGTAGGCCTACCACATCCACGTCTGACCCTTGTCTGTCCCGAACATCCAGGGCCAATATATACAGTCCACTCCGGTGAGTCTACTATAAACATCAACCTTCCCTCGTATCTCAAGCTTTAGTTCGTGCATTACGCAACATTTAATGGTCCCTTACGAGCCGAATTAGTTCGTTCTCGTTCTGTTTCGTTTGATTAGTAATTCGATTTTTTCGATCACAAAGTTATTGATGCTACATCGCAGGTATATTCGCAAATTCGAGTAATTATCGTTGGACATGAAATTATCCCATTTGAAATCGTCGTTTCGTTGATAAATCCATCGGTAATTCGTTTGTTCCAAATATTTAGTTGAAATAATAGATATTTCTACAATCTGAAAATCCAGTTCTTTACATTCGAGTTCAGAACGTTTTTGTCGAGTTTCGAGTTTTTTTGTTTCAAAACGCGCATATTGGTACGAACCATCGCCATTGGATAGCAGCAAATGGTAAATGGGATTTGGAATTCAAAACATTATAGATTGGTGCCGATTGAATTCTGAACACAAACAAGCGGTTTTGAATTTTCGTAAAATTTGTATTTTCAGAACTATTTTGATTTCAGTTGCTATTCGAATAATTTTATATTTCGTTGTGGTACCTTCTCAGATTCTCTAATTCGATTCGATTTATTTCAGTCCAGAAGAGTCTCAGTGAACAAATTCAATATCTTCATAGGTATAAATATCCAGATAGCCTCTTAGTCAGTGAGCATGGCTGCAATCTCGTACTTTGCGAGATATTTGGTTTAATCGAATTAAAGAAGTTAAAAATATTGCTGACTCTGTTGTTACTGATGAAAGATTTTATTATCATTTGGAAGTGAGGTACAGTTCTATTGATAACATAGCAGGTGAATTTCAGCAACATCATTTAGCAGTCGTTACGCAGTTAGCTAATATTGATGGAGGAGATCTCGCAGCAGAAGAATTGATTAGAATCGAGTTTGATAATATGTATTATGAAGTGAAAAGAATTTATTCTGTAGTAGAGGTTTCATCGACATCGCATCCAAAGGCTAATAGGCAGCCTAGTGTTGAACTTCCAAAAATTGACTTGCCTCATTTTGATGGAAATTATAAAAATTGGCCATGTTTTTTGACTTGTATCGCGCTTTAATACATGACAATGTGTCATTGTCTAAGTCTGAAAAATCTCGATATTTAATTTCTACCCTTTCTGCCAGCTTTGTTTGAAGCATATTCGGCATTCATGAAAAATTACTTGGATTCCGGCCATATGTCATCAGCCCCTCCACCTTTGAATCCTACAGGTTGTTTTTATATTCCTCACCATCCAGTTTTCAAATCTGATAGCCCGAGCACTGAATCAAGAGTCGTTCTTGATGCGGCTTCCGCCTCCGCTGATGGTAAATCTTTGAGTCAATCGCTGCTTCCTGGTCCTAAATTACAGCGAAATCTTGTAGTTATTTTGTTACACTTCAGAATTAATCGTGTTGCGTTCACTGCTGATATTTGTCAAATATTTAGACAAATTTGGGTGTCTCCGACTCACAGAGATTTCCAACGTATTCTGTGGAGATTCAATAGTGAATTACCTGTAGAGGAATTTCGGCTCAACACTGTTAGCTTTGGTATTGTCTCTTCACCTTTCCTAGCAATTCGTACCCTATTACAGTTAGTGGCGGATGGAGGTGAAGCCTTTAGTAAGGCTTCGAAGGTGATATCGTCTGATACCTATATAGATGATATCATAACAAGTTGCGCAGATATTAATGAAGCTCTTCCTGTTCAGTCGAATTGATTTCTTTGTTAGCAAAGGGTGGTTTCGAATTGAAGGAAAGGGCAAACAATGATCCGACCTTATTTGCTTGTATTCCGGCTGAACATTGTCAAAATCAAAAACTGATATTCGATAAAGACGATTCTTCCAAAATTAAAATTCTGGGGATGAACTGGTGTCCAGGTTCTGATACATTTTTTTATCATGTTGGATCATTGGATAGGCCTTGCACCAAGAGAAACATTTTATCGGATTTGATCCGCTGGGATTTCTGGCTCCCATTACATTTTTTGCAAAGTTTTTCATGCAACAGTTATGGGTATTAGGTTTAATAATAATAATAATCGTTTATTATTCACCATTTACAATGAAATAAACTTGAATACATCGAATGCACACCTATATTAATGTGGTTAATAATTGGTACAGTGTTAGGCCTGAGGCCGATTCTACCATACTGCCCGAAAATAGAAATTAAATTTGCGAGTGATTAAACTTAAGCCTAAGAAGAGATAGATGTACACACAGTTACCATGTGTTTGAACATTTTAGTATACACATATATATTTATATATATATATATATATATATATATATATATATATATATATATGTATAATATATGAAACAATTATCATCTGATATTTACCATAAGCAATAACAAAATATAAAAAAAAAATATTGAGGAGACACGAACTTAAGTGAAGATTATCCTTGTTGTACAAATAATTCTTTTTTTATTTGATGTTTGAATGCATTTACTGATGAAGTATAGTGAGGTATATCTAATATATGTCCAAATTTTGAAATTTGATACGAAAACGATCGTTTGAAAATTTGTTTGTTATGGCTAGATATATTAATATTGTTTTTCCTTCTTAGTTGATGGTATGTATATCTGTCCTGAACGTTATTTTGTTATAGAGATATTCTGGAGTTCTAGTTTTCAATAGTTTATGATAAAAACATAGTGTATGAAGTTTACGTCTATTGAACATGTTGAGCCAGCCAGCTTCCCTCAATTTGCAAGATATCCTCTGTCTCCTTTTAATACCATAGATAAGCCGAAGACATGAATTCTGAACTTTCTGAATCCTACGAGTATCATTGGCATCCAAGCAAGAGGAATAAACTCCATCACAATGGTTAAAGTGAGATAACACTAGTGAGTCACATAACATTTTTTTAACATTCACAGATGAGTATTCACGATGATTGAATATGAGTTTGAGTGAGCCATACGCTGAACGCATTTTTTTTGTAATATGGTCCGTAAATTGCAAGTTAGAGTCCATTGTTAGACCTAGATTTCTTCTTCGAAACACAGGTCGTTGGTTATGGCAATTCCTGAGCCTTTTAAGGAAGTAATTTTTGAAAAAACAGCTTGCTTGGTTATGTGAGATATGAATTCTAGAATGATTCCAGATTTGTCCGCTGCTCCTACCTTATGAATGTGATTTATATGGCATTCTTGAATTTCCAATTTGAGTGCATTATTTAGAGCCGTCAGAGTATCTTGAAGTAGAGATTCATTTCTAGCAGTAACTCCAAATATAATTATATTATTTCTTCGAATTTTTCTTTCGAGGGCAATATGTCCTCTGCTGAGCTCCTCGGTTTTTTGAATGGCACCCCCTGCTTTATTTTCAACTCTATTCAGATTTTTAGTTATTTCTCCTTTCAGAGCATTCATCTGTTCCTCATTCGCTTTGGCTAGTTCAATTGTCTGTTCTTCATTGGCTTTTTGAATTAGTTTGTAGAAAGTTGCTTCGTCCATATCTATATTTTAAATTTCCCATCTAGCAGATTGAATAGGGTACATAACCATTGGTGGTAAGAGTCTCTAGCTTTCTCAACCCAGAAATTGTATTGTCGTCAAGCGAATTTCGACTAAAGAGTTCGATGAATTGCTTTTGTTGTCTCTTATTATGCACTATTTCTGACCATATGAATGAAAAAATGTTGATACCTTTACGTCCACAGGAATATGGTGTATTGCACAAGGTAAATCACGAAATAATTGATGAAGTACAAAATATTTCTATCAATTTAACTCAAAATCTTCAGAGTACATTCATAGAGAGCACATTCACGTTGGTTTGTTGGATTGGTATCTGGTACTGGTATTTGGATTGGGATCAAGAGCCAGATACTCCTATCTCAAGTCGTTGGATTCGATTTGAGGAGGAGCTGAGTATTTTGTCATCTTTCAAGTTACCTCGATATTTGTCGTTGGATACCGCTTCAGTTGTACAATTGCACGGATTCTGCGATGCTTCAGAGAAAGGTTACGCGGTCGTAGTCTATTTCAGAATCACAGATGTTGATGGACATATCGAAACTCATTTGGTGATCTCAAGAATATGGTTTGTCTATACTCAGAATGCGCAAGAGTGAACGAAAACTACAAGGACATAGCTCGCCAAGTAACTAAAACATACAGGGAGAAACTAAAGCAGAATAATCAAAGATGCATTGAGCATAACATAAATAGTTCACACAATAAACCAAAAACCATGTGGCAAACTATAAATAATATTCAGAAAAAAAATTATGAGCCCAAAGATATTTCCATTGTTGAGGGAGAACATAAGGTGTCAGATCTTGAAATGGCCAAAAATTTTAATGCACATTTCACAAAAGTTGAAGAACGGAGAGAACATGATCTCAATTTTATGGAAAATATAGTCGCACTTTGCCCAAATTCCATTTTTTTCCATCCAATCAAGGAATGTGAGTCTTTTGAATCAATCAATAGATTAAAAAATTCTAGCCAGCGGATATGATCATGTCTCAAATAATCTTCTGAAAAAATGCATGGAAGAATTAGTCTACCCCCTGACTTATCTGATAAATCTTTCCATGGAACAAGGAGTGCTCCCTGAAAAATTATATTGTGCACTTGTTACCCCAATCTACAATAAAAGGAGACTCAAGTAACTATGAGAACTATAGAGGAATAAGTCTTCTCTTTAGTATATCCAAGCTTTACGAAATGAATATTAAAAATCAGTTACTAGCATTCTTCCTCAAAAATGAACTCCTTTCGTTAAACCAACACGGTTTCATGCAAGATAGAAGTACCGAAACAGCTTTGTATGATTTCATTGAGCACATAGTAACAGCCTTGGATAACAAACTACAAATCTGTGGTTTGTTTATCGATTTTTCTAGAGCATTTGACTGCTTTGATCACTATTTACTGATCCAGAAAATGCATCGCTATGGAGTCCGTGGAGTTGCCCAAGATTGGATGAGGTCCTACTTAGAGAACAGGTCACAAAAAGTGACAATCCAAGGTGTTCACAGTCAGTCCTTCGTCTGCAAACAAGGAGTCCCACAGGGATCCATACTCGGGGACCATTGCTTTTTCTTATTTATGCGAACGACTTGATACACTATCTGCATAGTCTTTCGAAGGTACACATAGTTGCATATGCAGATGATACAAATTTTCTTGTTACTGATCATAACACATTAGTACTTGCAGAAACAACTGAAACCATATACGAGAGAATAATGACATGGGCTGATAAAAATCATTTAGCACTAAATATCAGCAAAACTGCATTAGTGAAATTCTCAATGCGTAATAACACTGAAACTCTCAAAATCTATGAAGATAGCCAACTAGAAGTGACATCCAACCCAGTAACAAAAATGCGAGGTCTAACTTTAGATCATAAGCTCACTTGGAGCCCTCATATAGATTCATTATGTGATAAACTACGAAAGAACTGTTATGCACTGAGATTTATGTCGAATCATTGTGGAAAAGAGGTTGTGCTGAATCTGTATTATGCAACTATTGGCTGTCACTTGCGCTATGGAATCTTGAATTGGGGTATGAGCTCGTCTGCTGAGAGAGTATCCATTTTGCAAAAGCGCGCGATTAGAATAGTTGCTAATTAGGATGGCGAGAGACATGCAGAAACTCATTCAGAGAGCAAAAAATACTTACGGTTGTTGGTCTGTATATATATGAGATGTGTCTCTACGTTTATAAGAATAGAGAAAAGTTTATGGCAAACCAACAGGACCATACATATGCAACTAGAGCTAGAGGTTTGCTGATACCGAACCCACACCGAATCTCTCTTTATCAGAAGAGTCACCTCTACCTCGGACCCAAACTATATAACAAGCTAGATGTATCTATTAAGGATTCAATGAATATTTTCATATTCGAAAGACAATTAAAAAAATATCTCATAGAAAGAAATTGCTACACCGTTGACGAGTTCTGATAACTTCTCTCGATGAGTAATTGTTTGTTACCTTTATATTATGTCTTGATTAGTCTTTGTCATGTTCGATGTTTCATGTAATTTTTTTCTTTTTTTTTATTTATACACTGACTTCTTCCTTGTTACTGTATGTAAATGTTTCTTGTAATAATTTCATACTGTTCAACAAGTGAAATGAATATTATTATTATTATTATTATTATTATTATCATTATGGCCAAGTCCAAAGTTGCACCGTTAAAACGTGTTTCTTTGGCGCGCTTGGAATTATGTGCAGCATTGCTACTGTCGGACTTGATTCATTTTATTTTAACTAACACTTCGAAACCCGTGAAAATTGATGGCATCTTTGCTCGGTCGGATTCATCCGTGACTTTAGATTGGATTCGGTCTGTACCTCATCGTTGGCAGACATTTGTTGCGAACAGAGTGAGCAGAATACAGGAAAATATTTCCCCCTTATGCTGGAATCATGTTTCTTCGAAAGATAATCCTGCGGATTCAGCATCTAGAGGAATGTTTCCATCAGTTCTATTAGAGCATCCGTTGTGGTGGAATGTGCCATCATGACTACATAACTTACAAGATTCCTGGCTAGCTAGCGTTGAAGCAGCCGCCGAAGAACGAAAAGTTGTGTTCGTTGCGTTTTCTGCAGATAATCCTTTCGGAAACCTGTTAGGAAAATTTTCGTCGCTGTTGAAAATTCAACGTGTGGTTTCCATGGTTGTTAGATTCGCTCATAATTTGAGAAATCGGAATGGGAGACGTTTAAGTAATTATACTTCTGTGGAATTGTTTGAAGCAAAACTTGTAAAGTATGTACAGGGTGTTTCTTTCTATGAAGAGATCGATAGTCTCAAGAGTAGCAAATTGCTTTCAAAAACAATACGAAAGCTCTCACCATTTCTCGATTTCTCTCGGTTCTTGAGGGTGGGAGGTAGACTGGTAAACTCTGATTTGTGTTTTGAGCAGAAATTTCCCCTTTTACTGCCTCAAAAGCACCGACTTACGGAGCTCATTATCGAGCATTGTCATAAGCAGAATTCGCATCCTGGATCGCAGGCATTGCGCTTTTTATTATCTCAGAATTATTGGATCTTGAATGCCAAAAGGCAATTAGATCAGTACTGTCTCGTTGTATTCGTTGTTTCAAAATATCCCCCATCTCTCATCCTCCTCTGATGGGGAATTAGCCAAAGTTGAGGGTAACTCAACTCAAGGCTTTTTCGTGCGTGGGTGTCGATTTTTGTGGCCCATTTCAAATGGCGCATTCCAAAATTCGGAGTGCCAAAACTTATAAGGCATACGTCTGTGTTTTTGTTTGTTTTTCAACGAAGGCTCTTCATTTAGAGTTAGCTTCTGAGTTGTCCTCTGAAGCTTTTTTTGCACCTTTGAGAAGATTTATTGGCAGACGTGGTCGTTGTTCGGTAATTCATTCCGACTGCGGCACGAATTTTGTCGGGGAGCAAAAATACCTCAAATCGATTTTTCAAGGAGCTCTCGGGGCCAAAAATATAGAATGGAAATTCAATCCCCCCTCCAGTCCGCATTTCGGAAGAATGTGGGAGGCAGGGGTCAAATCCTTCAAGAGTCATTTTGTGAGAGTGGTTGGAGCGCAGATTTTGACTTTTGAGGAGATGTATACTGTACTTGCACAGATCGAGTCTCTTCTAAATTCTAGGCCCATCTCCGAAATGAGTAGTGATCCTACAGATTTGGGAGCGCTTTCACCAAAACATTTTTTGACCCTCGAGCGCCTCACTGTGCTTACTGACCCTGAGTGTACTCACGTTCCCATAAATCGACTGTCTCGTTGGCAGTTGCTGTAAAGAATAAACCAAGATTTTTGGAAACGCTGGCATTCGGATTATCCGAATACCTTGAGGTTACGTCATAAATGGAATCCTGAATTGGATATTGGCAAATGGGTACTTATTAAAGATGAAAGAATCCCGCCTTCGAAGTGGCGTTTAGGAAGAATTGAGAAGTTTCACCCTGGTTCTGATGGAATACGTAGGGTAGCTTCTATTAAAACTACTCAGGGTAGTTTCCTTCGGCCGATAATAAAGCTCTGTCCATTGCCATAAATTAGTAAAATACAATCGATGCCCCGATTGTATTTTGGCGGGCAGTATGTTTCGCACCCATTGTTTGTGTTCAGTACCATAAGTGTAATCATAACGATAATTTTCTTCATTCTGATATATGTAGTCTTAATTGTTGAAACGAATATAAATATTGAGTTTTATGGGTTGCCTATAGTGTAGCATCAATAATGCACGTATTCAAAATAATTTTAAAGCGCGTGTCTTAGAAGGTTGGTGGGGTAGTACGGTAGTATCTATGAGAGGAAGAGATCTTCTGGTGATCGAAAAGGACAACAATTGATTCCGGTTCGTCATGCATTTTCGAATAACCATTTTTCGTCAGCGTGCTAAATATCCCATCATTCGTCGTGTTTCGATAAAATCTAACTCAGCATACTCTTGTCCGAGAAGAGGAGTTGCAGGGTAGGCCTACCACATCCATGCGGTGAGTCTACTATAAACATCAACCTCCCCTCGTATCTCAAGCTTCATTTCGTGCATTACGCAACAGCAGTGGAATATCTCCGTTATAATGTCATCTTTTCATACTGTGTGGCAGTTTGGGGTCTCAGATATTCTGAGGTAATCGAAAGAAAACAACTGATGTTTCTCAAGCATGTTGAAAACAGCTTCTCCCAAAATCATCACTGCTTATCTAATTATAATATGAACATTTTGGAGCTTCGCTCTTTCATCATTACCGAATGAGTTATAATGAATATTTATTGGTATCCTCTTTTCGAGCATCTCTTCATCTCAGAAACCAGACCGTTGTCACAAGAATATTGTATTCTTCAAAACAATGAATATCTTTATATCTATCCATCTATCCTCCGAACAACAAACCCACTAGAAGGATCACAAAACAAATATTCTGATGCTAACATGAATTCCCAGAATTATCATAATATTAGTACCCAATCGTCGCCAGTGTTTTCATATCCAATCATCAAAAAGTTATAAATATTCCATATAATATTTAAAGTCCTTTATGAATTCATGTAGTTCGATGCACAAATATAAAAATAAATTTGGGTCATGACGATTATGAATCAGTTCTGATCAATAGAAGATTGCTACATTATTCTGAGACTTAGCAATTTTACTTTCTTGGGGTCTCGAGGACCAGCATGGGTATCGTGAATACTTTTTGCTCAACGTTGCAACACCGCAATTTGATATTGACAATCGACGGCGATTATTGCTTTGTTTGGTATCTGTCATTATTTACGTTTTAATTTATCGATATTATTCCACTTGTGTTCAGTTTTGTATACTCAGAATTCATCAGAAACTCAGTTTATTTTCTGTTTTGGTGATTTGATATAATAGTGAGACGTTGTGAGGTGTGTTAAAGACAATTTGAACCGGCGATCAAAACACGTCATTTCATAGGTGAGTTACCTTTGTCGTATCATTCGAGATTTTGAAGCATTTTCCCAAATGGAATGGATTGAATTAAATTGAATTGATTAGATTATATTGATTATACCCATAGGTCAGCTGCGACAGTGTCTTGTAGTAAAATATGTAGCACTGATGAATGCTTCCTTATTTGTAGTCAAAATATGTGAAGCTGCTAAAAAATCACTGAGAATAATGATGAACTCAATTAATATCTTTGATAATAAATATAAGGATATTTCTATACTTCTTCTACATACAACAATGAGAATTTCAATTTGGACTAATTTGGAGAAATATTTCACTGTAAGACTTCATCATGAGGCAAATAAATTGAAAGATTCAACGGAAGTTAGAGTAAGAAGTATGTTAACGAAAACAATCCTATTCAAAAATCAATAAATTATTTGTGTGATCATCCATGGTTGTTTTTCATTTCAGTCCTGTTTTGAATAAGAAACACTGCTATTTGCTACATCTTCACATGATTCATGATTTTATTGTTGATATAACATTTCTCATAATACTTGTCAACACATATGCATTATCGATTCTCATCTATCTACATGAAATGAAATAATCAGACATCAATTTTTTGCGTCAAAATATATGAATTCTGCTCATTTTTGACGATATCGTGAAATGATATAAGCAAGTTTCATCTTCAGATTTGAAAATTACGTTCAAATATGCAATCATATCTATTCGCCTTGAAAACGAGTTTTCCACTTTTCTGAAAATTATTTCCACTAGTAGGTACTGAACTGATCGCCAAAGATATAAATGTTCATTATTGAAATTTAACGTTATTCATGATGAAGTATAAGTAGACCACTGTATACTGAATAGTAAGTATATTGTTCCATATGGCGTTGAGAATTGAACTTTTCTTGTGACGTGGTCATAATAAGTTTATTGATTACAAGCAAGTTACGAAAATCACCATAGGATTGTATGTATTCGAATTTCTCGTAACAATGTGAAGGAAGTATAAAGATGTTCATATTCCCACCAAGAAATGCTAAAAAGTACCACTGAAATTGCTACGGATTTTCAATTTGGTTTCATCATGAATTAATAATGAATTCGACTCCCTCTGACAACAGGGCACTGGTGCTGGGAGAATCAGGTTCTGCTATCCTTGTTAAGACAAAGATAGATACTATAGATGTTGCTTCCAAACAAACTGTATTGCCAGGGGTGTGGATTACTTATCTAGTCTGTTCAATGATCGATGCATCTATCTGATCCATCAGTTCGTCGAGTTTTGCTGTCACACCGAACTACGTAGTAGTTATTCAAGCTGATTTCAAAATTGTGTAGATGTCTGTTGTTGTTCTTGATTCACTCAGTTTTGTATGCGATAAAACTAGTGATATTCGAATAGACTTTGCGAATTGTTTTTTGTATATTCAGATAATTAGAATTTGTAATGACGGATTGGATACTATTATTGGACCTGAGTGTAAATACCTGATTGTTTTCGAATGATCTCAATTTGCTACAATTTTGTTCAACTCTTCTTCCACTTGTGTGTAACATACTCTATGCTTTCTTGTTTGATCGCCAAATATCATCATGTAAGCAAATCAAACTGGTTTGGAGGCAAAAATATTGGTAATTCGTTCATTATTATATCAGTTTTAAGCTCATATCAAACGGTTCAAGGTGAAATCTTCCATATAGGGGCGTCTTAAAGAGTAAGTACCTATAGGGTGATAGAAAGAAAAGAATGAAAGGAACTCGTTTTGTCACTTTCCTGGAGCCGGGAAAATTTCTACATATTTTGGAACACCCTCGACAAGAAAAAACGATTCTACTTTGTTGAGGATCATATCGAGAGTTATATCTATGATATATTTTTTTTCAACCCATAGAGTTAATCATTTTTTATGAAATAAATAGGTTTACTTTCAAGTAGTTGAATATGATGATGATTTACTCACGTCTCTGAAGAACTTCATCCGTTTGTTACCATCGATTTCTTCAATAACCGCATGAAGTATGAGAATATTTTCATTTTTCAGAAAATGACCTAGTTCGTCAATTCCAATGATGTCCTTATCCCAGTCGTCTTCCGAAAAAGTTGTTCCCAAATGCAAGCCTGAGAAAAAGTAGAAGAATTGATACAATCAATCCATTCGACTATCCTGGGTGTTCCTTTATATTATAAACATAAGGGTTATTCACGGAAAACTTCCTTCACACGTTCCTGTTCGGGAATCATTCAGAATTGAATTCTGAAATTTCGGTTATAGACGTCAATTTCGTTATTCCAAATGGAAAACATTGATGTAATAAAGCTAGTAATTGGAAAATGTCATGTTCAACCTGTCACTCTTGAGAGTGCATATAGAGTCACTACACACTCTTCAAAGATTCATGAGGGACATAAAAGTGCAGTACTGAGATGAAATATTGATGAGAGGATGAAGAGTATGATACATATGGTACAAGATATTGGAGTGATGTACAGATATGAAATAATAACTTCTTGAGAACCTTCACTGAACCTCCAAGTTCACTGACATCATTATTATTTCTCCGATTGTATTGTATTTTGATTTAATAATGTTCTATGTACAATGTCAATCATGGAGATCTACATGAAACCAGCCTAAAATGCCACAATGGATTTCACTTGTCTAAACTGTAGATCCTCGTCCTATTTACTCGCACAAGCCCATTATGAGCTTCAGAGGGTTGCTCCGGCACCCAAGAAGATCAATAACAACAACAATTACAATATATTTCATTCATTCATATTCATTTCATTTCAAGAATTAGTCATTGAACCATTGCTCATTCACAGCACACGACGATTGATAACTCGGATTTCGGACTGGTAATCAGAAATACGACTTGTTACTCGGAATATCCGACTTTTTCCTTGAAATTCTGACTTCTAACTCAGGTTTCCGACTTGTAACTCGAAATTCCGACTTATTACTCGAACATTTTGTAGAGGGATGATAATTAAGAAATTATGGTATTATACAATCATCTACTGACATTTCAAAAGTATTCATAGTTACATGATCGTTACTATGTTAACTACCCAGTAGTCTCAAGCGTAACTTCTGTGAGGTTATATTTTTTAGTACCCATGGATTGATGATGGATTGGATGATCATCATCAATGACATCATCCAATTTCATACCTACTCTTGGTAAAACTCGATACTGTGTACCGTTCTCGGAATATTTTCATTCGAAAATGATGAGGCGGATATCTGGTGCTGGTATAAAGTAGGTTTTATGAAAAAAAATATATATTTTCATTGAAAATCGTGAACAATGACATTATCCTACAGCTGAAGTTATTAATTGAACAAATAATCACAAGAAGGTAATGAAAAATGAATAGATTTGACTGAAAATATGAAATATTTGATCAGTTAGAATAAGTGTTCAAAATTTCCTCAGTTGAAA
The DNA here is from genome assembly GCA_963576655.1 of Gastrophysa polygoni. Taxonomy (NCBI): domain Eukaryota; kingdom Metazoa; phylum Arthropoda; class Insecta; order Coleoptera; family Chrysomelidae; genus Gastrophysa; species Gastrophysa polygoni. The sequence continues at coordinate 30,053,021 of OY755082.1, forward strand.
ATCTTAAGGGTCCATGTTCATGCGATTTCAATCCTTGCGACTACACAGTTTGGTCGTTTTATAAATTCACGTAAAGAGTTGCAAGACAGAATTGAAAATCACTCATTTGATAACCTGATAGCTGATCCTCAACCGTTCAGAAGAAGATCGATGCATTCTTCAGGAGAAAAAAATAGAATTCGTATTATTTTTTGTCGCAGCATTTCGTGAGGTAAACACGTGTTTGTTTAGCTCCTCGTTTGTCCTGCAATTTGTGGCTAATATTCGAGTAAAATTTCCGCTTTTTTTTGTTAGTCGTGATCTATCCGTCTTCCGTCAATTTTAGTGGTGCATCAGCTTACTAGTGTTCGTCATTGTGCATAATTGTGATACAATCGATCAACAATACCGAACAAAACCACAAAAAATTATCAACTCGATCAGGAGCAAAAAGCAAGGTTTTTTTTTCCCTGGTGGGTCTGTTTGATTGAAATAAAAAGATGCCAATCTGCTCTACGTGTACGTCAGCGATAACCAGCAAGACCCCGGGATTGCCGTGCAGTGGTTCTTGCGAGAAATACTTTCACGGCAAGTGTGTTGGCTTGTCCAAGCAAGAAGTCAGCCGACTCATCTTGCCCGGTGGTTTATGGAATTGTTCTAACTGCACGCGCGCTAGTCAGAAACGAGCATCTCTACTAGCTACCAGTGCTTCTACTGAAATTGAAGAACCGGAAGAATTTTCTCTCAGCTCTATGAACATTCTTAGAGATATACAAACTGAGATGAAGTCATTCAATAACAAATATGATAATATTATAGAATCAGTGAATTTCTGTAGTAATCAAATCACCACATTTGAAAAAATGTTGAGTGAACTGAGTAAAAGAATGTCAACCATCGAGAAGTTGTCGAAAGAAAATGCCGATCTGAAGACTACGGTTGGGCAATTAACAACCAGAATCGAAAATATTGAGCAACAAGCACGCCTTAACAACATTGAAATACAAGGTGTGCCTGAAAAGTCAAATGAAAATATCCTCCAAATAATAGAGTTGATTGGCCAACATGTTCAGTGCACTATTTTACCTTCTGATGTCAACTCAGCTCATAGAGTGGCTCATGTTTCTCAATCCGATAAACCAAAATCAATAATTGTTAAATTTCAGTCAAAACTCAAACGAGATGAAATCCTATCAGCAGCCAAAATCAAACGACTGAGTTATGGTGCCAATAGCGCCCCAGGTCTCGTCGTAGAAAATATTTCAAAAAGCATATTTATCAATGAACACTTGACACCAAATACTAAACTGCTCTTGAAGAAATCTAAAGATATGGCCAAAGCCAACAGCTATAGATATATTTGGGTGCGAAATGGAAGTGTTTTTGCTCAAAAAAGCGACAGGTCGAGTGTAATAAGAATATTATCTGAGAGTGATATTCAGAAACTGGTCTAAATAGTCAGTCTCTTCATAACCTATTATATCACAATCCCCGCTATCCAATGGAACTATCAATACTCTATCAAAACGTACGTGGTCTTCGATCTAAAACGAACTCAATTTACAAAAACTCTCTAACCTGTGATCAAAGTGTCATATGCTTAACCGAGACATGGTTGAATAGTTCTGTCACTAGTACGGAAATAATATGTGACTCTTTCAACGTTTACCGGAGAGATCGTGAAACAACAACATCCACTAAAACCGAAGGCGGTGGAGTTCTTATTGCTATCAACAAAATGTTCAATAGCTATATTCAAGATACTTGGAACTGCGATGCGGAAGACCTGTGGACAACCATTACTCCGAATACCAACAAGAAGAACAAAATACATATTGGATGTGTTTACATACCTCCAGGTGAATACTTCTATCTGAACTGTTTCTGTTCGAAATTGAGTGAAATAATGTTATCTAACCCTAATGATATCTTTTTGTTATTTGGTGATTTCAATTCCCCAAACATTAAATGGTCTCTAGATCATATTAGTAATATCTGTAAGCCTAGCAACTTTATTGATCAATTTTCAAATCTGTTAGTTGATACCGTCTCTTTCAATGGACTATCACAATTCAATCACTTCACTAACTCATCAAATAATACAAAAGATTTGATTTTCAATAATACATGTAATATTCAGAATGTGTTCTTGAGCACTTCTCCGTTAGTGCCAGAAGATAGATATCATAATACTCTAGAATGCTGTGTCAATATTCATGAATCGATATTCTTTAATACGAATAATAATCACAAACACAACTCATATGATTTTTGTAAGGCCAATTTCGAAATATTAAAATCAGAATTATATAAAATCGATTGGAACAACTTGTTTCTCAATCTGAATAGCGAAGAATCTACTGATATATTTTATGCCACTGTCCATTCAATAGTGAATTCTGTAGTTCCGAGAAAACCAAACATTCACAAGAAGTATCCATCATGGTATGCGTATAGTACTATAAAAGTTATAAAAGAAAAGAGAAAATATCACTTATTATGGAAAAAACACAATAATCAAGTTGACTATCTGACTTTCAAACTACTACGTGGACGTTCAAAATTCTTGATTGAGCAGGATTTCAACAACTACATTGACTCCTGTGAAACTGATATTAATTCGAATCCGAAACATATGTGGCAGTTCGTAAAATCTAAACGAAGTAGTATGAGTTCGATCAATACATTAGTAGATAATAACAATGTAATTACAAACGTAGATGAAATCTGCAATACTTTTTCTGATTATTTCCACTCGGTTTTCAATCCAAGAAGAAACGTACCCATCCGAAACTTGAACGTACCCCACCATCAGATGTCATATAACATTCCGTCATATAAAATCGCAATTGAATTGATAATTCGAAAACTTCAGAATCTCTCAAACACAGGGATGGGACCAGATGAACTACCAACTTCATTCCTTAAGAACTGTGCTGAATATATCGCAATACCACTTCACATCATTTTCAATAAGTCCCTCGATGAGGGTTTATTCCCCTCCTCATGGAAAAGAGCTCATATAATCCCAATTTTCAAATCAGGCAATAAGCAACTTGTCAAGAACTATAGACCAATTTCAAAATTGTCCATCATTTCGAAAATTTTCGAATCCATCATATTCGACTACCTGTTCTACGACGTTAAAAACATTATTAATATAGAACAGCACGGATTTATGAAGAAACGATCAGTGGACTCCAACTTATTTACTTATACAGAGTATATTTTGCAAAGCCTCAATGAGAAACATCAAGTTGACGCCATTTACACCGACTTCAGCAAGGCTTTCGATAAAATCGACCACTCAGTTCTACTTCGAAAGCTTGCTGGTGTCGGGGTAAGTGGTAGTCTGCTAAATTGGTTGGAATCTTATGTGACTGATCGTTGTCAGGCAGTAACAATTGGAAACCACAAATCAAGGTACTGCAAAATTACTTCAGGAGTACCTCAAGGATCTCATTTAGGACCACTACTATTCAATATATACATCAACGATATATCCTATTGTTTTAGATTCGCCAAATTCTTGATGTACGCAGATGACTTGAAAATATACCACACTGTTTCCGAGGCTAACGATATCATATTAATGCAGGAGGATATTAATACGTTTTACGGGTACTGCGAGGAAAATAGCTTGTTTTTAAATTTTGACAAGTGTTTCCACATTTCATTCCGCCGCAGTAAATTCACATCAAATCACTCTTTTCAAATATCCTCTCAAACTATAAAAACTGTTAGTGAAGTGAAGGACTTGGGAATAATATTCGACTCTAAAATGTTATTTGACAAGCATGTATTCTATATCAGTAAAAAAGCTAATAGAATGTTGGGATTCATAATGAGAACTTGCCGTGAATTCAAAAACAGACAGACACTCCGTACTCTGTACATGTCATATGTCAATAGTGTCCTGAGTTTCGGTTCTGTTATATGGAATCCAGGATATGAAATTTACAACAAAAAACTTGAAGTGATACAGAACAAATTTATCGATTACGTCAATAAGAAATGTTTTCCATTGCACCCTACTAACCGAACCATTGTTCGAAACGAGCTGAATTTGATTTCTCTAAAAGATCGCAGACAGATATCAGACATGAAGTTTTTATACAAAATAATAAATGATTTGGTAGATTCACCTGCAATCCTCAACCTCGTCTCCATTAATGCACCTACCTATATCACCAGACATCAACACCTTTTTCGCTATGAACAATCTCAAACAAATTATTTCCTGAACTCTCCAATGCATAGATGCAATATGTCTTACAATACACTGTCGAATGCCATACCCATTGATATTTTCTCTGACTCTTTATCTAAATTCTCATATTCTTTGAAAAAATATTTTCTTGCTCTACAATCTCAGTGTTGAATTAACATGTTTACTTCATTATTACATCATTTTCTGATACCTTCTTCATTCTTTAACTTTATATACTCACACGTTGTTATTATTTTATTTTATGTATGAATATTTATCCACCTTATGAATAATTTTGTGAATACGGTTTCTGGGTTAGTCCTGTTTGTATTCCTCAATAAATAAATAAATAAATAAATAAATCAGTAGGTATTGAATAATTTTGGTTGAATTCATACTGATTTTCTTTCTGTGATTTTTCCTTCATTTGATAACTTGAGCATTAGTATAATGTTATTGTATTTGGTTTCCTTCGAATTGGTGATTATTTTATATAATACTCAACTCATACCAGCACCAGTTATCACTTCCTCATTTTCAAATCAAGATATTATTCCGAAACGGTACACAGTATAAAGTTTTACCTCGGTGCCTTGAAGTGTACCTTTTGAAGGTACTTTTTGAAAATTGTGTTTCAGTGAACCATCTCGACAAAGTCAGGCTGAAGTTCTGACAAGTCAGACATGTTATATGTTCGGTGCTAGGAATTAAGTTTCAGGTGGAGGCTGGGAACATTCGAAAGAATAAAAGCAAAAATTGACAAAACAATATATCCACTCGCATGTGCTCATGTTGTTCAAATATCGTTGTTTGTCAATCATCAATAAATAAGTGAGTACTAATAAGTGTAATCAATTTTGAGTATTACTTCTATTTTGGAATTCTTCGTGTGTTACTGTAATTGGAAAGATATATCTCTCAAGCGCAAAGCTGTATCATTTCGTAATATCGTAGATGAAATAATGGCGAATAATTCCTGATATCTTAATACTGGAAAGTTATATGCGAGAGTGTACCTATTTTATATGAATAATTCACCGAGCGTTGTGTGAAAAACTCACTGAGCATAAATATCTTACTGAGCGGTGTATGGAAATAACTCACATTCTGGGAAATCTGGTGTTCTAGGTAGAGAATACAAAGAATATTGCGAAGGTAACTAATATTCTTGAGAAGCTCTACTTCTCAGAAAGCCACACTCTTTCTGCACGAGTTAGTTAGATAGTATAGATTAGCATAGATAGTTATTGAATATTGTCCCAAATAATATTAATCCTTTTTATAATTGTACCTTACCTAACTCTCATGGTATTTCACAGCTAACCAGAAAACATACCTGCTAATTTGATGAAATATTTTTTCGCACTCTCGGTCATCTTCACTTTCTTAATGTCATCACCTCAAACGTGAAAATGGTGGCTGAGTGTGGAAAGAGATATAATGTTGACATAGCAGTCCCCTAGGCAACGCTAGGTAGCTATGGAGACGATGCAAAACACAGGGCGAGCGTTCGTCCATCTATCATTATGAAACTCATATAGGGCAGTCCTATTAGGAATACTACTTCTTAGAGAGCTTCATCTTGGTTAGCTTTCAAATGCGGAGAGGGACGTTTAGCACTTTTCCCCGTTCTTGTATAGATTCACGACATAGATGATCAATAACTCGGGCATGGAGAAATAGCATATCATTATTACGAGAGAGCGTCCTCCAAATTACATTCTGAATTCATTATTAGAACTACCAATCAATCAATCAATCCATTTGCTTGTATCTGGAGGAGATTGATGATCATCACGAGGAGAACGGTTTATTCAATGGTAATGAATTAGCAGTATCAGTCGAATATCAATGATGATCTGAAATTCTAAGCGGTTCTCTCATGAAAGCATTCACTGATGAAATCATCGGAATCATCAGTTACGTTCTTTGGATTTGTGTCACCTGACAACTTCAATCTAAAAATAGGATAGGAAATACTGAAAATAGAAGAAGTACTGAAATGAATTTGAATTCGGTGAATATACATCGTTCGTTTTGCAGAAGTCGTATGTTAAATTGCAATTATCATACTTGCTCACAGTGGAATTGAAAATACAGCTATGCGATTCACTGAAACTCGCCTATGCGAACTATTACGATTATATCTACGGACCACGCTTGAATCCTACAGACATAAGAAGATTACAGAAATTACAGAATTTTTGTCTGAGGTTGATATATGGCAATAGAGACTGACACAATTTCAATCACTCTCTAAAATGCATGTTGGTTGAATATGATCAATCGAGGAAAAATTCACGTCCTGACTCTCTTTCATATTCAATCAGGAAAGTAGCCTACAGGACAGATGTCCATAACCTGAATATCCGCCCAAAGAAGTTTCTATACATGAGAAAACGTAGTACCCGACAATGTAAGTACGCGTTTTCGTACCGCATCTCTAAGAAATGCAATGAATTATCGGAAAACTTGGAAGCCCTTTCAATATCCGGCTCCAAAAAAACTACTATTCAGTTCAATTTTGATAGACCAGTACTCAAATATAGATTCATTGCAAATCTGTCCAGCAGAGTTTTCATTGAAGGGATATAATAACTTGTATGTTTAGTGGTATAACTCTAAACCTTTAGGTTTACCCACAATTCATTGATCGTATGGTATACTTTATCATTCTTGGTAGTGATTTCTGTAGAGTGGAAAATAAAAATGCATGGTATGTTATGAAACTGACATATATTCTCTTCTTTGTTCTGAATACAAAATACTTATATTATACCAGACAATGTAAAGGTGGAACGTGGTGGATATTGATTAAACTGGCATGTCCGGTGTATTCCATACATATTTTGCTCTAGGTACGGTGATTATTTTATACTTATCAACAGCATCTAGGACGTAAACCATGACCGTAATGAAACCAATAATCTGAAATTATCAATTAATTTTTTTTCGAAATTGGAATAGTATACACCATTCCTTCATTCATAAGCTTAACGAACAATTTTGATGAACATTTCATATTCAATTCATTCTTGAGAATTTCCTGCAAAAATTGTAATCATTCATTTTCTCAAAATGATGCATGGATTTCAAAAATGTGATGGAATACAGCGTGTTCCATTTGGAATAAGGACGTTTTTGTCAACTTCCAGTCCAACAGGAAAGTGGCAAATAGTCCCTGGCGATATTTCATATCGATTGTTTATGTTTACTTATATGACGGTCCAAATTCCCAAAATTTGATTCGAATGGAAACCTCCTGTTCATGAGGTCTATTTCTGACTTTTCCAGGGGCGACGACTTCATGAGAAATTGATGATAGGAATTACATCATTTTATACAGGCTGCTTCACGGTGGATGGCACATCTTTCGACGTTTCAAAAGAAGCACTCTCGGAATTCGAGAGCATATTGGAACATTTTCAAGGCAACTGAAATATGATATAAGAGAGGCGGTGTTGACTCATCAGTTATAAAGCAGTAGCAAACGGAAACCCCTGTATATACTATTATTTTCAAAATCTTCATGGAATTTCTAACAACTATTGATTGAAACCGTTCTTGGAATGGCGATTGATTTCAACCCCTTTTTTTTCGGGAACCATGATTTCTGATACCGATATCTTCGAGTTCAGAAATACTACGGCAACATAATTTGGTTTGGAGTTGGGTGATTCTCGGAGGTTACCGACAGTTACTCCAATGCAGATCATCATCAGATCATTATCATCATATTATTCACTATTAACATTGCTATTCAGAAGGAAATGAACATTCATCGCTGGAACAGGTATTCAACAAAATATCAGGGATGACATTTTGACTCGATAAGACATGGTTCCACAAAATTCTATCCTTCTCTATAATTATCTTCATGAAGCTCTTGTAGAATCTGCATCTCATATGAATGGAATTTGTGCATTTGCATTGTTCTTCTTATTATCCGGTCGGTCTGTTCTGATACGCTCTGCAGCGAATGTTCCCGAAACTGTGGGGTTATTTCTTCACTGATTTTTCAAAGAACCAGTTTTGTACAACTTTCTCACCAGATCGAGCATATACTGATGACACACATCACAATTTGGATGTCTTTCATTGAAGAGGAATGCCGCCCTCCGTGCGCACTTTCCAATGTCTCCATAAATCAAAATCATCTCAATTCGTTTCCGAAAAGTGTCAACCGTTCTCACAATTCATCCAGCTATTGAAGGTATCACTGAACAGCTCAACAAATGAATCTGAATTTAATCCCCTCGTGGAGAGATGATGAGGTGCCAGCTTATCTTCCAACTATTTGTGCTTAAAGGAGTCGATACAATGATTTTTGTTCTAATACTGACTTAAAAACCATGCATCCCAGTGAAGGCATGTCCGAATTACTTCTGTAAGTTCAAAACGGTATTTTTCGAAAACAATTCATCAAAAAATGAAAAACTAGGGTACCGTTTGAAAAAGAATTGAAAGGCCTTCAAAAGGATATGCAACTGGACCTCTTACCCATTTGAGATTCTGAGGGTGACATTTACTCCTCCGAGGAGGAATATTCATTTCAAGTGTCTCCTTTGAGAGGTTGACCCCCTCTTCGATTTTCCATATCATTCACTGAAAGGGAGATATTGGGGGTGGGAAGTTTCAGGAATGTGACCCTGTATAGAAAGATAATGTCCGAATATGCTATCCATCCAATTTTCAATGTGATCTGTTGTTTGTTCCATTAAAGAAGTCCGATGTGCCATCCACCGTTAATCAGCCTGTATATCAGGGATTGATCATGGTGTGTAAAAATTGTAGATAAAATTGACAACTGCTCACTGCTAACTGATGATCTTCAAATTCCAAAGCCTTCCAAGCATATTACTATTTTCGAATAAGGGTCACAGCCAACATTGGGTGTGTATTCCGATGAAATGCAATTCAACAGCCAATCAAGGAACGGATACTGATTTGCAATCCATGGTTGAATAGAAAATATTGAGGCAACTAAGATAGGCTGGAGAAAAAAACATTGAGAAAAAAAACACTTATTTTCGGACAAACAGGTAGTTGGAAAAAGTTTGTCGTTGATGGGTTCAAAGAAATCAATCATTGTTCACGTTCCTCCTGTGATATTTCAAATTTTTGTCTGCCCAAATGAGAAATCTGAAGGCCCCTACATTTTCACTGTGTCACCTAGTATAGATGACATATCCTGAATTTGTGAAAAACTTCAATTCTCTCAGCACAATGTCAAGAATGACTGGATATAGATGTATTTTCTTGCTCAATCTGACATTTTTTGCGTACCTTGTTCTCATGTATACAACATATTTGTGTCCTTTGTGTAGCCTGAGTTCGGTGTGAAGTTTGCACTCCGCCAGTACGAGACCATTGACTATATTAATTAATTTTCAATGACGTGAGCATTGTCATATAGTCAATGACGACAGTCATCGAATGAGCGTGAGTACACACGAGGTTTTTAAGTCGGCACCCCTGGGCTGTTCACATGTAGTTGATCACTCACCCCAGTGATGACAAACCCTTTCGTTAACTCTGATATGACTACGATTGATGCTAGTGCCAATGCAATGATGAGAACTATAGAATTTCCTAGTTCCGTCCAGTACCAACCATCTTCATTCTTCTTGTAGAAAGATTTAAGGTGCGCCAATAGAAAAACACCAGTCGTCAGGAGGGCGTAAACGGAAAAAATAATCACCAACCATGTTTTGGGCATGAATCCGCAAATCGCTCCTGATATAAGGGTAGCAGAACACAGCACCTGCGAAAAAATACTTGAAATTTCCAGATTCTACTAATGCGGTACAATACCATCAAAAATATATAGTGACGGATAGTTTATATCTACAATATGAAACCCCTCTCATTTTGAAACCCGTTCATCGATTCCTAAGAACAAAAATCTCTCATATAGTACCTCAGTACGTACTCCACGAGCTCTCTGCGAGAATGGGGACATATTTAAGGAATTCACATTTTTCGAGGCCTACACGACTGTTTGCTGTAGAGATTGAAATATCGAAACGGATATAAGGCGTATCAAATCAATATGTAACGAGTGCAACTTCACAGGGAAAACTTGCGTGATTGAATGGTGAAATGATTCACAGAATAACTATGACTACCTAGATTTCTGGTCAGAGGCTGCTAGTTTGCTCAGTGTTCGAGGGCGAGTTCAACTGAACACACAAAAAATAGTTAGGACGCCACCCGTAGAGAGCCAACAGTGAAATCGGGAAACCAAAGTAACCAGAAATATTCCGATAATAAATGATAATAAATTACGTCATGACCGAGATCACGAAATGAAAATCATTGAAGGTATTACCTGAACTGTCCGAATATAGCTATATAAGGCGCATAAGCGAGCGAATGGTTATACCTATTATATAAGTAGTCAACAATTTAATACCAATACCATAGGGGATTTCAATGTCCACAATTCCACCTGGCTCAAATCGAATAAAACAGATGATGCAGGACGTCTGGCCGAGGCTTTCGCTATCACCTATGGTCTTGAGCAACTGATAAATGAACCTACTCGGATCCCTGATATCAGCAATCATTATGCCAATACGCTCGACCTGTTCCTCACTGACAATCCGGAACCGTATGGAGTGAAAGTCCGTGCACCACTAGGAAACTCAGACCACACACTCATCACCACGATATGTCCTTACATCACTCCGCGAACCAGTTGAGCACCCCCACGCACTGTTTGGCATTACAATTCAGCCGCCTGGGATGGCCTTCGCGTGTTTTTTTCTGTTTTTCCTTGGAGGAGAATGTGTTTTGAATCGGGAGATCCCACGCAATGTGGTGAAGAGATCTCGGATATCATCATGCTGGGAATGGAAACTTACATACCACATAGCACCAAATCACGAACCACTGGTGAACCATGGTTCAATAGGACCTGTTCTAGGGTCGTCGCTCTGAAGCAAGCAGCATACCGTCGTTGGCGCAGAAACCCAAGCCCGCAAACTAGAGCTGAATATGTTGAAGCTAGGAATACATGTAATCGAACGATAGATGAGTCTGAAGAGGGATACAACGCAGAAATAAGATCGAAGCTCAAAGAGTGTTCAAATGGTTCCCGTTCATTTTGGACCTTTGCCAAGGCAATCGGGAGAAATTTCACTTCTAGCTCATTTCCTCCCCTCACAAAGGATGATGATACATTGGCTATAACACCTCATGAAAAAGCCAATACCTTCGCCACAATGTTTGCAGACAATTCTACCTTGGATCCACGAGGCCAGGAACTTCCCAAAATCGCTACCATCGATAACCGTATGCCAGAAATTGTCTTCCGGCAACGCATAATCAGACACATTCTGCTTAGCCTCAACGTCAAGAAGGCTATGGGGCCTGACGGAATACCGCCTATTGTTCTCAAAAAATGTGCCCCAGAACTAACACCAGTTCTTTGCAGGTTGTTCACCCTTCCGTACAAACTGGGCGTATTTCCTTCTAACTGGAAGAAAGCTAGGGTCCAACCGATTCCAAAGAAGGGCAAGAAAACCCTCCCTAACAACTAGACCGATTGCACTACTATATGTGATCTCTAAAGTAATGGAAAAAGCAATCAACATCGATATCTAGAGAGCTCAAGAATCGTGAACGACCGGCAATATGGCTTTCGTCACCAGAGGTCAACTGGAGATCTGCTTGCCTATGTGACACATAAGTGGCAGATGTCAATAGAGAAACATGGGGAGTCTCTGGCTGTAGCCTTGGATATCTCCAAAGCATTTGACCGAGTTTGGCACCAAGGCCTCCTAGCGAAACTTCCGTCATATGGTTTGCCGCCCCAACTGTGTCTTTTACTATCGAGTTTTCTTGCAGATAGATCACTCTACGTGGTGGTAGACGGGGTATCGTCTGATACAATGACTATCAATGCTGGTGTTCCACAAGGCTCTGTCTTGGCACCAACTTTGTTCTTGCTCCACATCAATGATTTGTTGAATGTGACCTCCAGCCCAGTTCATAGCTTTGCGGATGATAGCACACTTCATTCCGCCTTTTCCTCTAGAGCCCCTATATCATCCAACGAGGCCAGAGGTGCAAGGCGAAGACAGGTTGATGCTTTAAATGAGGATCTGACAAGAATTCTGAAATGGGGATCTGAGAATCTAGTACAGTTCAATGCAACTAAAACTCAAGCTTGTATGTTCACCAAGAAGGCTGATGACACAATGCCCAATTTGATGATGTCGGGTACCAATGTTCCTATGAAGTCGTCAATATCCATGCTGGGTGTCACCACCAACAGTGCTCTCTCATGGGACGATCATGTGAGGTCCATTGCCAAAACTGCTCCACAAAAACTTGGTTTTCTATTCCGTGCGAAGAGATACTTCACATCCCAGCAGCTGCTTATGATCTACAAAGCACAAATTCGACCTGTCCTGGAGTACTGTTCACATGTTTGGAGCTCAGCCCCCAAACATACGCTAAAGCTCTTAGATTTAATTCAGAAGAGCGCTATTCGCCTAGTCGATGATATAACACTCACCAAATCATTGACCTCTCTAGATCATCGTAGAAAGGTCGGCGATCTATGTCTTTTTCATAGGTACTTTCATGGTCGGTGCTCAACGGAGATATCATCTATTATGCCACCATATTAAAAGCACTGTTATCAACTAGAAATGGCTCTTCTGTCTGTTTGCCTACGTAGACTCCCATGTTGGCCGTGTGAAAATTTGCAGAATCCACCATTGAGAAGATTTTTATCCCATACCTGCCGGGTTTATTTTTTATGTATTGGCGAAACTCGCATCTGCCTCTGAATGATTTGAGCATTTCATCGATTGTAACATTTTCTCCTAAAATATAGTTTTCTTGGCAACGTAGAATAAAATCGTCGAAAATACTGCGAATTGCAGCCAATTTATCATATTGTCTCGTTTGCTGACGATCATTTACATCATCAAAACGTAGGCATCGCAATAAAAATTCAAATCGTTTCATAGACATTAATACTCTGAACGCTTCTACCCCTGTGCCATCTTTTCCCCAGAAATCAGATAAGCGCAAATGTGAAGATCTCAAGACTCCTGCTAAATATAATAACCCAATAAGAGCTTTAATTTCAGTTGCGTCCGTTGATTTTGTGTCCCTCTCCCTCGTATATTTTTCACGCATCTTCAAAATGTGAATATTTGTGCAATTGACGATCTCATCAATGGTGGAGCAGGAAAAAATAAATTCCAAGCATCTATTGGTGTGACTGCATTTTCGGATTGAGCAGTCACCCCACTAGTTAAAGAACGAATAATGTCGCAAGGTCTCTGTTTAAAACATGTCAAAAATGGTTCTTTATACCACTTTGTGCCATTTTTGTGTATTCTGTTGGCGAGTGGCTTGTCCGATTCGTCAACTGAATCGTCAGCCATCGGATTCATCCAAAGAGGAATTACCACCTACTTCATCCTCAGTTTCCACTTCATCACAAAGATTTTGCAACCGCCTCTGTTCTTTTTCATACTCCATGGTTCGATATTCTGTTGAGAGATATACAACAACTTATATAAAACAATTAAACCGTGTAACAAATAAACTCACCCAAGAAGTCGCGATACGGTCAAAAAAACCAACAATTTGAAGCACGTTATCGGTCGCAATACGGTCAAAGTTGCCTAGCTCCTACCCCTTCACGATTTTCAACTAGACTAGTTCATGTAAGCTGAGAAACACTATATTTAGGAGGATAGATGGACGATGAAAATTCGCGCATGCGCCACTCGAAAATAGCGACCATTATACGAAACTATCGGTCGAAAAGACCACGGTGCGACCGATTAAGGGATATATATATGAAGCTGTAATGTTCATAACTGAAAACAAGAAAGAATTCTTCAATAATTCTGAGAGATCATAAATATACTTTTATACAAAGGAATGTAAAATACAGTATCACACATATTTACAATAAGTTTCTAGATGACTTCACAAATCTTCCAACTGCACCAAAAAAAAATGCCTGAAAAACTACTTGATGAAAAAAACATACTATTACAAACAAAAATTTCTTATGGTTGATATGGATATGGACTGTAAACCTCCTTTTAATGATTATTGTATTCAGACTTCAGATCTGCATATGTATACATGACTGTGTTTTCATGACTGACAATACTGACATGTTCTACACTGCAAGGAGTTAGTTGTGTACTGTACCTGTACCTGGAACTAATGAAACCATCTATCTATCAATCTATCTGAATCGAATTCAGACGAAATTGGCATATATGTATGATCACATCAAGCATCCATAGACTGTATATTTTCTAGCAGGATTTGAAAAGTATTCGTTCATCATTATTTTTGTATTATATTCGAAATATTTATTCGAATCAATCATTCTTGCTGATAAAAAAAAATGGATGATGATTCTCTTCCAATTTCGAATCATTGTTTTTTGTTTGTCCGACGACATATCCTGTAGAAGTTACAGCGATGAAACTTTGTATCTGAGTATTCGATGTGTTTCTCTATTGAGTGATATCTGTAACATTCGCATAAACTCTTATTTTTATACAAAATGAATCACGCTAGCGAAATTTTCAGAATTTGATGTTGAAATTTCATAATCAAGATATGGCATCTTTCCGAAAAAAATTGCATACTGGTCTTTTTCGGAATTACGACTCCATCAGCAGATATCATCAGTAAGCCTCGGAAATAGGAATATTTAAGATTTGTCCACATATACTGTCCACAACTATATATATACATATATACAGGGTGGCCCAATAAAAACAGAACAAGGTATGCATTTTACTGAGAGATCAAGGAACTGACATTGACATTAATGATTCTATATGTAAACTTGGATAGAACAGGATTAAAAGAAACACATCAGGTGCAATTCTTAGATGAACATCGTTCTAACTACAAGATGAAAAATACTGATGGAAGGGAAAGAAGCGTTACTTTCCATCACTAGCCGATTATTTTCATGAACGTGTTTTTCGAGAACTACTACATTGAATTCCAGAAACAAGAAAGCGTTGGTAAGAGATTTCGATTACTTTCAAAATGATGTATCACTTGACCCCTTATCCCATTTAAGATTCAAGGGTTGGACTCACCCCTCCTAGGGTTTGAAGTGGAAAAGTTGGAAACATGCACAAAATATTTTCCCCTCGGAATAGAAATCAAGCGTTTTTCTTTCCTTCTGAGAACGATAACTATGTCAAGTCGGCTAGTTTCGTTTTCATCGGGCCACCCAGTATGTATAGTATTTTTCACGATCTAAGAAAGTGCCTTTACTACCGAAACCATCCATGGAATTCGATAAGACCCAGAAGTCGTGAATTTATGGCTATTTATTGGGAGGGCATTGTGCAGGGCCGCACTATTATATTCCAATTCCTGGAATTCTGAATTTTACAAAATTTATTTGATTTTGATACAGCGTATCTCTGATATGTAGTTTTTGATATGTAATCTTCGGAACCATCACATTCTCAAGTCACCCTGTGAAAAAATCAGAAAGATCTAACCACTGGTTACTGAGATATAATAATAATAATAATAATAATAATCTTTATTGATCACAAATACACCTTGGTGTCTGGATAGGTCAAAAACTATTGATAATAGTGGTATTAAAAACTATAACCTACTATATAACAAATATACAGATAAACACATACATCTACAAATAATTAAAATTATGCATTACAACTCTCCCTATGAGGCAAAATACTAATAAAATCTAATGAAATTCAAAGATGATCTTATCAGCAAGGGTTAAAATCATTGACCTCTTAATGGGCTTCTTGCAGTAATATAATTTTCAATTGTTTTTTGAATGTTTCCAGGTTAGCATCTCTCAAAGGTAATGAAAGTTTATTATACAATTTTATGCCTAGTAGGCTACGACTTGTACTGGTCAATCTATGTTTAGGAATGAGAAGATTCTGTCTATTTCGAGTACTATAGTTATGATTAGAGCCCACTTCTTGGAACTGTATGATGTTCTCCCTCACATATAGAAGATTGATATATATTACAGCTGATGGTAAAGTGAGGATCCCAAAATTGATAAACCAAGGTTTGCAACTCTCTACCCTAGTTATTCCTACGATTGCTCTGATTGCTCGTTTTTGGAGTATGAATATATTCTTCAAGTAACAGGAGTGTCCCCAGTTAAGTAATCCATACGTCATTACATTATGGAACAAGGAATGATATGTTAGAAGTGCAGCTTCCACACTTATATTCAATCTCACATGTCTTATTGCATAGACTGTACTCGATAACCTCCCCGCTAGGTTTTCTGTATGTGTTCTCCAAGAGAGAGTATTATCTAAGTGGATACCTAGGAATTTAATGGATTGTGAATCACATTTTTGAGTGGTGAATATCATCGACGACGTTTTATTTTCATTAAGACTTAATTTATTAGCACCAAACCAATCTGAAGCTGTCTCAATAATATTCTCAACAGTTGCATCAGCTTCATTCCTATCTCCTATCCTCATCGAGAAGGTGGTGTCATCAGCAAAGAGAATTGTATTAATGTTCATGGATGATGGTAAATCATTTATATAAATTAAGAACAGCAAGGGACCTAAAACACTGCCTTGAGGAACTCCATTATTTATCAACAGTTGACTACTATATTTATTATTGTGAAACACTGTTCGCTAACGACTTGACAGATAAGATGATATAATGTTGCTTGCAGTACCCCTCAATCCATAGTGCTCAAGTTTCTCTAAGAGAATATTTTTGAAACACAGTCAAAAGCTTTACTCAAATCAACGAAGACTGCCAGAGTTGACTGTTTTTCTTCAAATCCCTGACCTATAAAACTAGCCAGGTCCATAACTGCTTTTGCTGTGTTCTTCCCCTTCCTGAATCCAAACTGTCTACTTGTAAATAAATCATTTTTATCGAGAAACAAGGTTATTCTCAAGGCAATCACCTTTTCGGTCAACTTACCTAGTATAGGAAGGAGAGCAATGGGCCTATGATTTGCTAAGCTATTACTGTCTCCAGATTTATAAATAGGTATATGAATGGTTCCATACATTTAATTACCTCTGTGAATTATAAATAGAGAAGGAAAATGGTTGTTGACCAGTGGGAATGAACCAATGTATCGAAGAATGCATCGAGAAACGCTTTGAAGTTTATCCAAGCTTTCGGAAATGACTATTTCCATCATCAGGTACCATTTTTTTAAGGAATAATTGAACGATGTGACAGTGAAACATGACACAAAGTGGAATCATCAAGAAAATACGTACAAAACTGTACGGTACCCACTCTATCGAACATTTCTGCATTCCTCAATACATCAGTTGTGTGTGGAATAAATTCGCTAGCAGGGAGGTGAATGATTTTTTCAAAAATTGTCGAGATACGTCAATGTTTTCATATATCTCCCTACATTTTGCGAGTAATGTGAGGGATATGGGCCAGGGGTAGCTGATCCCTCATTGGAAAACTGGTGGAAAGTGGGATCCAGCGTACTGATCAAATTTCATTCATTCGTACGTTTGAATTTATTTTCGACGTAACCGTTTGCTCAACATGTGTACCATTCACTCGTTGGCATCATCTCATTCTGTGTTAGGTTTCATCTCTTACATTATGCAAATTTTCCGGTGTTATTTTGTTCATTTCCTCTCTCATCCTTTCTTGTAGGTCTGCTATATTGTTTGGTTTTTGGAAGTGAACCTTACTTTCGAGATGTCCCCACAAGAAGAGTTCCAGTGGTGTAAGATCTGGAGACCTTGCTGGCCACTCAATGGTACCTCGCCTTCCAATTCACCTACCGGAAAAAAATATTTCCAGATACTGACGAACAATAGCAGCGTAATAGTGTGGGCGCTGAGTATGAAGTTCCCTCATCCAATGAGGGTTCTCACAGCCCGATAACGACAGTTTTGGAAATTCACGTGCCTGTAGCCTTGAGAGTAGCCTGGTCTGAGGGAAGTATCCACTCAAATGATAAATGGTTTTGATCAATAAATCTGGTCGTCAATAAATCGCAAATTTCCAGTCGTCGATCTGGATCATCTTCAAGTAGCTCTTGAACAGTTTGCATTCTATAAAGTCATTTTTCCTCAAAAATGTTGTGTTATGGAGATAACTATCATGGGCCAGTTGGCGGGCTGGAGTGACTTGATTTTCTCGTAGAGCAAGCAGCAAATTCGGATTCGTTTCGTCATCATCAACATCCTGCCTTCGTCTTTGTATTTTCCTGACATGACTCATCTCTTGATATTGTGCCCCAAATTCACTGATTGTACCTTGATTTATTGGTTGTGAGTCAGGATATGCTTCTCGAAACAGGTGAACAATTTCGTGTTGAGTTCGAGGCCTATCACCATCAAATTTGGATTCTCTGCGATTCACTCAAATGAGGCATATTCACCAGTTCACAACAGCACTCCTTTTCGAACTCTGAATACGGTATACGAACTCAGTTTATCTTCGCGGCTGTGTTAAAACTTCAGCAAAAAATAACAAATATCAGTTTCAGCAAGAAATTGCTTGAATTTATTTGAGGAGACATAAAATGAGGTTCACATCATCGAACTGAAGAACGCACATAATTGAAAACAAAATGATAAGTGAATATCATTCATGATTCAGGGACGAATATAGTTGTGAAACAGTACTGCAATATGTTTTGAATGAATGAAACGAAGAAAAAGATGCGAGCAGAATAAAAGGAGTCATATTTGTAAATCTGAAAACAGCATTTGGAACTATTGACAGAATGGAATTACTTGGCAAATCAGAGGCATATGGTAAAACTGGCAATGTATATAAATATATAAGAGACTATCTGAATAATAGGAGACAAAAAGTTGAAATGAGAGATACAGAGTCGAATGAATCAGCCATTAACTTGAGAGTACCGCAAGGTAGCAAACTGAGACCATTATTATTCATATCATATATAAATGACATTCAGATATATTTCAAAATTCTAAATATCATTCGTTTGCTGGTAATACGATTATTTATATGGAAGGAAAAGAACTGGACACTCTCGTGAATAATGTGGAAGAGGATTGAAAAAATCTGAAGAATTGGTTGGAGAAATTGAATATCTGGGAGTTACAGTTGATTGTGAACTGAAGTTCGATAAACAGATAGATGATACTTCTGATAAAAACGATGAAAAATCAGTGTTATGCGTAGGGTAAGTGAATATTTGACATTGTATTCTAGTAAGTTGATTCACAACACAATTACTCCCTCATTTCCATTATTGCCACACAATTGTATACATGGCAAGTCACAGTGGAATAGAGAGAATGCAGAAAATGCAAAATAGAGCCATTAGAGTTATATTACGATGTGATTATAGAACTTCGGTTCAATCTATGTTACACCCTGAACTGGTTGGATGTCAAATCATTCATAAAGTACAATGTCATGGTATTCATCCACAATATCAACATTAACACATGTCCCCAATATTTGAAAGAAAAAATATTAGTGAAATTCAAAACTGTTCACGACTATGATACTAGAGGAAGAGATAATTTTGTTGTGAAGCAAGCAAAGAAAACACAGACGCAGTGTTCAGTATTCTACGGAGGTGTGGTGGAATATAAGAACCTAGGAAACGAACTGAAGAGGATTCCACTGATGAATATGCTCAAGAGTCTTGTCAGGGATTTCATCAGGAGTAAACATATTATTGTAATATTATAATTTTGTAGTGACATACCGTAACATGGGGATACTTGAAATTCAGGATTCACTTTGTTCGAAATTACGCTCATTTTTTCGAACTTCTCTAGTTCTGCCGTCATGCGCGTGCGCGCAAATTTATTTGCGTATTTGGCCAGACCGATGGGCTGGTGAAGAGTTGTTTTTGTTAGCACGTGTTTTGTTTTTATCGATTTTTGCTGGAAAACTTCACGTCCACAGCGGTGAGTTTTTTAATTCAGATTATCGCTCTACTTGTATTGTGTCAGACATGTATTTGAGAGTGTTATCCATAAATATCTACTCCGAAATGAAATCCATTTTTTTGAGAAAGAATTTTGACGGGTAACTTTGATCAAGACCTGTGGTAACTTTGATTAGGTGATCAATATTACCCCAGAACATAGATCTTGCTGAATATACATAGAAATGATTATATTTTGGTGTTTTTTTTCTTTAGAATTGCCTCGTGAGCATAAACGAGTACTTGGCAGTCGCCAGTATCTCGGTTATACTTCCGAGAAGTTAGAAGAGGCACAACAATCGGTGGTTGAAGGTACTTCCACTATTCGCGAGGCTTCTAGGCGATTTGGAATACCTTTTGGTACCCTCAACAACGAATATAAAGGAAACATAGGGGAACACCAGGCGACCCGACAGTTTTCACTCAACGAGAGGAGCTTGCCATCCATGAAACAGCAGTGTTCGGATTGGGGTTTTCCATTTGTATAAATCTTTCTCACGTGACTTATTTCCAACATAACACACTAGTACCATAAATAACTATTATTTAACGGACGAGCCAATTATACCATTACAAGAAGATTGTACAATTTATACATTTCACAGATGACTAAGATTATATTGAAACTAAAGATTTAACTATTACAATTTGCTTTTCTAAAGGATAGTGAAGATGAACCGAACAGTTCAAGCTTGTTATTGTGAGTGTTTGCTGACTTCAGTATTCTGTTAAGGGATTCGTTTTGACCATAATTTGTTCTACAAAAAGGGATCTTGAAAATGTCACTATTTCTACTTCTTCTAGCATTTACAGAAAGTGAGGTGAGCATAACAATTTCAGGACAATCAATACTGTCATCGATAATTTTATGGAGGAATACCAGATCGATTTCAAGCCTTCTATGTGCTGAAGTATTCAAATTTAGGGTTTTATGAATTTGTGAATAATTGTATTCATATCTATTCATTCCTGAGTTGTAGCCACAGTATCTCAGAAATTTATTTTGAGTACTCTCCAAGAGTTCTATGTCGGCTCTATAGCATGGTGACCAAATGATAGAAGTGTATTCAAGAATAGATCTAACTTGGGCACAATAGATAATCTTGGGAGCATTGACAGATAGGTCTCTTGCAGAACGAAGAGAAAAGCCCAGCATTTTTTTTGCACGAGATGAGATTTCTGTTATGTGACTCTTGAAATTCATTTTTGTGTCAAATATAACCCCCAAATCTTTAATCTTGTTGGTCTCAGATAAGTTTGTGTCATTAATCTGATGAGCATAATTAATTGCCTCCTTATTTCGTGAAAAAATAAATTTTTTGACATTTACCCAAGTTCAGTTTTAGCAAGTTAATATTACACCACCTGGAAAAGTTATTTAGGTCAAGCTGTAATCTCTCAGCATCAGATATGGATTGAACTGTTCTGAACATCTTCAAATCATCAGCAAATAATAGGAAAGAACAGTCGGTGATCACATTCGGAAGATCATTTACAAAGATATTAAACAGTAGTGGTCCCATATGAGACCCATGTGGTACCCCTGAAGGAACTTCAATTGGATCTGATAGTGAACTACCATATTTGACATATTGGACTCTATCGCTGAGATAGAATTCAATCCATTCTAAAATATTCCCTTCTACTCCCAAAAACTTAAGTTTAGCAAGTAGTAAACTGTGGTTGACTCTATCGAAGGCTTTCGAAAAATCTGTGTATATGGAGTCAACCTGCAGTTTATTCTCGAGAGCATCAATGATGTAATTTTGGTGAAGCAATAAATTAGTGGTGGTAGATCTACCTCTGCAGAAACCATGTTGTTCATTGATCATAATATTTTTGAAGTCCCGAGAAAATTTTTTGGAAATCAAGCAATCAAACATTTTTGGTAATTCAGATTGATTACAAATACCTCTGTAGTTGTCAACGTTGTCCCGTGAGCAACTCTTGTGGATGGGTTTCATGAAACTGTGTTTCCGAAAGCTAGGGAACGTACCTTTTTTGAGGGATACGTTGAACAGGTAGTGAATGGATTTTGCTAAAGTGTAAATGCAATGTTTAATCAAATGCAAAGGGATCTCATGTTATCGAAGGTATAATGTGGAATTTGATTGATGTTTGTATCATCATAGACTGTCGAGAAATAGCATGAAAAAAGATTAACTATATCATTGGAATTTTCACCAGAGTTATTGTTATAAACCATACGAGAGGGGAGATTGAATGATTTCTTCTTATCATTGATGAACTTCCAAAAAGGACGAGGGTTTGCAGAAATGTTATTCTCAGTTTTCAAAATGTAATTTTGATAACAGTCCTCACGTAAGGTTTCACATTGCTCTCTGCAATACTGAAAAAGCCGGTATGCTTCAACATTACCATTTTAATATCCTCTGTGAGCTAATTTCTCTTCAAATATCATTTGTTTCTAATCTTTGCTGAACCATGTTGGGAAGCTTGATGTTTTGATCTTTTTGACAGGAACAAATTTACGAACAGCTTGATATAAAACGTCGTAAAAGTTGCTTAAGGATGAATTAACGTCGTCATTTGATAAGGAATTCCAATCAATGCTGGCGAAGAAATCATTCATGAAGATATAATTACTATTCCTGAAATCGTAAAAGTATTCTTAGATCTTTAGATCAGGTATTTTTCTAGTATTCAGATCAAAAACCACAGCGAAATGGTGTATGCTATTTTGAAAGAGTGGTTCCACTGGGCTACTAACAACTATATCATGTATGATGGAAACAATAAATCCAAAAATACATTCCTAGAGTTCGGAATAGAATTCACTTGATGAAGGTTATGATAACTGAACGAGTTTAGTAATACATTTGCTGGTGAGTTTTCAAGACAGTCAGCATTTACGCCAAGTTCATCATTGAACCAAATAACATTGGGTATATTATAATCTCCACAAAGCAAAATTTTATGAACAGGAAATTTTTCTAAAACATAGTCAACAGTATTAGCATGATTGATGTAATATTCAGTATTAGAAGCAGGTGGAATATATACTGCACCGATAATCAAATGATCTTCACCAAGAGAGAGTGTTACTTACAAAAACTTGTTCAACATGTTCACAAAGTTCACAGTAGTGGCCGATAGAGAATGCTTAACAGCTATGAGTACACCACCCCCACGTGTTTTCAATGATTCAGTTGAGTCCCTATCATACCTAAAAATATCAAAGCCCTTTAAACCGAGTTCAGAATTGTTAAAGTATCTAAGTTTATATATATATATATATATATATATATATATATATATAAGTTTGACCAGGGTTCAACTAGTACTATACTGTCATAATCAGAACACATAACCGCTTGCTGAAGATCCAGTAATTTGGTGCGCAATCCACCAACATTTTGATAGTAACAGCAAATATGGCTCCCATCTAGTTTTTTTGTATTTGATTTGTGATTCGAGGAACACCACTGATATATCTCATAACAACATTTTCACCTGCTCTCTTCCTATTTTCCAATTCATCTTTCAATTTTTTCCATGTTCTCATCTGAAGTTGAGTCATATCTTCATTGACTACCAATATAAAGCGAGCAAGAGCAGCAGTGGCAAGAGAAACTTAAGGAAATTTTTATGACAATTTGGAAAACACAATGAAAAGCCTACCAAGTTCAAACATATTTAAATATGACGAGTCGAATTTATCTGATGCCCCTGGTGAAGAAAGAGGAGTTCACAGACGTGGAGTCGAATACCCAGGAAAGGTTATTGACCATTTGATGGAATTTCTTGGAAATATATCGGATAAATTTATTTTGTATGCTCTGTAATCTGTAGCAAGGGTTCCAAACAACTGAGCCACTGTTGACATACGCCATGAATAAATTTCTGATACAATTGATGTTTATGAAGTCGTGGCATGTGCGAATTAAGAAGCCTAACATTTTGTTGGCCTTTTTACAAATATAATTTACATGTGTATCGAATAAAAGCTTCGAGTCGAAATATATGCCAAGGTATTTAACTTCAGAGCGAACACTGTGTGTTAATGATATTTTCATTCCTGGAGAAGGTAATTTGATGACACTTAACGGGGTTTAAAAAAAAGGAATCATTTCGACAGTAAATAGAAAAATCGATTAAGGTCTTCCTGGACGAGTACTATATCCAATATTGTTGATAAAGTACGGTAAATTGCCACGACATCTGCGTAAATTAGGATTTTCGAGTTGATGAAACAGGTCTTCATGTCATTGATGTAAATATTGAATAGCAGGTAGCCCAGATGAGAACCCTGTGGCACCCCTGATGTTGGATTGGTACGTAGGAGCTGAACCATCGAAGGAGGTCTCCATGTATACCGACATCAGCGAGCTTTTCTAGGAGTAAGATATGATCAATTTTGTCGAATGCTTTGCTGAAGTCGGTATAGATGGCGTCGATTTGACAACTTGAAACTTTTACCAGGTTTATACAAGGTGTTTCAGTTTTTTTAACAGCTTGAGGAAGACATTTTTTCAAGATGAAGGCAATTCCTTCCCAACCGTGTTTGCAGCATTGGAATATCTCTCCTAGTCCTGGTGGACATAATTATATTCTTTCTGAAAGTTTCAAGTGAAAAACCCCGTTTGACGTTTTCCTCATGTAACAATATCAAGCAACATTAACATCATATGTACAGGCTGTCCCATTTTCGATGTCCTTACGAGATATCTCGCTTATTTTTGAAGATACAGATTTGCGGTTTTCGCGAACGTTGGCTACTTTTTTGTGGAACTCACGAAACCGTGAACAAAATTTCCATAGCCCGCTTCATTCCTGAGATACAGGGCGAAATTGAAAATATTGCATTTTGGGACCCCCCCTGTATCTCAGCTATCTTTCAACTTAGAGGAAAAGTAAGAACTGTTTCTTTCACAATTTTTCACGTAGAATCCAGTGGCGTAGTCAGATTTTTTTTAATGAGCTGTCGTTATTTAGATGTGACTCAAAGTTGTTTTTTTGAATAGAACAACCTGTATATTTTTCAATATTTGGAACAAAAAAGCTTCGCGCTTTTCGAAAATATATATCACATATATGATATTTTGAGTATTAGTCCTGTATTTGGGTAATTTTCAGTTTTTCATGTAGGTTTCTTATTGAAAGGCCTTGTGAAAAAGTGTAAAAACATTATCCACTTCACAAATTTTCATATTTCCCTTATTGCTGACACAGTGTTTCGTCACACACTTACCACATTTACCAATATTCAGTACTATCAATTGACTATCAAAGTTGTGGACCTAATCAGTAGGTAGCTAGTCACTGTGAAGTGAAATTATCATCTTCTTTTCTGTTTGATCTTGCTTTCAGCTTCACTTTACTCCATGAGAGAAACGATTCTGATGATCCTCACGGGAATCTTGGAATTCAAACCGGTGTGTGTGATTTTTTGTCATACCTTCTTATGACCGGTCATTGTGGAAGTTTTGTTTTTTCAATTTGTTTCACTAGATACGGTCATTGGAATATCACATACCTGTCTGATTTCAATTCCCGGAATTTTTGTGTGGATTTCCAACTCGATTAATGTAACTTCCATATTTGTTTTTCAAGCAGCACAAAAGGATTCACTCAGGACTCATCATTTTCAGCATTTCTCAACCAGTCGCTTGAGTATTAGGTTTATGTAGGCAGCTTCAGATTAGCTTTTTTCATAACGCTTTCTCTACATCTTTCCTATCTATCTGTCCCTACAGAATTCTCTACTAGCTCTGAAATCTACCTGGATGTTTCGAAAGTTATTATGATTTTCTGTTGAATTGACATTCATATATATATATATATATTTGCTTAGCAATTTACAGGGGTTGGTTCGAATGATTATGATATAATATCAAGATATTGATTGATTTTTTGATGAAGATTATCTAATTGATGAGTCAATTAATGAGGTTTATTGAATGAAAGAATTGGTTGATCCATGGATATCAAGTTAAACTCTCGCCAATTTTTTTTATTGCTGCACGTTCGAGTAACATCTCAGGTTTATGAAGGGTACCTTTTCTGGACATTTGAGGTTGTCAATACTAGTGGCTTACACATCTGATTGTTTTGCATGTATTTGGAGTATTGCTTTCCGAGAGGATTTGAATTGAAGACCATATCTATCCGTACCTGCTTTCTACAAGAATCCAAGACGAATCAACTGGCTCTACAATTCGGTCGAGCTTGAGCATGTTCTTCCAGAGATCTGGATAAATCATCTCCAAACGAAGAACATTGCACCAAGAGCTTCTTCCCTCACGAGTCGCAGTTAGAATTCGTATGCAGAGATAGTATCTGCGATTTCCACTGTCGTCGATAGCCTACTCCGCATTCCAATGCCAGCTAGTAACATCTACACCTTGCAAGTCACCTTATTGTGTTAGGGTTACTCGAACGATTCTCTATTAATATTATATTTTCAGTTTCAAGCCTTCAGCTATCTTGTTATATTCAAATTACTCCATCAGCCTTTAGCTCATTGTTGTATATACATTTTTGGTAATACAATTTTCTCAACTTCACATCGTAACCAGATCTTGGACATCACAGCCCTTAGTTGTTCAATTTGTGATTTCCATTGAATTCGAGGAGAGAACAAAAATCATTTTTTTATTTATTCTGTCATCCTCCTGAGCTGAATCGAATTACCTTTTCTAAGTTATTTTTTTTTGAATTGAGTGGTTTGTTTCTTGTTTTCTTTCCAGTGAAATTCAAAACCAGGTGGCGCCTACATTCAGCTTTACATCCATAAAACCAAAACCAATGCCAATTCCACGCACTTGCTCTGGTACCCAATGTGAAGAAACTTGAGGTGGTTTTCATATTATTTTTAATATTTCACCACTAAAGGTCTGGTTGCACTATCGGTTTTCGAGTTCAAAAAAATGTGTTGAATATGGTCCAAAACATAGTCCTAATTAAACTCGAGTGAATTAGGGCTCTGAATTCATGAAGAGTTGATATTATAGTGGTAGTTTGGACAAGCTTGATGTTTTAAATTCACGTCGAGAAATCTCCTCCATATACAACGCGTACTGAAATTTTTATTATATCCGTAATGCATACAAGTGGTCGAAAGTTCATTTCTTCAAATGGAACTCCCTTTTTTTTACTCAATCAATTGAAATTTGAAGAAAAATGCTGCAAGATGATATAGCATGTTCCTATACCTGAATCATCAAGTTCTCTTGATGAAGCCGTTTTTTTGATATAATTTTTTCATGAAGTTTATTTCAGATAGTCATGGAAATATCAAACTCATGACAATTTGGTGACATTTATAAGTGATTCATCAGAAGTTATCGACAAAGTTTCGAAAAATCACCAGAATCAAAGCAAATATCGATTATCATTCAGACGAAGTTTTCATGAAGTAATTTATTATATTTTTTTTTCTGTTGACAACACGAAAGGGAAACTTATAATGTTCAAGGAACATCGTTTACATGCATGTCAAAACTAATTTCGTAACATATCGCTATATTCAATATACCTAGTGTCTGTGAAAATACGGAAGTATAAGGGCCAATATTATTTCATTTTCATTTCCCGCTCGAATTCCGGTGTTGTGAGTCGGAATTTTACTAAACTCCGAGTTGTAACTCGGAATTTGAGCGCAAAATAGAAATAAAATGATGATGGCCTTTCTACGCTTCTGTATGAAAATGTGGGAAATCTCTCGGATTCAGATTAGAACTTGGAAATATAATATTGCAGGTTTCTATAATTTTCTTCCAAAGGCCTTCCTTATGTATATGCGAGCCACTGAAGGACGCTATTGGAAATCGTTCATTCTTGTATAAATCCTACAGTAATCGATTTAATTCAATCAAAATTCAATATGAGGGACACCTGTGAGGACCCCTCAAAATAGTGTCCTCGAAACTTATTGAGCTTTCTAAGTTCATCAGGGATGAACTGAGATTCACCTTTGATGTTCAATTTTTCAATACCCTGTATGATAAGGAGAAATAAATTCAGATAGCTTCGACTACAAAAGGTAATCTCGTATAATGTCGATGCAATGAACCGGTTCCGAAGGAAAGGATGTACAACATATTGTTTCATTTCTAATGAAATTGGTCATGATTTTTTTGCTCCCAAGAACTGTTCATTTCATCGAACAAGAATACACTTGTTTGATCTGAGGTTCAAGCTACCGATTTTTTTTTCGATTCCAATTTTTTTCACAAAATGTTTTCAATCATACAGGATATATCCATGAAAAGTTTATATAGAAAAAAGTATAGGAACTTGTATTTTTTTTGTTTTCTTCATCTTACAAACTTCATCTCATTCATTGGTGTTGATTCAAGATACATTTGGTTAGATTTTCTTCAAGTTATGACAATGATTTGATCACATTGTCCGTGTATAATAAATAACTTCATTGGAACTTCGTTCGAATAATCGATATTTGCGTCAATTATTATTATTATTATTATTATATGAATGATAACAATACTGTCTGTGAGTTATTCAAGAAGGTGGTACATTTTTTGTGACATTCTCTCCTCGTTCCTAGGAAATGAAATAGAAGATATAAAATTATTTCAATATATTTGTATACAAATACAGGGTGTCCCATGAACATACCGACAAACTCTAAGGGATGGTAGAGAACATCAAAATGATCTTTTTTGCTAGATAAACATAAGTCCGGAAACTCTTCGTTTTCGAGATACAGGCTGT
Organism: Gastrophysa polygoni; assembly: GCA_963576655.1. Classification (NCBI taxonomy): domain Eukaryota; kingdom Metazoa; phylum Arthropoda; class Insecta; order Coleoptera; family Chrysomelidae; genus Gastrophysa; species Gastrophysa polygoni. The sequence goes on from OY755082.1 coordinate 30,081,850, forward strand.
TCAATTTTTTTTAAAAAAATTAAAATTGGTATCTGTGGAATTTTATTGTAGAAACTGTGTTCCATCAAACGTAGTCAGTGGTGTTCAAGTAAACTGAGAGTTGATTTAGTTATTTTTATTTTATCAAAAACATTTTATTGCTTTAGCACCCTTTATTTGCCGGTATGTTTTGGATACTCTTTCCAAGATATTAAAAATTACGAATATTTTCCAATTGAATACAAAAGAAAAAATGATTAAAAGACATTATCAATAATCAATGATCAGTAATAAAGCAGTTATCGGAAGTTTTATTAGTTTTTCAATATTTCAATGAACGCATTGGTAAAATGTAAGGTATCATTTTGAAACATTTAATTTTTTTTTTCGTAGATGTGAGAGATATGGGTTTTATTTTTTTTTCTTCAAAACGTAGATGAGGAAAAATTTCAAGGGACAAAAGAGTTGCATTTTCAGTTGCTCATTTAAAGAAAATATCATAATTACAATAAATCTACTGAGCGATATTTTTTTGTGCAAAAACTATCTGACATAGCCCATGGGCACGCCCCTGAAATTATTGGGCGAATTCTAATAGCTCAAAAAGATACCTTATAAATGTATCAATAATCTGTAGAAATTTAATTCAATTCGACCGAATCGTTTTTACGATGTTAATAAAAAATCGATTTTTTTAAAAAAATGCAACACCCTGTATCTCGAAAACGAAGAGTTTCCGGACTTATGTTTATCGAGCAAGAATGTTTATTTTGATGTCCTCTATCATCCCTTAAAGTTTGTTGGTATGTTTATGGGACACCCTGTATATTGTACTGTACTGACTATAGTCAGGGCAAATTTGTGATCTGCCCCAAAATGTCATTGCGCTCGGAATTGAACCCTCAGATACCTGAAAGAGAAATACTCTATTTGTCAGTGACACCTTGTTCTTTGAAATATATGGAAATACGAATATATATTCGATTAAAACAAAACTTCTACTCATCTAAGTCGACTTTTCAGGAACGAATCTCCTCCCGCTTAATTTTCGCAAAATTCTGCATTCTACATTTGAAAATGAATTGACATCGACATCAAATATCAATCGACATACGCCGATGATAATGTTGATGGTTGAATAATGAACATAAAATTCTCATAACATAGTTAGAAGCTAAGTATACCTCACCTCTTCTATCAAATTCAATACTCCAGAATAGCTCTTCAAATACAGTAATCCAAACTTTTGGGCCTGCAGAAATACATATTAATCGATAGATATCATTTTCCCTTATAACTATTGGAAACAAACCTACTAAATTTCGAGAAACCAAAGAAGAGATTTTTCGAAAATTGGTGAAATCCTCATAAGCAATAATTATGGGGCTTTGGAAAAGAGTTTGACAAAATATGTTTGAACAAATGATCTAGTCATGGATTCTCTTCCAATATTGATAATGAGCTTTATACATGAAAGTGCGGACTGAAAAGCACACATGTCAGATCTGTGATGGATGATTAGTGTAATGAGAAATGACTTGACACTGACAATTTCCAGAAAATTGGCATCTAGTTATACTTTCAAAACATTGCAGACAAGTTTATCTAGTTCAATAATTCATGCTTCTGCTTTGGATGCCAGATCAACATACAAACATAATTAAATAAATCATAATAGGTTTCCGACATCGAACAAATAAGAAATGAATTGTATCGATTTACCCATTCATCCAGTTCATGTGGAAATTTTCAATCAGTTCAAAATTATGAATCATGAATAAGCAATAATGGAACTCACACTCATATTTCATCCACTTGTGTAATCCATAACCTGAATAGAGTAGACGTACCTATTCCATGCGTATACCTACTTATTACATGCTGTTGATAAGGCTTATCTTGAGATAATTCCGTAATATCAGGATTGAGAAGAAGACAGATGTGTTCATTGTGATATAAATATGATTACTTTGTATATTCGTCATTGATTCAGTTGCCGATTCAGTTGATGTTGATGCATATTATATTTGAAGTTGTCAGAACAGAATAATAAAGATCTTTCTAAAAGTCTGAACTAATTCATTATTAAATACTGTCTGTAAGTTCTTCGAGGAGGTGGTATATTCATTTTTCAGCTTTTAATGGGATTTTCTCTCCTCGTTTCTAAGAAATAGAGAAGAAGTTATTAAAAATTTTTGCAATATATTTGTAGTAAGGACAGATTTAGGATCTGTCCCAAAATGTCACTGCGCTTGAAATCAAACCTTTAGATACCTAAAAGAGAAATTCTCTATTGGTCAGTGACACCTTGTTTTTGAAAAAATTTGTCAAAATCGGAAACATTGAAGATAAGTAGAGGTTTTATTCTCATTAAATATATTTGTATTTCCAAATTTTTTCAAAAACAAGGTGTCACTGACCAATAGAGAATTTCTCTTTTAGGTATCTGAAGGTTTAATTTCAAGCGCAGTGACATTTTGGGACAGATCCTAAATCTGTCCTTACTACAAATATATTGCAATAATTTTCAATAACTTCTTCTCTATTTTTTAGAAACGAGGAGAGAAAATCCCATTAAAAGCTGAAAAATAATTCATTATTGATTATATCTATACTGAGATATAACATGGTGGCAGCGGTAAAGGCCTAATTTTAAGATTATTGTGAGGACAACAAAAAAACAATCAAGAAATGAACTCTGAAGCAAAAGTGCCATCGTCGTTGGATTTAAATGGGAACGTGTGGAAGCAAACATTTCATCTGTACATGACTACAAGTGGCCGAAATGAAAAGGAAGATAGTGTAAGGATAGCCATATTATTGAATTTGATTGGCGACGTGGGTTTACGCATCTATAATACATTTGAATAAGACGAAAGTCGAAACAATAACAAATGTGATACAATAATGAATGAATTCGAAAGCTATTGCGATCCAATAAAAAATCTTGTCCTACTCCAAATGAAATTCTTCAGTCGAATTCAAACATCTAATGAGAATTTTGATCAACTTCAAACGGACATCAAAAGTTTAATAATAGCATGTGAATTCGAAGATAAAGATATGTTATTGAGAGATAGAATATTATTTGGGATTAATAATGAGAGAATTCAAGAAATATTATCACAAAAATCGGATTCAACATTGAATGAGGCCTTCGATATTTGTAGAAGCTTGGAGGTGAATGAACATATGCAGAAAATTATCAATAACCAATCTGGAATTCATCATTTTGATAATTTTCATGCAGTTTCTGAACCGAGTACCAGTAGACGATTCAATAGAAATACTTCATATTCTCCACGGAATGAAATACAGAGAAACTCATATTATAGATGTGGTTTCAAACATGAAATGAATAATTGTCCAGCATTCTCTAAAATATGTGGTGGATTCAAATTGAAAGGTCATTTCTCAAAAATGTGTAGAAATTCCAAAATACAAGAGATAGAAACGATAAACAATACATTGAATATTGATAATAATGTGGAACAGAATGGAAATATATCAGTTTCTCATATTGAATGTGATGAATTGAGTTGGTCAATATTTGATGAGACCGTGTATTCTGTGTAATGTAATGAGTATGTTGATATTGAAGATAGTAGAATAAAAATGAGAATTGATACTGATTTGATAAGTTTGACTTTTCTAGAATTCAATGTCATAAGGAATTATCAAAAAGTGAAGTTTCACTAACTTCATACTCGGGACAAAGGGTGGTATCATGTCGAATTATGAATACAAATGCATTAAAAAAAACCTACTTCTCCATATAATCGAATAAAAATCTTCACATTCTATTTTGAGCATACACGGATCTATCGATTTATGTATCATAAAGATTGACAACGATGACAAAATATATTCAATAGAATCAACTAAAAAGATTGTTTTTCAATTTCCGCTTCAGCTTTCCTGCGGGTTCCCCTTGACGAAGGAATATGTACAATAGCGACACCATTCGGTAGAAATCAGTCTGCTAGAAGGCTTGCCAGATGTAATTGTTCATTTCGATGATATTCTAGTGTTCGGATCTGATATATAAGATCATAATGATAATTCATAAAGAGTTTTTTGGAAGAACTGAATGAATCAGGAATGTCATTGAATGAAGAGAAGTCAAAGTTTGCCGTAGAAGTCGAATTTTTAGGACATTTGATCAATGAAAATGAGATTGAACCCGATGGAAATTAAATTAATGTCATTCAAAATATGTCAACACCAAAAAAATAAAAATATGTACAGAGGTTTCTTGGAATGATTGCTTATTTGGGAAAATTTCTACCTAATTTATCACAAAGAACCCATTCACGAACAAAATCAATGGATCTGAGAATATAAGCAAGAAAGGTCTTTCGCGGAATTAAAAAAAAATAATTGCAACTGCCCAAGTCTTATCATATTTTGATTCGAAAAAAAAAAACAGTGTTATCATTTGATGCTAGTAGTTATGGGATTGGTGCAGTTATTTTACAAGATGGCTCACCAATTGAATATGGCTCGGTGTCTCTAAATTCAACAACGATATGGTCAAATTGAAAAAGAACTTTTAGCAATTTATTTATTTATTTGAAATGAGGTAATTCAACAGAACAAATGTTCCAATTACAGAATTACATCAATGCATCTATACAAGTATGGCGGTAAATAGATGATCGTCTTGAAACTATACTGAGCCTAATCTAAAACTAAAGAAGATAATAAGTGAATAAGAAGAAAATACATAAGGAGAGAGAAGAAAGGACATAAGAAAATGAAACAAATAATAATAATCATGCATTGAAAACACGAAGAGCTTGGTTTTTGACTGTAGCGAATGATTGTCTGAAAAGGTCGATGTGGCTGAAATACATATTAAATATTGTTTGAATCGCAATTACTGGTTGATTATGTGCATAGTTAGTATTAAGACTGAGTGTGTGAAACAAATTTGGTGATCGAGTAACATAGGGCCTAGCACTGAAATTAGGACTACTTAGCAGATGAGGACTATCAACTTGATTATTCAGAATCTTGAAGAGGAAATGGACATACGAAATCAATCGTCTTGATGAAAGTTTCTGTAAATCAGAATATCTCAAACTTACTTCATAATCCCTATGACAATGTTGTCTGTTGAATCTATAATTCAAAGTATTGATGAATTCTTTCTGAACTCGCTCAATTCGGTCAACGTATTCGTGGTAATAAGGGTTCCAAATTACACTAGCAAACTCAAGATGGCTACGAATCAATGCATTATATGAAATAATCAATGAGTTGGAATCTGTGAATGATCTCATTGTGCGTGAGATGAACCCTAGATTACGCAGAGACTTTCCAACTATTGATTCTATGTGGTGCTCGAATGTTAATTTGGAGTCCAATTTGACACCTAAGTCTTCTATTACGTTGACTTCCTCTAGCGTTGTATAACTGATAAATTAGTCTAAAGTTTCAACATTGAATAGTCTACGAAATGTTATGGAGTAGCATTTCTTAGTGTTCAAACATAGTTTGCTGGTTTCACAGTAAACTTGTAGTCTATTTAGATCGGATTGCAACGTTGAACAATCTGTGCCGTCATTGATGGTTTTGAAAACCTTTAGGTCATCGGCATACAAGCAAAAGCTAGAATGTTCAAAGCAATCGCCAATATCATTAATGAATAAGGTGTACAGGAGTGGTCCCAGGTGGGACCCTTGTGGCACACCAGACGTTACGTTCACAGATTCCGAAGACCAATTATTCAAAGTCCTATTAGTTATATGACTCGTTATCCATCTCAGTGAGTTGCTGTTAATACCAATATTTTCCAGTTTTATGAGAAGTGACTTGTGGTGAACTTTGTCGAAAGCTTTCGAAAAATCGGTATGAACTGCATCTATCTGCTTTCTTTCGTTCATTTTATTAGGTATGTTTTGAGTAAAGAATGCTAGGTTAGTAACCACCGAACGACCTTGGAAAAATCTATGTTGATTTTCATCGATGAGATTATTAGTTGTGAAGAATAACTCGGAATTAATGATTGCTTCAAATAGTTCACCAGGAGCTGATAATAGTGAAATTGGCCTGTAATTATTTACATTATTTCTATTGCCATTTTTGAAGACTGGAATGACTTTGGCGTGTTTCCATTTATCTGGGAATATTCCTTCAGACAGTGATTTATTGTAGATTATGGTTAGTGGAACTGCTATCGCATCACATGTATTCTTAAGAAAAACTGGTAGTATACCGTCAGGCCCATTACCTTTTTTGATGTCAAGCTTTTTTATTTGTGCAATTACCGTGTCTATCGAAATATAGTCTATGGATATCGTTTTTAGTGGAATTCATTTTGAGATGGTTGGGGAAGTGTTGGCTGGTTCAAAGACGGAGAAGAAATACTGTGAAAAAGCTTCGCAGACTTCAGTGTCATTGGAAAATGTATTTTCCTGATATTCTACTTGTGTGGGGATTATTTTCAATTTTTTTCTATTAGACATATATGACCAAAAAGCCCTTATATTATCAGAGATATTTTTTTCACGCTGCGAGTGTATATTGCAAAATTCAATATAAACGGATTGGTTCTTGTATTTTTTCCTTTTTTCATGTAGTTTTGCTTTCTGTTTGATCGAAGATTTGGTATAGGACTTGAACCAAATGGGAAAATTCTGCTTGAAATTCATACTAGGTACAAAAGTATAAATAAGGAAGGTAATTTTGCTACAAAATGCAGCTACCGCCTCATTACAGTCAAGGTGCCTCAGAACAATTTCCCACTCAGAAGTTCTCAGTACAGTATCAATTCCCTCGTAGTCAGCTTTGAAAAAGTTACGTTTATTGAAATCTTGCTTGTTCTTGGTCGTGTCGTCTTCCGATATTATATCGTGAAAAATCTCGAGAGATTCATGATAAGAATCTTCCTTCACAAATGGGGCCGGGCTTACCGTGTATGTTCCGGACGCCGTTGTATTGATCGAAATTCAAGAAGTTAAAAGTATCAACTAGGATTTCTCCAGAACCGTCTACTGTTCTGCTAGCAAAATACATATTTTGATTATTTTCATATTTCCATGTTATATTTGGTACATTGAAATCGTCAAGAAGTGATCCATAACCACGGTACGTAGTGAAATTAGATAGGTTTCCAATGTATTCAAGCTTGTGGCTGGCGGGATATACACACAACACACATTGAGTTTTTCATGATCACCCAGCATAACACTGATCCACAGGTCTTCGCATTGATTTCCTGAAGACCAGGACGACCTTTCACAGCAGCGAATTTTTTTCCTGACGGCAATCATTACTCCTCCCCATCGCTCTTGCCACTGCTATCTTCATTGCGATCTTTACGAAACAATGGTATTGGTCACAGTTGAACAATTCGGATAAATAAATATTGCTGTTGAGCCATGTTTCCGATATACATAAAATATCAGCAGTGCTTTCGTGACTCGCAATCAAAAAATCATTGGTTTTTGTGCGTACGCCACGAGTATTTTGATAATAAATAGTAAGTTCCATCGAAGGATATGTTACATTAAGGAAAAACTGATGATAAGTGTGCTCTGATGGAATCAATCGAATGGACTCAATTTTTTTCGGAGAGTGTATTCGTTGTCGATTTGAAATAGTCTTGCTGTTTTTGTATCACGTATGAAAATTTTACAATCGCGTGTCCAACAACTGACGTTTTTTCCCTTACATAATTCTCTGTTTTTTTTTTAAATAACAGCTGATTATAAGGGGTAAGATGATCGTTGATGAAGATTTTGGAAGGTTCGCTGTGGAATCCGATATCCGTGGTAGTGATTCCTTTCAATCTTTCGATTGCGGATATGATGTTTGTTTTGTAAGATCTGGACTGGGGCAGTCTGTAGCAAGATTCTATGGGAACAGCATTAGTGATACCCAATGATACAATAACTTTTTTCACAACATCACTGATATCTTCGTTTCTTAATTCTGGGATACTATCAATGATTATATTGTTGATTATCAATTGCTGCTCCATATTATCAATCTGAGATTTCAATGTACGTATTTCGGAAGAGTTTTGTGCAACATTGTTTTCTATTTTTGGAATGGATTCCACTTTTATTTCAAAAGCATCAATTTTTTTCGTGAAATCATCGAATTTCGATCCACAGTATTAGACGGAATCAGCCAGATCTCTTTGCTTCGTTTTGATGTCCTTCAGTTCAGACATAGTTGAGTTCAGTTTTTCCATCAAGTTATCCTTGAAGTCTCCATCAAAGGTACCACTCGATGTACCACTTGTTTCACTCGATTTTTTAACGCATCCATCACACTTCCAAGATAGTCCAGGGAATTTGGTGACATCAGGCATGTTCGGTGAATGAAGGCATACGTGGTGGAATAACATCTTGCAGGCACAGCACTGAACTATTGGGGAATCCCTATTTACATTTTTTGTGCAGATTTTGCATGTGCTTATCAAGTCTTCGGTTGACTCTCGTCAGAGTTACGGATTACAAATTTATATCACTCGAATCAGTACATTCAGCACTATCGATATGTATAAGTATTAATTCGATGAACGAGATTATTCCCACCGAAAATCTAATTTGAAACGGAGCCACACTATTTATCGACCACACTCGAGACTATCAACAGCAATAGTTTATGGTTGGGAAAGATTCAATTATTATTTATTCCATCAATCATTTGATATACAATCAGATCATCGTCCACTTGTAGGAATTATTAAAAACCCATTGAAGGTTTAACACCATGTTCACAGAGGCTTATGATTCGGCTATTTAGATACGATCGGAAAATTTTATATATACCAGGAAAAAAATTGCAAATTGCAGAAACTTTCAGGTGAGATCCTACCAAAGAGCTAATTGATACTGAATATCTAGATGAAAACGCTAGAGTATTCTTAATCATAGCTACTTCAGATGAGAATGTGAAACGGATGATTGATGAAACAGAAAAATATTGCATTTTGGAAGTTATTAAAAAATATATTGAGAATGGATGGCCTCATCATAAGACAAATTCAGATAATGATATCAATCAGAGATAGAATTTACGTACATTATGATGTTTTATTTCATAAAAAAAGATTAATTATACCAAATTCTTTGGAAAATGAATTCTTGAATGTCATACATAAAGCTCACCAAGCAGTGAATGCATGACAGCTAGACAAAGTATATACTGGCCTGGATCCACATGGAATTCCTGAAATTTTTTCGTAACGTTTGGATTTCCTCTGGAAATGTTCTCAGATAGCAGACAGCAGTAGAGGTCTCTGCCGTTTCTGGGTCTCCCCCAAGGTCAGGGGAGTATGACTTTGGAGAGAATGACCTCAAGAAAAGCCCTTGGAGGGTGACCTTGGGGTTTGGTCCTTGAGGAGAGGTGTGGGCATGTATGTGAGCTTAGGGCGAGTGACCTTGAGCGTGTTCCGTGACCTCGAGAGGAAGTTGGCCTGGGAGGTTATATTGCGTTAGAGAGCGACCTTGGAGATGCACGCCTCCTCACCTCAAGGCCATTCGATAGTAGTGGGGTGATGCTACGTCACATATAGAAGTTCCTATAAATACCATATTCTTCATCTACACAACATAGTTCTCACAGCAGCGAACATACTGAATACATAATCTACCGAGATGAGTGAGAATCTAACAGTGCGATAAAGTGTAATCTGTTTCTTGTGAGTACAATTGCTCATATACTTTTCAGATCTTCTTTCACGTAACCAAGAGAGTGCAAATGGCATCTTTTACAATTGATTTAAGACGTTATCAATCGAAGAATCAATTAGGTTGATGGAATTATAGAACAAATTCTGTTATCATCGCTACCCTTGAATGAAAGTTATATAATCAAGAAGATATCGTTTTCATTTTTTCGAACAAATTCGGTGAGAGCGGTACTGTGATAGTGTACGATGAGAAAACTGAAGTTTGTATCAAATGCTGGTCACCGAAAAGAGTTTGTAGAACAGATGAAAGAGAGTGATGTTATTTTGATGATCGTTGTCAAATGAATATATCCTCATTCATTTCATTTTTCTGTATGTTAGAGTGAAGGGGGTTTGAAAAGTATATAATAATAATTCTTACATTACCATTTTCTCTCCGACGCAAATGCCTTCATTTTTGTTCTGCGGTAAGAGGTATTAATATACCATATATAATATACATCTAATGATGTAGGGAGGAAATAATTTCTTTTCATCACTATTCGCGAACTTGAATATTTCATTCATTTAAAGAATCATCGTAAGTGTTCCAGACATGTGGATGCACTATTCTAGTCAGAGTCGTCCAGCGGCAAAAGGCATCGAATCATCTGTAAGGCGGCTGAGGTGTCGAATGGCGGACTTGAAGCGCGATATACATCATGTCATAAATTATGATGGGAGTGTGTGCTTCCATGAAGTAAAAATTCAACACCTTTACACAAAAGCTGAACACTATCAATGGGGGCGGATCCTGTGCGAGCGATTCGAATACGGCAGCATCACTTTAGAGCAGTTCCTTGAAGCAATGGTTAGAGAGAACTTGAGACAATACCTCCAAGAAATTGCAGAATCCCTATCATACCACCTAATTTAGGAATATAGGCTGGAGGTAGTTCCAGAAGAAGATCCTGACAGAGAAGAAGAGGGAAGGAAAAGAGATAGTTAACATATACATATAATAATCTGTATTCTTATGATAACTCTGATATTATTGATGAGTCATGGAGTAGAAATGATGATGATAATAATAATAATAATAATACAATATGAGAATATAATGTCTTCCATTTATTAGGAAACAATTACTACAATCAATAATGTTAATTATTATATACCAAATAATGTATAATTATAGTGGTGTGAATTGACGTTGCATCTATAGCGTTCATATAGCTCCCAAATGTATGGAACCATCCTATGCACTATATGTTAGATAGGCATCAAGGAGAATGAGGGCGTAGACCTTGGTGTTTGATATGAACTCGGTTCGGCGAGTTTCAAACTCCAACTTGATGTCAACAGCTGAGGATTTCACAGCTGGTTGGTGGGAAGGGTCGATGATGAAAAGCGGATTTTTTCAGAATTCCTCAATACTCATAATTGGTTCACTCATATCTTTGCCATAATAGCTGCGTTGGAAATTATCATATGCATAATATGCTACTGCTTCCAAATTCCAGCGTATGTACGTATATTGTCGACTCCGGCATAGATGAATTGTGTGACATTCTCAGATCTATTATCCACAATATTGGATCTCTGAAAGCCTATCACGATGTGAAGATGGCGTTCGAGACTATTTGTAGTTTTGACAGCCCGAATATCGGAAGCCGTTTCACGAATGGTTGGTAATTCATACAGATCTCACATCCTGTATGCAATTTTCACTCTTGCTGCTGCACTCCGATTCAAAAGTGTCAGTTTCTGTTCATCTGACGGTATAACGTGTCTTATCTTCCACTCGATTTTGTCAATTTCCACATTGGCCGCAAATTCCTCCATATAGGAGTTCTTGAATGATAGAGATATGATGAGTATCAGCTCTTGTTTTATATTCAGGATAGCTTCATTATAATCTTCAGCAAATCCCATTGAATATTCGAGAGGGAGTTTGTCGCTGAAAATGTGACTATTTTTAAATACTGTCTGTAAATTCTTCGAGGAGGTGGTATATTCATTTTTCAGCTTTCAATGGGATTTTCTCTCCTCGTTTCTAAAAAATAGAGTAGAAGTTATTAAAAATTATTGCAATATATTTGTAGTAACGACAGATTTAGGATCTGTCCCAAAATGTCACTGCGCTTGAAATTAAACCTTTAGATACCTAAAAGAGAAATTCTCTATTGGTCAGTGACACCTTGTTTTTGAAAAAATTTGGAAATACAAATATATTCAATAAGAATAAAACCTCTACTTATCTTGGTGGACGTTTCGGGAACGAATCTGCTCCCGTTCTCAACACAATTGAAATATTTTTCTCAAAAGTCACTTTTCAGTGTCAAAATCAAAAACATTGAGAAAATTTTACGGAGAGAAAAATATTTCAATTGTGTTGAGAACGGGAAACGTCCACCAAGATGAGTAGAGGTTTTATTCTTATTGAATAATAATAATAATAATAATAATAATAATATACTTTAATCAACAATAAGTTATCAAAACCATTACAATGATATGCATAACAAATTGCCGAGAGCGTCAGTAAGTGGAAGTATACACAGGAACATACAAGACAAGTAATATAAAATAGACTATCAGTAAAACACGAATAAAGACGAACCACAAATATATAAATGTATACATCTAGACCCACAGTATTCCTAACATCATCTTAAGAAAAGAATTCGTCGAGTGTGTAGAAGTTCTTTTGGGTCAAGAAGCCTTTGAGCCTATTTTTGAAAATGAAAATATTTGGCGCACTTTGTACATCTTCAGGTAAGTTATTATAGATTCTGCAGCCATTGTAATACAAGTTTCTTTGGTAAAACTTGGTCGAGTGCTTTGCCGGAAGTAAATTGTTCTTAAATCTTGTAGAGTAATTATGCTTGGATCTGTTGCAGCTGAACAATGAAAGATTATTATGAACATAGCACGATATTTCATATATGTAGGTATCAACTACGGTTAAAATTTTATTATTCTTATACGACTCCCTGCATGAGTGTCCCCAGGGAAGATTGCAGAAAATTCTTACCGCTGATTTTTGTAAAGTTAATATTCTTGAACAATCAATGCCCGCTCCCCAATTCATTATGCCATATCTAATTTGAGAGTGAAAATTCGCGTAATACAGAGTAAGGAGTATTTTTTGACTGCAGTGCTCCTTTAATGACCTCAAGGCATAGCAAGCTGATCTCAATTTACCACAGAGATTATGTATGTGAGTTTCCCAGTTCAAATTTTGATCAAAGATAACTCCCAGGATCTTAACATCGTTTTGAAAATTGAAATTATATGCGTTATTGTTACATAGGGTTTGATTGTGCCCTCGATGGAATATAATAGATACTGTTTTTTCTTTATTCAAATTAATGAAATTTTTTTCTGACCATAAAGTGTATACCTCATCGGCAGTAGCCATTGTCTGATCGATGCTAGTTTCGGTAATTAAGAAATTAGTATCATCGGCATAACAAACCATATTAACATTTGGAATATCTTCAAGGAAGGTTATGAGATCGTTAGCATAAATTATATAAAGAAGATGTCCTAAAATATACCCCTGAGGCACCCCTTGACTAACGGTATATATATTTGTATTTCCAAATTTTTTCAAAAACAAGGTGTCACTGACCAATAGAGAATTTATCTTTTAGGTATCTGAAGGTTTAATTTCGAGCGCAGTGACATTTTGGGACAGATCCTAAATCTGTCCTTACTACAAATATATTGCAATAATTTTTAATAACTTCTACTCTATTTTTTAGAAACGAAGAGAGAAAATCCCATTAAAAGCTGGAAAAAGTGACCATTTTCATCTAGAATCACCTGTTTCTCACTGCTGGGGCCCCAACTGTTTCTAGGAATTTAGCATTTGCCTCGCCATAAGAGATCATACTTCTCATGGTAGTAGTAATACCAGGCTTTCGAACCATAGATACTCGTTCTCCACCCATTTCATAACGAATTTCATCGAACAGAAATGCCAAAGCATTATTGGATAGATAACATTCCTTATTAATATCATTGGGAAAGAATTTTCCTTCGATATGAATATAGCTTTCAGCAATATCGAGTATCAGATCCTGAAAGTTGATGGCGATTCTCATTTCATCAGAATTCTTGAACGATGGTGAACCATATGGTTTGTGAGTATGCTCATGTAGACTCATCAGGGAGTGATCGATTGGTTCATCAAATACTTCCAGTTGTGAGCTTGATTGATTGATTTCAACAAATCGATGTCGCTCACAGAAAATCTACGTCTATCCTGTCTGGATAGTTCTGTTCGAATCCACCACCCCATTGCTTCCCCTTCTCATTGATATTCTGGTTGCTGCTATTACTCTCAGCTAGTGTCACACGCTTTGATTGGTACCCAAAGCAGAAACCCATTTTCGATGTAAGTTCATGTGAGCGTTTTGAGTTCTAGTTTCACTATAATATTTTCCAGACTCTCCCCTTCAGCCGGCGGTGTTCTACGAGCTATCGCTTTTTGTATAGCTTCATTCATTTCTTTAATCTCATTCACACCTGGTGGTATAGTACTCGTCATCAACTCGATATTAAATTCTGACTCAACTCAATATCCAGATGTGTTATTCGCCTCATCTATATTAAGTATGGAATTGTATGAATAGAAACCGTGGAATCCTAATCCGTAGTACTTCTTCTTCGCATCGAGCTCTTCGGGTGGATAGGAGTCGACACTCAAGATACTATAATCTCCAGATATGGTTAAAATTTGAGACAGGTTTTTTATCGATGAAATGAACGACAGGGAAATGAGTGCTAATTCGTCTGTTCCAGTAACAACCTTATTGCTGCTTGCAACAATGAAGACTGCTCCATTTCTCGGTATGTATATAACTGACATTGAAATCATTATCGGATGCTACATTCACATTATCCAACTGACAGAAACACCAGAACATTTTTCTCGATATCGACCCATCATTGACATCACCGATTTGTTGAGCTTCCTTCACCTCGATGTTCATGACAGAACTGATATGGGTCGTTTCGTAATTCATCCGACATTTTGTCCCATACAAGAGCTTTTTCATGTGATGCGCACCCAATGCTTTTTTCGGCATATCTGCAAGTTGTTCCTCGCACATCTCAAACAATGTGCGTAATCTTGAATGGGCTCGTAATGAGTGCCTCATACGTTTGATACTCTTCCTATCCATCATGTGAAGCTACTACTTGTTGAAAGACATTTCAAACACGAATGTCTACACCAGACTGTGCCGTAAGCTTGTTTTCGTTCATAATTATACATTATTTTGAGGTCGTTCGACGACTTCACCCTCTTCTTCAAATTACTAAGCAACTCCTGAGGTGGTGGTAAATCTCCATAACTTTTTTAATACTCTACTACTCCACCACACTCTTCATATAAATGTGCCATCTCCTTCGATACCATCAAGATATATTATGGCAAATCCTATGTGATTCGGGCCAGACTAAGGTGAAGTATCTCTCATGAATTTACCTCGGATGTGTGACAACTACATTTTCACTATGTGGTGTGTGAGATCGATGTCCATTAAAGCCCTCCGAATTCCGAATTTCGAGGATTCAGGTAAATGTCTAGCCCATTCCGATAATGCCTTAGTTTCTCTAGCCAAACTAATAACGCGCGCTGTACCAGCACTACCTGCAGCCAAACGCCCAATGCGTAGCACATTACGGACTTTGTGTACTATTCTCGAACCAGTAGCAATTTTCCTTCCAAACGCCGTTGATTTCTTCTTTCTAAAAACTCGACGTTTCTTTGTTCCACCATTCTTACTGAATCCCATGTCGAAGCGCCTTTCTCCTGTCATTATGCTGGTTACTTACCAAGATGCATCTCTTTCCCCTACGGTAGCATCTCGCGATTCAGCTCGTTCCTAGGCAGCTTCCTCCAATTGTTTATCAAATGCAGCAGATAGATCGGTTGGATGCTTGAGATATGATATATCGTGTTCTTTGCAAGCTTTATCCAATTAATTCATTCCGGTATCACCACGAGCTGATTTTTCCTGTAGTTTTGTTCCAGGTCCGCAATATTGATAGTCTCCAGGAATGTGTAATTCGACAAGTAATTTATTGATCAAAGTGTTAACAATTCCTTCACCACTTTAATTACTTCGAGCGCTCTTGTCCCTAGTATTTTTTGATGTGTACCGTTACACTTCCATAATTCAAATGAGCAGAACATTTCTCGTTGTTTATTATATATCATCCAACCATCATACAATGCGGATAATTCAGCAGAAGGAAACACTCGATGTAGACAATTTCGATGAGAAAGTGGGGATGGGCAATTAGCACATCTTACGAGAAAATGGGGAAAATAGCTTCTCAAATCCACCTCAAACGCGAGCCCAAAAGGTGGTGGTAGAATACTGCGAACAATACCTTCTGAAGAAAATTACGGAACATATCGCGAAGAATATATATATGTATATATATATATATATATATATATATATATATATGGGAATGAAGCTTGGAAGTTGGTGAGTCGCCTCCGAGTCTTATGGGGTTCTAGACTGGCTGGCCATACTGGGCATGATGATGAAATGATGTCTAATTCACTGTATATCACTATCCTTATTGATAACGACAAATCCATATGTATCTGTCCAACTCTGTGCACACATATCTTGGAATTGTTTGAAACTCACATCAGGGGATACATGGTCGGAAAAAATATGATGTAGATTGGTGTCATCCTATTTGAACATCACAATTAAATTGAAGTTGACGCGAATCGATTGTTTGGGGACTGAGCTAGATGGAAACAATCCACATTCTCATGACGCCCCATAGAGAAATAAGATCTGATTACATCTTGTTATTCGCATATAACATCGTCAAATATAAAGGTTATATATGGTTTCGCGTCTGCTGGTTCCACTTTATCGACATTATTATCATACGTATGAAATCCTAATCCTTTCATCGGTTCCAACACCTTTAGCAGATACTCATACTTCGGTTGATATAATGATTTTGAGTATAGAACAATATAAGCGGGACGTAAACCATTCTCGTTGGTGAGGAGCGATATCATTACGTTCGTTTCTTCCCACAATTGGAGGGTCCTTTCGCGAATGGTGTTTGGAAAAAGAGCTCCATGACGGCGATCTGTACCAGTTTGATTTCCTAACCTCAAATAAATAAATTCAAATTCAACCCCACTTTCTCATCGAAATTATCTACATCGAGTGTTTCCTTCTGCTGAATTATCCGCATTGTATGATGGTTGGATGATATATAATAAACAACGAGAAATGTTCTGCTCATTTAAATTATGGAAGTGAAACGTTACACATCAAAAAATACTAGGGACCAGAGCGCTCGAAGTAATGATAGTGGTAAAGGAATTGTTAAGACTTTGATCAATAAATTACCTGTCGAATTACCCATTCCTGGAGGCTATCAATATTGTGGACCCGGAACAAAACTACAGAAAAGATTAGCTCGTGGTGATACCGGAATAAATTAATTTCATGAAGCTCGCAAACAACACGATATATCATATCTCAAGCATCCAACCGATCTATCTGCTAGGCATTTGTCTGATAAAAAATTGGAGGAAGCTGTCTAGGAACGAGCTAAATCGCGAGACGCTACCGTAGGGGAAAGGGATGCATCTTGGTAAGTAACCAGTATAATGACAGGAGAAAGGCGCTTTGGCATGGGATTCAGTAAGAATGGTGGAACAAAGAAACGTCGAGTTTCTAGAAAGAAGAAATCAACCACGTATGGAAGGAAATTTGCTTCCTGTTCGAGAATAGTACACAAAGTCCGTAATGTGCTACGCATCAGGCGTTTGGCTGCAGGTAGCGCTGGTATAGCGCGCGCTATTAGTTCGGCTAGAGAAAGTACGGAGCAACTCTCTGAAGCTCTGAGAAAAAAATTATATACATATGTACATATATACAATTAGTCCGTAGTTACTCATCTTGATTTTGGGCGAAGTCTGCAAGTGATGACGCATCTCTTTCTCATCAGAGGAATAAACCGTCCTTATGAAAAAAAAAATAAATACGAGTTTCCAATTGGAATCCTCAGACATCGGCAAATACTGATCAGAAACTTGAAACCAGCGAGTGATATGGAGTTCTTGCCTCAGAACAGAACCCTAAAAATATTTCATTTTCTGTATCTGCATGATAGTTACACAGCAAAATGATAATTTTCGTTCTTCCGTGTATTCGGAAAGTGAATACATATATTAATATTCAGTATGATATAATATATGATACAGTTTCCGACACACACTTCTTTTTTTATAAGAAAATTTCTCACTTCCTCGAAGTCAAAGGGTGGGTCCAGAAGTCATGTAGGGACCCAACGCCCAATTTAGACCAGGTTTAATGATTACATAGTATGTCGAGGAAAATCTTTAACAAGATCCTTGATTTTGTACACACCGAGTTATTGAGGAAAGTAATAACAAAAACTTACACTGAATATCTCGATTTTATACAGAAATCCCCAAATTCGTAACGACGCAAATCACAAAAATGGCGTGTTCGTTATCAAAATCTATGTCTTCTCCAGTTCTACTGGAATTTTCGACATTTTTTCTCAAACTGCAACTTTAAATCTGATAATACACCAGTCTTTTCTGCTATCGAAAATTCCAACAGCTTATGAAATGATCTCAAATCAATTGTGGAGCAGATTCTTTCATACAATTTCGAACCTTGAGACAGTTAGATAATATCTAAGATAATTCACTCGAACAATCATACAAAATATAATGAGAAATCAAAAAAAAATCTAGAATATTCGAAACTATTCACGAGCCAGCCGTCTGACGCAATGAGGTAGAGAGAGATAGATATCCGGGTTGCCTATTTCCGGATTTGCCTCACTCTTATCGTACGACAGGTCCGTTCCAGTTACGTAGTATAGAATTCATTGTCGCTGCTGTATAATCCTCAATATAATACAATAAAACAAGATACTGAAGCGTGCTAAACTCGTCCGAGTTCGCGTCACGTTACCTTGTGATGAATTTTCGAAATATTTGGCGCGGAATGATGTAGACACAAGGTTTATTTTCAAAATATGGTGGAATTCAAATAGAATTTTCGAGTGACCAATTCACTTCTTGTCTGCAGTGTAGTTTTAGTGATGTAGTTTTGGCTAATTAGGGCTATCATCGTTCCAGAGTTGGGTCACATATTGCTAATTGGAGCAGATTTTTTTAAGGTTATGGGAATCGTTCCTGACCTCCGTCACAATGAGTGGCACTTCTAAAGTGTACCGGTCGTGGTGAATTCTGTAGAGCATGTCAATGGGCGAACACAGTTGAATGACTTGGAGGAATCGATTGATTACAGGCTGTGATAGATCGAAACGTGTCATTGATGAGAAAAGAACTCGGGTGTACCACAGAAGCTGAGCACGTCAGTGTTACCGATAGTTCCCCCATAAAACAAAGGTACTATCGAGTTAATCCTGTGGTGCAGCAGCAGATTAACAAAAAGATGGAGGAAATGCTTTGGCTGGGTATAGTCGAGCCCTCACATAGTCCCTGGTCATCCCCAATTTTGCTGGTTGAGAAGAATGACGGTTCGTTCAGGTTTTGTGTCAATTTCAGAAAGCTGAACTCGGTCACCGTTCGAGACAGTTATCCTCTACCACTGGTGTCTGATGCATTGGAAAAACTTCGGGAAAGCGAAATATCTATCCAGCCTCGACGTGAAATCGGCTTATTGGCAAGTACCCATGTCTGAGGAGTCAAAAAAGTATACGGTATTCACTGTTCCTGATAGAGGCCTTTTCTAGTTTTGTAGGATGCCATTTGAACTTCATAATGCCCCGGCAACGCCTAATTGACTCGGTCTTGGGCCACGATCTCGAACCCCATGTCTTCGTCTATCTAGACGACGTAGTCATCGTCAGCGAAACTTTCGAACAACACCTCAGTATTTTGAAAGAAGATTTTCGCAGACTGAGGGAGTTTCGCAGACTGAGGGAGTTTCGCAGACTGAGGGAGGCCAGCATCACCATCAATGTGGGAAAGTGTCAGTTCTGTCGACCTGAGATGCACTACTTGGGCTATGTTATAGATCGTAATGGTTTGCATGTTGATCCGACGAAGGTTAAGGCCATGCTAGAGTTGCCTGCGCCTATTAATGTAGTAGGTACATTTTCTTGGTACAGACGCTTTATACCTGGTTTTTCAACGATAATGGCTCCTATCACTAGTCTTCTTCGTAAGAGTTCGAAATTTCACTGGTCCAAGGAGTGTGACGCGTCATTTCAGCGTATGATTATTCGTCCAGATTATTCTAAGCCCTTTCTAGTCCAAACTGACGCCTCTGGATATGGTTTTGACACAAACTCACTACGACGGAGAGCACGTCATTGCCTATTTGAGTAGATCGCTAACTAGACAAGAACGCATCTATTCCACCACCGAGCGAGAGTAATTGGCCGTGTTCTGGGCTGTGCAAAAATCAAGACCCTATTTTGAAGGAGTGTGGTTCACTATCGTAACAGACCATTATAGTTTGTTGTGGTTACAAAAATTGAAGGACTTGAATGGTCGGTTAGCTCGATGGTCGGTGCAGCTGCAGCAGTACAGTTTCAAGGTCGTCCACCGGAATGGCAAAGAGCATGTAGTGCCAGACGCTTTGTCGAGGTCAGTGCCAGTAGTAGACTCTGTAACGGTTGATGAAGCCTTATCTGAGATATCAGAGTTTTCTCTAAAGTATGGTAGTTGGAGAGAATCTGGTGATCAATTATTGTGGAAACATGTTGGTTGTGAGTACCCTAAGTTGTCGTTGGAGTCTGATGCGTGGAGATTTGTGGTTCCGAAGGGAAATCGTCATCAAAGCATTGTTGACGCTCACGTACCAGCCACTTCTAGTCACATGGGGACATATAGAACATTTTCTCGTGTAGCGGAACGTTTCTACTGGCCGAAAATGAGGCACGCGAAATTTGTTAGTAGATATGAAGTATGTGCTACTCATGAGGTACTTAATGGTGAGCCAGCAGATGGGATGGTTTCTCATCCCAAACCAGACAGACCCTGGGAGGTAGTCTCAACGGATCTCATGGGTCCTTTGCCAAGGTCGATGCATGGCAACAGTTTCATCTTAGTGGTGGTGACAGACTACCTGACTAAATCTCCAGTTGTTTTCCCTCTCCGGAAGTCGTCAAGCGATTCTATCATCAAAAAAATATAGAAGGATGTTTTCTTATTCACTGTTACTGTTTACTCTTAGTTACTGTTTTGATATTCAGTAGTAATACCTGGTCCGACGTGAAAAATAAAACAAAAAATGGAATGAGAGCAGTAAAAAAATGGCTAAATACGTATCAACTTTCCCTGAATGCAAGTAAAACTCACTACCTAGCCTTTTCTATCACTAATGTAAATAGACCTGACTTCGATTGCATTAAAGTTGAAGGAATAGGGGAAGAAATCAAAGAGAAACATGAAATAAAGTACTTGGGTGTAATGATGGACCAATATCTAAAATGGGAGAATCACATTGATTATCTATCAAAGAAAGTAAGGAAATTAATATATAAATTTTATCAGCTTAGAGAATTTCTCCCGAAGAAACTGCTACTAATCATATATAAATCACTAGCCGAATCATTGTTCCAATATGGTATACTAGTTTGGGGGGGACTCTACAAAAATTCCCTACAAAAAAGTTAAATGTTATTCAAAATTACATTCTGAAAATTATTCACAGGAAGAAAAGACGCTTCCCCACCACACAACTGTACTCCAATGAAATACTCAATATAAGATCCCTTTATTTTCCCAATGTTTGTAAATACGCCTTCAATCACAAAAGTCACTTCCAGAATGATAGTGTAAAATCAACAAGAAATGCATGTAATAACCACCTAAGAATCGCTCTATGTAAAAAAAATATCAGTCAAAGATTTTTAACCTATATTCTGCCAAAAATGTTCAACCTCTTACCATCTGATATTAGAGAACTGAAAAATGTTAGATTATTTTCATGTAAGTCGAGAGAATATATATGTAACCACTATCCGAAATTCATAAGAATTCTGGAAAACAATATTGATCAGTAATTAGTTCACCTATAATTATACATATATATTCAGTAGTAGTTATATCACTGGAATTTATTGGAGTTTCATCCATCAACTTTGGCTCAGAAATAATTATTTGTAGCTACAAAATCTGTTCAAATGCACAATACAAGTGTTCATTCACTTAGGTGCACTAGTAAATAGGCAAATCATAAAATTGTATTGATATTAAGGTTATACAGTTACTCTTATAAGTTATTTTTTAAGTACCTCAATGAGGTTAGTATCAAAATATCTTTTTTCTTCAATTTTTGTTTCTTACTTTTTTTTTTAAATATAGATCTGTATTATTATGTATTATGTAGAACTTCAAATAAATAAAATGAATACAACTTATTGTTTGGTGTTCCTAGGTTCCTGATTTGCGATAATGGACCCCAGTATCGTAGCAAACAGTTTTTCAAATTCGCAGAAAAATATCACTGTATCAAGTTCAACGCTAACTATCATCCGGGAGCTAACCCTCAAGCTTGTATATTCACCAAGAAGGCTGATCACACAATGCCCAATTTGATGATGTCGGGTACCACTGTTCCTATGAGGTCGTCAATATCCATGCTGGGTGTCACCACCAACAGTGCTCTCTCATGGGACGATCATGTGAGGTCCATTGCGAAAACTGCTTCACAAAAAACTCGGTTTTCTTTTCCGTGCGAAGAGATACTTCACATCCCAGTAACTGCTTATGATCTACAAAGCACAAATTCGACCTGTCCTGGAGTACTGTTCACATGTTTGGAGCTCAGCCCCCAAACATACGCTGAAGCTCTTAGATTCAATTCAGAAGAGAGCTATTCGCCTAGTCGATGACACAACACTCACCAAATCATTGACCTCTCTAGATCATCGTAGAAAGGTCGGCGATCTTTGCCTTTTTTATAGGTACTTTCACGGTCGGTGCTCAACGGAAATATCATCTATTATGCCATCACGCGCGATTCCTAGTAGACAAACCAGACGAGCTCAAGCTGGTCACCCCTACACTGTCAGGCTCGAGACCTGTCGAACATCGCTATACCAAGCATCATTCATCAATAGAACGGCAAAGTTGTGGAATTCTTTGCCTAGTGAAGTCTTTCCTGATGCTTACAACCTCCAAACATTCAAGAAAAATTCCAACACCTTCCTTCTTTCCCAAAATTCCACCGCTGGCTAACACGATGTTCCTCGAACATCATAGATTTCCTTTTCGTGTTGTCCACAGATAAAAAAAAAGAACGGATCAATCGAACATTTAAAACGATGTTACCGATGTACGTGTCCAATAATCATCGTTCCTGGGACGAAAATCTTGATCAACTGGCTTGTGCGATTCGCACGTCGAGACATGAAGTTACCAAACTGACTCCGTATTTTATGAATTTCGGTCGTTCGATGACTCTTAGTGGTAAAGATTACGTCAATACTGAGATGTTAGGTCTGGAAGACGGGACTCAAACCTCTGAGGTTAGTCGGAACGAGTCGTTCAGAGAGATGTTTGCGGATGTTCGTAAACGTTTAGAAGTTGCAGGAAAAAAAGTTGCGATCGGTATAACCTTCGTTGTAGACATGTTGAGTACCTTCAAAACCAGCTAGTTTGGAAGAAAAATTACGTCTTATCAGATGCAGCAAAGTATTTCACTCGAAAACTTGTACCTTTTTATGTAGGGCCATTTTATATAAACAAAAAGGTATCTCCTTGGACTTACGAACTTAGAGACGGTCAAGGGAACTCTAAAGGTTTTTAGCATACGGAAGACCTCAAAGCCAGGCCCTGTTGATGAATGATCGGAAGGTTTTGGGGGTGCACAGTTGTTCAATGTGAGTAATGGAGAAATGTACGGGGTGCATCTCTTGTAGTAAGGGGGGGAGTTGTCACGGTCAATTTCGACCGTGCGTCAAACACCTATACTACTATACCTATACTATTTTCGTATCCTACACAAAATGTTATTGGTACTCCAGTGTATAGTTCTACGCAGATTCCTGGTTGCACTTGGCTCGCGACTCAAAATTGTCATCACTGGACAGCTAAAATAATAGAATCAACATTATTATCAGTGCCCCGTACGTACCTATCGCCTTCATACTCACCTATCAGGTTTGTTTTTATTTATCTTTCACAGTTCGTCTGCCCGAGTGCTCTCGCTAAAATTATTTCCGCGTACTCCGTTCGCCTGACGTTCGATTAGTCTAGGATTCATTTCTTTTGATCTTCACTATTGTTTGAATGTTCCTGCAACAGATACATGATTATGTTTGTCGTTCACATACATACCTTACAGTTACAGGACATATTGTATATATCAGCTTCAGAATAAGTTTTGAGTCATATCTACTCACCTGCATTCGTTTGATGAGGTGTTTGGTCTTGATATAATAATTTGTATATTTTCAATTGTTTGTTAAATGATTTCCCACAGTGGTTCACTAAAGATACGATCAAAGCTATCAGAAAGAAAAGTCTCACAAGAGGTGGAAGAATTACAGAAATTATGATGATTATGTAAATTTCTCTAATCTACGTAAAACCGTCAAATTCAAAATAAGACAGGATTACCGTAGTTATGTTCAAAGTACAGAAACTAATATAAAATCAAACTCTAAATATTTCTGGTCTTTTTGGCAAACAAAAAAAATAACAAATAAATTCCTGCGCGAATGTCTTTGAATGACAGGGAAGCCACTGATAATGAGAGTATTTGTGAATTATTGTCTGGATATTTCAGTAGTGTTTTTGTATCCAACGGGTCACCGTCCTCTATTCAGAGTAACATTATTACCCTCAATGCTTTTGATGTGCGCTATATATGTGGAAGGAAAATTTTGGATGCCATAGATGATTTAGATGTTAACAAGGGCCCAGGACCTGATGGAATTCCCCCTATATTCATCAAAAACTGTTAAGAATCATTGGTAGAACCCTTGCATATTATTTTCAATGAGAGCCTGAAGAAAGGAACGTTTCCATGCGAATGGAAAATAGGACAAATCGTTCCCGTTCACAAACACGGGGTAAAGACTGATATTGCCAACTACAGGCCTATATCTATTCTTTCTCACTTTGGAAAAATATTTGAATCAATTTTGACTAGAAACTTATTTTTTCAATTGGAGGAAGTAGTCCATTCTCGAAGTGGAGTTAGTAGATTAGAGTAGGAAAACTCGAAGTCATCTCCACAATATTTAATACTGTGGTTGGATTAATTGTGAATGGTGAAAATGGTGAGACATGTTTCGGACATATATATGTCCATCTTCAGTCTTAACAATCGGCGTGAATCTACTAGAAATTAAGTAAGGTATGGTAATAAACCTATAGGTTATGTTTAACTCACATGGTTAGAGATGAAAGTCAATACATTAAAGTTAAAATTTTGAAATTATATAATGAAATGGGATTCAAACCCATCTATACGAGAGCCCCATTAGGGGGGTTGGAAATTGAAAGCACTCTTCAGTTGGAAGGTTTGAAGAATCGAGTGATACAAAGTGATGTCAATCGCCATTTTTGTACAGGTACGAGTATGAGTACCAACTGTGCAAAATAAATTCAAAACTGAAATAGGAGACAAGGCCCTCTTTCGAGATTATTCTGTACGGTACAAGGATTAACAAGAAAACTGTATAAAGTTGTCAGCTGCCATCTATATAATTGGTTATGAAGTTAAACAAGGAGACTGTGGAACATTTTTTTCAAACTGTAATATTATTATCTTTGGCTGTAACAGAAAATAGTATATGGGTGTAATGAACGACTGTATGAAACATTGTTATTTGAGCTATAATGTTGAGGAGGCAAGGTTCATAGTGAAGTTATAATTACAAAAGGAATTTTAAGGAATTGAAAAATGATAGGGAGTCAAAATGAGTTTGTTCGTTTAACGAGATAGAGTTTGGATCTATTTGGGATTTATTAATTTCGAAAATTTCTAAAATGTTAAGTTTATTACTTTTATTACAAATATGTAAGATTTCTAGATTATTCTCGATATCAAAATTGTGTTGGTTGTTAATTATGTGATTGGCGAAAGAACTTTTTGAGACATGTACCCTTTGTGAAATTTTTCTGCCCGTTTGACCGATATAAGTACCTCTACAGTTGGAGCAATTGAGTTTATATACTTTTCCATCAGGGGGACTTTATCTTTTGAATTAATGAGATTTAAAGCTAATGTATCATTCGTATAAAATGAGATTCTGATATCAGGATCAAATCTATGAAAAATGTTTTTTAAATCATTGGAAACTTTACATAAATATGGAATGGAGGAATAGCGAATGTGGTTGGGAGGAGGTAGCAAATTATGATTGATATTCTTAGAGACATGACGATGATAAATTTTGTTAACTATGTGTTGTGGAAAGCCATTATTGTAACCAATTTGGCGTATGATATTCAGTTCCTTATCAAAGTTATCTTGGGACATAGGTATAGCAAAAAGACGTGAAGAGAGAGAATTGAAAGATGCATGTTTCTGGGAATCAGGATGGAACGAACAAAAAGGTATAATAGTATCTGTATGTGTAGGTTTACGGTAGATTGAAAACTCTAATTTATTATCTGTAGTTCTTGTAATGAGCAAGTCAAGGTAAGGGATACAATTATCTTTTTCTATTTCCATGGTGAATGTGATTGCAGGGTGAAGAGAGTTTAAGAAGACTAGTAATTCATTGAGTTCGTTATGGGTACCGGAAAATAAAATGATAGTGTCATCTACGTATCTGTAGTAAAATATGATTTTGTCAAAAAGTGGGAAATCTTGAAGTTTCTTTTCTAAATCATATAGGAAAATTTCTGCTAATAAAGGTGATAGGTTAGATCCCATAGCTAAGACACTGTTTTGTTTAAAAAATTGATTATTGAATTGAAAGAAATTTTGTTTGAGAACTGTGTCGGTGAGTGAAATGATGTTTAAGCAATCGTTAAAAGGAATATCAGATTCAAAAAGTAAATTACGGAGGATTCTCAGACAATCTTCTGGATCTACACTAGGGAAAAGGTTGACTACATCAAAGGAAACTAAGAGTGAGTTTTCCGGGACTGATATATTGGAAATTTTGTCGTTCATTACACCCATATACTATTTTCTGTTACAGCCAAAGATAATAATATTACAGTTTGAAAGAAATTTTTCACAGTCTCCTTGTTTAACTTCATAACCAATTATATAGATGGCAGCTGACAACTTTATACAGTTTTCTTGTTAATCCTTGTACCGTACAGAATAATCTCGAAAGAGGGCCTTGTCTCCTATTTCAGTTTTGAATTTATTTTGCACAGTTGGTACTCATACTCGTACCTGTACAAAAATGGCGATTGACATCACTTTGTATCACTCGATTCTTCAAACCTTCCAACTGAAGAGTGCTTTCAATTTCCAACCCCCCTAATGGGGCTCTCGTATAGATGGGTTTGAATCCCATTTCATTATATAATTTCAAAATTTTAACTTTAATGTATTGACTTTCATCTCTAACCATGTGAGTTAAACATAACCTATAGGTTTATTACCATACCTTACTTAATTTCTTGTAGATTCACGCCGATTGTTAAGACTGAAGATGGACATATAATGTCCGAAACATGTCTCACCATTTTCACCAATCACATTTAATCCAACCACAGCATTAAATATTGTGGAGATGACTTTGAGTTTTCCTACTCTTATTTTTTCAAGTTAAACATGTTATAAATGTGAGGCAGCATGTTTTTCACAAAAAAAGATCAACGCTTATCAATCTTCCATATGTTCAAGAAATTTTATCGACTATGGAAAAGGGTGATTCAACGAGCGTAGTTCACACTGACTTTTCGAGAGCCTTTGATAAGGTACATCATCCAACCCTTGTCGTTGAGCTTCGAAATTTTGGTGTTTACGGAAACTCGTTGAAGTTGCTCACCTTATACATTGAAAATCGTAGGCAATATGTCGTAATGAATAACTCCAGATCCTCTTCACTTTCAGTTACGTTAGGTGTACCCCAAGGGTCTCATCTCGGCCCTCTTTTGTTTAACATTTTCATTAATGACATCCACGAGTGCTTTAAAAATACAGACATACATCTATACGCTGACGATCTCAAGGTCTACAAAACCATCACTAATTTGGAAGACTATGATGTGCTTCAGTCAGACCTCAATAATTTCTTCGTTTACTGTGAATTGAATAAGCTGGAACTGAATCCGGATAAGTGTCAATCAATCCTATTCTCCAGAAACAAAATGCCGCCTCATTTTGGCCTCACCATCAACGGGCAAACGTTAAAGAACATTGAATCTATTGAAGACCTTGGTGTTATTCTCGATACCAAACTGAATTTTGACGCCCACATAGAGGCTTCGATCCAAAAAGCAGCACGTAATGTTGGTTTTATTTTAAGGGTTACCAAATCCTTACAACGCACTGAAACGATAATTACGCTGTATAATTCCATTGTGCGTAGCCACTTAGAATATGCCTCCACAGTGTGGAGCCCCCTTTATAATGACAAGATTGATAGAATCGAGAGAATACAGCATAAATTAATAAATACTTTGAATTTTCGTTTCAATAAAAGACGTCATTTCCTCTCTTATGAGTCTAATGTCACTTATTAAAAGCTTGGAAATCTTAACCTGAGAAGGAAATTTTTTGACATCTGTTTTGTATATAAAATTTTTAACGACTTAATAGACTCCCCATACTGTACAAGTTTTTTCCTCTTGAATTGCACTAGATACCTTATGCGACACCGGCTACTTTTCGTACCTGGTAGGATGACCACCAATTCCATGTCTAATTCACCACTATATAGATGTATAAAATCCTGTAATTGTTAAACTAGTGAAGACCTTGATATCTTCTCGACCAGATTTATAAGTTTCAAGAGAAAATTGAAGTCTTTGCTGTATAACTGTTTGTTGACTTTTTTCATTTTCATTTCCTTTTCTGTAGCTCTCTTCATTTTTTCCCTCAATATTGCACAGTATAAAATATCTGAAGTCTCCAACTGATGATTTTGAAGAATGTAGATTTCTTTTCTTCTTCACCATTTTCATTGTTGATATCCATGCTACTGTCAGTTACTCCCTTAAAAATTACCACATTTTCCATTGTGTAAAATCACATACATTTAAAATAAAAACTGTAACTACTTGTTCCACTATCTAGAATACTATTTCTTACAATTATATTATGTTACAAAATTGCATTATGTAATTTAGCATAGTCTTGTCTTTGTTGAATTTATTATATGTAACCTGTGTGATTCTGTCACTGGATAGTTTCATCTATCTGTTGAATCACCTAAATCCCTAAATAAATAAAATAAATGAATAAATGAATAGATTTTTGAGGTTGTCTCCTTCCTCTAAGTTGTCCAATGCATTCCTGTCTGGTGACAATGAATAATGACAACTAAATTCAGCCAGGGGGGTTGATTCAGTGTTGCCACCGAATGAATGAACAGTCGGTCCACAGTTCAACGAAGTTGTGAGGTATGGCTGTCCTTGTCAGTATGGGTTTCGAATGATTTATTATCGATTACATGGCTCACGGGAGATTATGCAATTTGGTGTCACGACGAATAGATTGCACTCGTATAGGACGTGAAATATCATATTATAAGCTTGTGTTTTATTATGATGGAAATCTACATGAGTGGCGCCATCCAGGTGGTGGAGGGAGAAGTAACTTCGGAGCAGTCTCGGAACTTCAGTCGTTCGTCTCCGTAACTCTTCGACAAGTTCTCATCTGGATATAGCAGGCTGTCAGCAACAGGTACGCAGAGGTGATAGACGTACATGGTCGTAGGTGGTCAGTGACGGACAACCAGAAATCTTTGATTTTTCAAATCATCCTTGATTGGGTTATATTCTGGTGTCCATATTATTGACCTTTGGAATTGATGGTAGCTTTGGACCATAAAATTTTTGCATCTCCCAGGAATTTATCTCTGCATGAGGATTTTTTGTGACACCACGTCGAGAACTGCTGCACTGGAGTGTAATTAAGATCCATCAGGTATGTTGTATTCTTCATTATGGTAATTCATTCAGTTCACGTATTCGTTTGAGACAAAATTCCCCTATTCTATTCGTTTCTCCTTGTCTACAGATAGAAAAGAGGCCCTCAGTCACTTTGAATCACACAACCAAATATTTGGACTGTATAGGATATTTGGACTTTAACCTCTTGTCCAGGGTGAGATTTTTTTGAATATTATGTTTCTGATGAGCTCAGTTTTATTTCAATGATAATCGTTGACAATCACGCTTCTGATGGGAAGAAAGTTCAGAACCAATATACCAATCGAGACGGAATTGTTGACCCAAAATTATTCAATCAAGGATGTTATATCAAGGCTAACTCAAAATCAGAACATTCAAAAACAGTACTATGACAGATCGACGAAAAAGTTATCTGAATTAGAAATCAACGAACCAATTCTCTTGCAAGAAGGTAGGAGAAAATGGAATCCAGGAGTGATTGTTGGGGAAAATGGGCAAAATGATTATGTTGTAAGAGTTAATAAAGGTGATTACAGACGTTATCGACATCACTTGAGACTTTCATGTTTTGAGCAGCCTGTCAGCTTACAGAAGATGAAAAATGTACATTTGGATGTTCCGGAACAAGATGTTGCTGAAGAAGTGGATGATAATCGAGACGATAATGTACCCTCAGGAACTAACGAAAGTGTTCATGATGGATACATAATGAAGAGTGGTCGTGTTAGTCGACCTCCAAACAGATTCAAATTATGAACATTTATTTTTTCATATTTTCATAGAATTATAAAGAAACATTTTTTTTGTTTTATTTTTTGGGTAGGACGTGTAATGTACTCTATCATGTTTATACTATATAGATATATTGTAAGATACATCTGGCAGCCTTCTCCAGTAAGACCAGTATATTCAGAAAAAGCACATGTGTCGCACGTGACTACTGGATCTACCTGTGTTTAATATAATCGATATAATAACCTATTCGATGTTTAATTAATAATTACAAATCTGAAGTCATACTCAACATAAGTATTCTATAGGAAATATAACAAAAACTTGTCAACATAGATAAAATATATATTACAAAATTATCTCAGTAAATATATGACTTCAAAAATATCAGCCGACAAAAACATAATGCAGTTTTAGGGCAAGCGAATCAATTAGTTGGGAAATAGAATAACTGTTAGGTATATATAAACTTCTCATGCCAATGCCGATGCCGGTAAAGAGCTATGCTTTGGCTTTGTCTTATTGATGAATACTTTTATACAACCCCCGAAATCTGCAGAAATTATGACGTAACCACCACGGCCTTTGGTATGCTGTTCCACGACAGGATCATCAACCTAAAAAAAAGTTCTCAGTCAGATGATGGATATTATCTTGAAATAGTCATAAATTTGGAGAATTCCATTTTCCATACTGAAAAGAAATTTTGCTCAGACAAGCAAAATATTCTTCTGGTTCCAAGTTGAATGCCTCTATACAATATGTGCTGGAAAGGTTGTTGAATGTCATTTGAAGCCAAATTGAGATGATTTAATTGAAACTTTTCTCAATAACCAAATACTTCGTTTAGCTGCTACAGGGAGTTGAAACTGATGCAAACATGCTCCATAGATAGAAAGTTCGTAGGTACAATGACAAGATATCCATACATACAAAAACAATCGCATATGAAATGTACAACTCACATAATTTCGTATCGTTGCGTATAAATCTATGGTAGGTAAGTTATTTATTTTCAATTCAATTGTGTCAGATATCTTACATACCAAGGGAAATATTAAACACTGGAGTGAATCGAAAGTATAGTGATGAATGAGGCAGTATCAATCAATCAATCTATTTATTGTTTCCTTAAAACATATGTTTTATAAACAAGGAGTAGGTCGAACTTAAGAATTATAATATAATACATATCCTAGCAATTGAATACAATGTACCAATTTCCAGATAATATAAATTATGAACAAAAATATTAATTCTGGTTTAGCGTAATAGCGTGCACAGTTTTACAACACTCATTTATCAGATGCTAGAGGAAAGACCTATTCACTCATTCCTAATGAATGAGCGAAGCATCAATATATTACATATATGTGATGATAGAGTTTTAGCAGAGGAGGGCGTAATATTATCGAGAGTATCAATCAAGTTATTGATGTTATCTAAAGATGGTGTATTAGGAGGTCGCATGGTAGTGTAAATAGGACACTCGAACAGGATGTGTTCAATTGTTTCTTGCTCGTTCTGATTGCACATTGAGCATAGTTCTCTTGGATTGATGCTATAAGCTGAACCACGATAAGTAAATTTTATTGCGAAGGTACTGCATAGCAGTTGCGCATAGATCTGATGACTTGAAGCGGAACCTTCATATGCAGGTAGTTTTGTGTTTGATTCGAAAGTGTGAAGAACTGGGTGAGTGGGAGGAATGTGGATCGAAATAATAATGATTGGTCATCATGTTTCAATTGGGACATATATCGAGAGAGCATCGACTTCTTTTTTTGTCTGAGTTGAGTACCTGTGATTTCATCCAAGGGTGAATTGAAGTTCACATATTCCAGCTGCTGTTTGACTTGAAGAGCCCAATTATATTTCATGTCTGAAGTATTGCTGAGGCTGATTAATCTCTTGAAACATATTTTGGGGAGTCGATCATTTCTCATTTCTAGTATTTTGATAAGCCAATTGAGAACTTGCTTGAAAATGTTGTACAAAATTTTCACTCTACCTACTTCAACCCTTATGGCATAGCCAGGAGTGTTTACCGGTATGGACAGGATTTTTTTGAAGAAGTTGAGCTGTACTCTCTCCAGAATATCATCGAGACGTAATCCCCAAACAGGAACACAGTGTGCCATGACGCTAAGAACAAGGGTTTCCAATAATTTCTCCCTAGCTCTCCAGGAATTCATTTTAGTTTTCGCCATAACAGAAAAAACAGCAACTACAGCTTGCTTTCCCTTATCAGCTGATGTGTACGCCATATCGCGAAAAAAAGACGAAGAAGAGAATGTTACTCCCAGATAAACAAACTTCCTCACTATTTCAATAGGATTATTTCTATATGAAAATCTAAGGTAATCAAATTGGTAGTTGCCCCTCGAAAAACACATAATTTTAGTTTTTTGCTCATTGACGGTTGAAAAGTTATTTTCACTGTAACGATCAAGTATGTTGAGTTTTCGACCAAGATCAATTTCTGAATCAGATAAAATTACGAGGTCGTCCGCGTATAGAAGCATTAGGAGATCATTATTGTTATCTATGTTGATTCCGTTGGCACCATCTGCATGAAAGAAAGCTTCAATGTCAGAGAAAAATAAAGCAAACAGTAACGGGCTTAGCGATTCGCCTTGGAGAACACCAGTCGTAACGTTGAAGGATTTGGTAAGTCCTTCGGTAGCCTTGACTCTCATTTGTGCGTTGTTGTAGATGTTTCTGAGTATAGAAATTATTCTCGAACTAATCCCCATAGAGAAGAGTTTTGACCAGAGTAATGAGTGGTTGACAGAGTCGAACGCTCTTTTATAGTCAACAAATACTGCAAAAACTCTTCTCTTCTTCAACCTCAGATGTAGATGTATCACGGAGGACAAAGTGAAAACATTGTCCAGACAACCCCTGTCTTTACGAAACCCAGACTGTATCTCTGGCAAAATGGTATTGTCTTCATTCCAAGTGTTCAGTCGTCTCAGCAGAACTTGAGTGGAAATCTTTGCGGGGCAGTTAACAAGTGCGATACCTCTGTAATTCGTAGGGTCTTCTGTAGGGCCCTTCTTGTGCACCATGGATAAAATGATTTCACTCCAACTGCTAGGAACAAATGTGGATTCTAGAATATCGCTGAATAAGCAAGTCAAGTAAAGTATCCAGTTGTTTGGAAGATTTTTCAAGAACTCATAAGTAATGGAGTCAGAACCTGGTGATTTGTTGTTTTTACATGAGTTAATGACTGAGTGTATTTCTGAGGAGGTTATTGTTGCGTCGAGATAGGGATGACGGGCATCAAAGAAACTTGAATTATCTACTAGAGGAGGGGGATAAATTCTGGACTAAAAATCTTCCCAAATTTGTATGCTCAGAGTTTTTGGTGTTTTTTTTGGATGGAATGATTTGATGGTGGACCAAAACGTTTTAGGATTATTGCAGTTATTCAAAGTAATGAGTAATTCATGATGAAATGTCTGTTTTTTGAGTTTGAGTAATCTTTTATGAGAGCGTTTCGAGTCCAAAAAGTTTTTTTTCAATTTCAGGAGCAAAATTTTCAGCTTTGAGCGCTTTCAATTGGTTCTTCAGGTTATGCTTAGATTCAATGCACTCATAATCGAACCAAGGCATATTATTTCTCGAGGTGAGGTGAGGAGTAATGATGTTGCTTCGTGAGTTTCAAGATGCTGGAGGTTTCATAAATGGCGGAACAAAAGTTGTCATATGATTTTTGTATTTCAGGGTTATAATGGGCTTTGCAAGAGTTCCGTAATGCCAGTTTGTAGTTGAGTTTGAGAGAGTCGTTCCATTTCAGCATTGGTGAATCAGAGGAATGCATTGGTTTCTTTTCCTCTAGTTCAGCTGCGAAAATATGCGAGATAGTTATAGAAACAGGAAAATGATCAGATATAAGATCTTGGTTGAGAACTTGCAAATTACATATGAAATCGAGTGTAGTACTGGTGATAAATACTAGGTCTATGACGGAATTACCGTTGTGCGAAATATAGGTATATTGTGCAGGTCTATCAAGAGGAGTTCTTCCATTCAGTAAGGATAATGAATTGATTTGCATGAATTCAAGAATATTACGCCCTCGTGTATTCAATACCTTATCCACACTCAGTCTGTGTTCGAACAGATCGGTATTTCCAAGTAGTTCTACCGGTATTGCATTGAGGTTGGCGACCCTGCAATTGAAATCGCCGCCAATGATAAGAGGAACATCATGATATTTCTCGAATATTTCATTGAGTACTACTTGAAAACTGTCCAATACATGAACAAGATCTAAAGAAGGTTTGAAATATACAGAGCACAATACAAATTTTATATTTTGGTAAGAAAAATGACAGACAATCCACCATGGGGATATGTCGAGAATTATTACTCCGGGATTTTTCTCATAGTATATACATATACCACCACTAGCTCGTCCAGAAGATTTTTCTTTGACAGCGGGTGAACTGATAACTCTCAGGGTGTCCAAATCTGCCAGTTCAGAGGTCTACCATGTTTCACACAGACATAGAACCAAGAAGTCTTTATTTGTGAGCATGAATTCATCGAGATTTTCGTAACCATGGCAGTTCCAAAATATTATCTTCGATGATTGCTATTGGTTGTTGATAGTTGCGACCTCTGATAAACAAGACATTTTCAATCCATCTTGACGCCTGGGAGAGTTATCCTCTCCCCGATCTTTCTTGGATACGGTATTTTCATCAATTGAATTACTTTTCAAGGAAATAATTTTTGGTATTCTGTTGATGTACTTAATCGTGATGTCTTTTTCGCCGTTTCTGATTCTTTGGTCCAACTGGATTCGTAAGTCGGAAAGGAACTTGGATTGAACAGGTGTTGAATCGGATTTAATAGTAAGATCAGGGTAACGTTTGGAAATTTTTGACTTATTTCGTAATATCAGGAGGACTTTCGTAATATCGTTCGCACAGTTTCCAACATAAAGAGATTGAGTGGCAACTAGAGAGCTGCGCTCTTCGATTTTATTATTTGATAGTGTCATGGCTTGGTTAATAGAGCTTAGTTGCGCCATTATAGCATTGAACTGAGCATCACCCAGTACACTTGGATAAGTCGCAGGGTTCGTTGGCGAGATACATTTCTCACAAATCCACGAATTAAGCGTACGCTCGTCCGAGTTGGGAGGTTGCGGTTTCGCGCATACCCCGTGCCATTGCTTCCGACACACTGAACAGGTTAATCTACTCTTATCTGATAAGGCGATAGTTCTGCGACACGCATGGCAACTGGGCATCTCGATAGGTTGGTATATGCACAGAGTAATGGAAGAGTCGTTTTTAAATGTTTGTTGATGATAGTGATCAATTAGCAGATAATCAGATCACATAAACGTCTTAGACAAAACCATCTAAACACTTACTTATGATGATTGATGGCTTTTGGCGGTTCTCAGATATGTACAAGTCACTTAAAATCACTTTTAGTGGAGCACGAATGAAATAACGTGTTGACTGGAGCAACTTATCGACCGAACAATGAGGCAGTAGAAAACAAAACAACATTGAGATTAAAATGAAATCCTATGAATTTTTTCAACAAAAGATATCAAAAATATAGAGTACTCTTTGAAAACTTCACAGTTTACATCCATATCTATAGAGAATATTGAAGAAAAATCATTCACTCTGAGGTAATAATGATGATAAAATTCATTTACTGACATTCGAAACAATAAATTATATGTTATATTATATGAATAGTGAGTCAAGCTGAACGCATCGGGCTATAATGGCCAAATGATAATCTTTCAGATCATTTATGTCGATTTTATCGAAGACACCGCACTAGCTCCAAAAATAACAAGTCTTCATTTCATCCCGTACCCCACGTGACCAAATTTTAAAATTGCCGCTAAGATTTGTTATTCTCATGTTTGTCACCGTAGGCAGTGGGAAAAACAGTGTTGCCGATTGACGTGTGATTACCAGAGTGCCAGGAGAATTTATGAGAAGATGCATTGCTTGTTTTCTTGTTTTCCAATAAGAAATGGCAATTGATAGTTGCTACGATACACTTTGGTCCCTAATACTGATGCGGCGAGTTCATGCAATGCATTAGTGCATTTTGATTACATTAGTCCACTAAAAAGTTGGCCAACTTTCAACTATGCATTATAATCACATTATATTCGTAGTGAAAACAGCTAATTCGCATGCGCCTGGATGTCATTTGCTAGTCATTTTCTTAGTGATAATATAATTATAATATAATTAAAATGTAATCATAATGAACGTTGCATGAACCAGCCTTAAATCTTTTGCATTTCACTATTGAAATTATCGGAACAGTTCTTCTTAGGACTCTTGAATAATTCATAAATATTGAGGTGAGCGACATAATATACTTGTATCTAATGGCTTTTCAGGTTGGATTATTTTGTAGAATCTGGGGTTAGAACGGTTTTCAAACCAGAACAAGACGACTTTATTTGATGGCACACTTCCGCAGCAGTATTCGTAATCCTGATGAAAGTTGAACCTATTCCCTGCAGTCATGCATTGATCAGATTTCTGAGGTTTTCCCAGACTACGATGGTCTCAAAAATCAAAAAATTGCTCTTGTTACTTGCAGACCGTCTGTGTTAACAGAAGATGTTATTGAAGACATTAGAAGACGCTTGGAACAAAACCCTAAGAAATTCATTGCAAAGTTATCAGTTCGAACAGGTTGGTGAACACCTGCCTCAAATTAAAATTTACTGTGATTTTATGAAAGTCACATATCAGAAGGAATCCGAATAGAAAGATCTTCAACCCTGAGACGAACTTGGAAAACATATCTTAGCTTCACGATTCTTTTTTTCTCATGTTTTCAGGACTATCTGTGGAAACCTGTCATAACGCATTAACTGAATAGTTACATATGCATACCTACAAAATGTCAGTAGTTCAAGAGTTACATCCACCTGATTATAACCTACGGGTATTGCCACTGGTTCAATCAGAATATGAACAATGATGATCTACTGGATTAAACTTTCTTTTCTGATGATGCATGGGTACATTTATCTGAATATGTGAATAGCCAGAATTATTGAACATGGCAATAGAAAACCTCCACGAATTCATAGAAACACATCTACTTCGCCAAAAAATTGTTATCTGGTTGACTATTTCAAGAAGAAGAATGCTTGGCCCCATTTCCTTCAGGAAGGCAAGACAACAGGTGCAAGATATCGTATTATGTCACAAGGATCTGTTGAACAAATGTATCATGATGACATTCAAAATCATTTATTATAATTCACTATTGTCATATTGGGAATTGAAAGCGTTCAATTCATTGCAGGTGTATTATTTCTGTTTTTTTTTTCAATTTAAATTCCAAAATTGGAAACTGATGAAAGATTTATTTCCTTTGAAGAAAGTTGTTTTGGACTTCAAGAGAGAATGTTGAAAAAATTAAAAGAAAGTTAGAATAGATATATGAGGATAACAAAACAGATTGTCAGAATGTTTAGGATAGAATTAATATGGTGAATGAAATAATAATGAAAGGTTTACTCATTGCATGATATGAGGTGAAGTAGGTGACATATTGAATCTGAAATTGAGAAGTTGAAAAGAAATTCATGATTTTTTCAACATATCAACAGATTTTTTCCTTCTGAACATTTTTGCAATCGTTATATAATTTAAAATTCAATTCCTTACGGCTCTGCTTTTCATCGACCTCATGGTGGGAATATTCGACTTCCAGTACTACCACCCGTGCAACTTTGGTTGCCTACATCTTATGGTCACGTGGGGTACGGGATTAAATGAAGACCCGGTATTAGACTATAGTATATGAGAATATGGTGTGGATTGGGAGGGAATTGCATTTCGCATTACTTGGAATAAAGAAATACTGGGTGTTCTTTTTGAATTAACCAAAATATTACAATTTGGAGTTGCAGTGACAATATAAAACACCCTGTACATACTGTCAAAAAATGTTACATGTGAATGATCTCGGTTCGATGATATCAAGCTTTTTTGAATACCTTACATTTTGAGTGAAGTGAAAATATCTCCGAACTGAGAACTAGGTATAGGGAAACTTTACCAGTTCAAAAATTCAATGAAATATAGGGTGTTCTACTTGAAGAATCAAAACTTCGATTTGCCATCCTTCTTTGAGACACTGTATTCCTCACACCATTTCAACATTCCATGTCCAGTCTATTCCGTCATACATGCATGTGGAAGAAAATATTTATCAAAAACATTATCATTTGGTAATTATAGACTGATGCGTTTAGGTTGACTCACCCTATATATATAAATATATATATATATATATATATATATGAATATATATATATATATATATATATATATACCACTTAGACTTCGACGAAGACACATTGAAATTTTCTCCTCTTGTATCGATACTTGAGCGATTGGTATGTCATGAATCGCTTATGTTAGGTACTAGGTATGATCGTTCTAATTTCTGCTCGCAACCTTTTCACGCTTTCTTGCCGTTTCGGTTTTTTAATGAAATGTCTTCGTGTAAAGGTATCTTTTGTAACATGACACTGATTTGACAGTGAGGTTAATGAGTGAAACTATCATCAGATATACACATTGAATTCCTATCATAATGTCGATCAAGTCTTTGTACGTGCCTATCTATAATAGTTTGAATAATAGTTTCTATTCTGGATTTACCTTATTGTATTATTATGTCATTGAAAATATGTGAGCCAATAGTGAGTCGTGTACCTACTTGGAATCGTGAGAAATAAAAATTGATTGGTGGCACAGCGTGTCAGCGTTCGACCTCATTACGACGACCATTCACGACGTTACGACCAAATCGTCGCAGAATCGAATAACACGCACGGCTTGTTTTTTTTTCAATTTATTCAATTTTCACCACTGGAAATGTCTCGAGATGTTTAAAAAAAACTAATTTTTTTCACTGAATTGGTTCTATAAGAATTATCTGTTGAATGATTGAATGAATGAATGATTGGATGAATGAATGAATGCATGAATGAATGAATGAATGAATGAATGAATGAATGAATGAATGAATGAATGAATGAATGAATGAATGAATGAATGAATGAATGAATGAATGAATGAATGAATGAATGAATGAATGAATGAATGAATGAATGAATGAATGGATGGATGCATGAATGAATGTATGAATGAATGAGTGAAAT
Source organism: Gastrophysa polygoni (assembly GCA_963576655.1). Classification (NCBI taxonomy): domain Eukaryota; kingdom Metazoa; phylum Arthropoda; class Insecta; order Coleoptera; family Chrysomelidae; genus Gastrophysa; species Gastrophysa polygoni. The sequence goes on from OY755082.1 coordinate 30,121,456, forward strand.
GGATAATAATTGTTCAATGCTGATTGGTTTAATATATATATACCCAATAATAACATAAATGGATTCTACCGAACATTCCCACTTACTAACTCATTTCCAGATTTCAGTACAATACGATATATACAGTGTGAAACAGCCGAATGGAATAAATTTAACAACGAATAAATAATGAGGGTGTGTTGGGAAAAACGCTTGGACACATCGATTTGTATTCTTGAATGCGCATTTTTGAAAAAAAAATTAATTATATAGAGTGTGTCATGTGACAGTAGCCAAATTTCTTATTTCAAATGCAACCCCCTATATGATATTCATTTTTTGGATGTTTCGGAGAATTCTAGACATAATTCATGTTCAATGTCCTATACTTATCTTCAAATGTTCCGGAAATATTGAGTGGTTTCAGATTTATTACAAAAATTAACATTAAAAAAAATTAATTCCACAAATTCGCTACATTACACTGAAAAACTACAAGTTATACTGATTATTTCTTGATGATGTGAAAAAACCTCAATGTCAATGGAGGAAATGTTCAAAATGCTCGCCGCGAACGTCTTGGCTTTATCCTAATCTGGTAAAGAAATGTCTTCTGACGTTACTCAACATCTCAGGCGTAACTGATCTAATCGCGAGCGTGATTCGTCTTTTCAAGTCATCTAAATTGAGAGGTTTTGTATACAGTACTCTTGAAATATCCCTGCAAAGGTAAGTCTAGAGGCGCCTTCCTATCCACCGATTCGGAAAAATTTGGTTCAGGTACTGCCGGACAATGATTTGGTAAGGGGGCGGTGCTCTATCTTAGAGAAACCGTATTATATTGGCAGGAACTTGTTGGCTTGCTGGATCAGGATATAAGTTTGTCAAAGTTGGCGAAACATTATTTTTTTGGAGCAGTTCTGAATATTGGGAATATAAAAAAGGGACCTACGATATGATTTCCAACAATTCCTGCACAAACATTAACTTTTTCAGGATATTACGTATGTTCTTCTCTCATCCAGTGAGGATTCTCATTAAACCAATAGCGGCAATTTTGAAGATAAACATGACCGTGAAGTGTGAATGTGCTCTCATCAGAAAACAAAACATCTTCTAATTGGATCACATTTTTATCTGAAACTGCGATCATTTGTTCAGGAAATTCGTTCTTCTGTCAAAATCGTCTTTCATGAGCTCCTGAGTTGGTAACATTTCATAGGGATGCATTTAACTTTCTTTTTATATTCTATATGTGGCTGACATTGAACAGTGGGGCTGCTTTTCGACCAGAATTATGTGGGTTTTCTCAAACTCAAGCATAATATCCAATTTGGTATCATCACTTACTGTATTAGCAGCTACTTTTTTTCATCTGTCTCACATGACCAAGCTCGCGAAACTGCTTTTTTGTTTTGCTATATGTTCCTTGGGATATAAGCGGCAAATTTGGAAATTTATCGTGAAATAAGCGAGAAACTTGGTATTTGTGTCCGTGTGTATCTCCATAACCAATCATTTGTAATTTTTTCAAATGTATGTAATGTAATGTATGTCAAGTTTGTGAAATTCTAGGCAGAAACAATGTAGGTAGGAAGCTAAATTTTCAGTTGAAATTGCGGAGCGATAATTTATGATGATGAAATAACAATCACCAATGGTTTCAACCAGTATTTCATGAGTAGTATTGGAGATATCATTATAAGTATCATTCCAGCAGATTGGGAAAACGATGAAATACTTGATAGGGTGCCAAGCTATCTGTCCACTATGACTGAATTTATTCCTCTGTCCCTACAAAATTTATATGACATAATAAATGTTAAAATATCTACATTGTTAGTTTTATATATGCCCTGTATATTGTGTCCAATTCTTTCAATTGTGTCAGTTAATGTCAAAAAGATTTTCTCAATTGACATACATTCATTCTCTACCTTCTGTATTCAAATTTGTCGATCACTTTGTTAAGTGATACCTCATTAGGTTATGGGCCCAGATACGCAGTAGTATTGGTTATAAGTGAATCGAGAAAAAGTGAGTTGTTCATCAGAATTCACCAGTGACATACAGATATACAAAATTCATATTGGACTTTTGTAAGGTAAAACGAATTGGTCAACCTGAAAGTATAAAATAAGTATGCTACTTCGAGGAATTGTCGGAGCTATAGAAATTGTAGAAGGAACTCTTAGAGAACCGCAACCATTGCAGGCAGGTGCTAAAGCTGAAGAAGTTTCCAATTACAACAAGGAGCTGAGCAATTATGAGATGATAGAAGCCAGTGCCATGATTATACTCACAGCTAATATGACAGAAGATACGTTGAAGAAAATTATGCGATTTTCTACAGGACGAGAAATTTGGCAAGAGCTTCATAGACTCTTCGATGGCGTATCAGAAGACAAAGTTTACGATATATGCTTGCATTTCTTCAGTTATCAGAAATAAGCCAGTGATGATGTTGCAACTCATATGTTCAAACTGAAAAATCTTTGGAATGAGTTGAAACTGGAAATCAAACGAGAAAATAAAATTGAGTTACCTGAATTGTTACTCATTTGTAAAATTTTGGAATCATTACCGGAAAATTATTTCTCGTTCAGATCAAGCTTGATGTTGATAGGTAAAAATGACAGAACAGTTGATAACTTGACGAATCAATTGTGTGCATATGAAAGAGATCTAATGCAGCAAGATAAGAGCAAGCAAGTTAGTCAAGGAGTGTTAATGGCAAGTTCATCGAAACAAGAAATTTAATAAGTTCAAGAGACCACCGTCTGAATGGATATGCCATTATTGTCATGAAAAAGGTAACAGGGTTAGAAATTGTTCCAAATGGCATGCTGATGGAAAACCTCCGAAACCAGGTCCATTATCAAAGTTAAACGCTGAGAGGCCGAGAACTAATATGGTACTAACATTGATAGCGCAATGTTTTTACGCAGATGAGTCAGATTATGACAGCTGGTTTGTTGACAACGGTGCTAAAAATCATATAACACACCGTGAAGACCTTTTTGAATCATATGAAGAGTTCAAGTCCTCCCATGTAGTCACAACAGCCAATGGTGATACCATTGAGGCCTTGGGAAAAGGTGAAGTCATCATCGAAGCTGTCATCGGTCAAGAGAAGGATGAAATAACTTTGAGCGATGTCTGGTATGTTCCAAAAATCAAGAAAAATCTCTTTTCTGTACTAGCTGCCCAGGACAAACAACATGATAGTACCTGTAGAAAAATGCAATTTCATAGTAGAAGGAAAAGTTATATTAGAAGGCTATAGAAGTCCAAATAGTGGACTTTATAGATTGGCAATAACTAATATATCAAGGAAGAAGGATTCAAATTTCGTTACAAGTGGATCCCAACCTCGATTGTTTCATGAGAGGCTTGGTCATCAGAATAAGAGACACGTCAGAGCTCTCATAGCACGTGAACTTGGAATGAAAGTCAATCCAGACAGCGAAGTATGTGAAGGTTGCGTTTATGGAAAAGCTCATCGTAGAACATTTACTAGAGAGCGCGCAACTCAGCCTGGAGAGATCATGCATACCGATGCATGTGGACCCTTTCACCCATCAGTATCAGGCTATCGCTATTACGTACTGTTCAAAGATGACTATTCACGTTTTCGAGAAGTTCTCTTCATGAAAGATAAATCAGAGGTATCTATAAATTGAGAGAAAATGCTAAAACAAGTCAATACTGCCGGACACGTTGTCAAAATGCTTTTATGTGACAATGGAGGAGAATTTGATAACCACACTATCAGAGAAATTTTGTCTTTTATGGAATCAAGCAGCATTTCCTCATGCCGTACACTCCAGAGCAAAATGGGTGTTCTGAACGAGAGAACAGAACACTAGTTGAAACTGCTCGATCTTTGATGTATTCACATGGACAAATTCCGCAAGGACTTTGGGCAGAGATGATGAACACAGCTAAATATATCTTGAATCTTAGTGGTCCATCAAGTGTAGCAGAAAATCTCCTGTAGAGTTGTGGAGTGGAAAGGAGTCGAAAATCAAGCATCTACGCATCATCGGAAGTACATGTTATGCTCATATTCCCGAACAACAAAGGAAGAAAATGGACAAGAAAGCAGTCAAAGGTATATTAGTAGGATACGATGGAGCTGATGGATATCGTATTTGGTGTAAAGAAAATGAAAAGCTGATCAGATCTCGAGATGTAATTTTTCAAGAGGAACCTCTAGTTGCAGCGAGAGGACTTCAGTTGGGAAGCAGAGGAAGTAAAGAACAAGCAGAGGAAAGATTGGATATTGAGAATGAGAAGGAAATTCTACCTGATGCTCATTCAGAAATAGAAGAGGATCAAATGAGCACGGAAAGGAAACTAAGAAAAACATCTACAATAAAACCGACGCAGAGTTCCAATCATGTCCAATCTGAAATCCAACCAGAAACAAAAGAGGATCGAGCAAGTATAGGAAGACGACTACGAAATAGATCGGAAATCAAACCACCACAAAGTTTCAGTGATTCCGTCATGTCAGCCATAACAGACATCAATCAGGTTTCGGAGCCTTTCTCATTCACTGAAGCGATGGATACTAAAGAAAAGAGAGCATGGAAGGAAGCTATGGATAGTGAAGTGCAATCGCTGAAAGAGAAAAGGACATGGACTCTCGAGACACTTCCTGCTGGAATGAAAGCTCTTCCTTGTAAGTGGGTTTACAAGGTCAGAACCAACCCAGATGGATCTGTTGACAAATACAAACCTCGCCTTGTAATCAAAGGATTCTCCCAGAAGGGTGTTGACTATGATCAAACGTTCAGCCCTGTAGCTAGAGCAGGGACTATACGAGTTTTTACTGAGTGTTGCAGCAAACGGAAATTTAACGCTTCTTCAGTTTGATGTATCTACAGCTTTTCTCCATGGTGATCTTGAGGAAACGATATACATGCAACAGCCAGAGGGTTATCAGGATGGGACCGATAGGATGTGTCTACTGCATAAAAGTCTCTACGGACTGAAACAGGGGCCTCGTTGTTGAAATAAGCGTTTCGTTAGTTTTCTTGTAAAACTTGGATTTGAAATAAGTCAAGCAGATCCATGTCTTTTCATAAAAGTGAACTGTTCAAAAAAGCTCTTGATTACTCTCTACGTGGACGATGGACTTGTTGCTGCTACCGACCCAAAAGAAGCGACAGAACTAATTGAAAAGCTCAAGAGTGATTTAAAAATCACTGAAACCTGCAGCATATTTTTTAGGGATTCAAATTGAGCAAGAAGATGATGGATCGATCAAAATCCATCAGACTGCCTATACCAAGAAAGTTCTGCAACGTTTTGGTATCGAACAATGTCGACCAGTATCTACTCCTATGATAAAAGATGGTTCATCATCAGGGAAAGCAGAAAACGACGATATTTTTCATACTAATTTTCCTTATAGACAAGCTGTTGGATGGCTTATGTATCTGATGGTTGCTACCAGGCCTGATATAGCATATGCAGTTGGAGTAGTTTCCCGAAAACTAGAGAATCCCATGAGAGAAGATATGGCCAGAGTGGAACGCATCTTTCGCTATATTCAAGGGACTACACATTATGGAATACGATACAAATCGAATTACAAACCCAATGTGTTGGAATGCTACAGTGATGCTGATCACAGAGGTGATGAATTTTCTGGAAGATCTACTACTGGTGTTATCTGTTTGTATGCAGGGGGTTCAATAACTTGGTTGAGTCAAAAACAAACGTCAGTATCAATATCGACCACAGAAGCAGAAGTTGTTGCTGCCAGTGAAGCTGCACGTGAAATTATCTGGTTGAAACGTCTCCTAATGGAAATCACTGAGTTGAAGACTATTCCCGAACTTCAGATCGACAATGAAGCGGCTATTAGATTAGCTCTAAATCCTGAGTATCATCGTCGTACGAAACATATAAAGACCAGACATTTCTTTGTTAGAGAACTAGTGACTGATAGTGAAATTGTTGTCAAGAAGGTACCGACAGAGTTTCAACTTGCTGACGTTATGACAAAACCACTTCCAAAGCCAAGATTTTTTAAGTTTTGCCAAGGAATGGGATTGTACATTTAGAGAAACTTATCAATGAGGGAACGTGTTGAAATTTTCTACATTGTAAGTTTTATATATGCCCTGTATATTGTGTCCCATTCTTTCAATTGTGTCAGTTAATGTCAATGTCAATTGACATACATTCATTCTCTACCTTCTGTATTCAAATTTGTTGATTACAGCAAAGGGTACTACTTTGTCAGGTGATACCTCATCAATAAAATCCCAAAGAAAAAAATATTTCATACTGTCCGCTTTGCAATAGTGAATTTGATTGATTTGATTCTATCGGAGGGAAGAGTGCCGCAATGTTTCAAAACTTCCACAATAGTTCCATCACCGAAAATCTCGAACACTAACTCTTAAACGCTAAGCTAAGAACAGTAAACATGTTACCGTTTTGTGACAAAATTTTGGAAATATCGGTATTCAATCAAATGATGAAATATATTATTTGAATAATATTATCTGTTCGTACCAATCGGATTTCGTACTACAACTTTTTATTGTGGTATCCGTGAATAACTCAATTAATTGTAATTGCTAGGTTTTGGTTAAGACCGTTTATTCACTCACTGCTTACATGTCATCCCAGTCGGATGGACGCCATACTAATCCTAACTCCCTATATTACATTGTTGTCGAACCCCTACTAATGTGGGTTGCCTATCTATTGTGACTGATGGCACAGTAATGTAGACATGAAGCAAACCTTAGAAAAACCTGGAGTTGAAATATGTGGAGTCTCTATCGATATGAAGAGGCCATTCGAAACAATAAATCACGAAATATTATTGGGTGCAGTAATAGATTGGTTACGGACGGTTGGATTGGATTAGTTACCTAACTTGACAGTCGATACCATAAACCTAGAATGATGAATATTGAGTCAGAGTATCAGCATAACAATTAGGGTGTGCCACAAGAAGTGTCTTAGTTTCCCTTCTGTTTCTGTTATTCTGTTATACAGGGTGGCCCAATGAAAACGAAACAAGGTATGCATTTTACTGAGAGATCAAGGAACTGACATTGAAATAAATTATTCTTCATGTAATGTTGAATAGTACAGGATTTAAAAGAAAAACACATAAGGCACTTCTTAGATGAACATCGTTCTAACTACAAAATGAGAAATAGTGATGAATGGGGAAAAAAACGTTACTTTCCATCACTACCTGATTATTTTCATAAACGTGTTTTCTCCAGAACTACTGTATGAATTCCAAAAACAAGGAAGCGTTGGTAAGAGATCTCGATTACCTTCAAAATGATGTATCACTTGACCCCTTATCCCATTTGAGATTCAAGGGTTGGAGCTCACCTCTCCGAGGGGTTGGAAGTAAGAAAATTGAAAACATGCGCAAAATATTTCCCCTCGAAATAAAAATCGACCGGTTCGAGTGTTTTTTTTCCGTACGATAATTATGTCAAATCGGTCTTGTTTCGTTTTCATTGGGCCATCCAGTATGTGGATGATTCATACCATTCATTTTTTGTACATTGTAATCTGATTATCTGATGATGAATCATTCATTCATTCATGTATATCATGCCGGTATTTCTGGGACATGCTGAATGAAGAGAAGCATCTGCCCGCGACTTCGTCCACGTTAACTGAAATGCTTGTCTCTTACCTCCTCAACTTCCAATGCCAAAGTCTGGAGGTCGTGAGCCTCACACATTCGTGAGAAAATACGTGATCTGCTTTTATTGAATGCATTAATTTCTGATAATAAGATACACAATGCCAATCGATTGGGATTTTAAATTCAATGAATAATCTATCAGGAGATAAAGAAGGCTGCAAATCGTGTCGGTAACAATAATTAGAATTTATGGAATTTCTAGGTGATATCATGACGATCCCAGTATTCACAGTGGAAATGAGGTATGAAGAGGAAAGAACTCAAGACATGTGTGGAAAGATCAACAATACTTCATTATCATCACTCTCAACCGCCATTGATTGGCCGAAATCGTTGTAAAATATGTCAAATTATCTTTCACTGAATAATTTTCGCTTCATTTTTTAAATGTTATTGCACCACTTATGATGATGAGAGTTACTTTCAGGTTATTTCTTTTTTAGGGGAAGTAAGACTGTTTGTTACTTTTGTCTCTTTGAATTTGATGTCTGGGTGGCTGAAATAATATCTACGTTCGAATCACACCCACCTTTTCCTCTTCCACGTGTCGGCTGTTTTCCTCGAGCATCCTGATGATAGCTTCTGGATTAGGCGCGAAAATGGCGCATGTCACGACTGCGTTGTGCGCCTTCACGGCCTCCCAGTAGTCGTTCCTGTCCCTGCGCACCGAGGAGAATTTCGAGTAGTCATGGTTGGTCTTCCACACGTAGATGTCTCTGTTCTCGGAGCCGCTGATGATGTACTTGCCGTCGTGACTGAAGCTAGCCTTGATCTGGCTGCTCGTGTTCACGTACCCCTTGTACTTGCAAGAGACGTTCAAGTCACGCAGGTCATACAGCCTGAGTGGCAAGAAGGAAAATAATAATAATGATAATGATAATAGCTATGATATCAATGTATATTCAAGAATATATAAGTTGGATTGGGAATTTGCATGGAGTCTTATTTACCACAACTTTGGGATATCGATTTCTTACTACTTCAGGATAACCGATAGTTATGTAAGTTTTAGGTTTCATGTGTTAGGATATTGAAATCTCTCTGTTCGATCTAGGCTGAAGACAGACATTCATTTTCCTTTTTGTTTGATGTTCAACATTCAACAGTCCAACGATTTTTTCAGAATATTATACTAATAATCTTATCATAATTATCATAATCAATCCATGTGAGTCTGATTTCTGTTGTCCATTATTTCAAGTATCCCTTTTATTTGAGCATTATTAAGGATTCGAGAATAACATTGATTTGCTCCCCTCACGTGAATAACCATTCGTGATTGAATTAACAAAAAATATAGTATTTTCAATTGTGGAATTCCCAAGGAAGGCTTGAGATATTTGAAATTCGAGCGAAATCCTTATTATTTTGTTTATATTATTGCTGATTTGCCTATTCGCCATCATACCTAGAAATTTCGAAGATGCTTTATAGAACGGTGAAATCTTGTTCTTATTCTAGTGGTCCCGAATTAGGCTATATAGAATGGTGAAATCTTGTTCATATTCTAGTGGTCCCGAATTAGGAAGAAGGTTTTCGAAGGAACCGGGAGAATGGTAACGAGTTTCCTAGATTGGGATTTTTGAATAGGGTCATAACTTACGAAACAACCACAATATTTTTTGATATTTGGGACACATAATCTCCTACTTCTACCCAAGTGACCTATCTTTCAGTCAGAAGAAAAATCCAGATCCGGATTAACATAATGAACATATTTTTGGGTCCTCAAAAAAAACACCCTGTATTTTATAATTTCCAAAATCCTTTTGCACATTTGGAATGAGCACAGAAAGCTGAATCGAACTGTTGAATCATGTATGTTGTTATCCTCATTCGTATGGTCGTATGCACGCCAGGTCCCTGCTTCATTAATTGAAGAAATATTTCACCCTGTATCCACATATTTCAATATCATTATTATTTTGATAGAGAATTGCAATGAATCAGGTGTTCTATTGGCAAAAGGAAAAAGAAAAGGGTCTTACATAAATTCTGCTGATTTCTTTGTGGGGCCATAACTCAGGAACCGCTTGGTATATTTTTTCAATATTCGAGGGATCCGATCCCCTGCTTCTACCATTTGCTGTCAGGAGGAAAATCCAGGTCAGATTTTATGAAAATCCAACATATTTTTCATTTTGAAAAAATCACTCAGTATTCTCGAATTTATGAAATCCGCTGAAAATCTGAAATCACATATTTGAGAGCAGCACAGAAAGGTGTATTAAATTGTGTACTTTCCATTCCATTTCATTACTGAAATGAATTCTGAATTTGCATTCATGGTTTTTTGAATTAAGATGGCTCAAACCGAAATAGTTTGAGATTTTTTCATATTGAATCATTGAGTTTTTCTAATGAAAAAACACACTCAAATTTCATTCGAATTTCATCAGTTTCTGCCAGCAATCGTATGCCTGCATGGCCTATATTTTATTTATGTGAGAAATATTTCTAAATATATCACTATAATTATTTGTGTAACGTTACGATTTCATGCACGTATTTATGGAAATGATGGCAAAGAATGGAATCACATTCATCATAGGTGGGAAACGAACTAAGAATGAAAAGTACACAATTCTTTTCAGCTTTTTGTGCTCTTTCCAAATATGTGAACAGATTTTGGAAATTCGATAATATAAGGTGTTTTTTCGAGGACCAAAGAACTTCAGAAGGAATTTTATGAATCTGGATGTTTCTAATGACTAATAGACAAATCGCTTGGATCGAAGTAGAAGATTTGTCTCGAATATCGAAAAAAAATATACTGTGTGGTTCATGAGTTATGACCCCATGAAGAAATGAGCAAAATTGGTAAAACACCCTATATCTTGATTGAACAATGTGTTAGACCCAACAAATATGGTATACTTACTCAGAACCACCTTGGTGACCCAACGGAACACCCTGTATATCTCTATATATCTAATACTCTATATCTTTATATAGATCACAAAATGTTACTGTAATCTGCCATGTCATTTCATGGTTGCATAGAAACGAGAATGATATTGTTAAATTCAAATGTTAAAAGAACCTTGAGCAATATTATCAATGTCTGTTAGTATACTTTCATCGAACCTGAAAGGAAAGAAATATCCTACAAGCGGAAACCCTCTGAAACAATCTAAGCATTCTTAAGCAATTCAGCCTGTATTCAAGTGTTTAATTCATCATTTTCATATTATACCGATTCTTTTGTTGAAATATGAAAAATATTATTGAATCACTATAGATAGGCACGGCACCTCGTTTGTTTGGGAGCAAGGTGTGAGTTCTAAAATGATCAGGTCGAGCTTTGTTAGGCGCCACTCAGTTTTCGTTGCGAAACAACTGAGAAAAGAAGTGTGTTATCAAATCCAAAGTGAAAGCCAGTATGACTATGACAGATTTCATTTCATCACCAGGGATTGTACTCACTCAATATATCAGCTCCATTATAGATGGAAATGCGAAAATAATATCCATCCACATTGTTCGAAGGGTAACTTCCCCCTTCATATAGATCTATACTTTGGGTTCACAGAGTCTCCGATGGACTCGATACTATCAAAATGAATTGTTTTATTCGAATTTAGACTGTTATGGTCCAATGAGACAATGATTAGATGATGATATTTAGAAGAATACAACTAGTGAAACCTGATCATGATATTGACAGAGCTCAACTGGTCGTAAGTTCAGATGACACTACCCAGTGGTGTACTGGTTGCAATGAAATAGTTTGAATTTCCCTTGACTGAGAAATGAATTGGACCTGTTCTGGAAATTCTGGACCTAGTACCAACTGTAGTCTCACTACTCTGAATGACGTGTAGACATCCCTCTTTCAGCCGGCGGTAGGGGTTAATGTGTGTCTTGAAGATTGAATCTCTCGAGGAAAAGCTTGATAGAAGTCCGATACGTCCGGGAATCTGAGCGCTTGACTTCGTCTCTGTCAGCTGGATTCTGCGCCAGAATCTGCAGGCATCCCAGGTTCTTGGGCTACTGACTGCCACCAGTGCAGGCCCTCCCTTCGACCTAACCCAACCAGGACTTCAAATACCGACAATGAAATGGGAGGGTTCAGGTTCCAAAGAAATGGGGAACACCGGGAGACTGAACTCCCTTGGAACACCTGTCAGAAATCAAAATCACTGGCTCTATGAACCAGTAGGACTTATGAGTTAGTACTACTGGCAGTGAGGATTCTGTCGAAGACTCCTGTGATGCACGTGGTTCTGGGCTGTCGAGTCTTTGAGCTGACAGGGAGTCGAAGAAAGCTATCTCCAGTGTCCGGTCTTGACCATCGAACTTTCTCCAGACGTCCAGGCCTCAAAGCAGCGAAGATCCCTCTGATTCCACAACAAGCAAAAACAATGTCTCAACGACAGTAAAGTTCATGCAGTGTAGTTCAGAATACGAAGTTAGATTTCCATTGACAGTGATGATATAACTCTGGTTATCCTCAGAAGTATGATTACGATAGTTGAAAATTGAAAAGTTGAAAGAAAATGAAGTACCCCTCGTGGTCGCCAGCGATCAGCGTCTCCTACATCCCCTTCATTAAGGCCGTGGTATCTGAAATGGACGTATTCTCTCAAAAAACAGATCCCAGAATATTCAAAAGAATATTACCTTCCAATTGGAAAGGTCTAACACAAAAAACACCCATCCAACTGGGTAGCACGAACCACGTTTTGTGAATGAAACCATGATCACCTCCAACATCTTGGAGAAGCAGAACCAGAAGAACAACACAACGGAAGAGACGAATTTCCGGCTAGATCAACAACCTATGACCGTTTATAAAAACAATTCAATTCTTAGAAATCGTTCACCGCACAACTGACAGAATAGCCAATTGCTGAACATAAATCAGGAAGGCAACCTATCCTATCTGTTCTTACTTGCATTCGATACCCATAAATATTTATGACTATTGCTGCATACCTCAGCGGCCTCGGGTAACCGCGCAACGGTGGTAAAAAGAAGTGGACGAAAATTACCAGACCTAATCGATCATACTGTCATGAACATTGGAAATGATGTAAACATTACTCAGATATGGAATCCGAACTGATTCATATTGATTCTACTCTGTCAAAAAAAACTAGATTTTATCGACAATAAAGTATATTTTGATTTTTTCACATGGACAACCTCAACAACGGTTAACACCGAGCTATAATAAACATATCATTGTAATACACAGTGCACCTCTCATTGTAACAGGTCCACCCTAATTATAGAATAGGTTAGATAAGATCAAGAGATTTTCGGTGTTGGTGGGACGCGGCGTTGAGTGAAAACAAGATTATGTTGAGCATAGTAGAGGTGCGCCAATACTTCCAGAATTCGTTATGGTGACGTGTTGAAGAACGCGCCCGAATGGACCAATAGGGTAGTTTGCCTGAGCTTCACCGGCTTGGTTTTAGCGCGAATGGCCCGAGAACTCCGAGGAGAGCGAGTTGAGAAGGTGATGAGAGGTGGTGCAGAGCGCATCTCCTCGTTGATGGTGCTAAGAAACCGGCGAATTGCTGCTGTGGCAAGGAATTCATGCAATGAATTCATTCCTGCATAATCGAGTAGAATAAGCTTTTTACGAATTCTGAAGCATTTGTTGCTGGAGCTGTACGTCGAACAATCGCAGTTGTGTATCGTGTGGACTTTCCAGAACTTTGAAAAAAAAGGACTCGAGGTATTTTTAGATTTAAGGATTATTCAGGATTCCGAATTTGTTCTCAGATTGAGTATCAATATAATTGTTCATATATATTTTTATCATTATTTTATGTACACCTCTTCATGATATGATCCTGCAAACTCACGTTTCCCTGAGATGAAAGAGAGTTCAGTTCATCATATAGCCATGGTATTCATCATTTCACACTATGGAACGTGAGAATGTATATTTTTATGTTACAATATCATTAATGGAACACACTCAGTGACGTCAATTACCGAGTAGCACTTCAGCCCCCGCCCTCAAACATGGATTAACTGCTGAAGTTAGCAATCAGGATTTCTCAATTATCACGACATACGTATCCATTATATGTACTATATGTCTGTCACATTCATAATTTCCGTCAGAGACAACGAGTTTTCATAACCCTCATTAATATGATTGAGCGATTTTTTGTGCCTGGATGGAACATTCATCGAATATATTTTTATGTTACTACAAATGTTCGACGGCAGTGAACAGTCCTCTCAAGTGAAGGATCTTCATTGTTGTGAGGACCATTTCGTTGTTATTCACTGATTCATATTGACAATTTTAATTTTTTCTTCGATCTATGTCGTTACAGCATGAAGGTGAAGTAGTCAATTGGATGTATTGTGGAACAATTGGCGAAAGAATTGTGCTGCGGGCTGACTGAATAAAATAAATCTCGAATATTGGTGTGTTCACGAAAAAGTATGTTTCATTGCGAAATTCCTTATTGTGATATTGGGATTGAATCAGCTTGAACATCAATCATTCATATTTGTCATAGCAACATTTATAGAACTATTTGATTATGCACGTGCCTTTAATATAAAATACCAGACATTGGAGATGTTTGTATCAATTTCGAACTCGTCTGATTTTCTTGTTTGACTAGTTTTGCAGCGTTGATGAAAGCCGAACTCAGTTGTCCTTCTAGGGAATTGGACTGTGTGAAATAGTTAGGCCGATGACATCACCAGTTTGAATTTTCCCAAGTGCTATGACTTGAGTTCGGAAATGAAGCACATGAGTGAACTTTCAGAAAGAATGTTGCCGTTACTTGATGTTTTCATATGGACACATCATTACAAAAGTGTTTTCAGTTGGGAGTTCGATAGGTGTGTGCATCCCATTGTAATCTGCTCAATTACCTGATCCTGCTGTCATTGGAGGTGACGAGTATCTTATCCTCACCAGGCATCGGCTCGATGCCGCTTATCTTTCTACCGACGGCGTTCCTGCCTCTTGAAGAGCGCACGTGGATTTGCGTGTGGTACTTCAGCTGGTCGGTGATGTAGAAGATGCAACGGCCGTCGTAGGTACCCACGACGGCGAACTTGCCATTTTGGCAGAAGTTAGCGGCTGTTATCAGCTTGGGGTTGCCCTCAACCTCATTCCACACGGCGACCTGGAACAGAATCCCCAAAATTATGTTCTGCGCCGACTGCCTACTGCCTACTGCCTTCTTATATCAATATGACATGAAGGTGTTGACAAAACTGTTTCTTTTGAAGACTACAATACAAAACTACGCTTGAATAATTGTTTTTTTGATAAAAAATTGCGTACATTTTATGTCTTCAATTAGAACTTAGAACCTACCAATTTCAGAAAAATCTCACCCTATACAACCATGAAATTTGCAAGGAGAACTGGCTTTTGTGGTGAACTGTAACCTCTAGGGGTGAACTACAATAGACGCACTCAAGGGTCGCTGTGGAGGGGCGAGCTTGCGACCCACTCTTTAATGTCTTTAATTTCATTCCCTTACCTGATGTAACAGAGAATTCATGTGTCATCGTTAGATATTACTACACAATGAATCATGTGTTTTCCATAGAATGTCAAATTTCAAGGAAAGAATTCTGACAGCTCTGAAATTGAATTCGATGATCAATTTATTTCCGTTGTGAAATCACTTTACTCTACTCTAGCAACTGGCAAAACTGATTTTTTGCTGAGAAATTCATGTATTGAAATGAAGACGCATAGAGATTATGACTGATCAGAATGTGACGTAATAATCACAATGTTTCCAATTATCGACGTCCGTCGGCAGAATATATCCACTCAGTGCTTTTACGGACTCTGGAAGAAATGTTCAGACCACTGAGTGTAAATTCACACGCCGAATTATTTTAATTATCAAATTATTCAGATATTTTCGCTTGAAGTGAAATGCATGTTCGAAACTTTTATTCGAAGATATATTGGAGCACTTGCTCTACGAAGCTGCCGTCAGCTTTTGAACTGGGGAATGCCCATTTCGTATTGAAAATTGATTTTGTAATTGTGTATCCACATTTGGTACAACGATTCACTGATAGTTTGTTCATTGGGAACCCTGTTGAAAATCATGATCCTGATTTTTTACAACATACCAATCTAACTTTCGCCGAATAACTGCATCTGCAAAAAGTGTAATCATAGAGGTCCAGCTATCGACACCGATTCCCTACTTCCCCTGTTGATTGTCTTTCAACTCCATAGGTCGCCCTGTATATTCTTTGATACAATAATCTGTGGAAAGACCACAACACTACCTTCAACTCCGTGAATAGTTTTTTTCATTTCAGTAAGAAATGAAGAAATTATGGGGGTAGGCATATTCGATGGATAACCCCGCACTATTTCATTAGATTGTGATTGTGATAAATCAGAGACCGCCCCCACCTTTTTGTCGGGGATATTCCACAACCGCAACTTCCCGTCCAGCGAGCCGCTAAGAAAGTATCTGTCGTCCCGCGGATGGAACACTATGGCGGTGACGAAGTCGATGTGTTGGAAGCAGCAGAGGCACTCCTTCCTGGAGATGTGCCACAGGCGAACGGTCTTGTCCATCGAGGAGGACAGCACGAAATAGTTCTTTGACCAGGAGACGTCCAGCAGGTCGGAGGTGTGCCCAGCATAGGTGCAGAAGGGCTTCGGCATGAAGGTAAGCTTGTTGACCTCCTCTGGCGTCATTCCCTCGTAGGCCGCATGGATGGACTGATCGGTAGAGTGGTGTGACGTCAGAGATTCTTGCGACGGGGTTGGAGATACTTTTTCGGCGTTGTATTTGGTCCGCATGTCCTTAGAGGAATGATGAAGAACATTCAGCTAGAGTCTAAAATGATGAGTTCCGGCAATCCAAATTGGAAGGCTTATTCAACCTGGGGTGTAACATCGCTATTTGGTAGTGATTCAAATGATATGCGCATATATTACTACCGATAAATTTTGACCACGCCTGTGGATACTGAAACGAAACTGAATCCGATCTCAGGAATTTTATTTGGACTGCGAAATGTTATTCCTGAAAAAATACGATTCATATATGGAATTACAAAATTGAACTATCAAATGCATTATCGATTTGAGTTTTCTATAGCTAACTGTGGAATGATACACACATGAAGATTTATCGAATTTGGTTGCATTACATAAACCCAAAATCTTTTGCTGTTGCAATTTTTTACAATAAACAACGCACTGTCTAATGCCTTCGATGAATCAATGAAGTTTCTCGGTCAAAAAACCTGAAATGAATTTCCTAATGATATTTTTCAATTCCATAACTCTGGAAGTTTATAAAAATCTTATACTATGATTAGCTGGAAATTCAGGGTCTCCTTGATATATCTAATTTTATGAAGCATTTTTCAAATATGCTACACATTATTATATTGTATTGAATGTTATGCAGGATATAACAAACCATCATTCAGTAGGGAATAACCAATAACAAAATTTCGTGATTCCCACTTTTTGATACCAAATAATTTACGATTGGAAAATATCCGAGAAGGTTCATCAACTCACTTGAAAAAAAGGAAATGCATCCCGCACAATCCAGATCCGCAATATTTTATCTTGACCGGCAGTCGCCAACAATCTCCCGCAACAAGAAAACTTCATACACCAAATTGGACCTTCGTGTTGGCTATCTTTTAGTTCTTGCACGTGCTCGATTTTCTCGAAATCGAATGGACCTTTGTGCGAATTGGAAGCCTAAAACATTATACATTCAACTTATAGTTCATTTGAGTTTTGGGAAATGATACTTGTGTATTTCATATACATATCTAACGAATAAGACACAATTTAGAAGATGTATGGAAACATAATATCTTTGGAAGAGAAATTTTCCTACCTTCAATTTATAATTTTGCTCTCCAGGATGAACATTATCAACGATATCAATAATATCTTCTTTATGGCGCGCATGCGATACTTCCTGCGCTATGGTTTTCGCTCTATTCATCGTTTTCTTGACAGTAGAACCCAAGAACCTTTTGAGCTTTGCAGTTTTCTGCTTGATACCACCAGTTTCTGAACAGTTATCTCCTATAAACAAATGAAAAAAGTAATCACACCTGGTGAAACTTTTCAGTTCGTGAGGCTGGATAACAAAATTCAAGTAACATAATATGCATATGCAAAAATAATTTTATGACTTGGCATAGGCACAATGATCATTCCCTTTGTTCGTCTTTCAAATGACATTATGTATTTCGATATTGATATTCTCATTTTCCGGAAATATTTCCATTTCAGATATGTGACATGTGTGTGATATATTGTTTACGGATTTTGTTGTATTACCTTGTAGAGTATTTTGGTTAGCAAGGTCGCACTACTTGCCACAGGTACTGATACCTGCGTGACTAGAGGTTATTAATTTGTCAACAGTTCAGTAATGAATGAATTCAGTGGATCCAATTTGATTGTGAAACATCACAGGAAGACTTTCCAATTTGATTCCTATGATTGTTTATTGATGGTATCTTTGAAAATGTTTTTTTATAGTGATGGAATTTATTTCAGATGAAAATTCATGACAGAATCTGGAACTGGATTGCGATCAGTTAGGTTATATGAATCATATATACAAATGATAATTATAATGATGATGATAATAATAATACTAATGATAATGATAATAATATAACTTCATTCACTATCCGATGAAACAAGGAAATATACAGAACAGTAAATAGGTAGGTGTAGGTGAGTGAAGTGAACCTGATGGGTTGCAATAACTTGTTTCGATCATTCTCCAATATTATTATCATAATTATCTGTCTTCACCTGTGAATTGGTTGCGACGAATCCATGCTATTCTCCACATATAATCATTCATTAATTGTTTTGTTTTTGGTTTACCATATTTGCATGGAACTAGATCATGAAAGTAGCAAGAAGATATAAATAATCTGATATTGTTTTTTATCATCGTTTCCATACGTTCAAGGTTATTTGGTTGGCACCAACTTTGTTATTACTCCCCATCAACGATTTGTTGGATGTGGTCTCCTGCCCAGTCCATAGCTTTGCAAATGACCCTCACACTTCATACCACTCTCTCCTCTAGAGTCCCTATATCATCCAATGGGGCCAGAAGTGCAATAGGAGACAAGTCGAAGCTTCAATGAACGATCTGGCAAGAATTCTGAGATGTGAATCAGAAAATCTAGTAGAATTCGATGCAACAAATACTGAAGCTTGTATCTTCACCAGGTAGGCAGACAGTAGGAGGTCTTTGCCGTTTCTGGGTCTCCCCCCAAGGTCAGAGGGGTATGACCTTGAGAAGAGTGACCTTGAGAAGCGCTCTTGGCGTATTATAATCCAATACCCCCGTCGTACATTCCAGTCTATAGCTGATGATGCGACATTTGAATGCACTTTCAATCAGATATAGACCATCTCTATATCTGATGCAAGCGTTCGTACGGTGTTCTAACGTCCTTTTATGCGAACTCATTTCATCCATTGTAATGTCTTTATTGCAAAACAATCATGTTGAGACACCTCTAGACATGGATGCGATAGAAGCGACCTCTTCGCAACGGGTTGGCCTACATTTTCACACATGATCCTGTCTGGTGTCGGCGTGAGTTGTCAGTGCGAGTGAAAGTCTAGAGACAATTGTATTGACTTGAGAGCTAACATAACGACAAGAGTGCGCTCTCATTTGTTCGACAGTTATTTTTATAGAGCGGGAGCCCCACCCCAATACTACCGAACGGCCTTGAGGTGAGACATGCATCTCCAAGGTCGCTCTCTAACGCAATGATAACCTTCCAGGCCAACTTCCTCTCGAGGTCGCGGAACACGCTCAAGGTCACTCGCCCCAAGGTCACATACATGCCCACACCACTCCTCAAGGACAAAACTCCCAAATTCCCCCTCAAGGGCGCTTCTCAAGTTCACTCCCCCCAAGGTCATACCCCTCTGACCTTGAGGGGATACCACACAATGTCCATTCCGATGATGTCAGGTACCACTGTTCAATATCAATGCTCGGTATCATCACCAACAGCGTTCTCTCATGGGACGATCATGCGAGGTCCATTGCGAGAACTGCTTCTCAAAAACTTGGCTTCCTGTTCCGTGCGAAGAAGTACTTCACTCCCCATCAACTGCTCATGATTTTCAAAGCGCAAATTCGACCAGTCCTGGAGTACTGCCCATATGTTGGAGTGCAGCCCCCAAACAAACGCTAAAGCTCTTCAACTCTATCCGAAAGAGAGCTATTCGCCTAGTCGGTGATACTATTCTCACGAATTCATTGACCTCCCTGGAACATCGCAGAAAGGTGGGAGATCTATATATCTCTCTTTCTCTTTTATAAATATTTACAAAAGAAATCTCGTCTATTATGCACCCACGAGCGATACCAGGTAGACAAACTAGACGAGTTCAGGCTGGTAATCCATACATTGTCAAGCTCGAAACATTCCGAACTTCTCATAATCAAGCATCATTCATCAATCGATCTTATGGAATTGTTTCCTAATGAAATTTTTCCTGATGCTTACGACCTCCAAACTTTCAAGAAAAATTTCAATACCTTCCTATACTCCCAAATTTCCCCCACTGACTAACACGATGCTCCTCGAACATTGACTTCCTTTTCGTGTTATCAAATGATGAAAAAAAAAACGTTTGGCAGTGGTAGGCACAGAATGGAATTGAGAAATCAAGGACGTTGACGTCTATTGGTTCTCATCACTTTGTGTACATATTGTTACGTCTTGTTCGGGTTCGGATTCAACAAACACTCCGTAGAACACTTAAAACGATTTATTCAAACGAATTCTAGAAATTACACGGTGAATATAACTTGATAAACACTTATATAAATTTACTTCCGCTCTCTTACTGATCAATTCAATTTCGATATTTATATTTCTCAATCCAGAGTTCTGATAATTCTGCTCTACCGGGCCGTCATCCTCCTATTTATATCGAGCCAAAGATCATTTCACCAACCTCGAGAAGTCCAGGTAGTTTGTGATGCTTCGAAAACATTCCTGCCGTGTAGACCCTTGTGGGCAAGGGTCAGTCTCATGTATCTTCACAATTCGTCTGCATAATATTGCACCTCTTTTCATCGGATACTTGGTGACCCGAACACCAAGTCACAGGGTAACCAAAGTTCCTTTACAAAGACTATGCTAGTTGGAGTTAGCTCCGTTGAATCGTGGACAGCCGCTATACACGCTATTAAAAATAGAGGTAGGTGCCTATCCCAGTCTGATGATCTGCCACTACTTTGGAAAGATGTTTCTCCATTGTCTGGTTGAATCTTTCCACCATGCCGTCGGACTGCGGATGGAGCAGAATAGTTCTGGTCTTGTTGATCCCCATCAACTCGCAAACTTTCTTGAACAGATTCGACTCAAAATCGTATTTTTTGCCGTCAGTGGTCATCGGGAATGGTCCGGCTGAATCGATGGCAATCCGTTCAAAAGGGGCACGTACAATGTATTGCTTTATCAATCCTCTTGATCTGGTCTTGGTGCCTTTACTAGCCTCGTACACCGGACATTCTCTGCACCAGCTTTCTATTGCTAGCTAGCATGCGCCCAGACATGCTGGATAATTTTAGTTCTCCTGCTGATTTCTTGATGATTCACTTGATGTTCTTGTCCTCGTTCCGTTCCTCTTAGGTGAATATTCACGTGGTGGCGTCCTCGCAGGTGAGTTGGATCGTACTGGTACCCTCGCCCTGCAGTCCCTCATGAAATGTCCTGATCTCCCACAACGATATCAGGTCCGGTTTTGTTCGTTGCCTGTACCACCCCTCATCGAGTCAAGCTTTTCCAAAACATTTTCGAATAATTGTACCACTGTATCACTCTACTGAGCCGATTCCTCAATCGATGCTGATCGAACTTTTCGTCTGGAGGTACTGAAAGCTGCCTCTACCTCCAAGGATCTGACCGAGGCTTCACTGCTTTTCGTGAAATTAGTCAGTAGCAGAGTTCTCAGTCTCTCAGCCCATCGATTAATTCAAATGTGATCTACTAACAATATGGTACAATGGTAAAATGATTACAACTTACAGTCACCTCTGTAGAAAGTATGTCTGTCGAAGCTACTGTGGCGCGCAAACGACCAATAATTCGAAAAAAGGGAAATGCGAATGCATTTCACTTATTAGTAGTGACATGATTTGCATCCGAGTGAATTTAACGTGAATATTCGGGGCTTGGAATAGCTCTGAACTTGAACCCAGAGGCTGTCTTGTATGATCTACTCGCTGGTCCATGAGATATTACTATTCATAGTGTAAGGTATGATATTTGAACGAGTTTATAAACCCAAAATATTTCCAATATTTTGGAAACGCACCTGTATTTTTCATATAGTAGTTAAGAGTAAACAGCTATTTGTGTTTTTATAGCACAAAGTGACAGATTGCCGCTCGACAAAGAGAATTAGGTACAGGAAATCTTAAGAAAGCGCCAATGCTCGAAATACACACAAGATTATTCAACATGAGTATAGACATATTATTATGGTTATTGATTACTTGTATTTCAATTCGTAACACAATGAACAATATTTTTAGAAATGATTGATTTCATTTATGATTCACTATATTGAAATTGGATGTACAATTAGTACAATCTCTGGTATTCATATCTGATCCTGATGGGCACATTTCTCGAACACGAATTCTCCCGAAGATTTGAAGTCTACACAATGAGATATTGATGACCTTGATAATATTTTTTGTAGTTTCGATCTTATTTTTGATTGATCCATCAGTATACCCTTCTGCAACATTGCTACTTTTCCATCCACCATGTTTCTTCAGTTGTATTAGGTCACCTCCATCATTTACTTGCAGAGTTGCAGAGGTTCACCGAAATCAGTGTCTATAGTAAATGAATTATACAGCCGATTATATTCTAACCCACAACTTGATTAACACATCTGCCTTTTTTAAAACGTAGAAATATTCGATGGGGAGTATCAACATTTCGACACTGTGGTCTCAAGGCAATTTTTACAAATTGATAGTTGATCTACTGATTCTTCTTCATCATTACTGACAACTGCGAAAACACGGCTTATTCTTGTTTTTGAATCCGGAGTTGTGTCTATTGAAATATAATTTTCATCTTCTATTCCACTGATCTGCATTTCCACCAATTCATCGCGCTTGCAGGCACAAGCAATGCTCATAATTAGAATTACCTTCAACAAAATTATTAGGTATAGCTCTTCTAAATGTAGCTATTCAAATTCCACTCACCTTTGAATAGGAAAATGAAACCAAGGTCGACCGCAAATTGAACCCGGATCATGTGAAATTCTGCCCGATGAACATATGTAATGGAAACAATGGATATACTATCTTTATGATGACTACAAGAAGTATAAGGTATGATTGAAATTCGCCTTTTTCTGCAGATATTCTTCAACGGGAGCATCTTGTAGAAATTTTAGTACATCTTCAGCGGTAAATGTCCTGGATTTCTTCGTTTTATATCCAACAGACTGTTCCTTGAGAAATGCGATGAGTTTAGGATACTCATTGATTTTGAATATATTTTTGACATTCAATCATTTACAGTTCTGCTCATAAAATAGGTAACGACTCCTATGAGAATCCCATTGAAATTTTAATTCATGCGGCCGGACTAATATCTGTTCCGACCGCCCGCTGTTTCAATCATTATTCCTCATTGTGGTGAAGTATTTTTCACGATCTAAGAAAGTGACTTGCCTTCAGTTATCATATGAGATGCAATAGAATAGACTACCCTCATATTCATACCTGACCCTATCAGGGTCTGATTATGAATGGTCCCAACGTCTTTGTCTGTGTCAGTTTATATGGAGCCTCGAAACACGTGAAAAAAATTGAGAACTCGAATAGACGTATGTACACAAATATAAATAGTTCAGAACCGGTGAGAAAACTTATCATTGATTTGCGAGATAGTAGCGATAGCGAAATTGAATTAGATGATATCAGTAATGAATAAAATGTAATATATGTATGTATGTATGTATGTATGTATGTATGTATGTATGTATATATGTATGTATGTATGTATTGATATATTGTGTATTATTCTGTAGATTCAAGATTGCAATTCAGCAGTGCCATCATATTAAAATTTCAAGCCAAACAGTGATACAACAATGTAAACCAAATAGTATGAAAATCAAATAAATTTTATGAAATTTGAATTTCTCTTTGAACTATGAGGGAAATTCCAGGTATTATAACATAATAGTGCGGCCCTGCACAATGCCCTCCCAATAAGAAGCCATACGACTTTTGTTTCGGTAGTTAAGGCACTTTCTTAGATCGTGAAAAAAAATATACGAGATAGTCTGGTAGCTGATGGATCCTTCCGCGATAAGAACAAACAGCTTGGTAATGCTTTCGTATCTCAGAATATTCTTAAGATTTGGGTTGATATTCACAGCGCTATAGTAAAATTTGCTGCTTTATCAGATGAAGCTGACTGACATTTCGGTTAATTTGAAGTAAATAAAGAACTTCTTGTATAATATGAAGCAATGTCGAGTCCACACGATTCCATTTTTTTCAAATTGAAGTATGACGTCAGTAACCTTCAACTATTATTCTTAATCGTGCTCAATAGATATTTTTCTCTGAATGAACCATGCGGTTGAATTTGAAATAAAGGATGATTGATTAATGTGATGAAGATCAGTATCACCTATGTCCAATATTTACAAACATATAACATAATTACATATTTTTTATTACATATGACAACGTTAGGAACTTCAGGAAGAACTAATACTATTCATAAATTCGTGAAGAAACATATTTTTTTCATGTTTTGGAACGTATGAAAAGTAATCCTCATTTCATTTGTGCAACATCGTTTATATAAATAGATACCATTAAAATTGTAATGAAGAATATTCATTTCATTCTACAGTGTATGTTCGAATACTATAGCGTATCTGTATTTTATATTTGTGGTTCCTGAGATCTATGTGTATAGTACTCGATTTCGTGACGTATAAGATTTGAAGAATCATATAGACGTATTATATGTTCATAGTTCGCAGTTTATTTTTCATAACAAATATACTAACTACTATACTAACACTTTGAAACAATAAATGATCCACAACGTAACTTGCCTATATACCTATTGGAGAAATAATAGAAATCGGTATGTCGTTTCATGCTTCCTGGAAATTAACAAACACTTCCATAATTTGAAATTCAATATTAGTTTGTTGTCATATATTATTTTTGAATACTTTGTTTGAATGTCAGGAAGTTTCAATAAATTAAAGTTGATGTTTGTATCCAATAGAAATGACTTATTTCTTCATACCAGGTCCACCATTCTATTATGGAATGAAATGTCGAATTGGAGGTTTGATGATTTGTATGGGTAATTGATGAATAGAATTTATGCACTCTACTATCATTTCCGGTTTGGACGAAAAAAAAAATATCCTGATATTTCAATAATAAATGAATCTGGAATTTTAATAATTGTACTGCATATTGTATGTAGTGAAGCAGTTCAAATCAATTTCCTTTGATTTCCTTCATTGTAGTTGCCAGAGAAGATCTATGATAATTGTAATTTTTCACGCTCGAATTGATATACCTTTGGGGACGCGCCAATGCCTTTTACAGCTGGATGCAAGTCATAAAATGATAATAAAGAACACAGGGCTCATTTTTTAGGCAATGGATAGTACGTGTGCTCAGACAAATATATTCGAATTCGACCAAAAGGCGTTACTTATTATTTGAGCAGCACTGTACGTATCATCGAATATATAGACCAAGGAGGTGATGACTTGAATGATTGAGTTGATAATTTTTCCCCGTTATAAGCCAGTAACAAGTTTTCTGAATGCTTCATCACCTTCTTGGGGTGGCAACAATTTATGAATTCATCATGTTGTAATTTATATTTCTTCCTTTGATGCTCCGTTAGGAAATTCAAGTTGAAAATTTTACACTTTCTGCTATATCAGGTGGCGTGTTCGATAGTCCACTATTACACTATTTTCCATCATTCAAGAATGAGATATTCAACCTATACGGAGTAGCAGCAAAGCGAGCGTTTTTCAATATTTCCGCTTACGAGCCCAAATAATGCTGTCACTGTTTTGTCCTTATCGTTTGTGTTCAGTAGCGTATAATAATAACGATAGTTTTCTTTAGTGTGATGTATGTAGTCTTAAATATTGAAGTCAATATAATCATTGAGTTTGGTGGGTTGCCTATAGTGTAGCATCAATAATGCGCGTTTTCGAATCATAGTAAAGCGCGTGTCCGAGAAGGTTCGTGGAGTAGTACCTACGCGAGGAAGAGATCTTGGGGCGATCAAAATGGCCAAAAAAATTTTATTATTCGTCGTGCCTTCGTCATTGTCTTGTCCGAGAAGAGTTGCAGAATAGGCCTACCTCATCTACCTCCGACCCGAACATTCAGGTCCACCATAACAGTCCACTCCGGCGAGTCTACCATCAACCTTTCCTCGTATTGGAAGATTTCAGTTCGTCCGTTATTACGCAACATAAAATGGTCCCTTACGAGCAGGAACCAGGAACCCATTTGGAATTGTCATTTCGTTGATGAATCCATTGATAATTCGTTTGTTCAAAATATTCAGTTGAAATGATAAATATTTCTGGAAATCCAGTTCTTAACATTCGAATTTAGAACGTTTTTGTCGAGTTTCGAGTTTTTTGTTACAAATCGCGCATATCGGTAGAGTTCGAACAATCGCCGCTGGATAGCAGCGAGTGGTATATGGGGAAGTAAATATTCGTGCCGCTTGAATGCTGGACACAAACAAGCGGTTTTGGATTATTTTCGCAAAATTTCTATTTCCAAAACCATTTTCTGACATTTTCTAACATAACATTTCCAACATTTCCAACTGTTGCTATTCGAGTGATTTGATATTTCGTTGTGGTACCTTTTCAAAGTCTCGGTTTGGATTTCATTTATTCCATTATTTCAAACGAATCTGAGGGACCGAAATAATTCATTCAATAACTTCATAAGTATTCATATTGTTACGAGATTAGAGAAGCATCATTAGGAGAAGTTGACCCGCGCCCACTATAATTGTCGGCCGACCGAAAAGGGACAGAATCATCGCGAAATACTAGGAATCTACCTGAAGTTCGCAAGGGTTCTAGAATCATGTGTATCTCGATATAAATACGGGAATGATGGGCTGGGAGAGCAGTACGATTTAGAACTGTGAATCGAGCAATAATAAGCGAGATCGAATTAGAAGTGAATTGTTATTGTGTTTTGTAGAATTCGTTGAATAAATGTTGAATAAGTGTTCTACGGAGTGTTTGTAGAAACCGAACCCGGACTACAACGTAACAGTGGTGTCAGAAGTGAAGATTTTCATTGAAAGATTATTTATGGTGAATACGAGAAGTACATCGAAAGACGCAATGGAGGACATTTTGAAATTTATGGAAAATAAATTTGCGGAATTGGAGCAAGGCCGCCAAAGAGAAGAAAAGCGTCGTGAAGAAGAAGAAAAGCGTCGTCAAGAAGAAAAATGGGAAGAAGATAAGCGTCGTCAAGAAGAAAAATTGGAAGAAGAAAAGCGTCGTCAAGAAGAAAAATGGGAAGAAGAAAAGCGTCGTCAAGAAGAAAAATTGGAAGAAGAAAAGCGTCGTCAAGAAGAAAAATGGGAAGAAGAAAAGCGTCGGCAGGAAGACTTCCAGAGAATTCTAGAAGAACAAGGAAAAATGGAACAAAGAAGAAACGAATTCCAGAGGTATTTGGAACAAGTACAACGGAAAACCGAAGAACAAATCGAAGAATTGAAGGAAGACGTTAAGAAAATCGATGAATTAAAGGAAGACGTAAGGAAAATCGACGGACAGTTGAGGAAAGAAGTGGATATAGTACGGGATGAAGTGAACGACATAAAGAAGGAGATCGAGAACCAGAGAGCTCTATACAGGGTCCAAGATCGACGTGACAGAGTTGCCACATCGAATGCTCCCGTGAAACTACCGACTTTTGATGGACAGTCATCATGGGCCATGTATCATAGACAGTTCGAAGCTGCAGCTATGGCTAATGGGTGGAACAACGATGAGAAGGCTACTGCACTTATAGTAGCATTAGGAGGGCCAGCTTTGGGAATCATGCAGACAATACCTCTCGAACAACAAAACCGATATGGAGATCTAGTTGCCGCACTGGAATGCAGGTATGGTGATCAACATCGGGAACAGCTATACCGGGCACAGATGAAGACTCGTGTACAAAAAGCTGGCGAGAGTCTTCAGGAATTCGAAGCAGATGTGCGAAGACTGATCCAGCTAGCCTATCCAAGTGCCCCAGAAGACTTCAAGGAACTGGCAGTGCAGCTATTCATCGATGGGCTAAGAGACATTGAAATTCAAAGAACTCTGCGACTGATGAATTTCACGAAGAGCAGTGAAGCCTTGGTCAGATCTTTGGAGGTAGAGACAGCTTTTAACACCTCGAGACCAAAAGTTCGAGCGGTGTCAATTGAGGAACCGACCCAGCAGACTGATACAGTGGTACAATTAATCGAAAAAGTTTTGGAAAAGCTCGACTCGAAGAAGGGTGGTACAAGCAACCGACAAAATCGGACCTGCTATCGTTGTGGAAGACCAGGACATTTCATGAGGGACTGCAGGGCGAGGGTACCAGTACGATCCAACTCACCTGCGAGGACGCCACCACGTGAATATTCACCTAAGAGGAACGGAACGAGGACTAGAACATCTAGTTCTCAAGAAATCAGCAGGAAAATTAAAATCAGCCAGCATATCGGGGCGCATGTTGGCTAGCAATAACGAAGCCCCCAGGATCGTGGATCGTCAACCGAATAAGAAGAACTACGGACAGCCTCACCATCAAAGGAAAAGTGAATGGGAAAGATGTTATATGCACCATAGACACCGGTGCATCAGTTTCCTTGGTTCGTAGTGATATTCTTCGCCAGGAATGTGTGAAACCGACCGCATCCAAGTGGGTCCTCCGTACTGTCACTGGAGAAAATGCACCGATACGAGGTGAAGCCGATATTACGTTGACTCTTGGCAGGCTTAACATCATAGATACAGTGTACGTCGCAGATATTGAAGATGAATTCATTTTGGGGATGGACTTAATAAGTGATTATGGGTTCTCATTTGATGGTGAACAGAGAATGATGAACTTCGGTGGAGAAGAGTTTGTCCTGACGACACCAGCCGAGAAAAATCTACCAGTGAAATTGCGAGTCGCGAGGACTGTGAGAATCTCTGGATTTTCCGAGAAAATCGTTCATGCACGTTTAGAAAAGGATCCTGGGTGCTGCGTTGGAATAGTACAGCCATGTAATTGCGTTATTCATTTTTGAATCAGTTTGCCTCATATACAAGAATGTGTCATTGTTCGAGGTTTCACGCAGACATTACAACACCCGTTCTTACATGTTGAAATTGCCAATTCCCTCAACAAATATGATCAGAGATTCGATTTATTACAATGGGGTTAAGATGTACAATCACCTACCCTCAGACATAAGGGAGGCGAATATGAACATGATAAACTTTAGAAAAATTATTAAAAAGTTTCTGGCAGATAGGCCCTATTATAATTTGGAGGAGTATTATAATGATAAATTTGAATGACAAGGTGCATATTTGAATCTATGTAGGTTTTTAAGTGTGACGTAACTAATTCATAGGTGTGTATGTGTGTATATGTATATGTGTATATCGGTGTATGTATGTATGTGTTTACATGTATATATGTATGTGTATATGTGTACATACATATGTTTGTGTATAGTTGAGCGTGTGTGTGCGTATATATATTTTTAACGAAGCAGTCTACTTTGACTGCGTTTTGTGACCTTAAACGGTATCGTTTATAATAATTTATATGTTCTACTATTTTAGATATTTTATCGTTTTGTATATATCTTTTAATCTACATCCATATTGCTATATACACATTTATTCAAGCTTTGTCCACAAGAATTTCTCTTAATGACATTAAAGTATATTTATTATTATTATTATTATTATTATTATTATGTCAAGAATCCCCCGACAAAATATTACTCGCACGAGCCTTAGTAACAACAAATCGAGAAATTCCTGTACGAATAGCCAATGTGTTCCCCACCACAACAGTAGTTAGAGAAGGTGACGTCATTGGAACCTGTGAACCTGTTGAATGGATAGCAAAGTGTGACTTGGGTGAAAACCAGGACAGAGAAAGAGTTTCAGAAAATGTTATGGAAATATTGGAAAAGTCCTTGGATCATTTGTCAGCAGATGAATATGCTGCTTTCCAGACATTTATTACTGCTGAGAGTGACATCTTCGAGTCAACCGGTACGGGTCGAACCAACTTGGTGAAGCACAGAATAGATACTGGCCTAGCGCATCCAATTCGACAGCCACCAAGAAGATTGCCTTTTGCGAAGCAACAAGAGGTAGAAAAGCTTATTGAGAAAATGCAGAAGGATGGAGTCATCGAAGAATCTTCAAGCCCTTGGTCAACACCAGTTGTATTGGTTTCCAAGAAGGATGGATCCACAAGATTTTGTGTGGATTATAGGAAACTCAATGACGTCACCAAGAAGGACAGCTACCCTTTACCCAGAATTGACGATACCCTAACAACCTTGGCAGGGTCACGATGGTTCTCGACACTGGATCTGAAGAGTGGATACTGGCAAGTCGGCATACATGAAGAGGACAAGGAAAAGACAGCGTTCACCACTGGCAGTGGACTATACCAGTTCACTGTGATGCCTTTTGGATTATGTAATGCCCCAGCGACTTTCGAAAGGCTCATGGAATTGGTGTTGCGTGGGCTAACTTGGAAAACTTGCCTGGTGTATCTCGATGACGTGTTAGTGACCGGAAGGAACTTTGAGGAACATCTTCGTAATCTACGAGAAGTTCTCCAACGGTTCAGGAGTGCCAACCTCAAACTGAACCTGGAAAAGTGCTCATTGTTCCAGAAAGAAGTGGAGTTCCTGGGTCACAAAGTATCGTCAAGAGGCATTGAAACTAATGAGGCTAAAATACTGGCAATCCGAGACTGGCCACGACCGAAAGATAAGCATGAGATGAGGACCTTTTTGGGATTATGTACCTATTACCGCCGGTTTGTGGAAGGATTTGCTGACATCGCAAGGCCACTTCATAAGTTGACAGAAGACCGAGCCATTTTAACTGGTCTACGGAAAGTGAGAAGGCATTCAAGAAATTGAAAGCAGCCCTTTGTTCGAGTCCAATCTTGGGTTTTTCACAACAAAGAGGCCTGTTCATATTTGATACAGATGCCAGTAACAACGGAATTGGAGCTATACTTTCACAAGTACAGGATGGTCAAGAAAGGGTGATAGAATATTACAGCAAAGTGATGACCAAACCAGAAAGAAATTACTGTGTCAACAGGAAAGAATTACTGGCAATCATTAAGGCGATGGACCACTTCCACAAGTACCTATATGGAAGAGAGTTCCTCATCAGGACAGATCATGCGGCTTTGAAGTGGTTACTTGAGATGAAGACCCCTGAAGGACAAGTAGCAAGATGACTGGAAAAGTTGAGCCAGTATCATTTCAAGATTAAACATCGACCGGGACGTCTACACAGCAACGCTGATGCCTTGTCCAGAAGACCATGCCCAGATTCCTGCAAACATTGCGTGAGAGTTGAGCGCCGGGAAGGACTTGTCGAGGCCAGACAAATCAGACTCACGGCAGATAACAAATGGACATCAGCACACATGAGACAGGACCAGGAGAAGGACTTGGATATCGCAGACTTTCTACGTTGGAAAGAAGCAGGAGCAGATAGACCCACCTGGCAGGACATATCAGACAGAGGTCCTATCTTCAAGGCCATATGGGCACAGTGGAATTCCCTGGTTGTGGAGAATGGTTTGCTGAAACGAATTTGGGAGTCAGCCGATGGGAGATCAGCAATTTCCCAAATGGTTGTGCCTAGGGATAGGATAAATGAAATCTTGGAAGAAGTTCATGGCGGATCCTCTGGTGGACACTTAGGAGTAAATAAGACTTTGGATAAGATTCGACAGAGATTCTATTGGGTACAATGTCGAAATGACGTAGAAAGCTGGTGCAGGAAATGTCCGGTGTGCGAAGCTACTGAAGGCCCCAAGACCAGATCAAGAGGAGAGATGAAGCAATACATTGTAGGTGCCCCTTTCGAACGGATTGCCATCGATGTAGCTGGTCCATTTCCGACGACCAATGACGGCAACAAATACATCCTCGTTGCAATGGACTATTTCAGTAAATGGGTTGAAGCATATTCGATGCCAAACCAGGAAGCTTCCACCGTGGCCAGAGCATTAGTAGACAACATGTTTTCAAGATTCGGAGTACCAATGGAACTTCATTCCGATCAAGGGAGGAATTTCGAGGCGAAACTCTTCAAGGAAGTTTGCGAGTTAATGGGAATCAACAAAACCAGAACTACTCCGCTTCATCCGCAGTCAGATGGCATGGTGGAAAGATTCAATCGGACAATGGAGGAACATCTTTCCAAAGTAGTGGAAGATCATCAGAGGGACTGAGATAGGCACCTGCCTCTATTCTTGATGGCATATAGAGCGGCTGTCCATGATTCAACGAAGCTAACTCCAGCTAGCATAGTCTTTGGAAGGGAACTCCGGTTACCCTGTGACTTGGTGTTCGGGTCACCAAGTATTCAAGAAAAAGAGGTGCGAGATTATGCAGACGAATTACGGAATAGTTTGACAAAGATACATGAGATTGCTCGAGGAAGATTGAAATTGGCTAGCGACAAAATGAAGGCTCGATATGATCTCAGAGCAAATTCAGAGGGATTCTCAGTGGGAGACCACGTTTGGCTGTATAATCCACGCAGGAAGAAAGGAATATCCCCCAAGCTGACAGCTTCATGGGAAGGACCATACAAGGTGGTGAAAAGGATCAACGATGTGGTCTACAGGATACAACGTAGCCCTCGGACCAAGATGAAGGTTGTCCACCTAGAGAGGCTGAAGCCCTATTACGGTGATGCAAGATCAACTTTGAAGAGGGGGCAGTGTTACGAGATTAGAGAAGCATCATTACGAGAAGTTGACCCGCGCCCACTATAATTGTCGGCCGACCGAAAAGGGACAGAATCATGGCGAAATACTAGGAATCTACCTGAAGTTCGCGAGGGTTCTAGAATCATGTGTATCTCGATATAAATACGGGAATGATGGGCTGGGAGAGCAGTACGATTTAGAACTGTGAATCGAGCAATAATAAGCGAGATCGAATTAGAAGTGAATTGTTATTGTGTTTTGTAGAATTCGTTGAATAAATCGTTTTAAGTGTTCTACGGAGTGTTTGTAGAAACCGAACCCGGACTACAACGTAACAATATATTCTTATAGTCGTACAGTATAGAGGTACAGTTCTATTGATGATATAGCAGATGAATTTCAGCAACATCATTCAGCAGTCATTACGCAATTAGCTAATATTGATGGAGAGGATCTTGCAGCAGAAGAACTGATTTCTATTTCACTGTCCTAACGTGAAAGTCTTTTACCTGAAGCTGAAAGAGACCAAATGATGAAAAAAATTAATTATAAAAAATTGAATGAACTCTTGAGCGAAGAAAATTGGAGTGAGCTATTATCAGAATCTACCAAAAATATAGAAGACATCATAATGAGAAATGAAAAATCTGAGCCAATAACTGACAATAAGAAGAAAGCAGATACTTTCAATGAATTCTTTGTTGATTTAGGTTTGAAAATGGAAGAAAAGATTGAGGAAACAATTATACCAGAACAGTTTTTAAATGAAAATCTAAACGATTCATCAATCTTTTTACATCCAACCACAACTAACGAGATAACAATCCTCATATCTAACTTGAAAAACCACTGCTCTCCTGGACCCGACGAAATTACTTCTGTGACAATAAAAAATATTCATGTACACATAACTCAACCTTTAGTTCATATTATTGTTGTGAAGTTACACTTCACACCCTCTACGAGGTCTTAGCATGAATAATTACTAATTATTATATTCTATATTTTATTCCAGTTGCTCATTTGAGAAACTTGTTGACATTTATCAGTTTCACTTATTACGAAAGATAACATGATGTCATATGATGTTAGGTATAACATTACATTTTCGCTGAATTCTCTGTTCCAATTGAACGATATCAAGAATGCTGACCAACACAAAATGTCATGTTAAACATCGTGTTGTCAGGTGAAATCTGATTGGTTAGTAGAATTGTATTCTTCATTTTCATTTGTCAAATTTGATGTCATGAAAGCGTCGCTTCTGTGACGAAGCGTCGCATATAAAACTAAGGAAGTCAGCAAAGTGCGGGGATTTTGCCACAAGACTTGTAATACCGAACATCTAACCTGTATCTGTATCCATCACTATGAACATCAAGTGACATATAGTGAATAAACACAGCCAACAGTACCCTGAGTATCATTTAGCTCACCCTATCCAACCCGCAACACAACAGTGGTGTCAGGTGTGTGAGGTACTAAATTTCCAGCGAATAGCCAATACCAAAAGTTTTTCTGTTGCTTCATTGGTGTTGGAATACCTAAGAAAAAGTTGCGTTGGTTTCAATAGGGTTTAGTAAAGTAGCTAGATACTCAGCAACCTGAGTGCAGTTTATGGTTCATCAGTTCCGGCGTCTTGAGGAGAAACTATTGAAGCTGCGAATCAGTTCCTGAATACTTCCAGACTACAAGGGGTAGCTACAAGAAGTCAACTCCGTTCCGGTTCTCTTGGGCAGTGCAGTGCAGTTGTGTGCAACGGGCAAAATTCAACGAAAACATTCGATTCGGAACAGTCGATTCGGAAATTTCACGGAAGCTGTGGAAGCTGCCTGTGAAGAAGAGCGAAATTATAAAAGTGTGCGAAATCTTCAAAAATTCTCATTATCCTAGAGATAAAGAGTTCAAAAGAGTCAAATGTTTCAAATGTGGTAGAAATAATCACACGACCAATCAATGCTTTTTAAATTCAAATTTCAGAACCACTCCTTCTTATCCAAATTATCAATCCCGAAATCCTATCATAAAATCCAAAGCAAACGTCAACAACATCCAATTAGAATGCAGATATTGCAGAAAACCCGGGCATACAATAGATGAATGTCGTAAGCGAAAATATAATAATGAACGGAATCAAAATAATAATCATTTCCGCCAGCCGAACTATTGCTATGAAATCGCTATGAAAACTCAAATCAGGCAGAAAACAGTTCCGTAAAAAATCGGCATCAGGGAAACGATCTAGGGCCGAGTACGTCCAACAACGGCAGTGCGACTCGGGCCCGGGATCTCAGAACTGCTGTGTAATGAATTCCTTACAAGGACAATTTGGCATCACGAACTCAAATAATAATTCCCGTTCACGCGATACTATCAACTCCGCACAAAAACTGTACACTAAAATGAATAAAAATACAGCACCTCAAATTCAATCTAATTCATATGAAGATCACGAAGTAAACAAAGATGATTTCCAAGTATTCCCAATCTCAAATGAACATGTCGATTCATCCTGTGTAAATCTACCTCTACTACTCTCAATGACGAAATCTGCTAATTTACTATCAGATACAGGGTCCGATATAAGTTTAATCAAACTCGGTGAAGTTGAAGATGATGCATTAGTCTACACTGAGAAAACAATCAAAATTAAAGGTATCACAAATGAGTGTGTGAGATCCATAGGTAAGTTTTGGTGAGATAAAACTGTCAGATGACATAACTATAACTCGAATTTTTCATATCGTTCCTGATGATTTTTCAATAACTACTCAAGGAATTCTAGGAAAAGATTTTTTATCAAATTTTAAGGCAAATATCAATTACGAAACGTCACTCTTAACGATACCTATCGAAAATTTGACGTTTTCTTTTAAGTTGACCAGTCCTTATGATATTGTAGTGCCTCCAAGAACCGAAATATTCACAAGAATACATACGAAACTAACGAAACATATGCTTTGTTTGAATGAAGAAATTAAGCCTGTACTATATACCAGTAATTGTATAGTAGAACCGAAAAATGGTATTTGTACAATTAGTCTCATAAATTCTAATGAAGAATCAGTCAATTTCAACTATCTGGATCTAGATTTTGATGATCTTGAAAATTATCAATTTCTAAATTTCACCAGTTCTAACGAACGTGAACGAATTGCAATGCTTGAAGCTCAAATTGATACAAATCATATGAATTCCGAATAAAAAGAGTCAATCTTAAAAATTTGCTAAAATTTTATTGATCTATTTCATTTAGAAGGTGATAAACTGACATGTACCGACGCTATTACCTATTCAATCCCACTTAGTTCTAAAAAACCTGTTTATGTTAAACCTTTCAGGCTTCCAGAGCATCAAAAAGGTGAAATTCAAAGTCAAATTAAAAAACTTCTGGACGATGACATTATTGAACCAAGCCACTCTCCTTACAACTCTCCTATACTTATAGTTCCAAAAAAAAAACAGATAAAGACGGAAATAAACGTTGGCGTCTAGTAGTAGATTATAGGAAATTGAATGACAACCGAATCTGATGCTTATCCACTCCCAAATATAACCGAAATCATTGATAGTCTAGGTAAATCCAAATATTTTTCAGTTATCGACTTAGCTACCGGATTTCATTAGATTCCACCTAGCGATGAAACTAAACCATTGACAGCTTTCTCTTTTTATGGTCACTATCGGTATAAACGCCTTCCCTTTGGGTTAAAAAATTCTCCCTCTGTATTTTCCCGATTAATGTCAAATGTGTTGACAGGATTACAGGGTGTCAAATGTTTTGTTTACCTGGATGACATTGTCATATTCGGAAACTCATTGAATGATCATAATAACAAACTAATCGATATATTTAGCAGATTACGCGAGAATCAATTGAAATTAAGCCAAGTAAATGCGCTTCCCTACGTAAAGAAATAAATTATTTGGGACACATTATCACAGAACAGGGCGTCAAACCCGACCCAGGAAAAGTTTCGTCTGTGAAAAATTTCCCAGTTCCAACGAAAATGAAAAAGATGTAAAAGCATTCCTTGGTCTTGCATCCTATTATCGCCGATTCATACCCGATTTCGCAAAATTAGCATATCCGTTAAACAATTTACTGAAAAAAAAGTGGAATTTCATTGGTCACCCCTTTGTGAAGATGCATTTGCCACGCTCAAGGAAAAACTCATTAGTCCGCCAATTCCACAATTCTCGAATTTTGACTTGAATTTATTTTAACCACAGACGCTAGTCAATATGCTATTGGTTCTGTACTTTCACAAGGTGAAATAGGCTCTGATTTACCCGTAGCATATGCAAGTAGAACACTTAATAAGGCAGAACAAAATTATTCCACCATTGAACGTGAACTTCTAAGCATAACTTGGTCAGTTCAACATTTTAGGCCTTATCTTTTTGGAAAGAAGTTTAAAATTGTGACGGATCATAAGCCTCTAACATATCTGTTCTCCCATTCAAATCCTTCCTCCAGACTCACCAGATTCAGACTACGTTTAGAAGAATATGAATATCAGATAATATTCAAACGCGGAATCCAAAATACAAATGCTGATTGCTTATCTCGAATACGTACTATAACTATAGAACCGGACTCTACATATGAAAAATATTTGACCGAAATCCGAATATTTCTGATACTGACGTAAGCATTGACGAATGTCTAATGATATTGTTCATTTCATCGACAGAACATTCACCTATTTACCAGACTATCGTGACAGCGAACTCGAACTAACCTCTCAAGGACAAAACTTACACGGAATCGCATATCTTAATTCAGATGGACGATATTTTCTATATCTTATCATGAAAGACTCTAGATTTAATAAAGCAGATTACAAAGACGTCTTCATTCCGTTACAGAACTTGAAACAGTTTTGTTTATCTCACAAAATCGAAAAACTTGCTATATCAAGGAAATTGATTGCTAATGAACACTTAAAAGTTGAAGCTATACGAATAATGCTACGATATGTCTTCAAAAGTACAAAAATCAAAATC
This sequence comes from Gastrophysa polygoni, assembly GCA_963576655.1. Taxonomy (NCBI): domain Eukaryota; kingdom Metazoa; phylum Arthropoda; class Insecta; order Coleoptera; family Chrysomelidae; genus Gastrophysa; species Gastrophysa polygoni. The sequence continues at coordinate 30,159,187 of OY755082.1, forward strand.
AAAATATGTCATGACAACGTAAAAAAAGACTTAACTCAGGACGAAATAACTAAAATCTTGATAGAATATCACATTGATCCTTTAGGAGGACATGAAGGACTCCAAAGAATATACGAGAGAATTAAACAGTACTACAAATGGCACAAAATGTACAAGGATGTCAAAAAATTCATCCGAACCTGTGAAAAATGTCAAAAGAACAAAAATTCGCGAAAAACCAAATTACCCATGACAGTAACTACGTCTTCTACCAGACCGTTCGAAAATATATTTTTAGACATAGTTGGACCACTCAACGAGACAGAAAACCACAATAAGTACTTGTTAACATTCCAAGATGACTTATCAAAATTTTCCATTGCTATTCCTATTCCAAACCAGACAGCAAACACAGTAGCATATGATTTCACGACAAAAATCATTTGCCAATACGGTACACCAACATTTTTAGTTACCGATCCAGGAACAAATTTTCTTAGCGAAGTTTTCAAGGAGACTTGCCGCTTATTGAAAATTCAACAAATTCAATGTACTAGTTTTCATCCTCAAAGTAAGATCACATCGAACTCTTGTCGAGTATTTGAGAAACTACATCAACAAGGATATGAACAATTGGGACGAATTTATGCCTTTTGCAACATTCGTTTTCAACACTACTCCCAGCACGTCGACTAATTTCACTCCTTTTGAGTTACTTTACGGACATAGAGCCAAAATTCCTTCAGCTTTAACAAAATCTCCTGAAATACTTTACAGCTACGATGATTATTATAATTAATTGAAATCACGCATGCAACATTCACACGAAATAGCTAGAGAAACTATTAACAAGAAAAAACAAATTTCAGAAGATTATTATGACGAAAACATAAAATTACTAGATATCAAAGTAGGAGACAAGGTTTTACTAAAGAATGAATCAATTATCACAGGAAAAACGAAAAAGTTACAACCGTTATATACAGGGCCGTACGAAGTTATATCTATAGACTCCGACGTAACCTGTATCATTATGATTAAGCGTAAACCCACCAAAGTTCACATGAATAGATTGAAGCGATTCAATGGTTAATATCGAAAATAATCCCAAATAAATGATTTCTTTTGTAACAAAAATCCCATTAGTAATGTGTTCCCTCAAGTTCATGTTTTATTGGAGCCTTATCCATGTTTTATTTTATTCCTCCCGAGCCAATAATATACCAAGTACGTATTATAATATCACTCCCATCGAAAGCAGTCCTGGTCTTTATTACGAAAAAATTGGACAACTAAGCCTTTTCAATGATAAATGGAAATTATTAACATATTTAGAACTAGAAAATTATCACGATGAATTCAAATCACTCAACTTTTACAGTGAAGAAATTCAAAATATTTGTAATATGGCTAAAAGGTATAATGCGACTGAGTGTGATTCTTTCAATATCGCTATTGAATACTCAATAAATAATATTCAAACTAAAGACAAATTGATAATGGAAATGTTAGGTGTAGAAAATAATCATTCAAGAAAAATTTACAAAAGAGGATTAGTTAATGTGATAGGAACAGTTTCCAAAACCTTATTTGGAACTTTAGATTCGGAAGATGCTGAATATTATGATAATCAAATTCAGAAATTGAAAGCGAACGAAAGTCACTTAGCAGAACTTTTGAAACAACAAATGTCTATAGTAAAAGGTACTATTTATGCAACAAATTCAACTGTATTTCAATTTCAGAAAGATATAAAAACGTTAGAAAATAGGTTGAATGATTTCCAAGATATACTGAATAATTTTAGTAATAACCAGAGTAGGATAGATTTTGAACAAGAAGTTACTTCGAAAATAAATGAGTTGGTGAACATTTATAATTTAATTCAGATGACATTCAAAATGCAACAAGATAACCTTTTAGATGTAGTGATGTATGCTATAAGAGGTTTACTTCATCCATTGGTAATAAGTCCTATCAAACTAATCCAAGAACTCTCAAATCTTCAAAACTATATGGATGGATTAAATTTCCCTGTTAGTCCGTTAGTTGAGAAAAATTCAATTCAGTTGAAACCAATGTATTCTATTACAATGAAAAAATAGCATTCTTAATATTGATACCATTAGTTAAAGCTCGTGTTTATGACATCATGAAACTCTCAAGTCTTCCTACAGATATAACCGAAAATAAATATGCATTCATCATGCCTCAAAAAACCATTTTTAATAATCGACTCTATAAAACAGCACTATTTTATGATGGATGAAATCGAACTATCAGCTTGCAAATCTCCAATTCATAGTACTTTCGTTTGCGAACAAAGAAAACCGATTTTATTAGTACATCTTCATGGTGGCTGTGAATCAAATCTGTTCATACCATCCACTGATATTCCAAAATCATGCGAAAGAAGGATAATTCAGTTAGATTACCCAATTTTTATTCAACTAGCAAATTCAAATTCTTGGTTATATGCCGTACCCATCGAAGAATATGTAGATATGAATTGTAAAAAAAGTAAACAACGCATATCCTTGAAATTACACTATACGGGAATAATTCAGCTGCAAGCAAATTGTTCAGCGTTCACAAAACTATGATACTAAATCCACATCAGCAGTTTTCAAGTGAATTGTCAGTTAATTATGTACCTCCTCTAAATATCAAGAGAGAAATAAATTTCAATATTAGCCTATTACAATCTAGTAATTTTTCCAAATTAAATGCACCCACTATAGTCGAATCAAATGACTTAAATGTTCTTGCAAAAATAAGTCAAGATATAAATTCATTAGAATTCCAAGATAATAATACGGATGAAATGTTCCATTTGAAGTTCATAACCTTACACAATATTCTCACGTATTTGCTGATTATCATTTTCATCCTCGGTGTTTTGTTGTGTGTTTTCGTACCGAAAGCGAAACGATACTTTAGAAATATTGCATTACAGAAAGACGCGACAAATCGTAAAAATGTTGACGATCGGGATATGCAAGTTGAGGTTGAATAAAGCCAGGGGCGTGCAGAAAATTGCACTAATCCTAGGTACAATTTTCAAAAATAGGGGGGAGATGTTGTGAAGTTACACTTCACACCCCCTACGAGGTTTTAGCATGAATAATTACTAATTATTATATTCTATATTTTATTCCACTTGCTTATTTAGGAAACTTCTTGATATTTATCAGTTACACTTGTTACGAAAGATAACATGATGTCATATGATGTTAGGTATAACATTACATTTTCCAATTAAACGATATCGAGAATGCTGACCAACACAAAATGCCATGTTGAACATCGTGTTGTCAGGTGAAATCTGATTGGTTAGTAGAATTGTATTCTTCATTTTCATTTTTCAAATTTGATGTCATGAAAGCGTCGCTTCTGTGACGAAGCGTCGCATATAAAACTAAGGAAGCCATAAAAGTGCGGGGATTTTGCCACAAGACTTGTAACACCGAACATCTAATCTGTATCTGTATTCATCACTATGAACATCAAGTGACCTATAGTGAATAAACACAGCCAACAGTACTCTGAGAATCATTTAGCTCACCCTATCCAACCCGCAACACAACATTATCAACTTATGTTTTGAATACGGGGAAATCCCAAATCAGTGGAAACAATCGATTGTCACTCCAATTTTCAAAGCTGGCGATTCCGGTCAGATGACGAATTATAGACCGATATCAGTTATGAATAACTTTGCTAAAATATTCGAACAGGCACTGAAACATAGAATGCTTGGATTTTTTGATATCCACAATATGATAACTGAGAGACAGTTTGGTTTCATAAAAAAATCGAACACAGAAAATGCAGTAATTGATTTCCTAGAACATACAGTGAAAGCCATGGATGACTCAACGAAGTGTCTTGCAATTTTCCTTGATCTCGCAAAGGCTTTCGATACTGTTTCTCACAATAAACTGCTTGATAACCTTGCAAAATATGGCATTCGCAGCACAGCCCTTGATCTCCTAAGGAACTACTTGACTGAGAGATACCAAGTAGTGAAAATTGGGAAGGAATTCAGCTCAGAGTCGATGGTTGAAATAGGAGTACCGCAAGGAACAGTGTTGGGTCCGATATCATGGGACATCTGATATGTTATGCAGATGACACAGCTCTCATTATTACAGGTAGGGATTGGGAAGATGTTGATTACAAAGCGGAGTCAGGACTGAAAAAAGTATTACTATGGTTGAACCACAACTCATTAAGTTTGAATGTCAAAAAAACTAAGTATATAACCTTCTCCCCCACAATAGTTGATCAACCCTCCCGATTTATTCTTAAAATACACTCGCTAACCTGTGATAATGTGACATGTCGCTGTCCGAGCTTAGAGAAGACATCCTCAATTGAATACTTGTAATAATAGACCAACACTTACGCTGGTCTGAACACACAACTCATGTGACAAGAAGAATAAGAGCATTATCTCATAAATTTTATATTCTGCGAGACATCCTCTCGAGAAAAAAATTGATCATTTTATACAATAGTCTCGCTTTATCAATTATCAGATACTGCATAGTCGCATGGGGGGGGGGGTGCTTTCATTACCACCTTACAGTTATTACAGACAGCACAAAATATATTGAGATCATACTAAAAAAAGACAAATTATTCTCTACCCATTCACTCTATAAAGATACTGGCCTGCTCAATATGAAAACACTTTTTATTTACCAATCATTACAACTAATGCACAGTACGCAAAATGAATTTACGGTTAAAAAAAAACAGGGTGACCAGATCGACTCTAAACAACAACATTCAAGTTCATTCATTCAAAAAAACTGTAACCCAAAGATCCTTTATGTATTTCGGTCCAAAATTCTTTAATCTTGTCCCAGCTGACCTTAGAGAAATTAAAAACCACAAGACTTTCAAAAAGGAAGTAAGAAAATTCATACTAGAGAACGATGAAAAATTCTGTTAGATACCGAACTTGAGAAAGAAACAGGTAATGTACTGATTCCATGATGTTTCTAAGACGCATAAACTGATAGCCGAACCACAGTGCTTCCGTCGGTCCTTCCTCATCCTTACAATGAACTTTCATTTCACTAATTTGCACCAATAGAAACATTCAATCAGATTCAGCAAAGATATTTGTTCCTCTGGGATTTCTGGCTCCCATTACATTTTTTGCAAAGTTCTTTAGGCAACAGTTATGTGTATCAGGTTTGGGATGGAATGAAGAACCAGATACTCCTATCTCAAGTCGTTGTATTCGATTTAAGGAGGAGCTGAGTATTTTGTCGTCTTTCAAGTTACCTCGATATTTGTCGCTAGATACCGCTCCGGTTGTACAATTACACGGATTCTGCGATGCCTCAGAGAGAGGTTACGCAGCCGTAGTCTATTTCAGAATCACAGATGTTGATGGACATATCGAAACTCATTTGGTGATGTCTGAGTCCAAAGTCGTACCCTGAAAACGTGTTACTTTGGCGCGATTGAAATTATGTGCAGCACTACTACTACGCAACAGTCACAGAACGACATTGCTCGGAAATCGTCAGCTTTGTGAAGGGATCTGGAAGCATCAAAGGATACTTTGTTGAGCGGTTGTACAAAAAGTTTATTATCACCAGAAGTACAGTACATGAGACCTGTTCTCTATATCTCAATGAACCATATTGTACCCATATTTTCATCGGCACTGATTGTAACGTAACGAGTTGTAGTGTACAATACATTTTCCACACAGACACAGTGGATGAACCTGAATAACTATTTCATATAGAGTGAGATAATGAGAAGTATTTCAAATTCTCCCACCCCAGCTGATGTAATAGGTACTCAGATAACCTGATCGCGAATTCGAATATCATAATGAGAATCTTCCTTTTCACTCACCTGCTAATATCTCTGACTTCTTGATGTCGACGCTGTCTTCGTCGGACTCCTTCTCCTTATCCATGCTGGAGCTGTTGACGTACTCGGAGGTGATGCGCATGATGTGCAGCGACAGGGGGTTGATGCACTGTGGGATCTTGTCCTCGGCTATGCTCAGCGGCACGCGTTCTCCGGTGTCCAAATTCAAAACGGTCACCTGTGATATTAGCCCAACATAACTTTTCAACTACGGGAAAACCACCAAATAGGCAACTAACAACAATAATCTCTCCACTAGGAGCGTTGCTTTCACCAGTGTGAACATATTGTGAACACACGATAGAATTATACATTTCGAGTTTGTATTCATTCCTAGAATATTTTTCGTTCACTCATTTGAAAAATATACTTAGTTTTCAAAGCAGATTACAATTATTCATCATGTGTCTCATACGTCTCCCTTCAATCCTATACAGGGTGATCGCAGTTTCATGCATCCATTGTATTGAGAGTCTGATTGCTAGAGACATGATGCAGGAACGAATGTTAACTAGACAATGGGGTCTATCATAAAAAGTCATTTCGGCATATATAGGGCGCATCAAAAAACATCTAGAGAGTCGAGGGCATTTTTTCGATGGAATGCCATGTATATTAGCATATTTTTTTCAACATCAGCACATCAGCTATCGATATATCTTACTGATATTGATAATTATAACGTCATTGAATTTTCAAGTATGTATCTGCAAATGGTATTATTTCAACAAGAAATATGGTAATGTTCTAGTGATTGAGACATTCGATAATATAAGGGGAGTGAATGGAGGTCACTGGAACGTTGAAAAAAATATGCTAATATGCAAAGCATTCCATTTGTAAAATTGCCCTCGGATCTCCAGATTTTTTTGTTGCGCCCTGTATATACCGCAAAATTTTCTCATGATAGACCCTATCGTCTGGTTTACTTTCATGTCGCTAGCTGGCATAGGAATCAAGCAATTAGGCTCTGGCACACTATTGCTCAACCCCAGGGTGTCCAAATAGTGCCGCGGTCTTCGATAACTGAGATATCAAATGAGATATCAAAAAACAGTTTCCGCTGTTCTATAGATACCTTTTGTAGGTATAAATATTGATTTATGATGAAATATATAACTTGTTGATGTAATTACATCATTTCTCCAATCACTCATCTTTTATTACCATAATAATAATAATAATTATAATAATATTCATTCACTCCGAAAGTACACAATGGTAAATAAATACATACTACCCAACAAGTCAAGTCTTGGTACTGGGAGTGAAACTACTTTATAGATGAATATATATACTAGTGATAAGAGATTACATAACAAAACATTTCAGATATTAGACAAAAATACAATACATTTGGTCCTTCGAGTCCAGCCACAGTCGAAGTGAAATCATCACTGCCCAAGCAGAAGAAAACAATGAGTTTGCTCATACCAATTCCTATACATCCCTATCCTCAATAATAACATGTTACTAATAATAACAATCTGATACGTTTCTCAATAATATCATGCCCAAAAGATAGCAAATGAATGAATTAACTCCTTTACTCAGAAAATGAGACTCGTTCAGTGCTCTTTGGAAAATATTTGGAAGTGATCAGTGATACGATTGGAGAGAAAGGACATGATGATCTAGATGAAGCGATGATATTCCAATTGAAGGATGGACTGAACAAATCTGAGAATCTTTTTGAGGATTTTGAAATTTGTCGAAGATCTTTCGGGAGTGTCATGGATATGTTACCCGAATTAATCGGAGAACGAGAGAAATTCGAATCATTATATTCCATGTTAACTGCTCGAGCTAAGAGATTCAATTTTTGAAAATGCATCTCAAGATATACAAAACGAAACTTAATCCAGTATTGAATTTGCATTAACTGGTATTTGTCTACCTGAAATTCAACTGAATGGGGTCAATTGCAATTTGAGATATTGATTGGGATTTCGAGATACTCATGAATCACTCAGTCACATTTACGCAGCATTGACTGATACGAATTTTATCAGCATCCAAAATCAGTGATCATATACAAGGTGTTCCATTTGAAAGAATCGACTTCCGGTCGCTTTTTCATGTTAACAAAATGCCGATATTTTTTGACCACCCTGTATTGAATTATTTTAGATTTGGGTATCGTGTTGGTGGTTCCCAGTTATCATCTAACCACAAACCAAATCTCAATGTCCCAGTACCTCGGTGTCCAAAAATTTAAGCATTTTCAGGAAGTGGTATTTTCCACAAAAAAAATGATCAGAAACTGTTATGGATAAGTACAAGGTGAACAAATAGGCACATCAAGAATTTGATGAGGATTCTGAAAATCATATCATATACCGGGTGTTCCATTTGAAATATCAATGTTGCTACTACTTTCTAGTAGAAACGGCAACATTCCATGGTCAAAAATATTTCAAATGAAGAGAGTATAATCTGAAATATAAGCATGCACATTCTCATTGACTTTTTCCGACTGATTCTCGATATGAAGATAGTGTAAGCTCGTCGTGACATACACTGTATATATCAGAAATACAATGTTCATTGAAATGATTTCAAATATCCAAACCTCATGAACATCGCAAATGTTACCGCTACAGTCTTCGAACATAGATATTCTCTCAGTGGATGCCCATATCTAATTAGTATCTGTATCTGTGAGATTTTTAGAATTGATGAATGTTCATAATTCAAAATATTTTCGAATTATGCAGGAATCACAGTTTCATCTATATTTCTTTTACGTTTCGGTTGATAATGAATGTGTCATTGGTTGCATAGGCTTTGGTATCCACGCGTGTATACACATCATCGACGCTATTGACAACTCATTATTAACCTAGGTGAAATTTCTTCTAGGTCGAAAACGGGTCACTTCTCATCAGAGGAATTCCTTGTATAATGGTGACTCCTCAGAAACGCTGCGTTAATGTGACTGAGTGATTCATAAGTATCTCGAAATCTCAACCAATATTTGATATTGCAATTGAACTCATTCAGTTGAATTTGAGATAAACGAATAACAGTTAATGCAGATTCAAAACTGGATAAAGTTTCGTCTTGCATACTTTCAGATGCATTTTCTCCCAAACTGTCACTTTTCAGTGTCAAAACCGACAGCACATTGAAAAAAATTTGCGGAGAAAAATATTTCAATTATGTTGAGAACGGGAGCAGATTCGTTCCCGAAACGTCCACCAAGATAGGTAGAGGTTTTATTCGTATTGAATATATTTGTATTCCCAAATTTTTCAAAAACAAGGTGTCACTGACAAATAGAGAATTTCTCTTTCAGGTATCTTAAGCGCAGTGACATTTTGGGGCAGGTCGTAAAATCTGTCCTTACTACAAATATATTGAAATAATTTTCAATAACTTCTACTTCATTTTTGAGAAACGAGGAGAGAATATTCCACAAAAAGCTGAAAAACGAATTCAACTATTCACAATATCAACAAATCAAATGTAATCACTGTAATGTGATCACGATTAACAAGCGTTTCGGTTTCCATTTCAATTCATTGATTTTTCAACCCATTTTCAAACACCAAAAATTTAGCTTCAGACTCAGATGATATCTTTCATCATATGAAAACAGGTATCGACGCGATTTCCATCTGTTGGTTATATGATAAACAACACCTCGCAAAATTACAGTGGCTTTAGCCAGATAGCAAGATCCGTGTGTACCGCCATCTAGGTAGGGTCCACTCCCTTTCGAACTACCAAATTCATATTTTCTTATTCATTTTCAATGGAGGTCCTACGGAACCTCACATATGCCACATGGAAAATAGGTTCTCTGAAGTTTTTGTTCGAATGAAAACATTCCAGAGGCTGATATTTTGGTGACGTATTTTGAAATTTTGGTTCTATACATATAATGAACTGATTTCAGTAAAATCCGTGACATAACAATTTCCAATGTTTACGTTTTTCGATGACCCTTACTTTTTTCCTTTTAAGAGTTTTGACTCCAAACATTCCTTGAACCTTACTCTTCACGATAATTCGGGATTCATTTCATAACAAGGCCAGGAAGCTCCTCACAAAATGAGTCTGCTGAACCATTTTAGTCAACCGCCCGTCTTAACTTCCTAGCATATCCTTTGGATACATAAGAATCCATGTTCTTCTATATATTCTCACCTGAAATTCTCTCTATCCATTTTCTTTTCGATAGCAATATTTTCACTTCCTGGCAGCACTTTGTATTTATTTTTCCAAAGTAATTCCGTTTTCCAACAATTTACTTAATTTTTTTCTTGTTGTAGATTGAAGTATTTTTTCAACCGTCGAATTTAAATTGTAACTTTCATTTTCAACGTTTTTTAACCCCAAAATTCCTGACAAAAATGTTGTACATATGAATCCATATCTGAATTCTCTCTTTGAATCTGATTGATATTGAATGTGGAATTATTCTATTTTTCATTGGAACATTTCCGTAAATTACCCATCCAAGCCATATTCAAGAGATAGCTGCACCATTCCAAGTATCTGCGATGATTTTCCTTCCGACAATCGGAGGCCAATTATCTTGACCTATGAGAATGGTAGGTTTTGCATGTCTCAAATTTTCAATATTGATGTTTGCCATAAATTTATAGTGTATAATGAGATTTTCGGAATTTATTGATTGTATAGTAAGTCCAGATAGTAATATTTCTTATCATGAAACTATTACCTGCACCTTCTCCTTCAATTCATAACATGATCTTAATTCTCGTCCTAGGTTTGTTGAATCATTTTATTTCTAACGGTTCTATTTTACCTTCACATTTCAGTTTGTCTGCCATTTCTTCCTCGATGATTGTTACATCCTGGACCTTCCGAACTAATTCATAATTTTTGCGAAAGACTTTCATTTTCATTGATCTTGCTGGTATGGAGATTAGCTCGACATCCTGAAGTTGAAGCACCTGACGGATTAGCTTGTTTATTTACCTGATGATTAGCAGCATGTGAATTTCTGTCCCTGTGGAACAGTTTATTATGGTATCTCTCACAATTTGACAAACGACAACGTTTTTTATTTCTGCATTTAGTCGACTGATGAAATGGCGTTAAGCAGCCAAAGCACAATTTTCGCTCGATATCGAATTCCCATTTCTCAGGTATTTCAAGAAATCTTAGCTAAATAGTAGTGACTATCTCGCCTGCAGAATAAAAAATATAGTTTTTCATCTGAAAATTCTCTTATTGTTATAGCTTTCTTATGTAAGTTATTAGCGTATGTACTTCAAGAAAGTTTAAAATTCAAAGAAAGTTTGTCAACTGATTCCCTCATTACCTGTGGATTTATGAAGTTTTGAGAACAATCCATACTTTCCAAAATCATAGTCATATTCTTTACGTCAATTCAATCGAATTTTTTGAATTATCTTTCCTCACTGGACGTGATTATTTGAGTTGACTAAATACTCTTTCGACTATATTATCAGTTTTTCCAAATGGTTTTTCTAATATCTTGATAACTTAATCGACTTTCTCAGGAAAATTTTGAAGTACTTCAACTGATTCTTTCGCCTTCTCCATCGAACATTTATAAAATTTATCCACTCAATTGGATCCCCTGGACATTGCGGCATATCCTTTTTCAATGACTGTCTCGTTATCAGTTTTTCAAAATATTCCATTTTAAATTGATTATCATTATCGAATATTTTTCATATTCTCTTCTTTCTACCATATTTCCTTCATTACCTCATTTGGTAGCTCACTGATCCACCTTCTGGTATTTTCATCCTTAGAAATGTAGGAATCAATCTCATCAAATTCAGAATCTTCGTTGAATTCACCACTCTTCAATTCTGATTATAATATTATTTGTCTCCGGTTTATTTCCATTTTCTTCCCATGAATTTTATTTTGATTCTCAGATCATTATACAGAGTGTTTTGTAATAAAATTATAATATACAACAGTAATATTAGAATCCCACCATTTCCAATGAGTTGAAGTTCAAAATGCTGTAACTTATTTATCTTTGATTTTGGGCCAATATAAAATGACATTAGCTGAAAGCTCATCAAATATCACATCAATCGCCGTGAAAATATACAAGGTGTTCCATTTGAGAAACTTTGGTTACTGGACACCCTCTATACATATCACTTCTTGATAATTATATAAATACATCAAATGGCCATCGAGTCCTTCATCAAATAAATCATGGTAAGTATTCGTTGGTTGTAATTCAGTCTTCCGACTTGAAATGAGAGGGAAAATATAATGGAAAGGAAAATAAATATTGTGTTGAAAATGTCAAGTAATGTCTCAACTAGATGAACACAGACTCAACCTTAACCTTCGCCTCAACCTTAACCTATCCAGAATTGAATCTATGTTATCAGGTCTCAGGTTTGGATTAGAATTTCTTGGACAGTTTTTCAATTTCGCCCTTGACACGTCTTCCTTTGCTGAAGCTGTATGGTGAGGAAGATTCAGCTCGTGATAGAGATGGATTCCTAAATAGTTCACTGTAGAGCACTGTTGGATTGTATGATTATCCATTATTATGACGTGGATATTAATGATGGGGTTGAGAATGAGAATGATTCTATCTTTGAGGTGTTGATTTGAAATTGCCAGTTATATCATTTCGATTGAAAACTATTTATCACAGGTTTTCATAGTCGCCGGCTCATTTTCAGAACTTCTTCATTGTATTACCAATGTTATGAAAACACGCAGTTTGTTTCGTTACACTTTTGATTCAAATGAATTGTATGTGATCGACAATTCATCTATATTGACAGAATTCGAAGTTACTTATTATTTTTAAACAGAACAATAATTCATGATTGCTTGGTACATGAAGATGACAAGCTCGACTCGAGTCCAGATCTGATATCTGCCACATATTTCTAAACAACTCAGGATGAACTTTCGAAATCCTAACATGCCGCCCTCCTTGAAAGTACCAGCTTTAAACAACAAACTGATAATTGCTATTAGTAGGCAGAATGCATAGCTTCGATAAAGAGGATTACCGAAGATGTTTTCACAGTTGCCAATCTACTGACACCATCTGCTCCTGAATGTGGCTTCATTATTCTACCAAGCCTCCAATTCATGGGTGGTTGGTTATTCCCCTGCAGCAACACCATTGTATCAATTGTTACCATTTCTGGTTTCTGCACTCTCCATTTGTTATGTTGCTGCAAGTTATGCAGACATTCCAAGGACCATCTCCGCCAGAATTGCTGGGTGAGCTTCACTAATTGCTTGTACCGTGAGAGTCGGTTAAGCTGGATTTCAGAGACATCTTCTTCGGGTAATGAGGTCATTTTCGATCCAATTAAGAAGTGTCCCGGGGTTGAAGGGTCGAAATCTTTTGGATCACTGGATAATGGGGAAAGGGGCCGTGGATTTAGGATGGATTCAATTTGAGTTAGGAGAGTATAGAGCGATTCATATGTCAAATGAATATCATGCATAATTTTATTCAGATGATTTTTTGCCAGTTTTATAGAGGATTCCCATAGTCCACCGAAATTAGGTGCTCTGGCAGGTATAAAATGCCAGGCCACATTATTTTCCAGAAGATAATTTTTCTAAATCTCATCGTCATTCAATTTGAATAAAGTATTTTGTGATTCTTTGATGTAGTTAGAGCCGCCGATGAAATTTGACCCATTATCAGTATAAATATCTTTGGAAAGGCCTCTACGAGCGAAAAATCTTTTCAATGCATTCAAAAATGTATCTGTAGATAGATCACCGGGTAATTCCAAATGTATAGCCTTCGTTGAAAAACATATAAATAGGCAAATGTATGATTTGACAAATTTCTTACTTCGTAAAGAATTTGATCTGGTTTCAGGTATGACTTCTTTATACATGTTTTCTTGTTTAGGCCAGTTCTCTTCATCGTCAGATAACCACTCTGGTCCTGACCACCAGAGTTTGCATTCTGATAATTTTGAAGGTAGTGCGCCTCGCGATATTATATCAGCAGGATCACTTTTTGTATCAATATACAGCCATTGCTCAATTTTTGTCAATCTTTGAATTTCAGAAACCCTGTTTGAAACGAATGTTTTCCATTCTGCGGGATCTTTTGCTAACCAATTTATCACAGTGTTCGAGTCAGTTCAGAGAAAAACATCATTCATTGGAATAGTAAAAGTGATATTTGATTGAATCTTCTCAACGAGTTTGGATAAAATTAGGTCTCCACATAATTCCAATTTAGGTAACGATATCGATTTTGTAGGTGAGGCACGTGATTTCGCACAAAGCAAGTTTGTGAGAATTTGACAATCAGAATCTGAAATCCTTAGATGAACGCATGCACTATAGACCAACTCCAATGAGTCTGAAAATCCATGTAAATGAATTGTGGTATAACTTGATGAAACAACATGTCAAAGAATCGTGATATGACTGAGATCTTTCAAAGAATCGCAAAGGCCCAATTTCCATAATTTTAGTACTTTAGCCATGATCAAGATAAGGTCAATGAGGCCTAAGGGATCGAAAATTTGTGATATTATTTATAAAATGAGTCTTTTAGATAAGTTGAATATCTTTATATCATTATTGAATGAATACTTGAATACATCTGATGCAGGCTGCCACCAAATTCCTAATGTTTCAACTGTTTTATCGTCTAGCAAGTAATAATTTTCTATTTGACTTCACTCTGATTCATTTGACATCCACTGAGTGAGATTGAAACCACCTGACTTCAGAATTGAATCAATTTCTGATTTCATTTGCTCTAGATCAGAAATTGTCTGACATCCAGTTATGAGGTCATCTACAAAGAAGTCACGTAAAATGATTTTACTAGCATTGGAATATTTAGATTCGTTATCTATTGCTACTTGTTGAAGAGCTTGTGAAGCCAAGAATGACGCAGGGGCAGTGCCGTAAGTCACGGTATTCGATCCAAAATGTTGTAATTCAAAATTCTTTGTAAATTGCGCTCGGCAACATTTATGTTCACCATTTCATACATTTTGGTGATATCAGCCTTCAAAACAACATTGTGAAATCTGAATCTGTTCATTATCGAGAATGAATCGTAAATGTGGCCCAACGTGGCATATATCATTTAATGAAGAGTTATTCGTTGTTTTGCATGAACCATCAAATACAACTCGAATTTTAGTAGTGACACTCGAATCTTCGGAAACACGATGATATGGAAGATAATATAGAGTATCATAAGTTTGGATTTGTGATGACCTGAGAGTTCATATTCTTTGATGTATTCAGGATATTGTTTGAATAAATTCGAAATGCTATGTAACTTTCTGGGCAATATCTGAAGATTTTGAGATGACTGGTAATAATGACTCTCTTTTTTCAGCTTTTGATGGGATTTTCTCTCCTCGTTTCTAAAAAATAGAGTAGAAGTTATTAAAAATTATTGCAATATATTTGTAGTGGGGACAGATTTAGGATCTGTCCCAAAATGTCACTGCGCTTGAAATTAAACCTTTAGATACCTAAAAGAGAAATTCTCTATTGGTCAGTGACACCTTGTTTTTGAAAAAATTTGGAAATACAAATATATTTAATAATAATAAAACCTCTACTTATCTTGGTGGACGTTTCGGGAACGAATCTGCTCCCGTTCTCAACACAATTGAAATATTTTTCTTCGTAAACTTTTTTCGATGTTTCCGATCTTGACACTGAAAAGTGACAATTTTATTATTATTATTATTAAATATATTTGTATTTCCAAATTTTTTCAAAAACAAGGTGTCACTGACCAATAGAGAATTTCTCTTTTAGGTATCTAAAGGTTTAATTTCAAGCGCAGTGACATTTTGGGACAGATCCTAAATCTGTCCTTACTACAAATATATTGCAATAATTTTTAATAACTTCTACTCTATTTTTTAGAAACGAGGAGAGAAAATCCCATCAAAAGCTGAAAAATGAATGTACCACCTCCTCGAAGAACTTACAGACAGTATTTAATGACTCTCTTGTTTTCAAATCTTTCTGCCATGCTATTTCATGATTATTATCTGTTATTTCGAGTGAGTGAATTACCTTTTCGACTTCACCCAGTAGGCAAGACTTCAAATAGTAGAATTTCTGAACATTTGATAAACATTGGTTTGTGTTGATGAGAGAATTGAATGTATCAAAAAATTGTAAATATTCACTGTACGACCCTGTGAACTGTGGTAGTTGAATGACAGGTAACTTCACGTTTTGTAACTGAAATTGCTGATTATTTCCTGTTATCTGATCATTGAATGATTGCCCATTATTCGATAGAGCTGAGGAATTTTCTCGTTGTGAGTTTCGAGGATCTGATTCAATGGCAACAGATGATTCGATTTGCTTGCTTTTTGAAGATGAGATAATTGTTTTAGCTTTACCAACTACATCAAAGTGATGACTTTCAAATGGAGTGAGTTTGATTTCATCATCTTCGTTCTCAGCCAATAATTGATTTTAAAAATGATTTTTATAAAAATTTTCTAATATGGGTTATAAATGTCATTGATTCCCTAAGAATAATCAAAAGTTCCCGAATAGTTATTAAATCTCGTTATTTGACCTTTCAAAGTTCCTCTTCTGGGACGTAATATCTTTAGTTTCTGTGATTTTTCTTGATCAATTTGAATCAATGTAAATGAATGTAAAGATTATATCGAAAATGAATGCTCAATACCTAACTAACTCAATGAACTAGGAATGTATGGGATATGAGGGATCAGAATAGGATAGAATCACCTCAAAACTGATATTGACCTCGCATACCTTGCCGCGACTTGCTTACTGATCGTGTGGAGTGAATGCTTGATTACCCAACGGCTTTAATTCTTGAATGGATGCTGAGAACTTGATGACTCGTTGAATGATTGAAGAATATTGATTGCTCGATCGATTGACAAGTGCTTGAAAATATAATGCTGCTTGAATGAATGCTGCTGTATCCAGGCTCGATGAGGACCAGTTTTATGTTATGAAAACATGCAGTTTGTTTCGTTGAACTTTCAATTCAAATGAATTGTATGTGATTGACAATTCATCTATCTTGACAGAATTCGAACTTATTCATTATATGTAAACAAAACAATAATTCATGATTGTTTGGTACATGAAGATGACAATCTCGAGTCGAGTGCAGATCTTACATCTGCCACATATTTCCAAACAACAACACAGGATGATCTTTCGAAATCCTAGCAACCAACATTAGGATGCATTCGACTCTGATTCATCACAGTTATTAATTGAGATCACTCTGATGTTTGCAGATCAACACTCTTTTTTACTGACTCATTGCCAACTATCTTGAAATATCCTTATGCATATAAATTTCTGGCTTCTAGATTACCTACTCCATCATCTTTCCACTACCAAGTTTCACTGGGCTGATTTTCTCACAAATCGATAGGTTGCTTCTGGATACATTATATCGGATAATGGCATATTAAGAGTGATTCATCAAGTGTGTCGCGAACTGCATTTTTTTGAAATTATTAGTGGTTGACATTCGGCGATTATTCATCAATACACACCATTGCAAGGTACGACTCACTTCCGCGCTTTCACAAGTCGTACCTGAATACAGAATTCAAAGAAGTCTCACCCATGCTAATATCTCGAGAGATACCAGCTCATGAGGACAACAATTTGTTATGAGGAATTGATACCTACAGGTATGATCACGAACAATTGTTTTGAAATAGAGAGATAATGCTCTTTGTAGCAGTGATCGAGCAAATCGGCAGGTTGAGAGCATTTATTTTTATTATTGTATGCTCTGTCGAATGAATGGATATTTTGAATGGTTCTGAGTATATTCGCCGAACCCACAAGTACACAAAACATATCGATATAAATTTCTCAGTTGTACAATTTCGTCTACAAATGATAATAATAGATTTAACCCCGATCAATTCACATGAAGAACATGAATAAAATATTTGCGGTCTTTTCAATTCAAATATTTGACAATCATTTCTTTCTGAATGAAAATGAAGAAAAAAATACCTGTTCGAGAATCTCGAGATCAGACAGCTGCTTGCCGGAGTTGGAGTGAGTCAGCACGTGCGACAGGTTCTTGAAGAAATTCTCATCTCCCGCTGACCGCCGCCGTTCGCTTGATCTCTTGTGCTGATCATACTGGTGGGTTCCTCTGCAACAACAAACATGAACTGAACTTATCGTTCCTAAATCCAGCTTCTCAGGACTGTTCGGAAGCATATTGTGTTGAATAACAGTGCTGAGATACCCTGTATCTATTTATTTTGATTTATATTGTCACTAATTGTGATATATAATATAGCTATCTGTCATCAGTTTGTAGGTGTATATATATCAATAAATAAGTGATTCCATAAGATTGTGTGCCCAGCCTTGTTGTGAATCTGCGATGAGCAGGAAAACAAATATAACACTAAATACGACTTTTCGAAATATCCAAATATTCCATCAACTCTGAAAAAGAAATATGAAAAATTTGAAAAACTACAAGGCTTGGAAAAATTTCATTCATGGAGGACAATTGTTTTCGCGTACATGGATTCATATAATTCCTATAGAATTCTTACTGGTGAAGAGAAAAATCCAGCAGAACATCCACCTGCAGAGAACAGTCCAGCTGACATAGTGCGTAATTAGGAAGTGCGAAGATTGGCGATATAGACATTCTCTATGTAGAGCTTTCATCCTTTTAAATGTTGATACCAATATAACTCAACAAATCACATGTTATTCAGATGCTTGGGACATGTGAAAAGTATTGAATGATTTGTTCGACCAGAAAAACGGATACTATATGCTTTAGTGAAATCTATTGTTGGTATCGAGTGTGAATCAAATTTCTCTGTATCAGATCACATTGCAATTGCAATTGTGGTCTGAGCTGGTTGAAAGAACTTCTAAAACTATCAATGAAGGAAATGATTATCTAGAAGCTACCATTCGTCCTCAAAATATTTCTATGAGAGCCAAAGGTTCCTTTCAACCGACCGCGTTATCAGAAGAAATGGATAATATTATAGAAAATTTGAAAACTAAACAAAATGAAACATATGATGATATACGTATATGTTTCTCAAGTACGTGTAGAAAATTCAGGAGCATGTTGCTGACGTCGAAATGAGAAGAAAAGTTTCTATGAATATATGTCCGAAAGTTATTCGTTTATGAGATACAGAGTGTCAAAGTTGAATTCTTATTTTTTGTTTTTTGTTAATAAATATCAAAATAATTGTCATATTCGAATGAAGTTTGGTATCTAGGGGTATTTTTTAATGACAATATCAAATTTGATGTTAGTTTGTCTTTTTCGCGGGGGTGGCGCCACCTACATGTCTTTTGAGTCATTTGAAATGTCATGACGTTTTTTTTGTACGTGCCTGTTTCACGTTTTATAGTAGAAAAATAGATTTCAAGAACACTTTTGAGTAAAAAATAAAAACTGTTTTCGAGTTAATGGGATTTGAAATAAACGATGCATTTGAATTATTTTCATGAGGCTCGTAAGTCGCCTCTAAGTAGACAAATATCAGAAAAGATACGTGAGTGCATTTTTTTTTTTTTATTCAATATTCTCCTACATTCAACATAGGAAAAATGATTTTTACTTCTTTGTACCTACTTTTTTATGAAACGATAAACAGGTAGAAGTCACACACATTGGGAATATTAAGCTCAATTCTTCATTACCTGATGGTAAGAAGATTAATGTCATATAGCATTATGTCCTATATGCTCCCGAATTGAAATGCTCATTGATGTCTTGGGAAACTATGGAATTCGAGGGATTTGCAATGAGATGTGGAAAAACCATAACTTGGAGAAATGGAAAGATTATTGGATGGGTGGTTTCAAGGTTGAAATAAGGTTATATTTCAAGAAGTACCTTAAGAATCATCAAATCTCAGCATCGTCACATGGCATCGACGACTGGGACATCTTCCCATAACCTCATTCGAAGAACTCGGAAAAGCAATAGCAGATCCAAATATTCTACCAATAGGTCGACCAGTTAGAGCCTGCAAATTCATGTTCAGACGTCTTCGAGAAGTTCATTATGATGTTACTGGTTCTTTTTCTACAAAATCAGTGGGCGGATATTTCTATTATGTCAACATTATCAATAAATATACCAGATTGACTGAAGTTAAATTCATCGAAACTAAGAATGAAGTTGAAGCCACCGGATACCCCACTCTTTGAATAAAAAACACCGCACGTAATGTTCAATGGGACGAAACCAACAATAGGACATTTGAGATACTTTAGGAAAAAAGCGTATATCCATATTTCCTTGGAATCTTGAATACCAGGGAGTGAATTTCGTTCACGAGGCTTAAATGCTGCATTAGTAGGTTACAGTGAAAAATTGGGTTGGTATCGATTCTGGACTGGCAGTAAATGATCATATCTCGAGATTTCAAATTCGAATGGTTTTGAGTGAAAACTGAGGCGGGACCATCAGATAGGAATGGAAAAGACATTTTTGGAATTGGAGTGTTAATTCTGGTGTAATTTCAGAATGGCAGGCAACACGCGTTCTCAGGATTCCCTGACTATCAACTATAAGTGTTGCAAAAATAAAAACCATTTGTGCATTACGTATGACCCAAATGTGCGAGTATATTCCATAAGAGCTGCTTGCTTACCAGCTTCAAGAAAAAAGTTGTTTTTGTGGGAGGTAAAAAAGTAATATGCTGTAAAGAGGAAATAGGTGACCAAGAACTAGAAGACGAGACGAGTTTGCTGGAAAAAAAACAAGAAATGAACTAGTTCCAGAGGGTGAAATGAAGGACAATTACATGCAGAAGCTTTAACAGTAGAAGAGTATATATTTGCAATCAGCACTAGATGCAACTGAGATGTACAATCTCATAGAAAGCCAACACCTACTGACGAAAGAAATGGAAGATAAGATAGAAGAGCTGCAGGAATAACTACAGGAAAATAGTGAAATATCAAAAAATGCAAAAACAATAAGCACGCAAACGAGAAGTATGAATATGATTCATAAAGCCACAGCTGCAGGACAATCCAGTGACGTTCTTACTGAAAATGACGAACGGGTTTTATTAAAGGACTCGAATATTTTGGATATGACAATGTAGACAAAAACTTACGAATTGAACAATGAAAATGTAACAACAGAGACCAACCTGATAAGCTGGAGTGAGACAAATGTTGCAGGTCTCGATAAATGATTTGATTAGAATGGTAAAAGATAAATACTCATTTGTGGAGACCAGTATGCTATAGGATTTTGTAGAGTGCTAGATAAGACATTAGAGTATGAATATAGTATTAGTGAAATAGTTACACCCAAGAATGAACTCTCAGAATTTACAAAAAAATTATTTGCAAGGACAGTAGATAGTAGGAGGATATACTGATCGTAATGTTCAACACCAACAACGTGAGTAACAACAAAAGCTTACAACTATTTTTGGAAAATGCCCTAAGTCTTGGTGAAACCATGAATGTAATAATGATTTCACAACGTAACCGTCTATTGGATAAAACAATCAATAACATTAGGTACAATTGTATCAATTCCTACAGAAAAAATAACATAAATTGCTCTGTACATTTTTTTGCTGACCAAAACAAAAGAGGAACCAAAATTGAGGTACTTCATAAAATTGAAAGCTCAATAAAATACTATGAGATGTGTCAAATAACTGTTTTGAACACTATCAATACCAGTTATCCTGTATCTGACAATAACCCAATCATTTGAGGCGTAGCCAAAGAATCTGAATCTCTGTGGGAATTTTTTGAAATTTTTTAGAAATGGGCAAAATGAAGGCATCAAACTTTCCTTGATGTTTCATTTTCGATCGATTATGGTCTCTCTGAAATTGAAAAGTATAATGTATTATTGGAAGAGAAGGCACTTGAATTCTCATCAGAATTCTGCAAGGAACTCAATATTCATATTTTATGTGTGTATAGGTCACCCTCATCAGACGTAAATACACTTTTCGAAAAACTAGAACTCATATTGTCAGATTTGCCATTGAAATCCTCAGTCATAGTGGTGGGTAATCTCAATAAAGGCTACTGAGAAATTTATTGTAATAATACGCAATTGCTGATGAATGTCCTAGAATCTCATCAATCGAAAATGCACGTAACTGATTCAACACGTATATCTCAAGACAAAGAATCAAAAACTGATTACATCTGCAGCAACCTCGACAATGTAGTAACAAAAGTTGCACCTTCTGGTGTATCAGATCATGAGCTTATACATAGTTACATCAACATATCATCTAAGGAACATGAAACTAAGAAAAAGCCCTTTCATTTTGGTAGACTCTTCAATAGAAAAAAATTCGAAAAATTCCACTACTACTGCTCACAATTTGATTGGCATGGTGAAGTTAATATAGATAATCAATTTCAAGTATTTCATTACCTTTTCTTTGTAAATGTCGTGACAATGGAGTGATACCAAGAGGGTTACGTTTGAAAGCACCATTTTATAGTAAGAAATGTGAATGGATAGTTCTGAAAGCAAGTAAGGCATTGGTAAGAGAAAGAATAAATTTCCACAAATACAACAAGGTAAGAACAAGAAATATCATCTCACAGTTAGAACAAACTTTATACAACGTTTTACACGAAGATGATTCAACACATATATTCATTTCTGTGAACAACTCATACAAAAAAGAGAATGACAAGAATAAATTGATACACATAGGAAAATTCAATAAACTCATTGAAGAAAGGAATTTAAAAAAATTGAGATTAGAACATCGTCGACAAAATTTCATGAATAGAACTGTTATAAACCTATCCTCAAGAACATTAACAGATTCTGAAAAATTAATACTGTCAAAAGGTATGAATTTTTCAATCACTCCGAATCATATTCCAAAATTAGATTTGATAAAAGCTATTGAACAAACTGCACAAAGACTTCCTGATGAATTTTCTGATGTATATAGAATCAGAAATAAAATAATTATTGAGAAAAAACATGAAATAACACCAAACATCACAAGAGAAAAGAAAAACACACTTAATAATCTTAAACATGATGATACAATCAAAATACTTCCAGCTGATAAAGGCAACGCTACAGTCATTATGAACAAAAATGAATATAATGATAAAATAATACAAATTATAAATGAAGGCAATTACACAAAATTGAATAGAGATCCAACAGCAAACATAGAGAAAAAGATACGAAACATAATGAAAAAACACGAAAATGAACTTACACTAACAGATAGGAAACATATATCCAGATACCATAGCAAACCCCCACATTTTTATGGACTTCCAAAAATACATAAACCAAACAATCCATTAAGACCAATCGTGAGTTCGATAGGATATCCTTGTCAAAATTTATCGCGATTTCTTTTAGATTAATAAAACCTTTATCAGGAAATAGTGAAAGTTTCAATAGAAATACTCCTCATTTCTTGGAGAAACTAAATAACATCCATCTCGATACAGATGATATTTTAGTAAGTTTCGATGTAGTGAGTTTATTTACTGATGTTCCTATAGAAAAAACTTTACAAATAGTGAAAAAGAAACTGGAAGATGATGGAAAACTCATTGAAAGAACTAAGCTGAGTGTGGAAGGCATTTTAGAATTTTTGGAACTATGTCTCAAGACAACTTACTTTCGATTAGATCATGATTTTTATCAACAAAATTTTGGTATGGCCATGGGTTCACCACTATCTCCTATTCTAAGTGATATATTCATGGAAGATTTTGAAGAGAATATTGTGAAAAAATTCAGTAAACAACCAAAGACTTTGTGGACATATGTGGATGATATTTTCATTATTTGGCCACATAACCGTATGGAACTAGATAATTTTCTAAATTATATTAACAATATGAAACCCACAATCAAATTCACTTCAGAAATAGAATCTTGTAATCAGTTACCATTTTTAGATGTCCTCATTGAAAAATCAGATAACATTTTGATAACTGTATATCGTAAAAATACACACACCGACAGATACCTCAGTTTTCAATCAAATCATCATACAAGTATAAAGAGAGGAATAATCAAATCACTTCATGATAGAGCCAAATCCATATCATCGAACCACCAAATTTTCAATGCCGAAATGCCATATAAAATATGTTCTACAACTCAACACTTATCCGAAACATTTCATTGATAAAACAATACACCAAATTGAGAACAGACAGAATATACAACAAACACAAAGACAACCATCCCTGATAACAAATGTAATCCCATACATTCCCGGAATATCAGAAAAAATTAAACGTGTTGGTGACAAGTTTCGAGTGAGAACAGTGTTCAAGACAGAAAATACAATGAGATCGATTTTGACTCATACAAAACCGAAAAATGAAGAACAATCATCAAAAAATTGTATTTACAGTATACCATGTGTTTGTGGAAAATATTATACCGGTGAAACCAGCAGGCCTCTATCAGTTGGGATGAAAGACCATAAGAACAATATAAAGAGAAGATATACTGACAAATCAAAATTAGCTGAGCATATCCTTACTGAAAATGGACAACATATGACCGATTGCAGTAATATTAAGATCATAGAAAAAGAAGACAAAAACCAAAAACGGAAAATCAAAGAGTCTGCTTGCATTCTCCTGAACGGAGACAATAATATTGCTTCTTGTTCAGTTGATATAGATAGAACTTGGCATTGAATATGGAAATGGAAAATTCAATATCAATTAATGAAAATACCTTGTAACCTGAATTCCTCCGTCTACCAAATCGTCACTTTTCAGTGTCAAAATCGAAAACATATTGAAGAAATTTTGCAAAGAGAAAAATATTCTAATTGTGTTGAGAACGAGAGCAGATTCGTTCCCGAAACGTCCACCAAGATAAGTAGAGAAACGAGGAGAGAAAATCCCATTAAAAGCTGAAAAATGAATAAAATTAGGAAACTTTGGATCTAACCTTCGCTCATTACATACCATAAGAAAATTCACGAAAGATACATGTTTTAATGATTATTACTTGAAGTACAGGACTATTTACCGTACAGTTTTAAAACAGGGAAAAGAAACGTATTACAGAACAAGAATTGAAAACGCTGCCAACCCAATAAGAGAAAGCTGGAGAGCGATAAATGATATCAGAGGTAAAACAAATGTTCATACAACAATCGCAATGAATCCTGATAAACTTAACCTACACTACTGTACCTTGGCTGAGCGCATCACTAACTATATGGTGATGATTCATGATCCCCTTGAGAATATGTGCCCCACTGAATTGAAAAATGAATTCAAACTCACCAACACTGACATAAAATATCTGTGAACGTTTTTCAAAATCTTCCTGACTCAGCATTATCGGTTCTGGTGATTCTAATTGATGAATCATTCAGAAAGGGTGCTTTTCCAGCTTTTCTGGAAACTTCACTGATTATTCCTATTTATAAGGGGGGAGATTCACTAGATCCTAATAACTATCGTCCTATTGCGCTTATACAGACCTTAGCAAATGTTATTGAGAAGCTGGTCAAAATCCGAATGTTGGAATACCTGACTATGAATAATATACTGACACAACAATAATTTGGATTTCAGCCCAAAAAAAGCACACATGATGCAATTTTTTCTTTCATGGACGAACTATATTCCATCCTTACTAAGGAAACGGTTGCTGCGGCAGTGTTTTGCGATTTTTTCAAAGCATTTGACTGCATGAACCACCAAATATTGCTGCGGAAACTCCACCACTACGGCTTTACAGGTAATGAACTTCAGTGGTTCAAGACTCATCTCACCAATCGTGAACAAGCAGTTAAGACAAACGCTATCTTAAAAACAGCACAGATGAACCACGGTGTGCCTCAAGGATCAGTCCTGGGACCGATTCTCTTCCTTCTTTATGTGAATAATATGGTACTACTTGACATAAAAGTTAAACTCACAATATTTGCGGATGACACCACAATTCTGAGGCAAGATAAAGATGATGCAACTTTATACACGGATGTTATGCGAGATATAATAACAATTGAAAATTGGTGTGACTCAAACCTACTATGCCTCAATATCAATGAAACTCATATTCTGACATTCTGACATGAACAAGATTTTGAGGTATGAATATCGATAATGAGTTGATGTTCAACGATCATGTAATAGCAATGTGTAAAAAGCTAGCTTCTGGATGCTATGAACCCCCGAACCACTATGATTAAGGATTCAAATAAATACTGTCTGTAAGTTTTTCCAGGAAGTGGTACATTCATTTTCTAGCTTTTTGTGGTATTTTCTCTCCTCGTTTCTAAAAAAAATTAGGTAGAAGTTATTAAAAATTATTTCAATATATTTGTAGTAAGGACAGATTTTGTGATCTGTCCCGAAATGTTACTGCGCTCGAAATTAAACCTTTAGATACCTGAAATTGAAATTCTATATTTGTCAGTGACACCTTGTTTTTGGAAAAGTTGGCAATACAAACATATTCAATAAGAATGAAACCTCTACTTATCTTGGTGGCCGTTTCGGGAACGAATCTGCTCCCGTTTTCAACACAATTAGAATATTTTTCTCTATGCAAAATTTCTTCAATATGCTGTCGGTTTTGACACTGAAAAGTGATAATTTGGTAGACGGAGGAATTCAGGTTACAAGGTGTTTTCATTAATTGATATTGAATTTTCCATTTTCATATTCAATTTTCAGAAGTGAACAAATAGCTGGAAAACAAGGATTCAATTATTCATTCTGGAGCAAAAATATATAATCATCCGTCAAATAATATCAATTGCTATGAAATCTTTGGAAATGAAGTGAAAGCATTTCTTCTACAAACGCCATGTTACAACTCAGCGGAGTACTTTTTACACAGGTTTGACAAGAATATGTTAAATATTTCATGTTTGTATTTTGAATTGTGCACGTCTCTATTTTAAATTGTTCATATTTGTTTCCTACATTGACTGTATTGAAATTTTACTCATTTTTTTCTTGTTTTTACTATTTCATATTGGTGTTGTTGTTTTAACAAGCTTTGTCAACAAGTGAGAGCTTATGATAATAAAGTATTTTATTTAAGATGGAAATGATTCAGGAGAGAACGAAGAAAATAAACACCCTGTAACAAGAAATGATGACATTGGGAGCGCCGCTGAAGAAGAAATGTCAAAATTGAAGCAATCAACTTCAAAAACTATCAGAAAATTAAATCGAGAGAGTAGAACTCTGTATCGTTACGAAACACTCTCGAAAAATTTAACATGTTGAATTGTAATGCTGTGTCAACTCCTATGGATACTGTTGCTAGGCCTATCAAAATTAAACAAGAAGACACAAGAGTTGATGAGGAAATGTATTGGTCAAGAATTGAAAGTTTGCTGTATCTGACGATGGGAACAAGACCTGATACAACTTATCCTGTCAATGTCCTCTCATAATTTTCTGTTGATCCATCTTCAGTACACCATAATATGGTTCAGCATCTCTTACGCTATTTGAAAGGAACCACAAATGAGCTTATTTACAAGAACACATATCCACCAAATATATCTATTTTCAGCGATGCATCATATGCCAGCTGCCAAGATGACAGGATATTATTCAGTGGATATGCCGGATTCTATGGAGAAGCTTCAGTTTCTTGGTCTAAGAGGAAACGACAATGTGTGGTAGTGTCTACTACAGAAGCAGAGTATATGGCACTTTCAGCCGCCTGCCGACAAGTCACTTGGATGGCAAATATTTTGAAAGACTTGGGAGAAGATACTCCAACGTTGCTATTATGTGACAACCAAGCTGCCATACACATATCGGAAAACCCAGTGCTTCATCAATGAAGTAAACATACACATACACCTGAGTGCCAACAACATTCAGAAAAGGACCAACGTTCTCAGGATTCGCCGGTGGACCCAAGTCTGTTTTCCTTATCAATGCAAGTTTTTGTCACCGATAGTCTGCGAACATGTGATACGGGTTGTCCGATTCACAGGTCGTCCCAGTGCAACTTACTTATAATATTATAATACGCAATACAAATGTGATACGATTACACATTGAGGCGTTCCGTAATATTCTGCCCCGGCAAAATGCAGTTGCATTTTTGTGCCAGATGTCTCAGTTAATGGAATTTAAAAATCAACGATATAATGAACATCCTTGATGCGATGAGTTTGCCCAATGTGAGTTATTGTACTGATATATAGAAAAATAATAATAATAATAAATCCTATCATGATGAATCTTAAAACTGACCTATATGTTGAAATAAGATCTTATGATATCTTTTCTTGATTGATATCATATCTTTTATTGATCTTCATCCTGACGGTCAGAATTCGGCAGTGGGCACAGTTTGACATGTGAGCGGGTCAATGTGCCAGTACCAGTTTTTACAGTGGCAAGCCTAGCGATTCCATGAGTTATTGCACTGATATATAGAAAAATAATAATATTAATGAATCCTATCATAATGAATCTTAAAACTGACCTATATGTTGAAATAAGATCTTATGATAAATTAATCTTCATCCTGACGGTCAGAATTTGGCAGTGGGCACAGTTTGACAAGTGAGCGGGTCAATGTGCCAGTACCAGTTTCTACAGCGGCAACCCTAGCGATTCCATCACGACCTGGGTGAATCCACTGGCATGGAGTCATATTTTCCGATTTAATTGAAACCATAGTTCCCACTCCAAGAGAGGGAGCATTAGGTTTGAGCTACTTACTTCTTTGCTGAAGGGTATGGAGATATTCTCCATGCCACCGTTTCCAGAAGTCCTGGTGGAACCTTTGTATCATCTGCCACCGTGACAGGCTATTTAGTTTGAGAGGTGTTGCGGAAACCTTTTCCGAGGTTGAAAACTTATGATTGGGTGTCAGCGCATGGATATCCTCAATGTCATGCGTTAACGGGCCGAGAATTGTGTGAAATTCTTCGTAAATAAGAAGTTGTTGCTCTATTACTCGTGACAAGTGACCTTTGACCGATTTCACCCCGCTTTCCCACAAACCACCCCTATGAGGTGAGGTGGCTGGTATGGAAGAATGAGTTATTTTCTCTTGTGCAGATGCGGTTTTCATCAAATTGTGAAGCTCCCAACTGGATCCTTGAAAATTGGTACCATTGTCGCTGTGCAACCGAGAAACCTTTCCCCGCCGAGCGATCAATTTTTGTGATGCGGCCAGAAAAGTGTCGGTGATTAAATCACTCGCAAGCTACAGATGGAGAGCTTTGATAGTGAAACAAACAGACAGAGGTATGCCTTGCAAGTTCTGACTCCCCGATGACGAGTCATAGTCAACAGAGAGGGACCACCATAGTCCACTCCAAAATGACTGAAGGGGTTTACGTGGGAGATTCGTGACGCGGGCAGGTCTCCCATGGGGCGTTAAAATGGAGTGGGTTTTATCCTCCAACAACGTACACATTTGGTGGGAACAGAAAGAATTTATTGCTCGTTTGGGTGACAATATCCAAAACTGCTGTGATAAGAGGAATTGAGTGGTGCGATATCCAGCATGTAGATGTTTATACTGATAATATTCAATCAAGAGTGTGGTCAAACGACCATTTGGGGGGTAATGAAATAGTAAATTTGGCATCATGCGGCGAAGACGAATATTCGACCACCAACTCGAAGTAATTTCAGAATTGTCATCAAGGAAGACATGTAATTTTCGTAGAGGCTCTGAAAATGGGCTATTTTGAATTTCATCAGCAAAATGGATCTTCTGAGTCCGTTTGACTAGGATAATTAGAGCATCGAATAGTTCGAAATTTTCAAGTGGACCTTGTCTACGAACGGAGGGATTCGAACAATTGAAGGTTAAACGAAGCAAAAAGGCGATGATTCGTTGCAGAGTAGCGAATGAGGAGAATTTATTGAGCAACTCGTCGATCATTGTAGGTTCAAGAGAGTGAGTGAAAAGAACGAGTTTGCGGTCCTCCCTTTCTTTGCGGGTTGCAAAGAAAAGATGAAGCAGGATATTCCAACCCAGGACAACGAGACTCGCGTAAAAAGTCAGATCCTATAGCATATTATCCAGCATTTCAGGAGGGAAAAGTCCACGAGAGGCAACATTAGCAGAATTATTTTATGAATTTACATAAAACCAGTTATCGGAAGGGAGGTTTTCTTGGATGGAAGCCACTAGATTAGCAACGAAGCTTTTTGACTCATGTGAAGAGCGTTCAATGCAATGTGGAGCTATTTAGGAATCGGACCATGCACAGACTGTTGAAATATTCATATGTAATTTGGAGAGCATGAGCGCGGCACAAAGCTCTACTCGCGGTATGGTGATATTCTTGAGAGGGATTTTCCGCAAACAAAGTAGATTAAAATTATAGAATCAGAATCAATAGTTCTCAAATAAATGACGCAAGCCTAGCCCTTCTCGCTGGCGTCACAAAATCCGTGAAGTTCGGACACGAGCGAGGACATTAAGTGACGAGTTATTTCAGAATTGCACAATGATGGTAGATAAGTTTTGTATTGTGTCCAAACAAGAGTGATGTCATCATTTGATGTATTGTATTAAGATTTGAGGCCCACAGCCGCTGAATTAGGTATTCTGTGAAGAAAGTGACTGGGGCTAGGAATCCCATTGGGTCACAAATTCGCGCTAACTCAGATAACATCAGTCCTTTTGTGCATAATCGATTCTCTATAGGTTTCACAGTGAAAGCGAAACAGTCCGAGGTAGGGTTCCAATGCAACCCTAAGACCTTTAGCGACATATCAGAATCGAATAATAGCGGATTACTTGATAAGTGAGAGGAAGGAATGTGTGCCAATAAGGATGGCTCATTGGCGGAACATTTGCGAAGCTCGAAGCCCTCTTGCTTCATTGAAGAAGTCAATTCAAGGATTGAAATGCGAGCTTCCTAAATGGTGAATGAGCCAAAAACAAAATCCTCGACGCATGATGTCAGCAACGAGCGGAAATAGTTCTCCCTCATCTTCTGCTGATTTCAAAAGAGTGCGGAGAGCCAGATAAGGAGATGAGGTAAGACCGTATTCAGTACACAATCTTGAATCGGATCTTGCGGAGAAAATCTCCACACTATCCTTCGATAGTTCCTATGCAACGAATCTACCAGTATCACATCTGCTATGTGTCTGCGCAAATAGCATGAGTGTGACATCTGGAATTCAGTGGAAGTGTAACGATGTCTTATTGCAGTTTAGGACCAGTGAGAAGATAATCATTTAGAGAGGGGTTGATTTGGGAGTCTTGCCGATCCATTGAAAACTACCATTAATATTGTTGCCCTACTCTCCGGTTTCTTGGACACAATGATATGGGATATAATAAACCTCATCAGAATTCAGGCGACATGTGGTCTGAAGGCTATGGGGCCTGACGGAATACCGCCTATTGTTCTCAAGAAATGTGCCCCAGAACAAACACCAGTTCTTTGCAGGTTGTTCACCCTTCCTACAAACTCGGCGTATTTCCTTCTGACTGGAAGAAAGCTAGGGTCCAGCCGATTCCAAAGAAGGGCAAGAAAACCCTCCCTAACAACTATAGACCGATTGCACTACTATCTGTGATCTCTAAAGTAATGGAAAAAGCAATCAATATCGAGCTCATCCGATATCTAGAGAGCTCAAGAATCATGAACGACCGGCAATATGGCTTTTGTCACCAGATGTCAACTGGAGATCTCCTTGCCTATGTGACACATAAGTGGCAGGTGTCAATAGAGAAACATGGGGAGTCTCTGGCTGTAGCCTTGGATATCTCCAAATCATTTGACCGAGTTTGGCACCAAGGCCTCCTAGCGAAACTTCCGTCATATGGTTGGCCGCCCCAATTGTGCCTTTTACTATCGAGTTTTCTTGCAGATAGATCACTCTACGTGGTGGTAGACGGGGTCTCGTCTGATACAATGACGATCAATGCTGGTGTTCCACAAGGCTCTGTCTTGGCACCAACTTTGTTTTTGCTCCACATCAATGATTTGTTGAATGTGACCTCCAGCCCAGTTCATATCTTTGCGGATGATGGTACACTTCATTCCGCCTTTTCCTCTAGAGCCCCTATATCATCCAACGAGGCCAGAGGTGCAAGGCGAAGACAGGTTGATGCTTTAAATGAA
This sequence comes from Gastrophysa polygoni, assembly GCA_963576655.1. Taxonomy (NCBI): domain Eukaryota; kingdom Metazoa; phylum Arthropoda; class Insecta; order Coleoptera; family Chrysomelidae; genus Gastrophysa; species Gastrophysa polygoni. The sequence continues at coordinate 30,191,124 of OY755082.1, forward strand.
GATCTGACAAGAATTCTGAAATGGGGATCTGAGAATCTAGTACAGTTCAATGCAACTGAAACTCAAGCTTGTATGTTCACCGAGAAGGCTGATCACACAATGCCCAATTTGATGATGTCGGGTACTACTGTTCCTATGAGGTCGTCAATATCCACGCTGGGTGTCACCACCAACAGTGCTCTCTCATGGGACGATCATGTGAGGTCCATTGCGAAAACTGCTTCACAAAAACTCGGTTTTCTTTTCCGTGCGAAGAGATACTTCACATCCCAGCGACTGCTTATGATCTACAAAGCACAAATTCGACCTGTCCTGGAGTACTGTTCACATGTTTGGAGCTCAGCCCCCAAACATACGCTTAAGCTCTTAGTTTCAATTCAGAAGAGAGTTATTCGCCTAGTCGATGACACAACACTCACCAAATCATTGACCTCTCTAGATCATCGTAGAAAGGTCGGCGATCTTTGCCTTCTTTATAGGTACTTTCACGGTCGGTGCTCAACGGAAATATCATCTATTATGCCACCACGCGCGATTCCTAGCAGACAAACAAGGCTAGCTCAAGCTGGTCACCCCTACACTGTCAGGCTCGAGACTTGTCGAACATCGCTATACCAAGCATCATTCGTCAATAGAACGGCAAAGTTGTGGAATTCTTTGCCTAGTGAAGTCTTTCCTGATGCTCACAACCTCCAAACATTCAAGAAAAATTCCAACACCTTCCTTCTTTCCCAAAATTCCACCGCTGGCTAACACGATGTTTCTCGAACATCATAGGTTTCCCTTTCGTGTTGTCCACGGATAAAAAAAAAACTTCCTCCACCTTCAAAATTTTTTCAGAGTCCCTTCTGTTTGGGTTTTTTATTGTGAGTGGACTGTATTACAATTTGGTTTCACTTCTTACGTTACGAAATAAATAGCGAACTAAATAACAAACTGTAGGATTTATTTCGTCTATTGATGATGAAAGTACAAAGGGAACTGCGCAGCGCGCAGACTTGAATCACCGACAGTCAAAACGATTCTGTTCTCACGGGAACGGGGGTCGAGTCCGCATTCCATCCAGTTGGGTGGGGCAAGCGAAGACAAAACAAACATGCACTAGCAGCGTTGCCGGCTCGACCCAAAGATAGCATAATTCATGAAACTACAAAACTAAACAAAACTAAACATGCCGCCCACCTTGGAAGGACAATCTTTCAAAACAAAAAAAAAATAATAATACAATGGGCTTGCATTGAGATCTAGAAGTTCTTTGTGAAAGTTCATACATTGAAGAAGTTGAACACATACAGCACAATAATCTGCCATTGTTCACTCACTACAGTCGGGTAACGGGCAGATTTTTGAAAAGCTCCGCTTCACGTCACCTGTAGAAGTGCGCACAACAGCTACCCTAGCTGATTGATCCTTCCCGTATATCAGCTCGACGATTCGGCCAAGTGACCACTTGAGAGGAGGGAGGTTGTCGTCCTTGAGTAGGACTAAGTCGTTGACCCTGAGGGAACCATGACTAATTTTCCACTTCTGCCGCTGTTGGAGTTCGCTGATGTATTCATGAGACCAGCGCTTCCAAAAATGCTGATGAAGCTGCTGAATACGTTGAAAGTGCGACAATCTATTCTCAGGAACATCAGTTAGGTCCGGATCTGCAACTGCAGTAATTGCTCTCCCAACAAGGAAGTGCGAAGGAGTAAGTGGTGCCAAATCGGAAGGATCGGAACTTAAAGGGTAAAGGGGACGAGAGTTCAGTGAGGCTTCGATTTGAGTGAGAAGGGTGGAAAATTGTTCAAATGTCAGTGATGCATCGCTAGCTACTCGGCGTAAATGGTGTTTGACAGATTTTACTCCGGCTTCCCAGAGGCCACCAAAGTGTGGCGAGTATGCGGGTATGAACGACCATGATAGACCGATATTTTGGATTTCGTTAGTTAAGTCATCACTGTTATTTATCAAGAAATTCCCTAATTTTTCAAGTTCCGTTTTTGCGCCTGTGTAATTTGTGCCGTTGTCCGAGTAAATGAATGCTGGTTTGCCTCTACGGTCTACAAAACGCCTTAAAGACGCGATGAATGCTTCCTTTGAAAGATCAGATACTACTTCCAAGTGTATGGCACGAGCCGTAAAGCATATGAATAAACTTATGTAACATTTCGATACAGTAGCACCACGTCCTCTTTTGTTTTTTTATAAGAAAAGGACCTGCATAGTCACATCCTGTTGTATGGAAGGGAGGAGAGGGAATCAATCGTTTTTCTGGCAAGTTTCCCATAATGGGATGAGTAAGAGTGGGTTTTGCTCTGAAACAGCGCGTACACTCACGTACTGTTTTTCGCGCTAGATTTCGCCCTGCTAGAGGCCAATAGGTATTACGTATTGAGGATAGCAAAAGTTGTGGACCGGCATGCAGCAATTCCAAATGCTGTTCTCTGAAGAGCAACTTGGTAAATACATGTTTCGATGATAAGACAATGGGAAACTTTTTATCATATTCAAATTGCGAGTTTGCTAATCTGCCGCCACAGCGAAGTAATCCTTCACTATCTATAAAAGGATTGAGTTTGCATAAAGTATTTTTGGGATTCAATTTATTTCTAGATACATCGCGAATTTCGTTTTCGAATGATTCAAACTGACACAATTTGATAAGAATTTTGCTTGAACGAGCCATTTCTTCTGTTTTCAATGGCCCCACGATTCGATTGTGTTTGTCCAATGCATTATTTTTGAATCTGAGTATATATGACACAACTCTAATCAATTTCGTTAATCTTGAGAATTGATTGAAAATTTCATTAACAGTTCCGATTTTATTAGTATGGCATGACAGCCCTTTTCGAATTTCTGGTAGGTCAACGCAATTGTTGGTTGAGAGCTGAGGCCACGCATCTTTTTCGTATTTCAGCCAATCTGGACCATGCCAATATAAATCCATGTTTTTTTAACAATTTTGGCATAATACCTCGCGAGACGCAATCACTAGGATTCTCTTGGGTAGGCACATGGCGCCAACAAGCGACATCAGTTAACTCCTGTATAGTGACTACACGATTAGCAATGAAAGTTTGTAGTTGATTGGGCTCCATTCGTAGCCACCCTAACACGATGGTAGAGTCAGACCAATAGTAAGTATCAACCGTGGGAGTTTTTAGTGACTCTTTTAACTTTTTTACTAGTTTGGCAAGCAAGAGTGCGGCCGAAAGCTCTAAACGTGGAATTGTTAATTGTTTGATATGTGACACCTTTGATTTGGCACAAACTAACTTGATGCTAACCTCGTCATTTTCTAAAATCGATTTAATATATACGCATGCGCCATAGGCTAGTTGTGACGCATCAGAAAACCCATGAATTTCCCAATGTTTGGGATTTTTGCAAGTGATTTGCCTACCTATTTTGATTTCATTTAGAATTACGAGTTCGTTGCGAAATGATAGCCACCTTGTATGTAACGGTACGGGGAGAGACTCGTCCCAGGACAATTTAGCAGACCAAAGTTCTTGTAAAATGATTTTTGCTATGATAATACAAGGGCTCAGCAAACCCAAAGGATCGAAAACTTGAGAAGTTTCTGATGAAATCGAACGTTTAGTAACTTGCGCCTTATTGGTAGTAGGGTTTATTTTGAAAACTAATGAATCACTGTTGCTATTCCAAATTAATCCCAAGGTTTTTGTGTTTTCAGTGATGCCGAAATCAATTGAATTTGAAAAATCTGCACATTTTATAGCCTTCAATATTTCTGGGCTGTTTGAGACCCATTTCCTCAAAATAAAACAGCCTCGTCTCAAAACATCTGAAACCTCATTAGCAAGACGTATAGCATCAGGAATGGTATCCGAACCACTCAACATGTCATCGACGTAAAAATCATCCTTTATAATTTCCGAAATTATGGGATTAACAGTCTCCTGTTCCATGCCTAATTGAAACAGAGAGCGAATAGCTAAGTAGGACGCAGATGCGGTCCCGTAGGTAACCGTGAGCAACTCATTTGTATCTAAGGGTTCGGCAGGATTGAATCGAAATAATATTCTTTGCAGAGGAGTTTGCTCAGGATTGACTAATATCATTCGATACATCTTCTCGACATTGCTAGCAACAACATAATTGTGTTTTCGAAAACGCAATAAAATTGTCAAGAGATCCTGCTGTATAGTGGGACCAACATGTTGCAAACTGTTGAGAGAAACTCCAGTACTAGTTGAAGCACTTTCGTCGAAAACAACACGCAACTTTGTAGTCAGACAATTCTCATTCAGTACGCCATGATGGGGTGAATAATATGAATGCAATGGTTCGGTTTCCGAAGAATCAATCTTTTTCATGTGATTTAAATTTATATACGTTTTCATGAACTTGAAATATTGGCGCTTGAAATCTTCATTGGCATTGAATTTATTTTCTAAGTTTAAAAATCGCTTCTTCGCCATATTGTACGATTCACCCAGAGTGCTGAGATCTCCTTTGATAAGAATAGTTACAATAAATCTACCTTCACTGATTCGCTTGAATGTGCTTTGAAAATGAGATTCGACGAACTTATCATTTTTTGATAGGGGCTTAGTTCCCGGAATTTCTTCTACTTCCCAAAAACGAGTTAGAATTTTGTCAATACTAAGATTGCAATGAAGAGTAGAAGTTAAATGATTAATCGGAATGGGCCCAGCTACTAACCACCCCAGTTTAGTTCTCTGCAAAGTGGGACCTCCTTGTCCCAGTTTTATTTGCCCGACACACATCAGATCCCAGAAACAGTCAGCGCCCAATAGAACATCAATTTTGCTTGGTGTATTGAAATTTGGATCTGCTAACGTAATATTATTGGGAATATCCAGCGCAGTGGCGTCGAATTGTGTATTTGGTAGGGGGCTTGTGATTTGAGGAACAACTAAGCATGACAAATTTGCCGTATACGTGTTTGTATTCGATTGAATAGCTAGGTTGAGCTTCCTATCTATTTTTGTAAGCAATCCACCGTTTAGGCCTGATACCTTGATTGTGTCGACCTTTTGTGGTTTCATATTTAATTTTTCACAAATTTCCCTACTTATGAACGAAGATTGGCTTCCTGGGTCCAATAAAGCTCTGACGAGATGCGTATGGTTAGCTCTATCAAACATTTTAATAACTGCGGTACCCAAGATTACCTGCGAATTGACAGGAGCCATGCGCGCCACTGTGCTTCGACTGAATTCGGCTGGCGTACAGTGCAACACAATGTTTGATGTACCAGACTCGGTGCTGGTAGATGTTTCTGATTTGCGTTCAAAATGCAGAAGAGAATTGTGGAGCCCTCTGCAGGTTTTACATGAATTCGACCGACATTTATTGACGTTATGACCAGGTTTCAAGCAACTAATGCAAAGCCTATTTTTATTAGCATAATCATAGCGATCATTTACTGAGAGCTTTAGAAATTCCTCGCAATTCGAAATGTAATGTTCCTTTTTACAAAAGGCGCAACTAGGTGTCGCTGCAGTTACAAAAGCTCGAGTTTTCAAATCATGCCTATCAACTTTGTCCTTATATGATTTTTCGACAACTTTGCTACGTTCAATGGTTTCAAGTAAGTCTGCACGGTCTTTCAAAAATGTCTTTAAGTCTTCTAAAGTTGGTTTCGTTGAAGAAGCTTTACTTCTAGACTCCTCATATTCCCAAGATGTGATAGGATCTAATTTTGTAACTATAAGGTGTATAATGAGTGTGTCCCAGCTGGATGTCGGTTCCTTCAATGTATTTAACGCACGCAAATGCTTCGTTACATTGTCCAACAATTTTCGAATAGATTCTGAAGATTCTTCTTTTATGTGATCTAAATTGAATAAGCTACTGACATGATTGTTGACAAGAATTCTGTCATTATTGAAACGGGTACAAATGAGTGTCCAAGCTGTTTCATAGTTTGCCTCACAGAATTCTAATGACGGAATGATTTCCGCTGCACAACCCTCCAAAGATGCACGAAGATAATGGAATTTCTGTACGCCACTGATTGTAGCATTTTTATGAATTAGAGAACTGAACATATCGTGAAATTCCAGCCAATTATCGTAATCACCTCCAAACTTTTTCAACTGTATTGTGGGCAATTTGATATTATTTTCTGAAAATGTTTCATTATTTGAGGTATAAACAGATTGTGTAGATTGTGGAGGAGTTGGTACAACTGTATCACAAGGTACGAATAGTTTAGCTTTTGTAGCAGCCGCGTAAAATGCATTTGTGAAACTTTCACGTTCTTTGAGCTCCTGCTCTATATTTTCAGCAATAATCTCGACTTCATTTTGAATTGACTCAAATTTTTCTAATTCGGCCATATGAGCTTCACGCCTTAATTCCAATTCGAAATAACTTTCCCGATCTGTTATGATAAAATCAGAAAAACTTGTTTCTAAGTTAGCTAAATATTTCGAGAAAATAGTTAACTTTCCTTTGATACTCGCTCTCTTTCTAACGAGAGGCTCCATTGCGATAAAACGACAAGTTAGGTGATGCTCAAAACGCCTACAATTGATTCACACTGAATACCTTTAAATCGAGAAATGAGCCAACGATAGTATCAATACCTACGTAACGAGAGGATGAGGAATGGATGAACAGGACAGATTTGGCACTCACCCTGTAGCTTCCAACCTGAGCACTATTCCGCCATCCATCATTCGATGACTCAGCGACTAGTCGTGTCTGTATGTAGTATTCAGGTGAACAGCGCGGGCCGGCCTCATTCCTGCGCTTAGCAACAGCAGAACCGATACTTCGAATCGCTCTGCATCCGGTCGAAGAACCAAAATGTTTGGGTTTTTTATTGTGAGTGGACTGTATTACAATTTGGTTTCACTTCTTACGTTACGAAATAAATAGCGAACTAAATAACAAACTGTAGGATTTATTTCGTCTATTGATGATGAAAGTACAAAGGGAACTGCGCAGCGCGCAGACTTGAATCACCGACAGTCAAAACGATTCTGTTCTCACGGGAACGGGGGTCGAGTCCGCATTCCATCCAGTTGGGTGGGGCAAGCGAAGACAAAACAAACATGCACTAGCAGCGTTGCCGGCTCGACCCAAAGATAGCATAATTCATGAAACTACAAAACTAAACAAAACTAAACACCTTCAATGCCATCTTTTGCGGAGGGAAGGAATGTAGAAATGGATTTAGTGAGATTCCTTACTGGTCCCTTAACTACGTAACCAAACACGGTATCAATGGCTTCGCGCAAGTCAGAATTTTCAGAAATTTAACCGTTCAATAGAATTTTGGGAGATATGCACCCAATAGTATGTCGATAGCACCAGGAGAATAGAAGTTACGATAAGCAGATTCCAAAGAGGAGACCAAGTTTCGATGGAAAGCACAGTATAGAGAATACTAGTAGACCGACTCTGGCCTACGTGCTCGCTTACCGGTTCCCTTCCCCTCAGGCCCCTCGGACACCGTTCGGTAGCCAGACCGCTACGCAGTGGCTAACGAACAGTTCAGCGCTCTATTGTAATGTGCCGTAGGCTTTAAATATAGAGTGCCAGAAAATAACTACGTATCATAATTCTTTAGTGCTCGTTTTTTCAATTTATAATAATGCCTGTGGTGTATTGTGTATATTGTGGTGTATGTCCCACAGGACAATACACCACAATCGGGACACTCGAACACTCTTTCTAATTTCAAAGCCTTCATGGGAACTGGAGAACAAATTTCCGTTTTGAAAGAGATGGATAATTTGTTCAAATATTCACAAGTAGAAAATATTAATGGAAAAAATGTTACCAAACAGCTGAAATTTATTTTTGGTTGGCGATTGACAATTAATTCGATTCTTATTTTATTTAGAAAATTACAAACCAACGGGTATAAGTTGTTATTCCGTCGAAATCTCAATCAAGATTGTTTAGAAAATTTTTTTGGACAAATCAGGAACACTTGTGGTAATTTGAGAAATCCAACTCCCATACAATTCAGTCGTTCGTTAAAAAAAAATGTTCGCAATGAAATAACTACGGTACTAATTGTATGAAAGATATAAATGAAGTTTTATTGAGTATCGCTTCAAGAAATATCGTCGAAAATGTCAATCGAGATATAATTCTCAAACCTACGTATACTCCGCTCAAAGTATACACAAGCGATTATCGAAATTTAGAAACTCCTGAAGGCAACTCATTAGTATATGTAACCGGCTATTTTTTGAGGAAATGTCTTTTACAACATTCTTGTGAAATTCGCCATGATTTCATTAACCAAACACTTTGAATGAGAGAGAAACCGGGTTCTGCGATCTCAAATCATATAGTAACACCAGGGGGTTCAGTTGTGCCCTCCAGAAATATTGTCGTGTTCGTTATTGCGCTAGAGGATATTTTCACAAGTGAATTTGAGGAACTGGTTTCCCAAGTTAACATTGGAAACACACTGAAAAAACATTTCGCAAAAATATCTTTCAGTCATCCATGTGACAAGTTTCATTTGGACTACTTCATCAATTTGTATTGCAGAGTTCGTATTCATTTCACATTGAAATTTGCCAATCGAAATATGAAAACAGGAAAAGCAATACATAAGTTAATACAAAACTTACAATATTACAGCATTTGTGATTTTTCCCAATGTCTTTCAATATATTATAATAAACGGTACATTGTCCAATTTCGTTTTTATTTATCTGTTCTTTGAAAATTTCCAAAATTTTCAAAGTGTCCCGAAATATTAAAATCATAGTAAATATCCAATCCACTCAAATTTTTGGGTCGCCACGGTACATCAGCTATCGGGCGTAATGCTTTTCCGTTACTCCGTATCTACAGCGAATTCGCCATGAGGACACGTGCAGGCGGTACGCTTTTGAGCTGAGAATCTCAAACGCCCGACAAGGAGTCGTCCAACTGTTTATTTATTGAACTGTGTCGAAAGGTTTCGAAGTAGGTAACTGATCAAAAATCTCAGTCAGAATTAAAGCATCCGTATATAAGAGCGGAGTGTCTTCTCCAACTGGTTTGATAACAAGGGTGAATTGACCATTAGTTGAGTGAGATTTCATTGTACCAATTGCTTCAATTTCGATGGCTAATGGAGATTGAGGCAAGCCTGATTTACGAATTGCTCGCCTTGTAATAAACGAGCTCATGCTGCCACTATCAATGATACAACGTAGGGGTTGATATGACCCTCGAATATCAAGAACATCAATGCATGCGGTGGCTAGAAGCTCGCCAGAATTCAAGCTCGTTTCTGTACCCGCCAAACACGTAGTATTGTTGCTTGCATGGTGACTAGAGGTGGATGCATTTGTATCGAGGGTGATTCGACTGATACTTTGGGCTGCAGACGAACTATCAAGATGGCTAGGATCTGTTAGAATTGAAAGATTCGGTTTGTCGATGTGCAATAACGTATGATGATACTTGGATTTGCATTTATTACAAGTGTAATTTGATTTGCTGATGTGCTGATCTACAAAAAGAGTAACGTTCGGATCCAAATTTGGCACCAAAGGCATTGCATGTATATAAGGAGTGATTTTCTTTGCATGAGACTCAATTATTCGCGGGAAATTTATCGACGAAAAAGGTAGAAATCATGGAGCAGCGATTTGTCGAAGGCGAGAAAGTGGGCAGTTTGGTTGAGGTACCGCGTTTTGCGTTGAAAGAGGATTGCGAAAAATTAATTGTTTCAAGAGTGGCACAATGCTTGTTCCAAAATTCAACAAGCTGCTTATGAGTTGGAATGTCCGATGAGCCATGTTTCATCTCAAATCGAGTAACAAAAGTAGTATCAAGTCGTTTCAACAGCATCATTACAAGTACGAAATCCCAATGCTAATAATTTGCGAGATACTGCACCTATTCGGAATGAAGAGATCGACAAACCAGCTGATTTCTGAGCGAAGTACGGTACGAGCTCGAAATGTGATAGTCAAGAATCAAACGCAGACTGAACCAGTAAGACACGTCCTGACACTTCCTGACACGTCCTGACACTTGATCGACGCAGTGTCCACTCCCGAGGTTCTAGAATAGAGTTTTTCTGATCAACAACATAGTGAACCTCAATTAAATGGAGGACACTAAGAGATGCCGAATTTGGCTACCGGCACCGCGTGAGAATGTTGATTTATCTATTCGCGACAAATGAGGAAAATGTTAAGAAAATTTCAATATGCGATAGTCTTGCAGTACCGATCGCAAGTTACCGAATCTAATATTGCAATGAAATATTGCAATTTTCAAAGGAAAAAAAGACCAAAAAGGGCACTTGTTTGCAAAAAAAGGCTGGGTAATCCGAATGTTAATGATTCGATAGCCCTATTGTGGTTCGAATCACGTGGACGTTATCCAGGAGGATTTAATGTATAATTTGACGATAATTCAATGGAGGATCGATCAGTTCAACTACAACGAATAACCGACAGACGATGGGGCGATGCCTCATGTATCTGCAAACGATCCTCTTTTGGCTGGTAACGAGAGGATGCAGAGGGGCACAGATATACCAGCAATGGATCACCAAATCCCGGAATGTTAGTAATAGCAAAATATCATTTTCAAACTAGATTTATCGCGAACACCAGGAATCGCCTGAGTGCTAACAACATACAAAAAGGTACCAACGTTCTCAGGATTCGCCGGTGGACTCAAGCTTGTTTTCCTTATCGATGCAAGTTTTTGTTTCCGATAGTCTGCGGAGATGTGATATACGGGTTGTCCGATATACAGGTCGTCCCAGTGCAACCTACTTATAATATTATAATACGCAATACAAATGCGATACAATTACGAATTGAGGCTTTCCGTAACATTAACCAGGACTGAACTGGCTAAGTGTCTTACTTTTACACATATAATATTATCCATTTTTATATTTTATTATATCGCAATTCCCCTCCCTCATTAAGTGGAATCAACTGAAACTTGAGAGGAGTTATGGAGGCATACATACACAAACATCCACGTCTATGTCGGAAAACGGGTCAAGGTCGCGATGGAAATCGATTGACTCAGCACCTCATTGCCCACGACCACCGCGACAAACAATGAGAGACTGTCTGAATTACTCGCTGCCAGATGCGAAGCATCCCGTGTTGGTCAACTTATCCAAATATAGCTCCACCAATCGCCTAAGGTTTGCAATACTATTTTCACAGGGACTCAATACGCCAAGCATGCCGAGAGACAAATTCAGGTATTTTGGAAGTTTTCCTCAAGATCAAGAGATTTCCTTCGTCTAGTGTTGGATGAGTGTTGAACAAGTGCCAAATGAGACAGAAATATCTGAAGTTATCTTACCTATGGGGCCCCAAACTGTAGTGCCCCATGCTACCTCTTGTGGCCGATCCTCTTGGACTGCCTGTCTCACTTTGCAGACTCAACCCGCCAGAATTATCGACACGCGGAGCTTCGCGTTCGTTATCCTGCGGCTTGACAACGAACTGCCCAGCCTGCAGCTGCCTGATATCGAGAGAGTAGTCCGAGAGCATGGCGGACCCTCTTCGCGAATAATTCTCCAATTTGGCGGATCTCACCGAGGCAGGGCGAGGCAGTTTGTGCTCAGAAGAGGAGGCGACGTAACGGTCTTCGGATTTCGTTGATTTTATCGATGGAAGTCGGTCCAAAGTGTGTTCGAGCTCCCTGGTGAGGGACTCTATCGTACTGGCTGGACTGGCGAGTTCGGAAGATTGGAGAGTAGTACTGGAAGCGGATTTCTGAAGAAAGGTAAATATATATACAGGGTCTACCACCTCGTTCGTTAGATGTACTCGATGTTCCCATTCGAATGAAATTTTGAAAATTTGAAACAAAGTCGATATGAAAATTCGATGTGAAATATCGCCAGGAGCGTAGCCCTTCTGGTCAAACCGTAAGTGGACACAAACGTCCTTACTTCAAATGGGACACCTTGATTTGATTACATTTTTGAATACTACGTATCATTTTGGAATCAGTCGAATAACATGTCCCTTCAGAAATTTTTGACCCTTTCCAAATCATTAAGATTCTCTAGAAAAATTTTCATTTGTGCACTAGTATCTTCGAAAATGCTCAACACAATTTTGTTAACTTGAAATCTTTGATGATCTTTGAAGTGACATTAGGAGTTTTACAGTGTGAACAAAAATATCTTGTCATTTGAAGGTTCTTGAAAGCCCTGAATGTCATTTTTTTTCAAATTTCCGAGAACATGATTGAACATGATTATGAGAGTTTCTTCATGAGAACGTTATAAGAATTTGAATTGCATGAATCATTGATTGATTGTATTAACAGAGTAGGCCAAATATTCGCAAGCGATATAATGATTTTATTATTCTCCATTGGATTATGGATATCATAATGCTTGACGAAACACATTTACTATGAATATTTAATATAACAGTCATGGACAAAGAAAAAATATTATCGACTCACCAGAATCGATAAGGCCGAAGGCGCCGGCTGCTTCTTCTTGCGCCTGGGCGGCGCAACAGGCGGTTCTCCGGCAGCCTCCCCCACCAAGTTGCCGCCCTTGGTGCTGGCGATGACGTCGGGCTCCTGCAGCGGGCAACGCATTCGCCGGGCATGCTCATCGTCGAGGGCCACCTCAGCGCTCAGGGTGGCCGTGCTGGGGTGCTTCGAGCTGTGGGCGGACGTCGAGTCCAGGGAGCTGGAGGAGAGATCGGCCCTAGGAGCCGGCTTCTGGGCTTGGTCGGTGGGCTGACCTGAAACGAGTGGAAGTAATCAAATCAATGGATATTTTCCATGAATAAAAAACATCCTTATCATCTATACATCTATTCAAAATTCGAGCAGTACAAACAGAACAAATATTTCTCCAACGATTTTATTATGAGTTAAGAAGTCATCACTTCTTGCATTGTAAACAGTGCCATAGTGCTATTCTTTGCGCTGGAATCATCTTGCTTATTGCACTGTTGATTACAAAATCGATCAAATATAGGTAATCACAGACATCTGCTATAGTACCGAGCGTTTATTCGTTTGTTAATTCAGAAATGAAGAAATGTACATAATTCAATGAATTGAATGGGAAGGGACAAATAATGGATATATAAGTAGTGCATTAATTTTTCTAGATTTTTTTGGGATTTTATCTTCTCGTTTCTGAAAAAAATAAAAATTGGAGTAAAAACATTTCAATATATTTGAAGAACAGACAGATTTGTGATCTGTCACAAAATGTCATTGCGCTTGAAATCCAACCTTCAGATACCTAGAAGAGAAATTCTCTATTTGCCGGTAATACCCTTGTTAAAAAAAAATATGAAATACAAATATAATTCCAATCAGAAAAAAACTTCCACCTATCTCAGTGGACGTTTCGGGAATGAATCTGGTACCGATTTCAACACAATTTATGGGTCGCTGATATGTATGGAAACGGTTGATTATCTTTCAAAGTAGGATAGCTAACGAAAAATGTTAAGATACAAAAGTTTTAGGGTTTTTCAAAATCTATCACATCGAACAAGAATTGAGTATACAGGATCAGTCAAAGAGTCAGGACAAACCAAAGTTATTTTCTGCTCAGAATTTTGAACGAAATTGATTTTGGCACATTATGTCCTGAATTTTGAAAATAACTTTTTACTACTCTCAAAGTTATCAAAGAAAAGCACTAAATGATTGATTATCATTAAAAAAGTCACACAAGGTGTAGTATGTCGACATGATTACAATTTTTTTACATTAAATAAAAGAAGTATAATTGTTCAGGGTTGATGAAAATGCATGAAACGATGAAATTTATTTTCTAATGAATGTCCATGATATTCAGAATTTTATGAAAAAATGCATGAAACGATGAAATGTATTTTTTAATGAATGTCCAGGATATTCAAAATTTTATGAAAACAATTGTTATGCTAGGAGAAAGAGAGAGACAACAAGTTATGATATACAACGAATTCTTCTTTGGAATTCTAGTCCCGTTAGAGGAAAATCAAGTTTGTTCGTCCTGATTTTTTGACTGATCCTGTTTCTTTAGATTTTGGAAAAACATAAAACTTTTTTATTCTGACATATTTCGTTAGCTTCCTTACTTTAAGAGATAATCGACAGTTTCCATACATATCAGCAAACCAGCATAGTTTTTCAACGTTTTGTTGTTCCGACACTGAAAATGACATAATTCTATTTCTATTTTTCAGAAAGGAGGAAAGCAAATCCCAGAAAAATCTAGAAAATGGATATTTCTGATTACAGATGGGGTTTCGTGAAATATATCAATATTACTAACGAATTATTTATATCAGTAGATTATGGTTCCGGCAGCTGTCGAGGCAGCAGTGTAGCCTGTGGAGGCTTCTGGCTTAATCTGGCAAGCGCAGAGTGGTGCCGGGATAGGAGTAGTTAGTTTTTCCTTGAAAGAACAGGGGTGGAGTCAATGGGATGCCTGTGGAGTTATTTCGTGACGCCGATCGTTCGTTATCTTGGGTTCATTATTCTGAATCGGGCGCTCGGCGTGAATTTATATCAATGAACTTGAATATATGAGGAGTTGAGAGATACCATGACCAACACCCCTGTGGATGAATGGCTTTTCGGAGGGAGACTGGAGGTCCGTATTAAAATCTACAAAATGGATATTCCTGATTCCAGATGGGGTTTCGTGAAATATATCAATATTACTAACGAATTTTTTATATGTGTCAAGATTTTTGGACACCGGTACATTATAGTTAGTTTGTGAAACAGGTCTCAAGAAAATTGAATTTTTTGAATGAGGAAATCTCGCTGACACAAGTACACGAGAACTATCTATTTGATTATAAATCAACTCATGTATGAATATCACATAGGACAGTTTTCGAAGATTTTATAGAGGATCTGTTTTTGAAGAGATCAAATTATGCTAATAAGGATACTCTGTTGAATTACAATATCTAAGAATTCATGAATTTCTTTTGTACTCTATCTACCCTCAAAACGTACTTCAGATAATATGGACTACCGATATCTGTCGAATAGTCAAGATGGCTTAAGAAAATTGAGAAGTACTGAGATTATATAATATTTTTGGTGAAGTTTTTTACTGTCCAGATTAGGAATCCTAGATTTCTATCAGCTCTATGGACAATATGATTTTCAGAGGTTAGTTTGATGTCTTAATGAATACCCGAGTGAATACCTCAGTATTCGATCAAACGAATGATTTGTGATGTCATCAATGACATCTCGTCAAGCAGCAGCGAACATTTAGGGCACGTTCTGGAATTTTTCGGGTTTGATCGAAATTATAGGGAATGATCACGTTGTATATCATTTGTATACATTAAACTTTCGATTTGACGCAACTACAGCAATATTTGAAAAATGTCTTGTGGAAATTGGAATGAAATATAAATATATACATTGGATTAATCGCCTCATTTCTGCAAATATTCGTTCACGGATAATCATATTCTGGTTTTCCAAATAATGAATTTGATAGATTTAATTCGAGATATGGTAAAAACATCTCTGATCCATCCTTAGATAGTTTCGATAGTAATTCGGATCTCCCAACCATACAGAAATAATACTTTTTTGACATATGTAAATATTGATGAAAAAATTTTACCTAGGTAAATAATGAACTGTCAATAGCCAATAGAAGACTGTTCGAAGAGTGATACGATGTATTACGTATAACTCATTTAGGGGCGGTGAAACTTCACACCCTACGTTCAAGAATGCTAAGTCCCCGTGTTTGAATGCAGTTCTTATGGAGTTATCGTGTTTTCTTGTGAATTATTACTGAAAAATTCAGATAATTGGGTGAATATTTTGTATTTTTCGGGAGATTCTCTTCATTGACTTACGTATTCATGAGGTAGTTCTGAATCATTTGTTCAGCTGTGTTGAAGGTGAACAGTCAACACGTATTATTATGTTATTGAAAATTATTGTTTCATATTTTTTCAAGACTGGAACAATTTGCAGGGTTGCAACTTGCAAAAGTAATCGGGAAAATTCAACAAAGAATGGAGAAACTATTCGGTATTTTACGTTTAATGAACAAATTATGAAAGGATGAGTTATGCTTTGTTGTGAAAGGACAAATTTGATCCAAAGAACAAACAACATGTATTGAAAGCATTCAGAATTGGACCATTATGGGCACGTGATACACAGCAGAATAACAAATTCAGTCCCTAACATACTCGAAAAAAAGGTAGGCCACATATTATGTGAATATACAGGGTGTAATATAAGTACGCTGAAATATTCAAGTGACGTATTCCTGAGACAATTTTGAGAAGGAAAGTCTATATAAACTTGTCTCCGGAAATGCTTTGTTTCGGAGATACAGGGTGTTGAAATTTGATTTTTTTGTTCGCTTTTCAAACATAACTTTTGCGAAAAATAAGTTATTCGCACGAAAGTTGGTACCCGGGGTCTTTTTGACGTGGGAAATCATAATTTCGTATTAATTTTCATGTAACATCTACAGGGTGCTGCGTACGCTGTCATTATTTATTTCGAATTGCCCTAACATTTTTGACAGTAAACTATATCGATGCATGTTACTCAGCTCTTGTTGTCAACGAATGAAAAAAACTCGACTTCTGTTTACTGATTAGTTGAAGAGTTGCTTTGAGTTTGGGTGGAAACGAATGAGTGAATCGAGATGCCGAAGCATTCAAGGAAACGATATCGGAGCTATTTCTCGGCAGCGTGGGCAGCCCATATATCTAATTATAACTACAACACACATTGTTTTCTTCATGCGATAGAGCAGAAACAAATGAACGTCAGCACAATCGCAACAGAGATATGCGCGTGCGCAGATCTGACACTTGTCGAATGTCGCTTCTCATGTGGATGTTGGTCCTTATTTTAAACTGACGCATGGGCGTATATGAGCTGCGAACCGTTGTCTTTTGTTTTTTCTGGCTTCAGTTTCAATGTCGTTGTTATCCATATAGTTCCTATTTGATGAATGGGGCAGGCATAGCTCAAGGTCTGGAAAGCATTCTTCTCAAGGCGACGGCAAGGAATACGTTGATAATACGTATATCGTTGCCTGCGACGGTAATGTTTTATGATGCTGGTGATGGTAGCCATATATCGATTATACAAGGACTTGTGATATTTGTGAACACACCTACTGTCCGTGATGACAGTCCAATTATTTGTGATGACAATTATATCATTACGTTGTTCATTGGCGATCCAATTTCGAAATCAAGTAATAGTGAACGATTTCCAAGTCATCACAAGTAATACAGCATGGATATCACGACGAATAATATCAACTTATTTCAGTTGGGATTGAGTTAGAGGATCAGTAGATTATAGTTCCGGCAGCTGTCGAGGCAGCAGTGTAGCCTGTGGAGGTTTCTGACTTAATCTGGCAAGCGCAGAGTGGTGCCGGGATAGTAGTAGTTAGTTCTTCCTTGAAAGAACAGGGGTGGAGTCAATGGGATGCCTGTGGAGTTATTTCGTGACGCCGATCGTTCATTATTCTGAATCGGGCTCTCGGCGTGAATTTATATCAATGAACTTGAATATATGAGGAGTTGAGAGATACCATGACCAACACCCCTGTGGATGAATGGCCTTTCGGAGGGAGACTGGAGGTCCGTATTAGAGTCACAAAAAGTATCGAACAATCTAGTCGAGAGTTGAGAGCTACCAATAAGACTTTCAAAAATCCAGTCTCAACAACTTCAAGAGTCCATTTCAGCAATAATAGGGAGCGCGTGTTGGACAGAACTTTCGCCAGGCTCCTCAGGTCTCCTACTACAACCAGTATCGGCAGGGCCCGATTCAATGATAGAAGAATCTAAAAAAACCCAGATTTGACAGGCGCCAACGGTACCAATAGTTGCCATTATTCTTGAGCACTTCAATACCTAGGTGAACCTTTGCACCCATGAAACGATTATGGTCAATTGAGGAATTTTAAATAATTCAAGATTCAGTGAGTAATTTGTTAAAGTCGGGTGCCATTGGGACAGTTGATCCATGAAGTTTATCTCACTTATTCCTAGTTCCTGAATCAGGGACTCTTATCGGTTGGTCTTGAATCTGATATTCCTCAACGAGTATGTCGGTACTGATAATTTCGAGACTGACAATAATAGAACTGTGGTGAGGTTGATTACATGGTGCCGATAAAGAAATCTCACAGGAAATATTCACATTTCAGTTTCAATAACCTGTTATATTATTACAATATGTTACATGCTCAGTTCTACCAAAGTGAACAATGCTTGGTCACAATGATAATTAAATAACTTCACACCAATCTTCATTACAGAACCCTCAAGCACAATATTCGTACAATTTCGTACCTGAAAGTAAACAGTCATTAGCTCAAAATCAAGAGATGTTATTGAGTGTACAATGTGTACATGCGGTAAACAACCAACATATCCATCTTATCAAAACCATACGTTAGCTGAGTCACGGCTCGTTTCACGCTGTATAAGTATAATTTCAAGCTCATCCAGCTCGGTCTGACATTTCCTAGAGTGATGTTGAATATCTGTAAGAAATAACCTTTCATGTACTCGCGTATCTAGCTAGTGGATATTGATACCTACCTAGAGGGATATTGTTGATTTCATGGTACTCACCCTATGTTGTGATTTGGATCCACTCTCTAGATATTCATAGGTTTTCCACAGTATAATCTGGAATGATTTGATTGCATGCATTTGCACTCGACCTATATTTTGGTATTTATTGTTCTCCGCGTTTTGGTCAGGAAGTCGGGCGGACTTGATTACGGTTCGATCGGGCCTGTAGCTGAGACGTACTTTGCTATAGGACAGACTGTGAGTTAGGTTGTGGTTGAGCGGTTGTGGTGACTATTGAGGGAATCTTTATTATCGATTGACACCGATGAATAACATTAGTTCGATAAACAAAATGGCTCCTTTGACGTAGCTTTGCTATCGCCTCATCCTCGAATAATTCGAATAATGTTATGAAAGTGTGATCGACGATTTCGGGAAAGCCTCTGTCAAAATTCGACATGATTTTATAATATACATTACTAGATGCATTCTCATCTCACTGTCCTGTATGGAGCATTGTAGGGACCATGAGAAAGGGAAAGTGTAGTAATCATACTGATTATAGTATTACATAGTGTAG
This sequence comes from Gastrophysa polygoni, assembly GCA_963576655.1. NCBI lineage: Eukaryota > Metazoa > Arthropoda > Insecta > Coleoptera > Chrysomelidae > Gastrophysa > Gastrophysa polygoni. The sequence continues at coordinate 30,210,204 of OY755082.1, forward strand.
TGAAAATCAAGGAAACTGTAGTGTTTTTATCTCATAGTGAAAGATTGTTTTATTTTTTGTTGGGTTCAGTCGTGTCGATTATCCAGTGGCGTATCACACATATGCTATTGAGTTTCAATTAAAATGAATTCATGAATATGAGTACGACAGAATGCACACAGTGTAGACAAATCAGATGCAAAAAACAAAATTATAGTGTTCCCATGTGACTCTGTAAATCTCACTATTGCAGTGAATAATCAGAGCTCACCAGCTTCGGAATGAAATGTATGCCCCTTCTAAGAAGCACACTGAAATACTTCTGCTCAAATTGTAAAGATAATGATTTCATAGATTGTTTCAAAAATGCAATGGAAAGTGAAGAAACAATAATTGAAAACAAAATCATGTAACGCTACATTTTGGCTTCACGTCATCCTTTCTATATCACACCCTTTATGACACAGTATCTGAATAATACCCCAAAGTACTTTCCACAATAAGTGGAGAAGGATATAAATAATTATCTGCATCAAGGTTCTCTCCTGGGCGCTATGCTGTACCTATTTTACGCATTTCAAAGGTCACATCTCTTGTTGCTGGAGACGCGCATCTCTGTGACACAGCGGTAGCCTGAAATCATCATTTACGTTGATATAAAACGATATACAGGGTGGCCCATCGAAAAAGTTCCGCAAGGCATTGAAGGCTGGTGAAGAACTTTTCGATGAAATCCGAGAACAGGTCAAGTTTGTTTGTCAGGGGGACACATTTTGACTTCAACCCTCTCACCTCGCCTCAATTTTTTTTTTCAAATGGGAAGGGGGGTCAAGCGATACCTCTTTAGAAGGGGCTGGTCATTCCCTACACAGTGCTGAATCGATCCAGTCGTTTAGAAAAAATGGAGCGTTGAAACGTTGAAACGAAAAATGCAAAAATTGATTCAATTGTACTTCAGAACTCATTTATTAGTCAAGTAAATGTTCGGATTGCTGTCCGTCAATCTGCATACAGTGGTATAAGTTATTTTCAAACCGTTGTCGTACATTCTGGAGCATTTGGGGTGTCACTTCGCGACATACGTTGATGATTCTTCGTTGCAACTGTTCTAATGTGTCTGGTGGTGTTTTGTAAACAACGCTAGTAAATCCAAGTACATATCGCTTGTTAAATTTCCAGGAAGGAAAAATGGTCCAACAATGGCATTTCCAAAAATATCAGCCCACACATTCAATTTCTTGGGGTGTTGCGTGTGTGTCTCGTGGAAAATCCTTGGATTGGTGTCAGCCCAGTACCGGCAATTGTGGCAATTCACTAAACCATTGAGGAATAGAATAGAATAGAAAATTACCATTGTATAATGCTCGCTCACTCATGATTTCGCAAAATTGCAAGCGACCATCAAAGTCGTATGCACTAAGCGTATTTTGTGAGGATTGAATTTGTGTTTTTTCAATACCCGTTGGATACTGGTACGAGACACACCCGTCGCAATGTTCAATTTTATTGTACTTAGCGTACCATCAACTGCAACTTGCCCCAATACGGCTATCTCCGTAGGTTCATTTAGTACTGGATTTTCAAACTCTCTTTTTTTATGAACTGAACGTGGTTCGCGAAATTTGTTCACCACTTCACGAACAATTTTTCTAGAGGCATGTTTGTCAGGATGCGGTTGGTTAAGCAACTCCGCAACCCGATTTCCACATTCATCGTTTTTGAAACAAAAAGCTCAATGATTTCCACTCTGTCTGCAATTGAATACACCATAATAATGAATTTCGAAGTCATTAATTCGTAAACCACGACATGTATCAAGCAACTACTTGACCTAATTCAAACGTGAAGAAATTAATCCTATTCATATTTTACTCTCTAAAATGAACCTAAAAAAGTCTGAGCATCGGCAAAAACGGCGAATCGGCAAAAATTGCGAATTCATTTGAAGGAAATTATTGCGATAAAGTACAATTGAACCGATCTTTGTATTTTTCGTCCCACATGATGATTGGAGTTTCAACACTCCATATTTTCTGAAAGGGTAGATTGATTTGAAAATTCTAAGCATCACTGTATAGGGAATGACAAGTCCCTTCTAAAGAGGTATCGCTTGACCCCCCTACCCATTTGAAAAAAATGTTGGGGTTACACCCCTACCCAGAGGGTTGAAGCTTTTACTATGCTTGTTACGTCAAAATGTGACAAACATACTCGACCTGATTTTTTTTGTGTGATTTTCTCTCCTCGTTTCTAACAAATAGAGTAGACGTTATTAAAAATTATTTCAATATATTTGTAGTAAGGACAGATTTTGTGATCTGCCCCAAAATGTCACTGCGCTTGAAATTAAACCTTCGAGGAAAAATTCTCTATTTGTCAGTGACACCTTGTTTTGGAAAATTTTGGAAATACAAATTTATTCAATGAGAATAAAACCTCTAATTATCTTGGTGGACGTTTCGGGAACGAATCTGCTCCCGTTCTCAACACAATTGAAATATTTTTCTCTTTTTTTTTCAATATGTTGTCGGTTTTGAAACTAATGAGTGAAAATTTGGTAGACGGAGGAATTCTGGTTACAAAGTGTTTTCATTATTTGATATTGAATTTTCAATTTTCAGAAGTGGGTGCCAAGTTCTATCTATATCAACTGAACAAGAAGCAATATTATTGTCTCCGTTCAGGAGGATGCAAGCAGACTCTTTGATTTTCCGTTTTTGGTTGTTGTCTTCTTTTCCTATGATCTTAATATTACCCCAATCGGCCATATGTTGTCCATTTTCAGTAAGGATATATTCAGCTAATTTTGATTTGTCAGTATATCTTCTCTTTATATTGTTCTTATGCTCTTTCATCCTAACTGATAGAGGCCTGCTGGTTTCACCGGTATAATATTTTCCACAAACACATGGTATACTGTAAATACAATTTTTTGATGATTGTTCTTCATTTTTCGGTTTTGTATGAGTCAAAATCGATCTCATTGTATTTTCTGTCTTGAACACTGTTCTCACTCGAAACTTGTCACCAACACGTTTAATTTTTTCTGATATTCCGGAAATGTATGGGATTACATTTGTTATCAGGGATGGTTGTCTTTGTGTTTGTTGTATATTCTGTCTGTTCTCAATTTGGTGTATTGTTTTATCAATGAAATGTTTCGGATAAGTGTTGAGTTGTAGAACATCTTTTATATGGTTGATTTCGGCATTGAAAATTTGGTGGTTCGATGATATGGATTTGGCTCTATTATGAAGTGATTTGATTATAACTTTCTTTATACTTGTATGATGATTTGATTGAAAACTGAGGTATCTGTCGGTGTGTGTATTTTTACGATATACAGTTATCAAAATGTTATCTGATTTTTCAATGAGGACATCTAAAAATGGTAACTGATTACAAGATTCTATTTCTGAAGTGAATTTGATTGTGGGTTTCATATTGTTTATATGAATTAGAAAATTATTTAGTTCCGTACGGGTATGTGGACAAATAATGAAAATATCATCTACATATCTCCACCAAGGTTGTTTCTTGAATTTTTTTACAATATTTTCTTCGGAATCTTCCATGAATATATTACTTAGAATAGGAGATAACGGTGGACCCATGGCCATACCAAAATTTTGTTGAAAAAAATCATTATCTAATTGAAAGTAAGTTGTTTTGAGACAAAGTTCCAAAAATTCTAAAATGCCTTCTACACTCAGCTTAGTTCTTTCAATGAGTTTTCCATCATCTTTCAGTTTCTTTTTCACTATTTGTAAAATTTTTCCTACAGCAACACTAGTATATAAATTCAATACATCGAAACTTACTGAAATATCGTCTGTATCGAGATGGATGTTATTTAGTTTCTCCAAGAAATGAGGAGTATTTCTTATGAAACTTTCACTATTTCCTGATAAAGGTTTCATTAAATCTAAAAGAAATCGTGATAAATTTTGACAAGGAGATCCTATTGAACTCACGATTGGTATTGGTTAATACTTATGTATTTTTGGAAGTCCATAAAAATGTAGGGGTTTGCTATAGTATCTGGATATATGTTCCTATCTGTCAGTGTCACTTTATTTTCGTGTTTTCCCATTATGTTTCGTATCTTCCTCTCTATGTTTGCTTTTGGATCTCTATTCAATTTTATGTAATTGCCTTCATTGATAATTTGTATTATTTCATCATTAAATTCATTTTTGTTCATAATGACTGTAGCGTTGCGTTTATCGGCTGGAAGTATTTTGATTGTTTCATCATATTTGAGATTATTGAGTGTGTTTTTTTCTTCTCTTGTGATGATTGGTGTTATCTCATGTTTTTTCTCGATAATTATTTTATTTCTGATTCTATATTCATTAGAAAATTCACCAGGAAGTCTTTGTGCAGTTTGTTCAATAGCTGTTATCAAATCTAATTTTGGAATATGATTCGGAGTGAATGAAAAATTCATACCTTCTGACAGTATTAATTTCTCAGAATCTGTTGAAGTTCTTGATTATAGGTTTATAACAGTTCTATTTATGAAATTTTGTTGACGATGTCCTGATCCCAATTTTTTCATATTTCTTTCTTCGATGAGTTTATTGAATCTTCCTATGTGTATCAATTTATTCTTGTCATTTTCTTCTTTGTATGAGTTGTTCACAGAAATGAATATATGTGTTGAATCATCTTCGTGTACAACGTTGTATGAAATTTGTTCTAACTGTGAGATGAAATTTCTTGTTCTTACCTTTTTGTATTTGTGGAAATTTATGCCTCACTTGCTTTTACAACTATCCATTCACATTTTCTACTATGAAATGGTGCTTTCAAACGTAACCCTCTTGGTATCACTTCATTGTCACGACATTTACAAAGAAAAGTTGAACTGTTTTCGGTGTGGGAGAGTTTTATGTATAAATTTTCAAGTTTCACTCATCAGTGTCAAAACCGACAACATATGGAGAAAATTTTGCGAAGAGAAAAATATTTCAATTGTGTTGAGAACGGGAGCAGATTCGTTCCCGAAATGTCCACCAAGATAAGTGGAGGTTTTATTCTTATTGAATATATTTGTATTTCCAAATTTCTCAAAAACAAGGTGTCACTGACAAATAGAGAATTTCTCTTTCAAGTATCTTAAGGTTTAATTTCAAGCGCAGTGACATTATGGGGCAGATCACAAAATCTGTCCTTACTACAAATATATTGAAATAATTTTCAATAACTTCTACTCTATTTTATAGAAACGAGGAGAGAAAATCCCACAAAAAGCTGGAAAATGAATGTACCACCTCCTCGAAGAACGTTCTTTCCCAGCCTGTGATGCCTGTAATGGGCCACTCTGTATATATGCCGATCAGTTATTACATACCTTTCATCATATGTTATTGTTCATTGGAAACACGATCCAAGTTTCTCCTTAAGAGAGCCTGGGATTTATCGACGAGTGTTTCATTTGCGACCAATGCATTGTTGATTCTACGGATGCCTGGAAAGATTTGGTTATTAGTAACGTTTGTTTAGATATGGGAGGAAGCTAAGAGTATTTGTATCAGGCCGAAAGTTTATTAGTGCGATGTAGATGAATTAACTTACCAATTGTTTTCATTTGTCCTGTTTGATCATTGTTGTCATTTGTCGATGTGATGATGAGGTTGAAGTATTCAATGTCATGCGGGCCAAGGATACCAATTACCAGAAATAGTATCAGTGTAGAACCATTCGCGCAAGATTGCGTGGTTGCCAAGCTCATTCCAAGTAATTCCTTGATGTGTGAATTTTATTTTCATAGAAAATTCAACTGTTGTGTCGAAAACACTATGGAATTCCATTGTATTTCAGAAGTTAGGGATAAATGAGTCATACGGTTCAGTTTCGGCTGACAATCTCATTTAATGTTTCACTTATTCGTACTTCACGACTGGTTCCATCTATTGGTGAATGAAAGTAGGTCTTCTGAAGGAAAGTGGTAGGAGAACGAGAGTATGTCTCTTTAGGACATAGAAATTGCTCTTGATCTATCGATGAAATATTTTCAGGAATGCAGCGTTGCCGCTTATACCAGAAAGTAGCAGCATCTTTGTTATTTCAAATGGGACACCCTGTATATTACCGCATTTTTGAAGTCATCGTCACTTTCTGATTATTTCTGCCTCATACTCTCCTATACCATACCATAATCGTACAAACCTTTTTTTTTGTTCATTGGTTGTAGATCAGGATACGTTTCATTCAATTTTCTGCACGTTCTTGTTATAATTCCCTCACATTTTCCATGAAGAATAAACAATTTCGTCAGAACTTCGTTTGGATAGTTATTTTCCTCCATTTCAATTCTTTTTGGGACACTTCTGTTGAGACAACACACAAAGGTATTATTACTGATGCACTAATGCACTTTCTGATTATTTCTGCCATATACTCTCCTTTACCTATCTCTGACGGTTTTTGAGATATTGATTGTTTGTATATTTTTTATCCAAAACAAAGCTCGAATTGAATGTTTATTTCTGCGGTTTTTGGATTCTTATGAAGTTGCAATTTTGTGTTTAGTTCATCAAGATCATGTATATACATGGTATACAGGGTCGTTCAAAATTCATGATCTCACTGCTAGATACAAAAAGGGTTGAAAGTGGGTTTTTCAAATGGAAAATCCTGAAAGATGTTCCTATAGCTACATAGCCAGAATACAGAGATAGGAGCAGTTTCCTAAGAACATCGAATTATTTTTCTCATATTCATCTAAGGTGGTTATTAAATGTCATGATGGTACATGACATTATGAAAATATGAAAATTAGTGCATTAGTAATAATACCTTTGTGTGTTGTCTCAACAGAAGTGAATCAAAAAGAATTGAAATGGAGGGAAAAAACTATTCAAACGAAGTTCTGATGAAATTGTATATTCTTCATGGAAAATGTGAGGGAATTATAAAATTTAAATTATTGTAGTAAATGAAGTGATTATTATGAAAATAATGAATGAAGACTCGATATGCTGAAACCATATTGACGATCAGTCAGAAGTTTATGTTTTTCGAGAAAAAATTCTAGTCGTGTTTTGACAACTTTTTCAAAGATTTTCGCGAATACAGTGATCAAAGAAATAGGCCTGTAATTCTGTGGTTCTTGCTTACTACCCCTTTTGTGTATAAGTTTGATCACAGCTATTTTGAATTCAGATGGACACTTTCCAACCTTCAGTATTTCAATACTGTCTGTAAGTTCTTCGAGGAGGTGGTACATTCATTTTTCAGCTTTTAAAGGGATTGTCTCTCCTCGTTTCTAAAAAATAGAGTTGAAGTTATCGAAAATTATTGCAATATATTTGTAGTAAGGACATATTTAGGATCTGTCCCAAAATGTCACTGCGCTTGAAATTAAACCTTTAGATACCTAAAAGAGAAATTCTCTATTGGTCAGTGACACCTTGTTTTTGAAAAAATCTGGAAATACAAATATATTTAATGAGAATATATATATATATATATATATATATATATATATATATATATATATATATCATCATATATATATATATATATGATGTCGAATTTCGTGACTGTTCGTATACAATATTCTTCGATCTTTGTGGGAAGCAGTCGTTGTGACCAATTTATTATTCTTATCAAATATATTTGTATTTCCAAATTTTTTCAAAAACAAGGTGTCACTGACCAATAGAGAATTTCTCTTTTAGGTATCTAAAGGTTTAATTTCAAGCGCAGTGACATTTTGGGACAGATCCTAAATCTATCCTTACTACAAATATATTGCAATAACTTTCGATAACTTCTACTCTATTTTTTAAAAACAAGGATATTTCGTTCAACAAGGGTGTCAATGGTATTTTTTTTTTCATGCACTATTTTTTCAAAGTTTCAGCTCTTATTGATTCTATTCCGGGTGATTTATTGTTTTTCAATTGGTTTATTATGTCTATTATTTTTTGACTTGACACAGGAAGAAAGAATATTGAAGATTGGATAACCACATTTTTTGGGAGAGTTTCTGTGGGTTTCACAATTTTTACAGCCAAACTTCTTCCAACTTTGGTATAATATTCATTGAAAGTATTTGCAATTTCTTTCAAATCCGTTATTATTTCTCCATCCTCATTCAAAATTTCATTAATTTCGCTATTCTTTTTATTTTTTTCCAGTGATTTGAGGGTGTCCCAGAGCTGTTTTGAAGATTTAGCATATTTTTTTATTTTATTTTTATAAAATTCCGTTTTTGTTTTTGTATCAAAATATTCAATCTGTTTTGATAATGTTTGAATTCATTTTCGTACAATTCTGGGTTTATCCGGTATTTCTTATAAAGTTCATTATTTTTATTTATTGATGTTATTGAACCTGGCGTGGCCTACTCCTGTTTTTCTATGTTTTTGTTTTACAGTTCTGGTGTTATTCTTGATAGTGAAGCTCAAATAATCGACGAAAATGTAGCTGCTATCCCTACATCTTCTATTCGATAAAAATTTCACCAGTCGTAATTTTGCAATTCATTTCTCAACTTTGTATAGTATATTTTTTTGATGATGTCGAGTTGATATCGCGTCTGACGTGAATAGGCATACTCAATATCTGGCAGAAGTGATCTGTTATAGAGGTCTTGAGAATGATTGGTGAAGATTCTTCTACCATGTTTTTATGTTTACTATTGAGGCAAATATGATTTATACAAATTCCTGAAGCACCTTGTTCCCGGGTGTTTTTGTTTATTATAAGTATGAAATTATATTCTCCCAAAATATCCAAGTTCTCATTCACAACATCATCATCAGTAGTAGAGCAAGCGGGGGTTTGGATCGTAGGTACCCCCTACTTTCCGCTAGGTGTCGCTACAAATTGAAGTCCATCCAGTTCTCGAGCTCTCGTTGGTAATAGGGGGGTCCCGCAGGTGTGACGTCACTTCTTGCAGAAGAAGAAATCTTAAGAAATATCGTCAATGACCAGAAGGGGGAGGGGGAGGGGGGAGGATGAGGAAGAGGAGTCACTGAAGCCCTACTCTGTATAATGAAAGAGTAAGAAATTGAAATAGAAAAAAAAAAAGAAAGTGATTCGTCCATCTTGGGGATTTGAACACGGGACCGCTGGTTTGTGAAGCAAACACTATACGAATTGAGCCACAATCGTTGTTGTAAGATTGGTTGTTGTTGTTGTTGAATGTTTGCATCGGACTCGTTTCGTAACCCCTAAATCAAAAAAAAAAAATTCACCTGCCACGTCTATGATGATGATGGACGTTGGTGTGTTATTCCGATTCCGGCGGCGGCGGCGGCGGCCCCTGGAATCAGAATCAAAGAGTCTGACTAGCCGAGCCGAGCCTCGACAATATTTCATTTGAGGAATGATGGAGAGAGAGAGAGAGAGAGAGAAACTTGTAAAGAAAAATTCAGTATGTAGACTTTTTTATTCATTATTAAAATATGCACATTTCACGATATATATAATTGATAATTCAAATGTGAACAAAACATTGGAATTCTTGATGTGAAAGTTTCACAAAGAGGTCTTTGAATTGCTCCAGATCGAACTGATAATTTCCAATCTTTATCAATGTTGCGTTGTTTTCCAACAACAAATTCTCCAAGCCATATCTCCCACAATACATTTGTTGGTTTTCCATCGGTGTTATGGGGTAGTAATTCTGCTGGTCATGTCCAATTATATAACCAACAACGTTAGCATTCTGTTTGATTGCGGCTCCGGTTTTGATATTTTCATCAGAATGGAAAGCTGGATATTGTCCTAGTGTAATAGCATCAGTATCATTACCTATTTCATAAAGGTAAAACAATCCTTCTTCTTCGACTGGAAACGTATAATTTTCGACTTGAATTTGAGGAGTGATGGTAGTAGTAGTAGTATTAGTAGTGGGTGGTTCAACATGACTGTTGAGTATGAGAATTGTAGAAATAATTAGATACATTCTGCTTGCTTGTTGGATAACAACTGAAGAGAAGAAATGTTGACGTGTACTTATAGTTTTTTCTTCTATTCTGCGCATGTGCAGAACAAATAATGAAAAACACGTCTTATTTTCTGAGTTTATTCCAATAATATAAGAAATATACATTTTCTAAAGTACATGACAAATCATTAAACAAATGTCTATTGCAATGAAATGATTTCATGAATTCTCTAAAATCTTTCAACTTCGGACATCCATTTTCCGTCAGGTCGTATACATTGTTATTGTTGTTGATCAGTAATTTTTCCAACCATCTCTTCTTCTCCAATCCTTTGACATACACATCAGAATCACCAATATTGGTTTTGATGAAATCTAACAATTGTTCGACTCCGATAGACGCCACACAATCATGATCGTTGCTGTTCCATTCTAATCCATGTACGTGATTGGTGGTCCACATCATGTGATTTTGGATAGTTGTATTGAAGTTGCAAACATCAAATGGCATCCTTATGAAGGCATGTGTATGATGTCCATTCTCCATGTTGAGAATTGATATTTCCTTACACATGAAATCACCATTTTTATATTGAAATCCTTGTGTATCTATTATATACATTTCGACTATGAAACGAAAGGATTTGGTGGTGGTGTTGATGCGCCTACACACAATACACGACTGACTGACTACACACACTCAGACACATATCAGTTTGTATGTATACGAGGCTGTCTCATGACGTCAACTTAGGAGGAGGAGGAGGAGGAGGGGATTGGTATCTCAAGCGATATTTTTTTTATCTATCCAACTATTATGCTTATCACTGAATCCTAACCAATTGACGAATACCTTGTTTTTTGATTTCTTTAAAATTTTCACCAGGTAAACATCATTGAATTTTGTACGTTGTAATTGTTCGGTGTAGAAAGATCCAAGTATGTTTTTATCATTCATATCTTTCAGAAGATATGTGGTTGGATTAGTGAGTTGTACTTCTCTAATTATAAAGATCTCCGTTGACCAATTGGAAATGTATTTCTTGTCGAAAATTCCTCGAAGTTTGGATATTCGCCAACTTTGAATTTATTATTCAAATCAGCTTGTTTGATTCTGTTATATGCTGTTTGTAATAGAAGTTGTTCATTTTCATTTGAAACATCAACCGGTTTCATGCCAATTGTTCGGTGTTTTGTGTTGTTGTATTTTTCTACAATATGTGGTAGAATGTTGATCCATTTATAGTGACCTTGGAAATCGAATTCTTTCCACATGATATTCTTCAATGTTCTATTCACTCTCTCGACAATAGAAGCTTTCTTCTCACTGTATACTGGATAATGATTGATGTTATATTTTCTCGTCAATTTCTTGAAATTCTCGTTGAAGAACTCCTTTCCCATGTCCGTGGCCAAATTGAGTGGTTTCTGTTGCTTGAAAATTGTCTCCATGGCTCTAGTTGTTTCCAGGCCAGTTTTGTTTTTCAGTGGTAAAGCCCAAACGAATTTCGAAAAACAATTTATCACTACCAGTATATATTTGTATCCAGAATTTTCATCAGCATAAGGTATCATCTCCACTAGATCTGCTTGGAATAGATCATTTAGAGATTTTATAATTACATGACGTCTCTTGAAGTTTATTCGAGCTGGTTTGTGGATCTCTTCGACCACTTGTCGTTTTGCATCTGTAGCGAATTTGTTTTTGTTATTATTGATTTTCATTTTTTCTCAATAATCCGAGCTTCCATCAATTCCTCGATGATGGAGTTTATTTCATTAGTCACTGATGTATTGCCAGCTTGTTGTGAAGCTACAAGTAAACTTAACCGATCCACAAGTTCGTTTGGATCATCCCAATGCACGTAATCTATTTTATTGTGAGTCACTTGCATCAGTACTCCACCTTCTTTCTTAGATTGTTTATTTATAGATGATAATATTTGTCTATACTTCTGCATCTTGCTTCCAACAATTTGTTTATTGGCTTTATAATAACGACGATTGGCATTTGTCATTAGGACGATTTTCTTGTAATTGTGTTCGTCTTCCACCGAGAAATCTTTAGGAACTTTCATGAACAACAGTTCATACAATCCCTTGGTACCCTTGGAAACGTTTCCCTTTAACGATAATATCTGGTCCATCTACGTCGATTTGACTGTCACCGACCATTAATTTTTCAGTGTCAGTTAATCGAACACCATATTTATGATCTAATTCTTTGTTTTTACTATCATCGTACATATAATGGATGTATTTTCTGGGTAAAGTATCATATTGTTCCAGATAATCTCTGAACGATTTTTTAGCAATGTCCTCTAAACGATTCGACTTGTTAACACTGCCATCAGATATATCGTTGTATTCTTCTAGAATTGTTTTTTTCAATCGACTGGGTTCTTCATCATCATCATAAAATGATGGAGGAATTGATTTCGATAATCTTTGTACCACATTATGAGGTATCTTAGGTGTATCGTAATAAAATACGTCATCATCATCATCATCATTATCATCATTGTAGTGAGGAAGATGAGGAGGAGGAGGACGATAAGAAGGAGAAACCATCATAGTACTACTCTCCATCGGTGTAACTTTTTTTTCCTTTTTCCCAACAAAAAGTTTGTTAGCCATCATAACATTTGCTGAACTGTTGTTGTTGTTGTTGTTGTTACCACTGTCATCGTCGTCGTCGTCGTTGTGAATTTGGTTCGGTTTTATCGACCTTTTCTTCAATTTGTCTTCGATATTTTTCAAATGCTTCGTGATGGGTTGAAACAAACTCTCCTGTGCAATTTCACCATGCTTCAAGAAGTTCAATTTATTCCTTATATTTCTTCGTTTGACAATGAGTCTTCTTTTAATATCAGTATTTCTTTCTCCTCTCATCTCAACACACCGTCCTGAACTGTTTCGAAATAGTGGAATAGAACAGCTTATAACAGACCTGTTCGAACAGCTCGAACGATCTGTTCGAACAGTTCAACGATCTGTTCAAACAGGTCGTCAGATCGACTGAATTATAATTAAAGGACCTGAAGACATCTGTTCATCAGTTCAACAGACCTGTTTATCAACTCCAGACACAAAAAAATACTTGTTTCACAATCACTAACAACGTTTTAAAATAACCACATTATTTCATCTATTACAAAAGACTTTATGCAAACATATGTCACAATCGATTTTTTTTGATTTATGAGGTCCATCAATAACGTCATAGTTGTCGTCGTTGTCGTCGTCGTCCTTGAATTCGAAATGTCCCCAACAAGGTTTCCTCAGATCCATTATGATTAGTCTTATAGAATCATCACTAGCGTTTCTTCTTTTTCTTTCTATTGGACTATTTGTCATTTTAGATATAAGCTGACCCATTTTGAAGAGAAATGGTTAATTTTGTTGTGTGGTGAGCGTTCTGCTCAGCTCAAATATATATGAAATGGTCCAACCCCCTCCTATATCGACCACCCTCATTCATTGCGCAATCCTTGAAAATTGATAGGAATCCATAGGGGGAGTGCTGCCAACACATACCGCAAATATGTTTGAAATCATCGAATGACATGTCCGTTCCGACGTGTTCATTATATACATGTTTCAAATTCAGATCGTCCTGTTTGAATAAGATCAAACTGTTCGCGTTGTCTCGGATAAGGTGTTTCTGTATTTTGGCGTACGTTTGACATAAATAGAAGGAATCAACATTATAATGTCTTCCCATACTGAAATATTCACGAATCACATCTTGATTAGCACATGCCACATCATCGAATATCATTATGGAGTTGGGTTTGGCTTGAGAAGGATGTAAAATATCTTCAGAGGCACTAAATGCATAATACCCGAGTCCTTGTATGGGTTTCAATAGTTTGGCCAAATAAACGTATTTTGGTTGTTCCAAAGAATGGGAGTAAACATAAATATTTTCGAATTTCAATCCGTTCTCATGTTCTATGAGACTGATCAACACGTTTGTTTTTCCACAGTTGGAAGGTCCGACGATAATACAACGTATCGTTGCTGGCAATAAAACACCATGTTTGTTGATGTGTTTATGTTCTTCAAAATCATTATTTTCGACAGTCAAAGAGACGGTTGGATGTTTGACTACTTTCATGATTCCGAAACGACTGAAATATATAATGGAAAGTAGAAGATATTTATGAGTATTACTTAATACGTTGTTTTTCAATCAACATGTATCTCTACAGCGGTCGAGGTTTATTGAATAATGCTATAAATAATTTACCATTCGAAATACATATACCAGGCTATCGTTTTTGTGGTATGTATGTTCTGAGGAAAGCTCAGTGGTGATGTGTTTTTTTTTTTTTTTTTTTTGTAGGACCAGGCACACGCCTGAAAGAAAGATTACAGAGAGGTGATGTAGGAATCAATGATTTGGATGAGGCGTGTAAAGAGCACGATATATTCTACAGAGACAACAAAGATACCTCATCACGACATCGAGCTGATAAGGTACTATCCAACAAGGCATTTAAAAGAGCATTTTCAAATGATGCTTCAGTCAGTGAGAAACTGGCCTCATTGGCGGTTGGAAATTTGATGAAGACAAAAGTTAAATTGGGAATGGGTCTTGCCTCCGCCGCCGCCGCCGCCACCGACAGAAAAGATAAAAAGTTTACTAATTGTTTGAGAAAAGTCAAGAGTAATCTTTTGAATTCCTTGAGAATCATGCATGAATATACAAATGATGTTGGAGAGAATGAGAAAAAAAAAAAACCAAAGATGAACCGTACCAGAAGGAAAAATGACAACAAAAAAAATATTGTTCTTGATGATGATGATGATCGTGCACGTACCACAGGAGCAGCAACAGCTGCAGCAGTGAATCATCATCATCAGAAAATGGAAGATGTGATAATGATGAATGGAAATGACAACAACAACAACAACAACAACCTTCGAATAAATGATAGAAAACGGAAAATAGATGCCGATGACGACAAGACGATGATGACGACGACGACAATGGCGATGACAAAACATCCAAAACTTATGGCAGTAGCAAAACGACAACGACGACGACGACGACCAACAACAACAACAACAACAACAACAACACCAAAAGATGACTTGAACGAACACATAATGTATCCATCATTATCGAGAAAAAGAAGTAGATTATATAATGATGATGATGATGATGATAATGATGATGATAATGAAAATGATGATAACAAGGATATAAAACGTATGAAACTCGTGTGATAGTGTTAGTCTAATAATAATGCCAGTGCCAGTAAAATATAAGTGTGAGCGTTGTGGAGGTGAAACTGATACACCAAATTTACTTTGTGTGCGTTGTGCAGTTGAATTAATCGCACATGATCGTGGTGTGAAACATATTTGAATAAACCTATATAATCTATATAAAAAGTTGAATATTTCCTCGAAACAATCAGTTCTAGCGAATATACCAATCTGGTGAGATGGCTGCTACTACTACTACTACTACTACTACTACTACTAAAAAGAAAAAGAACACTAATTCAACAAAGGGAGGGAAATATAAGAAAAGTAGTATTGGATTCACGAAAGCTATGGGTCAAGTGAAAAAGGAACTGGTAAGACGCAAACCGAAAACTTTGGCTGCCGCCATTCATATGGCATTGAAATCCGTGCGAGCTTTGAAAAAGAAATTGAAACCTGCTCGCGTTATAAAATTACCGAAAACTGGCGGAATACTACCATTGATACCGATTTTTGCTGGACTTTCTGCTCTCGGTGCATTAACCGGTGGTGCAGCAGGTGTAGCAAAGGCTGTTAACGATGCTCGAGCTGCCAAACGAGAACTTGACGAATCACAACGACACAATAAAACGATGGAAGCCGTCGCCATGAGGACTGGCAAAGGTCTCTATGTGAAACCCTATAAAACAGGTTTGGGTCTTTTTTTACACAACAACCATCCACTAGCACCACCACCACCACCACGACGACAACGATGACAACAATAAAAGAGATTCAACAACAACAAAAAAACATTCAACGACCTTTGACTGATGTCGACCTCAAGAAATATGTGAAGCTTTTGAAAATTCGGAATTTCCGAAATGTCTACATGAGAGATAACTTTCCGAAACGGATCAACAAGGGAAACGAATGTGGTATCATCAATTTGGACACTAGGATGGGACCAGGAACACATTGGACTGCCTACAAGAAGAAAGGCAATAAAATTATTTATTTTGATTCGTATGGAAATTTATCACCCCCGATGGAAGCTATGAAATATTTTGAGTCATCTGGTGATGTTAAAATCTTTTATAATCATGATGTATTCCAAAGTAAATATAGCTTCAATTGTGGACATTTATGTTTACTGTTTCTTTTTTATAATAAATGATGTTGAACTGATGTGTGTGTATTCATTTCAACTTGAACCTTCCAAACAGCAATAATGACAAATTTCATATTCCAGTTAGATGGTAGAGATTCACTCTTGTATACAAAATTACCGAATCCTATAAGATTACAAGATAATGTGAATTATTTGTTGGGTTTAGTGGAAATTATCACTTTTAACACAATATCCAATGTAACTGTGAAAAATAACAAGTTTTCCATCGGTCAGTTTGATCTAGAGATACCAGAGGGAACGTACGAAATACAGGATATTGAAAAAAATCTTAAATCTCAAATAGCTGTCAGAGAAATGATGAATATAAAGGACAAACGAGGTGGAGGAGGAGGAGGAGGACAAAATGATGAAAGTAACACCCATCTCATAATACATGCAAATAAGAATACATACAAGTGTGAAATCAAAAGCAACAAGGTGATAGATTTTGAGAAAGAGAATTCCATTGGATCACTACTAGGATTCAAAAAACGTCAAAAACTCAAACCGAATAAAACACACATATCAGATGCTAATATTGATATACTACCAGTGAATTCTATATCCATAGAATGTAACCTGGTTACAAATTCATATCGTAACAATATGCCTGGTCACATTCTGTACACGTTTGCACCGAACGTACCACCAGGTTATAAAATCATTGAAAAGCCCACTGAAGTCACCTATCTACCAATCAACACAAATTACATTGATGAAATTCACATCAAAATAGTGGATCAGGATGGCAATCTTGTCAGTTTCAATGGTGAACGCATAACAGTGAGATTATACCTGAAAGCAGTTCTATAAAGAAATGGTGTTCATATATAATACAACATTCGTATCTCCATCACAACCACCATCAGCAGTTGCAGCTCCAACAACATCAACTATAAATAGAAAAAAATCGAAACAGTGTAGCAGTTCCAAAAGGCGCTTGACACAGTTAACATCTGAGAATAAAGATTTTCTAACCTTGTCTGGTTTCAAATTATTGGTGTAACACGAAGACGACGACGACGACCAACAAAATTGGTGACCACCACCACCACCAAGAGACATCATAGGCAAAAAAAAGAAGAGGAAAAAGAACGTCTGGTTGAGATTCAGATTGAATGTTCAAAGTGGTATCTACAAACTACTGTTTTGGTTGAAGTGTAACTGTGGCTACTATACATCATCATCATCATCATCACCACAACCAACAAAATGAGTTTTAATATTTTGAATATAGGTAAAAAAGTGTATGAAGATAGTTCGATTATTAGTTCTGAAGCACACACTCATGGTCCTTATGCGAATACAACTTTCCATAAATCGGATGAAATCAGACTGCCCATACAAACACAAGACATATACACGCTACCGTCCCAAAGTTTTTTGTATATCGAAGGAAAAATAGTCAACACATTGAATCAACATAGTACAACACTTCAATTCATCAATAATGCTATAGTTTTCCTATTCGATGAAATCAGATACGAGTTGGGTGGAACTGTGATCGATCGAGTCAGAAATCCAGGGATCACTACAACCATGAAGAATTTCATATCGTACACACCAGGAGAACTGAGACGATTCCATAATGCTGGATGGCATCACGAAGAAAAACCCAAAATAACTGATGCAGAAGGCAATTTTAGTGTTTGTATTCCTCTGAGATTATTGTTGGGATTTTGTGAAGATTACAAATCCATTATGGTTAATATGAAACAGGAGCTCATATAAATCAGACCGAAGATACCGAAGATAATGCCGTGATAACGACCAAAAATGATGAGAAACCAAAAATCACCTTGGATAAGTTAGTTTGGAAAATTCCACATGTACAAGTATCGGATATGGAAAAACTACGTTTACTAAAATTCATCGAGAATGGAAAAGATCTACAAGTGGCTTTTCGGAGTTGGGAATTACACGAATATCCGACCCTTCCAAATACCATGAACCATACATAGACAATAAAGACTGTCAGTCAAATGGAGAAGCCCAGATATGTAATTGTAGGTTTTCAAACGGATAAGAGAAATAGTGTCACTGCAGATAATTCAAAATTTGATCATTGCAATCTGACTAATATAAAGTTATACTTGAATTCTGAGGTATTTCCGTATGATAGTTTGAATGTTAATTTCAATAAAAATCAATAGGCCATCATCTATGAGATGTTTGTCAAGTTTCAGCAAACCTATTACTACAAGGATATTGCTGAACCCTGTTTGACTCCACAAGAATTTCTATCATTAGCTCCTATTTTTGTAATAGATTGCAGTCATCAAAATGAGACACTTAAAGGGGGCAGTGTTGACATTCGATTAGATTTGGAAACAAACAAAAATATTCCAAATAACACTGCTTGTTATGCATTGATTATACATGATAGATTAGTTCAATATAATCCACTTTCTAATATTGTCAGACTTTTGTAATTTATCAAGACAAAAAAAGTTATGTATGCATGTAGATTGAAAAAAAAAAAACATGAAACAGCATTGGAAACCACTTTTATTGAATAAATGATTGTTGAAAATTTATATCACTAGTCGACTCTTTTTTTCCCTCTTCTTCCTCCTCCTCCTCTTCCTCCTCCTCCTCCTCACCCTGCTCGAACTCCTGCAAGGTTGGTTGTTCCAAGTAGAGTTTTCGTTTTTTACTGCTGCTGCTGCCACTGCTGCTGCTGCTCTCAATTGCCGTCGTTGACATCCTCATGCTCCTCTCGACATCCTCGATCTCTTCATCCATAAGATTAAATCGATATTTCTTCACTACCTTCTCCAACAGTTTGAATTCCTCTTCCTTCTCTAGTTTTGTGCGCATGTAGCGAACAGGCAAATTACCAAATTTCCGCTTCAGCGTTGTGCATCTTGGTGAATAAGACAACGTTAGAAATATTTTGTCTCCTCCCTTTATTGACATATCCTTCACACCATATCTAAATCAATAAAGAAACAGTCAAGAGTCGTCGTCTGACAGAAATGAATTTCATCACCACAAAAGCACATATACTGAGAGAGAGAGAGAGAAAGAAAGAGAGAAAAAAAAATGTAAAAAAAAAAAAAATACTCACTGGAAAAGCTGCTTCATAACCACAAATGCCGTCTTGATTGGGAAATGAACTTTGTCGTCAGTAAAAACAACTGTAGTGCACGGAACTGTAGACATCTTCGAATCTGATGGTTGAATTAGAATGGAACACACTGCAATAATGCGCGACTTATATACCATGAAAATATCCTGAATAATCACGAATATACATCAAGCATTTTCGTTGCTATGCTATTATAACGCGTATCGGTACGATGACAACAATGTTGCATTTCTATCGAAAATTTCCGAATGGTGTGTTCTTGCATAATGAATGCATAGTGCATATGCATGTTATATTGTAATTATTGCATAATTACATAATTGCATAATTATCTAACGCGTATCGGTACGATGACAACAAAGTTGTATATCTATCGGAAATTTCCAAATGGTGTGTTTTTGCATAATGAATGCAAATGCATTTTACATAATTTCTAATAGAACTCCAGCTAAGTGCATGATTATTGACGTCAGTATTTGTGTATATAAACAGTCGATTTTGTTGGATTTCTCATCAGTCTCTCGTTGTTTCTCTGATCTGCTCCTGCTGTTGTTGTTGTTGTTGCTGACGACCTTTGCTGCTATATATATCGGTGAGTATTTATTCTTTTCAACTATTACTAAGATTTTTTTTCCTTTTTCTTTTTCATCAATTTTCTCTCTCTACACAACGACATAATACAATATAACAATGACACGATGACTAAATTGGAATATTTTTTTCAGCAGTTACCTTTGACACCACTTTAAAATGAGTTCATCACAAAAAAAACTAATTGATATTTTATCAGACGAATTTGTTAGGAAAATTGAAATGGTTAGTAGATTGGTCAAAACGAAGAAAGAAATTAGAAGATACATTACGTGTATAAAGAAAAATATTAATTTATTGACTAAGTGTATAAAATCAAAATTTGATTGTGTAAAAAATTTTGCCAAGATAGAATCAAATTTGTGTCTTCTTAAAGTTTATCTAGAGAATTTCAAAGTTCAATTGAATGAAAAGAAAAAAATGAAACGACAACATGTTATTTGGGAGGATTTGGAATCCTGTTTCAATGGAAGAATCAAAACAGGTGTAATAATCAATATTAAATTTAAAGACCCCAAATTATTTCTACAAAGAGCCTTCAAGAGTTTTTACATTCAAATGAAGAAACAATTGCAATCATTTATGATTAAAACGAACACTATTTTTTATGGTATTTTCATCAAACCTCAGACCGGTGAAACTTCTATAAAACACTTCGCTACCAAAAGTGATATAATTGATGTCAACACTGATCTGAGAGAGTGGTTTTATAAGAATGTAGTAGACAAAATTTTGATTAAATTGGAGGAATTTCAAGAACTTGATTCCGGATGGGCATTATTGAAAATTCTGAACTTGAAAGTTAACATGAACAGATATAGGCCAATAAATGTTGGTGTATCAACCTATGTGGATTTACCACCGTTCATAAAGAATTCAAGAAGTGTTATCAATATCAAAAATGATGATCAATATTGCTTTTTATGGTCTGTTGTTTGTGGTCTTTATCCGGCTAAGGATAATGTGAGTCGTAAATGTTCATATCCTCATTTCAGTAGAGTACTTAAATATGAAAATATAGGTTTTCCCATCGAGTTGAAAGATATATCCAAATTCGAGTTATTGAATGAAATATCTATAAATGTTTTTGTTGTTGTTGATGAGAAACATGAGATTGCACCACTACTCTTGAGTAAGCATACATTTTCTACTCGTTTGAATTTATTAATGATATCTGGTAGAATCGATTTTCTGGACATCGATTCCGATGATGATGATGAACATTTCTACCATTTCGCATACATAAAAAATTTATCTAGGTTAGTTTCTCGACAAGTCGGTAATGTAAAAAATAAAAAATGGATATGTGATAGATGTTTGAATCATTTTCAGAGTGAATTTAATTTACAAAAACATTTGATTGATTGCAGAAATTTAAATGATACAAAAGTTATAATGCCTGATGAGACTAATAACATTATGAAATTCAGAAATTTCAAAAATAGAGAACCTGTACCCTTTGTCATATATGCAGACATCGAATGTATACTGAAGGAATATGATCATAACAAAGGAAATACACATTTGTATCAAAAGCATGAACCATTCAGTGTTGCTTTTTATCTGAAATCAAATCATGAAGAAAGGATTGCATCGGAATTCAGATGTTATACTGGTCAAGATTGTATGGATTGGTTTGTTGATCAACTAAAACGAATTGCACAAGAAATACATCAGTTATATAAACATATAGAGCCAATAAAAATGACTGTGGACGACCGAAATGATTTTTTATCAACCAATACTTGTCACATTTGTAAGAAATCGATCACTTCTCCCAACGATAAGGTGAAAGACCATTGTCATATCACTGGCAGATATAGAGGAGCCGCACATAATTATTGTAATAGATTATACCGAAAATCACAAACCATTCCTATTGTAATGCATAATTTATCAGGTTACGATGCGCACTTCATAATTAAATCACTTTGTACGAGAATAGAAGGAAATTTGAGTTTATTGCCTCTGAATAAAGAACGCTACATTTCATTCACAAAATATGTTTCAGGTTCAAATATTCAGTTGAGATTTTTGGATTCATTCAGATTTATGTCGAGTAGTTTGGATAATTTATCCTCTTATCTTGATGATAAGCAAAAAATCGTTACCAGGAAATATAATCCTGACGATTATAAATTCAGACTGGTTACGAAAAAAGGTGTTTTTCCATACGATTATCTGAGTACTTGGAAAAAATTGAATGAAACATGTTTACCTACACAAAATGAATTTTATAGCTTGATCAATAATAAAGATATTTCAGATGATGATTATAATCATGCTCAAACTGTGTGGAGGGTATTCAATATCAATAATCTGAAAGAATATGCTGAACTATATTTGAAAACGGACGTAATGCTGCTTGTTGATATTTTCGAGAATTTTAGAATGATGTGTTTGAAAACTTATGAATTGGATGCATTGCATTATTATACAACACCTGGTTTGGCTTTTGACGCAATGTTGAAGGTGACAAATGTCGAATTGGAATTGTTAACAGATCCTGACATGGCCTTATTCATTGAGAGAGGAATAAGAGGTGGAATTTCACAGTGTAGTAATAGGTATGGAAAAGCAAATAATAGTTATATGGGTGAACTGTATAAAACAGAAATTCCTACGTCATATCTGATGTATTTCGATGTTGTTAACTTATATGGCAAAGCGATGACATCAAAACTTCCATCACCAAAATTATTAACAACGCTCTATGACAAACAAAAGTATATCATTCACTACAAAGCTCTAGAACAATGTAAACAATTGGGTATCGTTGTAAGAAAAATTCATAGGTGTTTGAAATTCAAACAGTCGGACTGGTTGAAGAAATATATAGATCTTAATACGGAATTGAGAAAACAAAGTGTAAACGATTTCGAGAAGAACTATTTCAAGTTGATGAATAACGCACCATATGGAAAAACAATAGAAAATGTAAGAAAATATAAAGAGGTGAAACTGGTGACTAAATGGGCTGGAAGATATGGTGCCAAATATTACATTGCACAACCTAATTTTCACAGCTGTGTTATATTCGGTAAGGACATGGTGATAATTGAAATGAACAAACTCAAAGTAACTTTGAATAAACCAATTTTCATAGGAATGTCTATTTTAGACATATCAAAAACAGTTATATATGATTTTCACTACAATTATATCAAGAAAAAGTTCAATAATAATGCTAAATTACTTTATACTGATACAGATAGTTTGATATATCATTTTATTGATATTGATGATATTTATATGGATATAAAAAATGATTCACATAAATTTGATACATCTGAATATCCTGAGGATAATGTATTCGGTATTCCTCTCAAAAACAAAAAAGTACTCGGTCTGATGAAAGATGAAAATAATGGAAAAATAATGACTCACTTCATCGGCTTGAGATCGAAAATGTATGCTTTCAAAATCTTTGAAAAGAATGATGAAGAATCCGTCAAGAAAAAAGCTAAGGGTATCAAGAAGGCTGCACTAAAAGAAATAACATTCGATGATTATTACAAATGTTTGTTTCATAAAACGCAAGTACAAGTTATTCAAAATTCAATAATCTCTAAGAAACACGATGTATTTTCAACTTCACAAAAAAAAATTGCATTGAGTCCCTATGATGATAAGAGAATTGTCAATTACATTCATACAGACACAATACCGTGGGGATTCAATGATTTCTCATGTAATCAATAAAGTCACGTTCCATTTTATTTTTTTCATTCATAGAATATTTTTCATTCCAAGAAGAGATTTGAAAAATTCAATAGTCATACAACAACTAAACGTATCAAACTAGAATCCGTTCCAAATAAAGACAACAACTCTTTGAAAAAATTCGGAACTCAATGTGCAATGGTTGTGGCAGATTCTTCTGTTTTTGCGGACAATCGATAGAAAGAAATTCGATGAAGAGCGACGAAGGCAGTATTATCGATTTGTATTGTCATGAAAATTATCGATGGATTCACCTCTCCAATAGGATGGATTGAAGGTATGAGAGAGAGAGAGAGAGAGAGAGAGAGAGAGAAACTTACTATATGCGATACTAATCTCCTTTTCACTTTATAGATTGAAGATGAGTAGACGACAACCCACTTTCGTATCATACATTGCACATACAGTAGAGGAAACAGTATGTGCCGTTTGCAGAAAATTACTAAGACAACAACCTATACGAAATACCAACGACAACAACAATGATTGGAATCCAAAAACAATCATCTTAACATGTCCTACATGTTTGCAACAACGTCCCTGTACAAAGACAAAACGAATCGAATGGAGAAAATGTAATCATGAAATCAATTTCCTTTTGACTATAATCATTCTTTGATTTTTTTTTCTCTCTCTAGTCTGATTGTCATCATCATCATCATCATCATCATGTGCCTGTGGAAATGTGGACTTTGCGGTGTCACTGGTAGGATGGCTGCGGCAGCATGCAGGTGTGAAAGAATACAAGGACTGACACTGTGTTGGAACTGCGATCCCGATACGAAACACCGTCAACATGCATAGAGGAAGCTCTCTCTGCATATTCTCATCGAGGACCTCTTTGTGGAACTACAATTATATTACTTCAATTCCAACCTCATCACATATCAATAGTGAAATGTGCATATTTTAATAATGAATAAAAAAAAGTCTACACACTGAATTTTTCTTTACAAGTTTCTCTCTCTCTCTCTCTCTCTCTCCATCATTCCTCAAATGAAATATTGTCGAGGCTCGGCTCGGCTAGTCAGACTCTTTGATTCTGATTCCAGGGGCCGCCGCCGGAATCGGAATAACACACCAACGTCCATCATCATCATAGACGTGGCAGGTGAATTTTTTTTTTGATTAAGGGGTTACGAAACGAGTCCGATGCAAACATTCAACAACAACAACAACCAATCTTACAACAACGATTGTGGCTCAATTCGTATAGTGTTTGCTTCACAAACCAGCGGTCCCGTGTTCAAATCCCCAAGATGGACGAATCACTTTCTTTTTTTTTTTTTCTATTTCAATTTCTTACTCTTTCATTATACAGAGTAGGGCTTCAGTGACTCCTCTTCCTCCCCCTCCCCCCCTCCCCCTCCCCCTTCTGGTCATTGACGATATTTCTTAAGATTTCTTCTTCTGCAAGAAGTGACGTCACACCTGCGGGACCCCCCTATTACCAACGAGAGCTCGAGAACTGGATGGACTTCAATTTGTAGCGACACCTAGCGGAAAGTAGGGGGTACCTACGATCCAAAACCCCGCTTGCTCTACTACTATCATCATCTGAGTTTATGGTTTTTTGTTTGTTCTAAGTAAGTTCTTAAATGTGATACGGAATTTTCATCTACTCCTTGTGGTGCACGATATAAGATGGTAAGATGGTAATATATATATACACATATATATTTATATATATATATATATATATATATACAGGGTGTCCTTAAAAGGTCTTTACAAAAAGCTACCACATATTCTTCAGACCAAAACAATTCGATACAAGCAAACTTACCTCAGTAAAAAGTTGCTTAGTTTGGGCGCTAGACGGCTCTGAAGTTGAAATTTTCAAATCGATTTTGCTTCATAACTTTTGAACGGCTCATGAGATTTTTTTCAAATTTGGTACGTTGGCATAGACTCATCGGGCAATGAAACTCATATCATAATCATAATGAATATCATTCCATGGGCGTAGAACTTGATTTTTTCAGTAAATAAACATCTAAAACTCCTACGCCAATGGAAAAAAATTAGTTTCAATATGAAATCTAAATTATTCAACTCATTCACTACAAAAAAGGTACTCTTGACAAAAGTCGATTCCTCTCATGGTTTCGACAAAATTTTAATTTTAGTGATTTAGAGCATAATTAATAATAAAACTATTAACAGATATTTCATAAAAATTGTTCAAGATGTTCACCATTTTCACGTATACAAAGATTTATACGACGCAAAAAGTTGAAATGTACTCTTTGCATAACTTCTTCATCGCCTGTAAGATTATTCGTCGCCTGTTGGATACGTTGCCATAATTGTTCTACAGTATTCACAGGGGTCTTGTAAACCGTAGACTTGAGACAACCCCATACAAAATAATCCATCGGTGTTAAGTCTGGAGAACGTGGTGGCCAATTCACGGGTGCATCATTACCTCTACCTATCCATCTGTCTGGGTACTGTTGGTTTAAAAAATTCCTAACATCCACCGAAAAATGTGGTGGAGCTCCATCGTGCATAAACCACATATCTACCCGATGTTGGAGTGGTAAATCTTCCAACAAATTTGGCAACGTATTTCGTAGATGTTGTAAATACATGTCTCCTGTTAATCTTTGTGGAAGTATGACAGGACCAATTATAAAATTTCCTATTATTCCAGCCCAAACGTTGATTTTGAATTCGTGTTGAAAATGGTTTATTTTAATAGAATGAGGATTTTCAATTGCATAAACGTGTTCATTATGAAAATTAGTTATTCCTCTTCTCGTGAAACAGGCTTCATCAGTGAACAAAATATTCTTTCCAAAGTTCAGATTCATTTCTCTTTGCAAATTAATGAACCTACAAAACATCAGACGACTTTGTGAATCATGGATTAATAAATCTTGAACTGGCGTCTTGTGGTATGGGTATAATAATTGTTCTCTTAGTACTTCATGAACGGCATTCCTAGAAACTTCTAGTTCATTACTTATCCGTCTAGTACTCAATTCTGGATTTTCTTCAATACGGTCTAAAATTTCTACTTCGACTTCGGGAATCCTTACATAACGCTGTCTTCCATAATCACCAGTTCTAGGAGCAAAATGACCGGTCTCCCGAAGACGTCTCTCAACTGCAGCAAAGGTTGGGTGGCTTGGTACGCGACGATTTGGAAACCTTGCCGAATACACCCTCACACTCTCTCGACCATTTCCTTGACAATATCCGAATACCAATAACATATCGGTGTATTCTTCATTGGTGTATTGTACGGCCATGATAAATCAGAAAAGTCCGATATCAACAATCAACGTCAATAAAACTCGACAAATCAACACAGATGAAACTATGGAAACCAAGAATGTGAATATCACTGTTTTCGAGCAGATAATAATAGTCTTCAGAAAAAAAACCAGTGCTACTTATTTTCAATAGAAATAACCTATGCAAAAAGTACATCTCAACTTTTTGCGTCGTATAAATCTTTGTATACGTGAAAATGGTGAACATTTTGAACAATTTTCATGAAATATCTGTTAATCGTTTTATTATTAATTATGCTCTAAAGCACTAAAATTAAAATTTTGTCGAAACCATGAGAGGAATCGACTTTTGTCAAGAGTACTTTTTTTGTAGTGAATGAGTTGAATAATTTAGATTTCATATTGAAACTAATTTTTTTCCATTGGCGTAGGAGTTTTAGATGTTTATTTACTGAAAAAATCAAGTTCTACGCCCATGGAATGATATTCATTATGATTATGATATGAGTTTCATTGCCCGATGAGTCTATGCCAACGTACCAAATTTGAAAAAAATCTCATGAGCCGTTCAAAAGTTATGAAGCAAAATCGATTTGAAAATTTCAACTTCAGAGCCGTCTAGCGCCCAAACTAAGCAACTTTTTACTGAGGTAAGTTTGCTTGTATCGAATTGTTTTGGTCTGAAGAATATGTGGTAGCTTTTTGTAAAGACCTTTTAAGGACACCCTGTATATATATATATATATATGATGTCGAATTTTGTGACTGTTCGTATACAATATTCTTCGATCTTCGTGAGAAGCAGTCGTTGTGACCAATTTATTAAATTTCTTTGTTTGGTGTAGAGCTTTCGAAAATGTTTATTTTCTTTGTCAAGACTAACTACAATGAGGAATATAATGAATAAATATTCACTAATGATTATTGAAAATTACTTACTAACATGAAATATTATATAAAATCAGCTACAAAAAGAAACATAGATGTATAAATAAAACTGTAAAATGCATTGACAGAACTGTCGAGGTTGATCGATGACATTGATTCAAAACTATATGATTGCTATGAGTGATGTAGAAAATATACAAAATGTTTGAATGAATGAACTCAAGGTGGACGAGGTGAAGTATTATTATCTTTATATAATTTCAATAAATGAGTATAGATCGAACTGAGGTCCTTGATATCTGTCCTTTTATTCATTGTTTTTTCATTATTGTTGATATGTACCATTCCAAGAAAAACCCGTTTATTGGGATTTTTTTCGTAATCAAGAATTTTTGCATTATCATAGTTCATCTTATGATTCTTATCAATAATATGTTCAGAGAGACTACAAGATTTAACACATCTCCTACAATCACTTCTATGTGAAGTGATTCTATCTTTGAGCATTCTACTCGTTTGACATCACAGTCTGTGCAAGGAATTTTGTATATCAGATTTGATTCATTTTTCATAAGTATTCATATAATATTCAATTCATGATAATATTCAATTCACAGTTGGGAGAGAAACTGATAATGCAGTTCCATTTCTAGATATGAAACTCATTAGAACATGTACGAATAGGATCATCACTAGATGGTACAGAAAACCAATGAATAGTAACCATTTTATAAACTTTCATTCCCACCGTCCAATGAAAATGAATATTAACTTAATCTGTAATCTCAAGAACAGAGTAGAAAACGTCACTCACATAACTTTCAGAAATGAAAGCTTAGTCGAACTCAAGAAAATTCCCTTTGAAAATTCATATCCAAAATCTTTGATTAATATAATTCTCTTCAGTACTTCCAATATCAATCTTCCACCAAAAACTAACAATCAAATAACCATTTTCAAATCTTTGCCATATATAAACGAACTAACTCCCAAATTGATCAATCTATTCAAAAATGAAAATAACATTAAAATAGCACAAACTAATTCGAAAACGATATCACAACTGCATACTGAATTGAAAACTACGATACCTATGAAAAATAAATCAAATCTGATATACGAAATTCCTTGCACAGACTGTGATGAAGTATATATCGGTCAAACGAGTAGAATGCTCATAGAAGTGATTGTAGGAGATGTGTTGAATCTTGTAGTCTCTCTGAACATATTATTGATAAGAATCATAAGATGAACTATGATAATGCAAAAATTCTTGATTACGAGAGAAATCTCAATAAACGTGTTTTTCTTGAAATGGTACATATCAACAATAATGAAACTTATTTATACTTATTTATACTTATTTATTAAAATAAATATATATAAAGATAATAATACTTCACCTCGTCCACCTTGAGTTCATTCATTCAAACATTTTGTATATTTTCTACATCACTCATAGCAATCATATAGTTTTGAATCAATGTCATCGATCAACCTCGACAGTTTTGTCAATGCACTTTACAGTTTTATTTATACATCTATGTTTCTTCTTGTAGCTGATTTTATATAATATTTCATGTTAGTAAGTAATTTTCAATTATCATTAGTGAATATTTATTCATTAGATTCCTCAGTGTAGTTAGTAAGCTCGACACCAAACAAAGAAATTTAATAGATTGGTCACAACGACTGCTTCCCACGAAGATCGAAGAATATATATATATATATATATATATTTGTGTGTGTGTGTTCATCATCTTGCCCTAATTTCATTTATATGGACGTGGATTCACCGATTCCAACTTTTTTATATGTGTAATTGAATAAATTTCTCAGATGAACTATTACACCATCATTTTTATTTATCCCTTCCCCGCTATAGAGACGTTGTTTGTATCGTATACGCTCCAAGTTTCAGATAGAACAAAAATTCATTAAAGTTTTTCCTAATACTTCTGATGTTTTGGTGTATTGATCTTAAAATGTTAGTATACCTTTTTTAATTCAACAAGTCACTTAATGTCATAATATCGTTCAGAACAATAGTATCAACAGGTTCATAGTTTGAATCTCTTATGTACTGGTCCATCTCACTGTTGAATGAAAATTTGAATGAAAAAATATAATATCGACATAAGCGAAGTAATTAGGAAATAATTAAGGAAACTTGAACTATTAATGAATATAGAAATGAAGTTATAGATCTTATTTTTTGTTATGTGGGAGAGTTGTGTTATTTCGTCGAGTTCTTCTTTCAGTTGTTTTCACTGCACAAAATGTTTGTTTCTTGGGTTTTTTTTGCAGTGGTTTCACGGCCTGGTTCAGATTTTCCTCATCGGTAAAATCCTGCTCTTCGAAAATGTTTCCTCTTGGTGTCGTTGGAGTTGAAGGAGTACTCAATGAATTCCTTTCTCTCTTCTTATTATTTTCTGTGCTATCAGTTTCTTTTTTTTCTTCTATTTCCTGTTTCCCCAATCCTTCTACAGTATATTGCTCTCCGTTGATTATCAATTTGTTTCCCTTTATTTTAGCATTTACGTTTTTGGATCTTGCTTCCTTCAGATGGCTCACCAGCGTTTTGTTGTCAACACGATCTTCGTAGCACATATCATGAAGGATTGTAATATTAGTGCCTTTTAATTTGTAGACATTTTGGAATAATGTATTCTTCACCATATGGGACAAAAATTCAACTTTAATTTCTGGTTTAAAGCTGTTCTTCAGGAGATATACCTTATTCAAATCTCTTTCACTCAAGTTTATTTCCAGTAGATTATTTAGTTTTTCTATGACTGAAGATTCAAGGATGTTTTTATCATTTATATTGAGGTCAAAGATAACAACATTATTTGTCATAGTTCTCCTTTCCAAGCTTATATTTCTTTCTACTAGTTTTTCATACTTATGTTCCAATGCTTTTATCGTCTGATGTTGTTCTTGAAGAGTTCGTATCAATTTGCCATTTTCATTTTCTATGTGCGATATTATTTCTCGTTTACTTTTTTCATTTTCTACTTTGATTGCCTCCAAAAGTTTAGTGAATAGATCGTTATTTGAAAGTTGCACAGATTCATTCATTCCTGTGTAATGAGTGACAGCCGTTGGTGGAATATATTCCGACACTTTATCTCAGCAGTTGCTTTCGGGTTTACTCAATGTAAACATCGAATAAAACTGACTTTCTGGGATGACTTACTGTTTGTTGACAGCTATGGATATGCAGAACTCATTCCACTCACACTATTGACACTTCAAATAATTTTTCGTTTGGTTCATTTAGACTTTAGATAACTCATGTGCAGCAAACAATTTTAAGGTGTTTCACGCTTCCACCAGTCGTAGAATGATAAAGAGGACGTGAATCGTTAGTCGAGAACTATCGACCAATTGCGATATAAGTATTTCTTCAAAGATCATTGAGAAAGTGATCAAAAGAAAAATTATCAAATATTTCGAAAATAAAAACTTTCTTTGCAAATAGAAGTTTGGTTTTCGCTCAAGTTGTTCAACTACCGATGCAGCTGTGAGTGTTGTGGAGAGCATAGTTGAGTGTCTTGAAGCTGGAAAAGTTGTGGGAGTTACCCTGTTGGACCTGTCCAAGGCCTATGACTGTGTTCCCAACAGCATACTCCTTGAGGAGCTGGCATTTAATGGTATCAGAGGCACTACATCAGATTCAATTGATTTCATCTGAGCCATCGTTGTAGCCATCGTTTTCAGCGAGTTTTTTATAATGATGAATTATCCGAGCAGAGAATGATAAACCTAGGAGTACCTCAGGGTTCGGTTTTAGGTCCGCTGTTGTTTGTGATTAATGTTAACGATATTTACAACTGAATGAATTCGTGTTTTATTTGCTGATGACACATCTTTGATCGATCATAGTGACAGTTACTCTCCATTTATTGAACGAAAAAATATGGTGAAAAAGGAAGCAGTAGTTTGGTTTAATATCAACAGACTCCAACTGAATAATGATGAATCTCAGAATATGATCATTTCTACGACCAAGCCAGTACCAGAACATCAGTGCGTAAAACTACAGGGCTTCAATATTGACAACAGACTAAATTGGTCTAGTCACATTTCAGGATAGAAAAGTAGATTATCGAGTACTTTATTTCTACTCCCGCAACTAACACCTATTACTGGTTTCACTACGTTAAAAATCGTGTTCTGCTCCCTGATGCAATCTCATATTTTATATGCTATCCTACTATGGGGCAATTCCTGTGACGCGCAAACTTTTTTCACTCTACAAAAGAAGGGAATTATTTGGGGTGTTTCAGAGACTCTTGCCGGGATTTATTCATAATGTATAGAATCATGACGGTAACTTCGATGTATATTCATTCAAATCTATTAGAGATTCAGAAGAATGCAATGCAGTCAGATATACATTATCATAACACCCGAAATAGTGACCTACTTAGAGCCGAACGTTTCAAACTATTAAAGTCACAAAGAAATTCTCACGACTTTATATAGTGCTCTACCTGCCGATATTGACAATATAAATATATTTTGTTTGAAGAAAGTAATGAAGAAATATATCCAGAGTACCTGTTTCTATACTATCTCGGAATACTCCCAACATGTTCGTTCACACTTTCGCATGAGACAGGAACATACTCGCCGTGAATTGATTAATTCCATTATGTAATGTTTCAGTGTTGAGTGAATTTTGTTCCTGGGGTTAAGGGGTTAGACACGGGGCCACTAACCCCAGGGGAATAGCTGAGGAGGTCAGGCAAACCTCTCGAGGACGCTCATCCCAAGACCGTTGTGCGCTATGAAGAATAGCATCTTGCACGAGGTGACCCTGCATAGCAGTGGCCTTTCAGATGATAAGGCTGCTGTCACCTGAATACAACGGATCTAAACAAGGAAAGTTGAAGAAATCTTCCTAAGCTGAGAGTGAACACCAGGATCTACGGCGTGAAGGAGATATCCTGTTCTCCGGGGTCCGGGGGGTCCGGAGCGTCCTCGGCGCATTCTCTTTGGAGATCCTACTGCTGAAATGGGGTCGATAAAATGACCTTTTGGAACATTCATGACCTCAAGAAATGAAACATCAGAGCTTTTGATTGAGAACCACTTTCTTCCTGGAATTCTTGGTAACTATCGACCGACTCTCTTTGAAGGCGCCAAACGTCCTGAAAAGAAAGATTGGGAGGTCGAGAAGAAAGTTACCACGGTACCGGCAGGCAAATGGGCAGTTGAATCATTTACACCTTTCAAATCTCCTGGAGAGGACGGGCTGTTTCCAACTGTTGCAAAACGGGCTGGAACTCCTCTTGTCCATTCTCATCAAACTGTATAGAGCTAATTATCAACATTATTTGATAACAAATACATTGAATTTTGTGTGCTGCTATATAGAGGCATCTGGTTCAGAAGCAGAAATTGCCTACTCAAAGATTGCCTGTATTGCATTTCGACACCCTTCCAGTTGCTTCCAAATTTGTTCTATATGAATTAGTAGCGAGTATATAATCAGAAAGGAGTATGTTGAAATAATGAGGAGGAACCAACGGAAGCACAAGGTTTGGATTTCCTTTTTCCTTTTGAGCTTCTTAGATGTATCTTGGAATCAAGATAGTCAATTAATCTGCCATTTTTGAAATCGTATCT
This sequence comes from Gastrophysa polygoni, assembly GCA_963576655.1. Classification (NCBI taxonomy): domain Eukaryota; kingdom Metazoa; phylum Arthropoda; class Insecta; order Coleoptera; family Chrysomelidae; genus Gastrophysa; species Gastrophysa polygoni. The sequence goes on from OY755082.1 coordinate 30,243,629, forward strand.
ATCGACTTGTATTTTGAAAATCTTGTGGTTTTTTATTTCTCTAAGGTCGGTCGGGATGAGATATTTGATTCAAAGATTTTCTGAATGGATGAAATTGAAGGTTATTGTTGAGAGTCGATCTGGTCGTCCTTGTTTTTTTTTCACTGTGAATTTATTTTGTGTACTGTACATTTGTGGTTTTGTTTGATGGATGAATGAGTGTTTTTATATTGAGCAGGTCGGTATGTTTATAGAGTAATAGGGTGGAGAAAGTTCTATTTTTTTTTCAGTATGATTTCAATTAGGATAATTTGTGCTGTGTGTGATGATTGTAGCGTGGTAATGAAGTCACCACCTCACGCGATTATGCTGTATCTGATGATTGATTCAACGAGACTATTGTATGTATATTTTTCCTTGAGAGGATGTCTCTCAGAATGTCTCTCAGAATGTAGAATTTGTGGGTTAACGCTCTTATCCTTTTAGTCACATGGGATATGTGTTCTGAACAGCGTATGAGTTGGTCTATTACAACTCCTAGGCATATTATCGATGAGGTTTTTTCGAAAGTCGGGCAACGGTGAGTATTGTTATCACAGGTGGAAGTACTTGTTCTTTTAATATCCAAACTTAATGAATTGTGGTTTAACCATTCTGATACTTTTTTCAGTGCCTATTCTGCTTTGATATTTACATATTTCCAATTCTCCTCTGTGATAATTAGATATGTATCATCTGCATAACATATTAGATGTTCCTTAAATTCATTTATCTGAGTGATACTGTTTATGCATACAAGGGACAATATCGGACCCAATACTGTTCCTTGTGATACCTGTATTTCAATATTCAACTCTCAGCTAATTTCCTGTTGTGATTTTATCAAGCAGTTTGTTGTGGGAAACAGTGTCGAAGGCTATGGCGAGGTCAATGAAGAACGCACTTCGATGACTCGTCCATAGCCTTTACAGAGAAAATCAAGTAGTGCATTTTCTGTGTTAGATTTTTGAAACCATACCGTCGATCGGTAATAACATTGTGGATCTCGAAGAATTCAAGCATTCCATGTTTCAGAGCCTGTTCAAATATTTGTTGAAGTTATTTGGAGTTGTTTATTACGGATATTGGTGTATAATTTGTCAGCTGACTTGAACGGCCAGCTTCGAAGATTGGAGTGATAATAGATTGTTTCCATTGTTTTGGGATTTCTCCATATGTAAAACATAAATTGATCATATGTACCAAGGGTTGACTTATATGCTTGTGAATAATTTTTATTGTCAAAGATGTGATCGTGTCCAGTCCAGGAGCGCAGTAATTTCTCAGATTTGATATGGGAATCGTAATTTCGTTCGTTGGTTGAAAGTATCTGTCTTTCTCTTATTGTTCATTATTGGTTCGGCTTTTTCATTTCTAATTATTATGTTCTTTATATTCCTGGCAGATTTTTTTCCTGATATATCATCAATTATTTTCCAGATTTTCAATAATTTTCCCTTGCTGCATCTTCATTTATTTCACTTCGATGGTAGTCGGTTTCTGTTTTTTTTTGATTAGGCGATTTAGTTTATTTCTATAATCCTTGTATTGGTTTTCTCAATTTCAACAAAGTGATTTTTTCTCAGTTTTTTTTGAGATTGTCTCTTTCATTGATAGAGGTAATTAGACTCACTGTGATCCAGTTTCACTTGGTTATTTTTCTAGATTTCGAGATGTTCGTTTTAGTTGCTGTATTTATGTGAGTAACTAGTAAAAAGGTTATATGATTCTTGCACTAGCTCACTTCATGAAATTTCTCTCCAGTTTTCCTCACTCAACAATACATTTAATTTTTTAAAGTTGATGGTTTTCTTGAAAAGTTCTGTTTTATATTGGGATGAGCAATCTTGATGGTCAGGTAGCGAGATAGAAATCAGTGTTGTGAAGTGGTCTGTTATGATGGGGTCGATTTGAATTTGATTTACTGAAGATTTTTCTTTTGTTATAAACATATGATCAATTGTAGGCTCATAGTTTTGTGTGACTCTAGTTGGTTTGTTGATGTACGATACAAAACCCTTCAAGTTCAAAACATTAAAATATCTGTTTCTAACTGGTGATTTCATTTGAAGTAACTATATATTTATATCTACCGCGTATATTTCTGAATTGTGTTGTTCCGAACTATCCAGATATGTTTCTGAATCATCTATGTAATTTTGAACATTTGTTGCCGGTAGAAAGCTGTTATTTCTATTGTATTGTGAGAATGTCAGAGGTTATTTATGAATGTTATCCAAAGAAATTTGGTTTCGTTTATTGATGAAACTTCAACAATAGCAGAGAGGCTACTCTTTGTGTATACAACCACTCCATCGCATTTATTGACTGTTGATTGATTATGATGTATTAGCGTAACATGCTTCATGTTGAAAGGATTTGAAAGGGTGTTGGAAGGCGGATAGCTTTATGCACGTACCCACTGAACTACCACCAGTATGCCTATCAAACCGGCATATCGACACATTCAGCACTACACAACCTTGTAGATAAAACCACCTAATCCCTCAAGAATGAAGATATTGAGGTTGCCATTTCTCTAGATATCGAAGGAGCATTTCACAATGCATTACCAAACTCTATTAGATCAGCCTTAGCTGAAAAGGGCATAGAACCAACCATCACTGGTTGGACCCACGCCATGCTCAGCTACTACATTTCTTCAAGATGAGGTCATCAGGCGGGGTGCTATACCCAATTATGAGGTAACTTCTGATGGACGATTTACTCAATGCCCTCGACCGTAGAGGAGTGGTACTACAAGCCTATGCAGACGAACTTGTCTGCATAGGAACAAGACTGGAAGGGTAGCCTTCAATATCCTCCAAGGAACATTGGATGAACTAACTCCACTTTCCTTCAATGGTGAGGTTATTCCATTTGTAGCGGAAGTGGAATTTCTAGGTATAATCTTCTTTGTTCATCCTGTTTCGCATCGCAAATTCTCCCCAATCCAACTTGAGGAAATATGGTAGATTGTTGGGGATCAAACAGATGCCCCATTGATTTGGAATCTCCCATGGTGGTAGTTAGATTCATGACTGCATTAGAAAACGTGATCATAGAATCAGGTTTTCCTTCCTTAGGAGGTGCTGTTCTTCTGCCTTTTTCTACTAACATCGATATCATGATGTCGGGTGTTCCGAAAGTCATTTCTAATGTCTCGATGACACTAGAAATATAGCCGAAAAAGCTTGACCATTTCTCTGACCCGTCCTCGGAGGCACTTTTGAATTCTTATTAAATTCTCTTCATCTGAGAATTCACAAACTGCTATGGATTTACGGAATTGTGATATAGAAAGAGTGCACTCTTCTGGATCTCCAAAATATATTGGTAGATCTTCAATTGATTTTGGGCTGAGTAATACCTCGATAGGATCTCTTCTCAACACTGGTACAACTTCGTCCCTTTTGATTTCTTGTTCACACATGTTTGGTACCTGCGTATAATTACTTTCCATCCAGTTCTGTACTTTATCATTTATTTTCATCGAATCATTTTCAGGTTTTTGAAACATATCGTTCTGGTGGATTTTTGTGAATGCTGAACTACTTGCATGGCTAAGTTTCATATTCATTTCCATTTCAATCAACTTTTTTTCTCGTTGAAATCTTCTCCATCTCAGAAGCTGTTCCTCTTGTTCTTTCTTCTCTTCAATGGCAGCTAGCTGTCTGGCCGCTTCTGATTGTAAAATTTCTCTACTCGAAACATTTGAGTTGAATTGTGCCCTGTTTTTAAGTTTCTCAAGGAGGTAGTACATTCAATTTCCAGCTTTTTGTGGGTTTTTCTTTCCTCGTTTCTAAAAAATAAAGTAGAAGTTATAAAATCATTTAAATATATTTGTAGTGAGGACAGATTTCGTGATCTGCCCCCAAAATGTTACTGCGCTTGAAATTAAACCTGAAAGAGGAATTCTCTATTTGACAGTGACACCTTGTATGTTTTAAAAAATTTGGAAATAATATATTTGATGAAAATGAAACTTCTACGTATCTCAGTGGACGTTTCGGGAACGAAGCTGCTCCCGTTCTCAACACAATAAGAACACTTTTCTTCTCAAGATTTCTCAATGTTGGTTGGTTTTGTCACTGAAAAGTGTCAATTTGGCGGACGGAGGAATTCTGGTTACAAGGTATTTTTTCATCAATTGATTTTTAATTTTCCATTTTCATTTTAAGTTTTCAGAAGTGAGTGCAAAGTTCTATCTATATCAACTGAACAAGAAGCAATATCATTGTCTTCGTTCAGGAGAATGCGAGCAGACTCTTCGATTTTCCGTTTTTACATTTCTGAATTTTTTGAAAAGACAAGGTGTCTCTTTTAAGTATCTGAAGGTTAATTTCAAGCGCAGTGACATTTTGGATCAGATCACAAAATCTGTCCTTACTACAAATATATTGAAATAATTTTATAACTTCTACTTTATTTTTCAGAAATTAGGAGAGAAAATCCCACAAAAAGCTGAAATAAAGGTCAAATTCCTGTTATAAACTTAAATGATATATTGATGATCGGGAAGTCATATATTGATTGTATGGGAAATGTTTCAGGAACTATAAGGACACTAACATATTTAGGTCTCATGATCAATTACAGAAGAAGTAAACTGACCCCGAACAAGGTTTGCAGATGCCTTGGTTTCGATTTTAATTGAGCGGAAATGAACTTTCAGATAAGAAACGCTCAAAAATTAGAGAATTTCTGCATGAATACTTGATGAGGGATCAATACAGAATCAGAAAATTCTCCAAATGTATTGAAACCTTAGTTTCTCACTTCCCTGCAGTTAAATATGGTGTCCTTTATACAAAAATGTTCGAACGAGAAAAATTTCTAGCTCTCGGAGAGTCAAGCGGAAATTTCAATGCAACTATGCAAAACTCAATAAGCTTGTCGAACTCTTGAAATGGTGAACTAATAAGGTAACAAAGGCTACCAACTATATTTGTTTAGACTCCTCGGGTGAAAAAAATCATGTTCTCGTAAAATAAAAAATCACATCTACTATCTTGAATTGCTTGCAGTCTTTTTTGATTCAGGATGTTATGCAAATGATCTTCCAGATGGGAGTATCCTATGTCGGGTGCACAATACAACGGTATTGGCCTATATTAATCGTATGGGACGTATTCGATTCTCCAAACTGAATCATCTCGCTAGGAAGATTTCGCAGTGGTGGAAGAATGAAAATATATTTATTCTACGCGTTTTCTCCTTCTACTATGATTCCTGGAGTCTTACGAAAAATTATGACTGACAAAGCAGAGGGCATAGTCGTGATGGCACCTTTGTAGAGGATGAATTATATCACTCAGTATTTTGTGTTAACCTACATTAGAGTACCGAATATATTATGATATTATTGTTTTGATTACTCGGCATCTATAGGAGAGAAACTTGCCGGTGACTGTAAAAATGATTCCACCTTCAATTCCCCACAGACTCATATGAAAAACTCAATATACATAAGTGAAACGGATGAAGCTGAGATCAGAGAGATCATTAAAACACTGAAATCAAAAAAATCTCCTGGCTTGGATGGATTGAGATCGGAAACTTTGAAAACTATTAGCTGCTTTATATCGAAACCTTTATATTTTTTAATCAATAAAGCTATCAGAATCGGAAAATTTCCACAGCCTTCAGAAGTGCTGTGATAAAACCTATTTATAAAAACGGCAGTAAGGAAAATATCACTTATCTATATCACTTATCAGTAACATAGCAAAAGTGTTCGAGAAGATTCTTAAAAAGAGAATAACCAGCTTTCTTGACAAAAATAAAATAATTTCGGACAAACAATTTGGATTTAGGCAAGGTAAGTCAACAGAGAATGCTATCACATATGTAACAACTCAAATATATAATAGATTAGATCAAAGCAAACCAACCTTGTGCGTATTTGTTGACTTAGCAAAAGCCTTTGACACGGTGTGCAATGTTGGGGGAGATGTAAAAATATACACATTCAATTTGAATTCATCCAATTTTGTTTCGTTGGATATCGAAATGACTGGCACAAAAACGTCACTTTTAGTAGCTACAGGTTCAGATATATCAGTTTTCAAACGTACAAAAGTATATCCTGATCAGATTTTAGATTGCTCTAATCCAAGTAAAATCAAGGGCGTAACGAATGGAATAGCTAATTCCTTAGGGGTTACTAAAACGAACATTCTGTTAGACCGATTCATGCTAAGTCATCAATTTCACATAGTAGATTCAAATTTTCCTATACCGGGCGATGGTATTTTAGGTAGGGACTTTCTCGTGAAATACCAAGCCGTCATAGACTACTCGACATGGACTATGACCATCAGAGTTGAAAATTTTGAAATTAGTATTCCAAAATTCAGTAGCGTAGAAGAAAACTTTGTACATATTCCACCTATGTGTGAAGTAAATAAACAAATTAATCATTTGAAAAATTTTGATGCAGTTGTCTTGAATAAAGAAATTTATCCTGGAGTTTTTATCGCTAGATCGATAGTTGCAAAAGAACACCCCTAAGTCAGGATTATAACTACGACATTTCATATTGTGCACTTGAAAATACCAGAATTAGAAACAATCAGCATAAATGAGTTTGACGTTTACAATTTTGATTTAGAATTCAGGGACAGAAATTCGCAATTGTTGTCCGAAATTAACCAAGATGTACCAGAATTTATCAAAGATGATCTTTTTGAACTTTGCAAAGAATTTCCAGATGTTTTCGCTTTGAAAACTAATAAATTTTTACACGTAAAAATTCAAACTGTCTAATAACAAACCAGTATATATCAAGAACTACAGAACCCCTAGAGTGTTAAAAGAAGAAATAAATAAACAAGTCCAGGAAATGTTGCGTAATGAGGTTATTGAGCCTTCACTTTCAGAGTATAACAGTCCGATACTACTGGTGCCCAAAAAATCTTCCAATGGTCAAAATGCGTGGAGATTATGCATAGATTTTAGGTCCGTAAATAAAGCTCTTGTGGCTGACAAATTTCCCCTAAATCATATTAATGACATTCTTGATCAGCTCGGCAGAGCCTAATGGTTTTCGGTCGTGGATCTCATGTCCGGTTTTCATCAGATTCTTCTGGATGAATCTTCCCGTGAAGAACATCTTTTAATGTTGACGGTGGTTCTTATAGATTAACTAGGCTTCCATTCGGACTATCAGTGAGTCCTAATAGTTTTCAGAGAATGATGTCCATGGCTTTTGCGGGCGTTACTCCCGAAAAAGCTTTTCTCTATATGGATGATCTTATTGTGATTGGATGTTCCAAAAATCATCATTTGAATAATTTAAGAAGCGTTTTCAGTACATGCAGAAAATTTTGTTTGAAATGATATCCGAAAAAATGTAATTTTTTCAGGAAAGAGGTTACGTTACTAGGACACAAAATTACAGACAAAGGATTTTTACCAGACGAATCGAAATACGATGTTATAAACAATTACCCAACTCCTCGAACAGCTTACGATGTGAAACGATTCGTTGCATTTTGCAATTATTACCGTCGATTAATACCAAACTTTGCATCTATTACATATCCATTAAATAAATTAACTAAAAAAAATTCTGAGTTTGTTTGGTCGAAGGAATGCCAGAATTCATTCGTCTTGTTGAAAAATTTGTTAATCAGTCCTCAGATCTTGCAATACCCAGATTTTTCTAAAAAATTTATTCTGGAGACGGGTGCATCAAATATTGCGTGTGGAGCTGTTTTATGCCAAAAATTTCAGGGACAGAACTTCCAATTGCATACGCTTCTCGGACTTTTACCGAAGGCGAATCCCATAAGCCAACAATCCTGAAAGAAGTAACGGCAATTCACTGGGCCATAAAATATTTTCGTTGCTATTTACATGGGCAAACATTTCTTGTCAAATCAGATCACAGGCCTCTTGTTTATTTATTTTCTATGAAAGATCCAAGCTCAAAGCTTACCAGAATTCGTTTAGATTCAGAAGAATTCAATTTTTACATAGAATATATTAAAGGAAAGGACAATGTCACTGCAGATGCATTATCGAGAGTAAGCATCGAAAACTTGGAAGAAATTCATAAGAACGCAAATTTATTTTTTTTCATTACCAGATCAATGTCTAAAAACGCGGAAAATATGACTAAAGAAGTTACAACAATTGATAAATCCGAAATATTCGTGCCTATTGATAGAATTTTTGAAACTTTAAATGATGCTGACGCTTTAAAACTACCTCTAATAAAATTTGAAATTTATCCCACATGCATTAAGATCCTTATAAGTCACAAGAGAAAAACGAGCGCTCAAGGCAAGCTTCTAATCATTAAAGGTAATTTTGCATTAGAGCAGATATTATCTCAGCTTGTGAATATGGCTGGTGATTGCAAGTTTCCTAAGTTAAGATTGAATATGAAAGATGAAATATTTAGCCAGTGCACTGTTAATGAATTTAAAGAAATAGGAAATAAAATGTTTGAAAATGTGACAATTATACTTTGCAATGCTCCGGTATTAATTACAAGTAGGGATAAAAAAGAGAAATTAATTGAAAAATTTCATGATGATCCTTTGAATGGAGGTCATTGCGGTCAAAACGGCTGCTCAAAAAACTTAAAGCGTTTTATAGATGGGAGCACATGTCACGTGACGTTGCCAAATTTTGTGAAAAATATCATGAATGTCAAGTAGATAAAACGACATCGAGCCACACTGAGCCACTTGTATTAACACCCACCACACAGACAGCTTTTGACACTGTTTGCATAGATACAATAGGACCTTTCCAAAAGTCAAATGCAGGTAATGTTCATGTCGTAACTATTCAATGTGAGTTAACTAAATACGTTTTAATACAACCTATTCCTGATGAAAAATCATCGTGTACTCAATGAATTCATGAGAATGTATGTAAATGATGCATACACAGATTGGGACGTTTGGACACGATATTTCACGTTCTGTTATAATACAATCCCCAGTACTTAAAACAATAACACACCGTTTGAATTAGTATTCGGTAAAAAAAGCTAATCTATCAGAAATTTTTAATGGTGCTCGTGTAGATCCTCTTTATAAATGCCTATGATCAGGAAGTTAGGTATAGACTGCAGTCGGCACAGAAAAGAGCCAAAGGATATCTCGAAAAGGCAAAGAAAAGTCGTAAAATTCAATCAGACCTCAAGTCGAAAGAGTTGATAATTGAACCAGGAGATCTCATATTATTGACTAATGAAGGTCTTCAAGAACTTGATTCGTGGTTCAGAGGTCCATTTTCAGTTGTCGCGGTAAACAATCCGAACTGTACAATAAAAACGATAAAGGCAGAGAAATGACATCATAGACAGGCCTGTCAACATCATAGGAATAAGAAAGTTATAGTTGTAGAAATGTTTATTCTACCTTGAAAATGCAGTTATTTTCAGTCATATTGGTGTAAAAGATATTCGATGTTCAAATACTATCACACAACTCTATTGGTATTCAACTATTAATAATGCATATTATTCATACTGTATTAATTTGTTTTTTTTTTCTCAATCGTAATTCATACTTGGATATTTTATTTTTATTTTTTATAGATAAGTTTTATAATCATATAATTCCCCCTATACCCTCTTAACGGATTATCCAGTTAATTTTTAGTTCATTTTCGTTCGTCTACAGAAAGCACTTCACAAGTGGCCATAGTGAAGGTCATTCTCTAGGAAAGGGAGGTGTAGAGGATGAATTATATCACTCAGTATTTTGTGTTAACCTACATTAGAGTACGGAATATGTTATGATATTATTGTTTTGATTACTCGGCATATCAGACATATTATAATCAGGTGTATTAACATGAGGGATTTCAATAAATGTAAGTCGAAGGCGATACATGGTGTTTCTTCACATTACACCTTTATGGAAATCGGGTAGTGGGTAGGTAGGAAGCAAGATGGTAGCCGGGAGGCACTGCGTTAGAGGAAAGTACTTCAAGACTCTCTGGAGATCTGCATAGCTTTCATAATGAATTAAACTTTGGCACAATTCAATTGTGGTTTGAATTGTGGTGGGAGTTTCATCCTACAGAAACTAAAACATTTTTAGTTTCAGTGAAAAAAATCTTGAATTTTTTGACTCAATACTTCCATGAAGGAGTATCATATAGCTCTCTCAAGAATTTCCCAAAGACTCAAAACTGCAGGTCCTATGAATCTGAACGTATTTTTGAATTGCCGTTCTGCAACTCAGACCCTGATATATGTGCGGCAAGAACGCTATGTATCTAGATAGATTAAAGAATCTGATGGGAGGATCTTGTGAATATTTGTTGATAACAATCAAGAAATCGTACGATGATGCCTCTACTCAAACTTGCTATTTGCTATGATATTGATATTTTTTTATAGACCATTGCCAATGTCATTTTTAGTTCATGTGTGACCAATAAATTTGGATTTGTGTATTGGATATTGTGTAAATTGGATGTATATTTGTTGCAGCCTTACTTCAATCACCTACACTTTTTATTTACGTGAGGAGGCCAAATATAATCAAAAGATGAAACGAACTTACCAGTGACGTTCGATCTTGATTATGTGAAGGCCTCTTCGAAGTAAATGAGTTCTAACCAATCCCTACTCTTATTGACACAGTTTGTAGCAACAGAGACTGGCTATGAAATAGAAAATTGAAAATAATAGAATAGGGAAGGGCGTATAGGCTGCCAATAAAGGATTGTGTGCGGGGTAATCAAGTTGAGCTTTGAAATGTGTGATTGATTCGTTGGCAAATGGAAGTGCTACACTTCTTATTTACTTCGACGAGGCCTAAACATAATCAAGATCGAACGTCACTGGTGAGTTCGTTTAATCTTCTGGTATTATTTTCATATTTGATACTCTCTGTCACCATAGGAGTCTTTTCCAATGCATTCATTTTAATTAGACCTCATTCCTGATTAATATGAGAATTCGTGAAGAATGATTTATATACCAGAGCGCTTTTTTTATCTTTTGACGAGACGAAAGGATGTTCGAGGAACCTCGTGTTAGCCAGAGGTGAGCGTTGGGAGAGAAGGAAAGTAATGGAATTTTCCTTCGAAGCTTGGAGATTGTAACCATCCAACCAGGGTAGAGCGGAGTTCGACAGGTCTCGAGCGTGGCAATGTCGTTCGTCTGGTTGGCAAGGTCGCTCGTGGTGGCATAATAGATCAGGTTTACTGTTGAACACCAACCATCAAAATATCTATGAAATAGGGAGAGATCGCCGACCTTTTCACGATATTCTAGAGATGTCAATGAATTCGTGAGTGTTGCATCAACGACTAGACAAAAAGATCATTCCTGAATGGTTTCAAGCTTCAGCGTATGTTTGGGGGTTGAACTCCAAACATGTGATCAGTACTCCAGGACAGGTTGAATTTGCGCTTGGATCGTGAGTAGTTTCTGAAGTGTAAAGTACCTCTTTGCATGAAACAGAAAGCAAAGATTTTGAGAAGCAGTTCTCACAATGATTTTGGTGATCAAGCATGGATATTGATGGCTTCTAAGAATGAAGGTACCTGATATCATCATCTAGGGCATTGTGTGTATTCATTTGAACATATGATTTTCCTTACGTTTCCTCAAGTTTCGCCAGATATGCTTCTATTTTCATGAAACTGTCAGCGGTAGACAGTAATTTTTCATACCTCAAGAATATTTGAGAATGAAGAATTCCACTTGCTTCATGATACTGAAGACATATATAATCGTATAAAACGAAAGTACTCTAACAACTCCGAGAATTGACCTGCTAATGAGAAGGTATTTGTAAAAACATTGTTCATAGAGTTCACAAAAATTATGAATGACGCTCTTTTGGAACACCATATAACACCTCTAAGTCCTCAAAGTGATACCAAATACCAGTCTTCTTCAATTCTACAACACATCAAATAGGAATCGAGTTGAACATTATTATAACTTTCATCAAGCTTGAGGGGATACTATAGGTTATGCATCACCCTAGAAATGATACTCACCAGTATCTGGCACGCCACCTAATATCCTGCCGATACGCCCTAGCGAATTCAGACTTTGGAGACTTATTGTATCATGTTCGATTATTCTGAACGGGTGGGACGGTCTGGTAGGTGCTGCGAAAACGCCGTCCATGGAAGACGTCTGACTGCTCGGAGGAGTGATATTGTTGGCCTTGAATGGAACCCAAAACTGTTATTGTTGATAAAATATGTATGGAGCCACAGCTAATTATAATGAAGTATGTAATACAAGATATGGAATTATTACAAAAATATATGAGGAAAATCAATTGACCACGGTGCATCATCAGAGCATGCAAGGTGCTGATATTATTCTGAAGGAAAATGGAAGAAGATAGCATCAAAAACCAGTGAAGAACTGAACTAGAACCTGTAACATATTTATGGATAGATAATAATACATTACAATTCAAAGTCGTTGGACTCTAAGTGAATAATTTTCATCATACTGAAGCTTCCGAATGGCGACTTTTTCTGGTGCCTATCGTCACACTGAGATGTTTTTATAGCTCAAAAGAGAATGGTAGGAGTTCCCATCAACATCACCTTGTCTTTGAACTTTTGTTTGTTTGTTTCCGGAAATTATGAATATTTTTCCCCCAACACATAAAAAATAACATAATGTGAATATCCGGCAGAATAATGATTTGTATGTCCCATTTGGCTAGTTTACAATTCTCGTAATCTCATTGTCTCATAAATGAAATATAATTGTCATGAGTTAAATTTGTTGAATCTGAAAAGAAATCAATTTATCCATCTACCTATCTGTTTATCAATCTATATCCAGTGGTATTCAATTATACACAAGCAATATGATGATATGAAAAATATTGTTTGAATATTCCAGTATGGTGTACATATCCATTTGAAGTTAATTTTCTTGAGAAACACGATATAGGCAGAATGTAGTAACCACCTTTTAATTATATTTTAACAATGAGTGTCGTTAGTTCGGTGTTTTCACTGAGTATGAATCAATGCAATTTGTGTGTTATCATATAATGGAAGGTGAATATCTGGGCCTGAATTTACTGAAAAACGAAATTTTTCGTTATTTTTCATAAAATATGAGTTTGAATGTGGGCTGGAATGAATAAATTCAAATGGAAACCGAAACGCTACCTGATCGGTCGTGAGAGTCATGACGTCGTAACTCATATCGGTGACAGCTCGTTTACCTTTGTATTATCAATAGCTTTGTTCGCGGATCATATTTTGAACCGATTCCGAACCAGTTCCGAACTGATTCAGGATTGTCGTAGAGCGCATGCCTAGTTATGAACTGGTTCAGGATTTCATTTTACTGCGAACGATTTTAGAACTGAAGAACTGTCAGACAAGTCTTCTAATATAACCTAGTTTTTGTGTATTTTGACCGCTGAAAAATGAGTGATACCAAAGGAGGTAAATATCAAACAATTCATTGCATGTATTCGATTTATTTTCAAACCTAACACATTTTTAGGAGTAATCGCCGAATTTCTGGTATTTCCAACAAATTCAGAGGCGGAAAGTCATAAATCAAAATACTTTGATATTCCTGGAACTATACAAAAAATACCGGGAGCAGGTGGGTTCAATGAGAATAAAAAATTTAGAGAAAATGTTCGAAGAAATTGCAAGAGAAATGAAACGCATTACCAAAACAGCAATATCTGGAACCAACTGAGAAAACAGGTGGAAAGTCCTCGAAAGAAATTATAAAAAGTACCACCACTCAAAACTTACAGGCAGGGGTAGAAAAGTGTTCGAATATGCTGATGCAATGCATAGTATCGTAAGACAAAAAAAATATCAATCTTATCTTACTTTTATCGTCTGACACGATAAATACTCCGGAGGCATCAGCAGATGATAAGGAGAATGAGATGGAAATTGGCACTCCAAATAATGTGAGAGATAGGATTGAAAATCATTCTGGTATGGTACAAACTCCAAAACGAAAGGCCATGACAAATACAACAGAGAACGAAAGACTGAAATCTGTGATTCTAAGAGAAATTAGGAGTGATAGGAAGGAATATTACAACAAACGGCTGGATATTGAAATGAAAAAGCTTTCAGAAGAAGAAAGAAGGAATGATTTGTTGGAAAAACACAATGAATTATGGGAGAAGATTTTAGAAAGAAATAGTTACACCCCAATACTCGACTTCTGATGTATAATATTGTTTTGTAATATGTTTCAGAATATCTATTTATTTTGTTTCATTATTTTTTATTATAGTTTGTTCTTTATGTTCATCATACTTGAGTTTATTTTTTGAATATTTTTCACTTCGAATATGTTATTTTTTATTTTTTTAATGAATTGATGTTCATTGTTTTCATATCCCTCTCATTGCCTTGATTCGAAAAAATAATTTAAAATAAATTCAGATAGGCACCTCCCTATCATCAGAGAAAATTAGAAGAGAGTGAAAAAAAGGAAAGAATTTGTTTTCAAAGTCTTTATTGAAGTACAAACCGCAAATTATTCATAACTTTCTCTCGAACTGCAACACCATCTCTGTCATCTCTATCTGGTTGACCATCTCCATCTAAAACTATGTTATTTTCAGTAGCTTGGTCATGTATATCAAAAACAACATCTAAAGATAAATTGATAAAATAAATTACATGATAAAGTTGACGGAATTTCTGTTTCATAATTCCGAAACAATGTTCGATTACATATCTATTAGTGGAAAGAACATAATTATAATTTCTTTGACGCCTGCTTAAATTTCCATTGTCCTTGAATGGTATCAACAATTTTTTTAGACAAGGATATCTACTGTCACCTAGGATGTATGAGTCTTCACATTTGTCAGATGAGGTCTCATTCAAAGAACTTCTCAAAACTCGGCTGTCATGTACAGACCCAGGATATCCCACAAAATTATCACGGATTCTTCGTTTATGGTCACAGACAACTTGAGCCTGCAATAAAAATTCACATAGTATACCTATTTTGTGTGGAAATAATGATAATATTATATAAAGGAATTAACGAGATCTCAAAAATTCATTCAATCAAGTCATTGGCAAGTTCTGTATTCCAGAATAATGGGAATTATTACCTGAATTGAATAAGAATGTTTCCGGTTTAAATATGAGTCAGGATCTTCTGCAGGCTTGTCTATTCTGATATGTGTACCATCAATAATCCCCACAACACCAGGAAAATTGTTGTTCCTGATATGAGCTTCAATTTCAACTTTCTCCAAGTCATTAGGCCAGTTTATTAACCCTGGAGATAGATTGCTCAGGAAATAGGTGACTCTTCTTACAATTTTGAACAAGGTGCTTTTGGTTATATGAAACCTGTCAGAAACGTGTCTAAATGAAGTTGCCTCGTTCGCACCAAACCACAAGAAAACTGTTACGGATTTGAGTGGAGTAACCTTCTCTGAATCTCCTTCCTGCCGTTTAAAATATTCAGAATCAGCAAATCGATTTGCTAACTCTTCTGTCATTTCTCGATCGAAAATGCTCTGTATAAAGTTCATCGCTGAACTATGGCACCACTTCTTCGAAATAAGCAGTACTCTTGGGAATCTCAATAGCTTCTAACAATTCTTCCATATCATCATTGCTTGACGATAAATGGTCCGACATGGTAGATGGAGAAGAATAACTAAAAATAGACGAATACATTTTAAACTACGAATAAATAGATATTATCACCTTATTACTTACTATACGCTAACGTGACGATGTATCAAAGTTAGGTGATAGAATGTTTGTGATTTTTGTGATGTGTTGATTTTGTTTTGCTGCACCAAAAACAATCAGAAGACAGCTGACGACGATATCGGCCGATATTGGGCATGATCAACAGAATCGAACTTTCCGTCCTCGCAAAAATCCTAGAACCGCTAGGACCGATTCCGAATCAATCCGGAATCGATTCGTTGTCATCCGCGAACACAGAACTGTTACTAAAAATTCAGAATTTTATTAACCGCGAACGCCGTTTTCAAGACTGCGCATGCGAACAATCCCTGAACTGGTTCGAAATCGCATCCGCGAACAAAGCTATTGTTGTGTGAATAGTTGGACGATATTGTTGACTTTCTCGTGATTACTTGCTACGTTTTTGTGTTGAAAATTTTGTGAAAGCATCATCAAATAATTTACCATCGATAGAAATTTTCATGGTGATGAAATTCATAAAAAACGACGATCATTTCAATGCAGCTGAATTTCGGAATGTGAAAGCAACAGCTTAAGTAGACACTTGGGTTTCCAATAGTGAAATAACCCCGAATATGTGTCCAAGATACAAACAATAAGATACGAACAATTTCCAATACTTTTCATGTAATTTGAAAGAAGTGTTTTTGGATGTATCATTTAGAGGTTATGTTATTGCTTGGGATCATATTTTTGGAGATAGTATAGAGAGGTCCCTCTGTGTTTTTTACAGTATGCCCAGAGCACAAAGTCCGCTCCAAAAATGATTCAGTAGTACTTATTGTGGATGAGACTGATGAAAAAATTATGAATGTCATCTGCAATGACTGTGCTGCTTCATCAGGTAATTGGTAGTGCAAAAAATCATGAGCAGTTGTGTTATAGTGTTTATTGTTTTGTAGGAGGCTGCAAGCATACATTTGCATTTTTGATGTGGGTGCACCAAAGAAGTGAGGAGTCTTCACCAACTGATGTGACATCCTATTGGGTGAAGCCGCGACTATCTGCAGTTGGCACATCCCAAAAATTTATTACTGCTGCAGAATTCAGTACCACGAGTAGTGGATATGTACCTAGTACTTCGGCTGGTGGTTCAACATTCAGAGATGAAATTGTTTCAATTGGACTGAAAGAGGAAGTATCAGGGCAGATTCTCAAATATGCCTCTGATGAAGAGAAGGACAAGTTCAACCAACTATTTATATATCTATTCATAAACGTTCATTTCACTTTCATAGATTAGGACGAGTAGAATTTGAAGACTTCTTGTCATTCTCCATTTCTACAGAGCAAATCGATTTACAGTTGCAAATAAGCAGAAGTATCAACAAGAGGACAATCAGTTACTCCACTATGGCATGAGCTCAGGTTTGGTCGTGTTACTGCTCCAAAACAAGCAATAAATCACTGAAAAATTATGTCAAGAACAGCCATATATCTGCAAAGTTCAAAGCACAAATGCAGCTGCAAATGTTGTGTGCAGAAAGGAAAAGAGGAATATTTTGTGTTGCTAATCCAGATTATGAACAAACTAAAAGAATTGAAATCTTGTATGAGAATTATGACGAAATGTTTTTAGGGCTGCTTTTGAAGAAGGCATCGAAGAATTGGGAAAAATATGTATTTCCTAAATTGTACAAATCTGTTTCGGAATAAATATATTTCTTGAAAACAACTGGTATTCTAATGCATGTAATACTCTTTCTGGTAGTAGTTCATGAAATAGTCCTCAACTTCGACTGAAAAACACTGAAAACAGAATTCTTTTAAAAAACAGCAAAAAGTGAAACATTTTAGCTTAACCCTTTGACGCCTACTGGTTTCATGGCGAAACCATTCGAATATTAAATTCGAATATTGGTTTCACAGGCGAACCAGAGTGCGTCATGTTATGTTCATGCTTCCTTCCACCCGATTCCACAGCGCCGGCGCAGAGAAATCAAAAAGGCGTTCAGTTTTGTTTACATTCTTGAGGCGTACAGGTGTGTATTCATTTATTTATTTATTTATTTATTTATTGAGAAAATACATCCAACAGGTCGTAAGACCCAATTACAGGAGTACATAATACAAAATGAAAAGCTTATATTAGTCCTGAAAAACAAAAATTAAAACATAAAATGAAATCTATATCAGCATTACATACCATGTAACATTATAACATATGAGCATATTTTCAATCAGTTATGTAGTGCATTATATATTGCTTTCCTAAACTGAGATAAGGGTAAAAAGAATATATCAATATTTTGTAGACTATTGTAGTTTCTACACATAGAAGTCAAAGGACAGTGAAAGTGGTGTTAAGAGTTAGGTACGTCGATATGAAATGTTATGTGTGACCTGGAAGTTATACGAGGAACATTGAAATTCAATGATGAAAGTAAAGTAGAAGAGTCGATTTGATTATGTATGATTTTGTACATAAAAATCAAGTCATTAATTTGGCGGCGTTTTTTAAGTGATGGATAGTTGAACTCTTCCAAGAGTAATTCATAGCTATGCCCTCTTATGGGGTAAGAACCATGCTTTTTTAAGTAAAGAAATTTTAAAAACTTTTTCTGTACAGCTTCAATACAATATATATATTTTCCTTGACAAGGATTCCATATGGAGCTACAGTATTCCAGTTTGCTTCTGACCAATGAATAATATATAGAGCTAATTGCCTCTAATGATGAAAACTCTTTGCTATTACGCATCACAAATCCTAGCATTTTCATTGCACGGGATGTTATTTGTTCAATATGACACGAGAACGTTAGTTTTTCATCAAAGATAATACCACCCAGATCTCTCGATTCGGTAATTCTTGCCAATGATATATTATCCAATTTGTAATCATATATTTGTACTGAGGGTTTCCTTGCAAAAGTCATAGTTTTACATTTTCCTATGTTTAATGATAGTTCATTTCTCTGACACCAATCATGTAACTCAGTGATATCGTTTTGTAATGAGATACAATCAGAGTAGTCCTCGATCTCCCTGAAAATCTTCATATCATCAGCAAAAAGAAGTTTTTTAGAATTGATACTATCAGAAATGTCATTAACGAACAGAAGGAATAATAGTGGACCCAAGTTTGAACCTTGAGGAACCCCGGAAGTTGCATTAAATATAAACGATTTAATACCTTCGTATTCCACAAATAACTTTCTCTCACTAAGATATGATTTCAGGAGATATTGGAGGCTCCTTGAAATGCCAAAGCTTGATAATTTCATGAGCAATTGGTGATGTGAAACCCGATCAAATGCCTTGCTGAAGTCTGTATACACCACATCAACTTGCTTACGTTGGTCCAGTTTGTCAGAAAAATATTGCGTAAAAATACAAAGATTTGATGCAGTGCCACGACACTTCACAAAACCATGTTGGAATTCGGAAATTGTGTTACTAACGTGCTTATAGATGAGGTCCGATAAAATTATTTCAATCAATTTCGAGAACACTGATATTATGGCAATCGGTCTATAATTTACAATTTCCGAATTCTTGCCGGATTTAAAGATAGGGCATACCCTCGACAGTTTCCATATATTCGGAAAGTAACAATTTTTCAGCATGAGGTTGTAAATGACACAGAGAGGCTTCGCAAAAAGAGCAATTTGATTCTTAACAAGTTTGACTGGAATGCCATCTGGCCCAACTGTCAATTTATTTTTCAATTTATTGGAAGCCGAAATGATGTCATTTTCCGAGATTTCACGAAGGTGTAAGTAATCACTGGTGTGGAAAAATTCTCCATTACTCAAGTTTGTATTTTTTAGATTATTATTAGAAATATATACGCTTTGAAAGTTCGTTGCAAATGCGTTAACAATAACATTAGGTGAAGACAATATTTGATCATTATAATACATATGTCCTGGAATTCGAGATTTATCCTTCTTTGAGTTCACATAGCTCCAAAAACCAGTGGGATCTTTTTTCATGTTTTGTTCGGTGTTCGCAATGAAAGCTTTATATGATATATTTATATCGCGTTTAACTGAATGCCTCAACTCTCTGAACTTTTCACGATAAAAAAGTAGTTTATGTTGTCTATACATTTTTAGGTAGTGATTTTTTACTTTCAGTTTACGAATCAGATCTTTTGAATACCAGGTAGGGTACTTGCGGGAGCAGCATTTTTTCATGGGTACACACTTTTTTATTATATTTTGTATGACTTCATTAAACCGTTCGCATGTTTGATCAACTCCATTCAGGTTGCTGAAGTGTTGATTCCAATCAACTCCCCCGAGTAGTCTGCAAAATTTTTCAGTATTGGTATTTCTGAAATTATACCGGTTGATGGAGGAGGAAAATTTTTTTTGAGTTGGCCCTGGTGAAGTATGTACTATAAGTCCTGGATGATGGCGATCAATCGGAACTAGTGGGTCGTCATCAGTGAGTACTTTGCAATTGTTTTCATTACTGGCAATTACCAAATCGAGGAGTCTGTCATTATAATTTTTTACTCTATTACTTTGATACATATCACAATAGTTCAGAAAATTATTGAAACGAAATATCAAATTGGTATGAACTTTTTTATCATAATGATCTTGAAGTTCTGAAATATTGAAGTCACCTAAAATTGTTGTATTGCTAAGGTCATGAATGTTCTCTAAGCACTCGAAAAATTCATCATATTCGTCAACAGATGTGTTTGGGGGAATATATACAAGTATTATGATATTTGAGACATGGTTACTGCCCCAGACCTTTACTGATAAAACATCTATTTTATTAACATGACAAATCAATTCAAGGCGTTCGGACTGATATTCGTTACTATCGACTGCCAATAAAACACCACCTCCACGAGCTCCTGTGCTTCGATCTTTACGATAAACTGTATAATCAAGCGGGAATAGTTCTGTGTTGAAAAGATCTGCATGTAACCAACTCTCTGAAATAGCAACAACACTATGACAACTTGCTAGTACATTTCTATAAAATAAGTGAGTTTTGGTATTTAGACCTCTACAATTTTGATAGCAAATAGTAAATGTGTTGATTGCATCATTCTTTAATAATCTATTGGACGGAGTTACAAGTTTTTTACTGCTATAGTCGGATGCCCATTTTTATATTTTATTACTAAGTTGTTTTCACCATTGTTTTTTCGCATTGTTAACTCATTACGTAGTGTTATATAATATTCACGTTGTTTCACTGTTTGGTCGGTTCTCAGGTATACGTTCTTGAACTTGTCAGTACTTTGAATTCTCCTTTTGTTCCTGATCAGCGTAAGCACATCTTGTTTATTTTGTAATGATACTCTGATTGGTCTTGATTTTCCCTCGAATTTTTTACCGAGTCTCATAATTCTAGTGGTATTGATGTTGGAATCCGGAATAATAGATGTAATTAATTCTTTTATGGGCAATGCTGGCTCAACTATATCTTCAGGAACACCAAATATGAGTATGTTATTCTCTCTACGTTTGATTTCATTGATCTCATCCATTATTTGAATTGCATCTAGAGGATTCCGAGGAGTATCCAATACTTTTTTTTCGAGCACTTCAATTTTATCATTTAAGTTTTTTATCTCTTCTTTGTGACTGGCCTTCATAGAGTTTATTTCCGTTTTTATATGATCAACACTTTTTTCTAGCAGACCCATTTCTTCTCCCAAAATATTCAGAATCCCAGAAGAAACGGAATCTACCAACCTTTTTATAAATGTTTGGTCCTCACACACTTGCTTAATCATTTCTTCGGCGGCATTTTTCACCTCACTCATTTGTTCACGTGTAAGGGGCATTGTCCTATCCTATGAAATAATCGATATCCTTTCGATAAAGAGCACTGGAGATGATGATCATACAATTTTATGAAAATATTCACTTTTCCAAGATTGTTTCTAGCACAAACCAGCGGAGCAATTTCATATACGTCTTTACTCTATCACGACTAACGACAATATCATAGATATACGTCATTTTATCGTGTTATTTGAAGTTGTGCTATAATGGAAGGTAAGTACTGTACGTAATTAGTTATACTAAGGTTCAGTAATGATCAATTTGTTATTTGTGAGCAGAATTCACCACCGTTGATCGAGAATTCTCATGTTAAATGAGCTGGTTTCACCATGAGACCAGTAGGCGCTATAGTTCTCATTGTTGCAGGTAGGAAAATTATGTACAACCTTTGCGATCTCGAGCAGCTCGACCCTGATAGTTTGTATACGTTTATCGATGATATACCATCAGATAATGATTCAGAACTGGGGGATGTGAGTGAAAACGAGGTCGATGAAGGGGCTACATCTTCTACTGATGCTGAAAATGCGGACCAAGTATTTGATATAATGAACCTACCAATGGATATTCTAGAAAATGCTGGCATGACTGTAGATAATGATGAATGGGAAAGTGATGATGATATTCCTCTTGTAGTAATTCAGCGTGGGGCAATTGCTGAAACATTTGGACCAAATCTGCTGAAAATTTGATGAAAAATATCAAAAGATTTGAAGGAGATACTGGACCAGATATTGACGCTGAACCAGAAACCCCAACTGAAGTTTTCCTATCTATTTTTCCTGAAGACCTTATCAAGTTGATAGTTTTCCAAACAAATTTGTATGCCCTACAAAAATACGGGGATCGTTTTCTTTGGCTGCTTGGGCACTTACATCTGAACGATAACGCTGTTATTCCGACGCGAGATATACCAAATTTCGATAAGTTATATAAACTTAGAACTGTTATCGACAGACTCTCCAGTACATTTCAGACTACAAAAACCAAGCTATAGACGAGTCGATGATAAGATTCAAAGGGCGTAGTGGTCTAAAACAATATATGCCTCAAAAGCCCATCAAACGATGATACAAAGTATGGGTGCGGGCGGATGAGGCAGGGTTTGCCTGCCAATTCCAAATTTACACTGGAAAGGTGGGCGATTCAACTGAGAAAAATTCGGGCGCCAAAGTTGTCACAGATCTGACACGAATGTTGGTGGGCAAAGGACATCTATTTCGACAATTATTTCAATTCTGTGCCTCTCCAAAAACAATTATTGCAGAGTGAATTGATATATGCAATTGGGACTGTGAGACGAGGAAGAAAAGACTTGCCCGAAGATCTACGTGATGACAAACATATGAATCGAGGAGAATCTGATTGGCGTGTCAGTCGAGATGGTTTGACATTCCTAAAATGGAAGGACCGCAAAGGTGTACATTTTCTCAGCAATTACGATGACCCTACAAAAGATGCGGGCACCAACAGAAGAAATAAAGAAGGTACAATTCAACACGTTGATTGTCCACTGCTAGTGGCAAATTACAATCAACACATGGGCTACGTTGATGAATTGGATCAAGTCAATTTACGAATTGAATAGGAAATCAAAGAAGTGGTGGGATCGAATTTTTTGGTACCTGCTAGGCGTATCACTTGTAAACTCCTACATTCTCTTCAAAGAGAGGTCAAATTCATCTACTTTGAGTTTGAAAGATTTCAAAATTGCTGTAAGCGTAGGACTGATTGGAGCTGACGAAAACCTGCTGAAGAGAGGACGACCATCTTCTTCGAATTCTCATAATCCTTTCAAGGTCACAGTACCCCAAGAGATCCGGTATGACTCCTGTGCCCACATGCCTGTCCACGGAAATTCTAGGTGAGTATTACTGAATTATCGATTTACTATGGAATGAAATAATTATACCTTTATTGCAGGTGTGACGTGGGTTTATGTCTTACTGACAGGAAGAATTGTTTCCAAGAATACCATAAAATATAATCCAGACTGATGATAGTATTAGGTATTTATCAAATCCTTGCTAGTGCCTACTGGTTTCACTGTGAAACCACACTTTTTTGAATATATTATATTAGTGAAAATATTTTTTATTATAATTTCCCCCTCATTGGGTGTCAATTGATAATAATAAGCGTTGAAATTGGGAAAATTAAGAAAAACATAAATTCCGGTGGCAAAGGGTTAAACAGTTTCAACTCATTATTCAATTCTATTAGAGGACCCATAGCGGTAGCAATGAATGAAATCAATGTGTTATTTAAAATCATTCAGTATTCACAGATCTATAAAATGATAGAATGAGCACATTTTTTCAGATACCCAAGTAATACATTGAAAATATATCCAAGGAACTCAAATTTACATAGATTTTCTCAATCATTATACATTGTGCTGTATATCTGTGGATTGTGAATAGTCCAAAATTTCCTTTACCAAACAGTTTGGTTCATTGACAAAAATAAACACAAACGTATAGTAACATTCTGAATGTTGGATATTTGAATCATAGAGGATTGAAGGAGGTAGAATTTATTGAAGAAACATTGGATATGCTGATAATTTTTTTTTTTTTTTTATCTGTGGACAACACGAAAGGGAAACCTATGATGTTCGAGGAACATCGTGTTAGCCAGCGGTGGAATTTTGGGAAAGAAGGAAGGTGTTGGAATTTTTCTTGAATGTTTGGAGGTTGTAAGCATCAGGAAAGACTTCACTAGGCAAAGAATTCCACAACTTTGCCGTTCTATTGATGAATGATGCTTGGTATAGCGATGTTCGACAGGTCTCGAGCCTGACAGTGTAGGGGTGACCAGCTTGAGCTCGTCTGGTTTGTCTACTAGGAATCGCGCGTGGTGGCATAATAGATGATATTTCCGTTGAGCACCGCCCGTGAAAGTACCTATAAAAAAGGCAAAGATCGCCCACCTTTCTACGATGATCTAGGGAGGTCAATGATTTGGTGAGTGTTGTGTCATCGACTAGGCGAATAGCTCTCTTCTGAATTGAATCTAAGAGCTTATTGCTTCAACTAAATTAGGTAGATATAATAAAAGTCGTGGGATAACATTGAACATATATCTGGGTTGAAACCAATGATATGAGTTTCACAAAAAAGTAAAATGTAAAATGACAACAGCATTATGAACAGTATAATTTTGAAGTTCATACCAGAAAATATTTCATTATCAAACTTATTTATCTCTTCTCAAATCATATTCTTGGATAAACAGGTACTTTTTTCAAACCCAGCAGGTACTTATCAGATCAACCTGGAAAAGGAAGTCGAAAATATATGGAATGAACTTGAATGTGAAATAAGTGAGTCCTCTTATCTCTCGAAACTAAAAAAAAATGATTTACTGAAAATTAAGACTAAAACCTATAAGAGGAACCATTTTTTCAAAATTCACTTTTTTCAATTCAAATTTCGTGTCCAAGAAAATCAGGTAAGTTTTCTTATAATTTTTAAATGTTTCCAAAAATACTATCATTTTACTGCATTTCATATCTCAGATTTACCTCATGAATATTAATATCGTAAAATCAAATTTTCTTCAATTGCACTAGTTTATTTTGTTATATATATTATTATAACAGATAAATATATATATACACGGTGTCCCTAAAAGGTGCGGAAAAAAAGCTAGCACAAGTTCCTGAGGCGTAAATATGACGATCTAACTCAACTTACCTCAGTCCAAAAGTGGATGATTTCAGAGATACAGAGTTTCAAAAGTTCAAGTTGATTTTCATTTTTTATAAATATTTTTTTAATAATTGGTGTATTGTCACAATATTCGGCTTGGGGGGGTTTTGTTGGTTGAGAAATTAGAATTTTTATTGTAATGTTAAGAGGGCGCCACCTGCGGAACCTTGCACACATTTAAAACGATATAACTTCTTTGAGCCACCCCATATTTAATTTCCAAATGAAAATTCGGATTGTCCAACGTCTTTTACATAAAAAATGTATACGTGGTAAGAGTTGATTTGAGCAGCTGTTTTTGAGATATCTGGATTTTAAAAATTCACTTCGTAAATGGCCCGGTCTAAATTACTGTAATAATAAAATTGAACACATTTGAAGCGTAGGCGGTGAATTAAAATAACGTCACTAAAAACTGACTTGGGTCAAATCGAATCTAAAAAACAAGTCAAGACAATTGTCAAACAAATAATAAAGTTCTTTTTGTCATGGCCGCAATGTATACCAACGTAGAAATGACCGAAAAAAAAAGAAGTAGGTACATAAATGTGTTGGTAATTTTATTCTCTAGTAAATAGGAATAGAAGATTTATCAACAACAAAAGTTCAATTTAATTCAATTGAAAAAAAATGATTTCAACAAATGTTCAAATTTCGTGTGTACAAAGAATAATACGTTTTAAAAAGTTAAATTGAACACTTTGAGCATTCCGTCATCATTTCTTGAAGCATCAATTTCAGTTTGAATACGTCTCCTTAAATCATCTTCTGTATTTACTGGCCTAGAATACACAAGGGTTTTCAAAGCTCAGGAGACCGAGCTGGCCAATTTGCAGGTGCGTCATTGCCTCTACCTATCCATCTATTTGAATACTGTTCATTCAAATAATTACGTACGTTAATTGAAAAATGCGGAGGAGCACCGTCATGCATAAACCACATTACCCTGCGAAGTTCCAAGGGTGGGGGATCTAATAATAATACGTTTATTCAAAATTCAGCATTAACAGAACATAGAGTAATTTTCATATAACATTGAAATAAACGTGAAAATAACCAGAAGTACAAGGTACTTGTATGGTTGATCCAATTATTCACATACATATTATTCACATACATATATACATATACATGCATACCCATACATACACAACGGGTGTGAAAACAGCAACGGTTTTACAGCAACGGTTTTTTTTTCTTTTTTTTTTCGTTTATGGTATTTCCTGGTGATTTTCTTATGTGAGTGCACCATTCCGCAGTTGTTGAAGAAGCTCCTAACAAGAAAATAATTAATGAAACAAAAACCACCCCTCAACAACCCTCCAAAGTAGAAAAATCTTGAAACAGTGAAACAGTTGAAAATACCCGTTGCTTGGGGTTTTCCGACGGAAATGAAGTGACTCACATCCGCTGAATACGCTCTATAGGGTGAAATAATTTGTGAACCAAAAACAACCCCTCAACAACCCTTCGAAGTAGGGAAATTCTTGAAACAGTTAATATACCCGTTGCTCGAGTTTTTTCGAAGGAAATGAACTAACTCACATCTGCTGAATACGCTCTATAGGGTGAAATAATTTGTGAATCAAAAACTACCCCTCAACAACCCTCGAAGTAAGAAAATTCTTGTAACAGTTAATATACCCGTTGCTCGAGTTTTTTCGACGGAAATGAACTAACTCACATCTGCTGAATACGCTCTATAGGGTGAAATAATTTGTGAATCAAAAACTACCCCTCAACAACCCTTCGAAGTAAGAGAATTCTTGAAACAGTTAATATACCCGTTGCTCGAGTTTTTTCGACGGAAATGAACTAACTCACATCTGCTGAATACGCTCTATAGGGTGAGATAATTTGTGAATCAAAAACTACCCCTCAACAACCCTTCGAAGTAAGAAAATTCTTGAAACAGTTTATATTCTCTTTGCTCGAGTTTTTTCGACGGGAATGAACTAACTCACATCTGCTGAATACGCTCTATAGGGTGACATAATTTGTGAAACAAAAACTACCCCTCAACTACCCTTCGAAGTAAGAAAATTCTTGAAAATATACCCGTTGCTCGAGTTTTTTCGACGAAAATGACCTAACTCACATCTGTTGTTTAAGCTCTATAGGGTGAAATAATTTGTGAATCAAAATCTACCCCTCAACAACCCTCGAAGTAAGAAAATTCTTGTAACAGTTAATATACCCGTTGCTCGAGTTTTTTCGACGGAAATGAACTAACTCACATCTGCTGAATACGCTCTATAGGGTGAAATAATTTGTGAATCAAAAACTACCCCTCAACAACCCTTCGAAGTAAGAAAATTCTTGAAACAGTTTATATTCTCTTTGCTCGAGTTTTTTCGACGGGAATGAACTAACTCACATCTGCTGAATACGCTCTATAGGGTGACATAATTTGTGAAACAAAAACTACCCCTCAACTACCCTTCGAAGTAAGAAAATTCTTGAAACAGTTAATATACCCGTTGTTCGAGTTTTTGCGACGGAAATGACCTAACTCACATCTGCTGGATACGCTCTATAGGGTGAACTACTCCTCAACATATAGAGCGTATTCAGCAGATGTGAGTTAGTTCATTTCCGTCGAAAAAACTCGAGCAACGGGAATATTAAATGTTTCAAGAATTTTCTTACTTCGAAGGGTTGTTGAGGTGTAGTTTTTGATTCACAAATTATTTCACCCTATAGAGCGCATTCAGCAGATGTGAGTTAGTTCATTTCCGTCGAAAAAACTCGAGCAACGGGTATATTAACTGTTTCAAGAATTTTCTTATTTCGAAGGGTTGTTGAGGGGTAGATTTTGATTCACAAATTATTTCACCCTATAGAGCTTAAACAGCAGATGTGAGTTAGTTCATTCCCGTCGAAAAAACTCGAGCAACGGGAATATTAAATGTTTCAAGAATTTTCTTACTTCGAAGGGTTGTTGAGGGGTAGTTTTTGATTCACAAATTATTTCACCCTATAGAGCGTATCCAGCAGATGTGAGTTAGTTCATTTCCGTCGAAAAAACTCGAGCAACGGGTATATTAACTGTTTCAAGAATTTCCTTACTTCGATGGGTTGTTGAGGGGTTGTTTTTGGTTCACAAATTATTTCACTCTATAGAGCGCATTCAGCAGATGTGAGTTAGTTCATTCCCGTCGAAAAAACTCGAGCAACGGGAATATTAAATGTTTCAAGAATTTTCTTACTTCGAAGGGTTGTTGAGGGGTAGTTTTTGATTCACAAATTATTTCACCCTATAGAGCGTATCCAGCAGATGTGAGTTAGTTCATTTCCGTCGAAAAAACTCGAGCAACGGGTATATTAACTGTTTCAAGAATTTTCCTACTTCGAAGGGTTGTTGAGGGGTAGATTTTGATTCACAAATTATGTCACCCTATAGAGCGTAATCAGCAGATGTGACTTAGTTCATTTCCGTCGAAAAAACTCGAGCAACGGGTATATTAACTGTTTCAAGAATTTTCTTACTTCGAAGGGTTGTTGAGGGGTAGTTTTTGATTCACAAATTATTTCACCCTATAGAGCGTATCCAGCAGATGTGAGTTAGTTCATTTCCGTCGAAAAAACTCGAGCAACGGGTATATTAACTGTTTCAAGAATTTCCTTACTTCGATGGGTTGTTGAGGGGTTGTTTTTGGTTCACAAATTATTTCACTCTATAGAGCGCATTCAGCAGATGTGAGTTAGTTCATTCCCGTCGAAAAAACTCGAGCAACGGGAATATTAAATGTTTCAAGAATTTTCTTACTTCGAAGGGTTGTTGAGGGGTAGTTTTTGATTCACAAATTATTTCACCCTATAGAGCGTATCCAGCAGATGTGAGTTAGTTCATTTCCGTCGAAAAAACTCGAGCAACGGGTATATTAACTGTTTCAAGAATTTTCCTACTTCGAAGGGTTGTTGAGGGGTAGATTTTGATTCACAAATTATGTCACCCTATAGAGCGTAATCAGCAGATGTGACTTAGTTCATTTCCGTCGAAAAAACTCGAGCAACGGGTATATTAACTGTTTCAAGAATTTTCCTACTTCGAAGGGTTGTTGAGGGGTAGATTATGATTCACAAATTATGTCACCCTATAGAGCGTAATCAGCAGATGTGAGTTAGTCCATTCCCGTCGAAAAATCTCGAGCAACGGGTATATTAACTGTTTCAAGAATTTTCCTACTTCGAAGGGTTGTTGAAGGGTAGTTTTTGATTCACAAATTATTTCACCCTATAGAGCGTATCCAGCAGATGTGAGTTAGTTCATTTCCGTCGAAAAAACTCGAGCAACGGGTATATTAACTGTTTCAAGAATTTTCCTACTTCGAAGGGTTGTTGAGGGGTAGATTTTGATTCACAAATTATGTCACCCTATAGAGCGTAATCAGCAGATGTGACTTAGTTCATTTCCGTCGAAAAAACTCGAGCAACGGGTATATTAACTGTTTCAAGAATTTCCTTACTTCGATGGGTTGTTGAGGGGTTGTTTTTGGTTCACAAATTATTTCACTCTATAAAGCGTATTCAGCGGATGTGAGCTAGTTCATTTCCGCCGGAAAAACCCAAGCAACGGGTATTTCAATTGTAACAATATTTTTCTACTTCGGAGGGTTGTTGAGGGGTAGTTTTTGATTCACAAATTATTTCACCCTATAGAGCGTATTCAGCAGATGTGACTTAGTTCATTTCCGTCGAAAAAACTCGAGCAACGGGTATATTAACTGTTTTAAGAATTTTCTTACTTCGAAGGGTTGTTGAGGGGTAGTTTTTGATTCACAAATTATTTCACCCTATAGAGCGTATTCAGCGGATGTGAGTCACTTCATTTCCGTCGGAAAACTCCGAGCAACGGGTATTTTCAACTGTTTCACTGTTTCAAGATTTTTTTACTTTGGAGGGTTGTTGAGGGGTGGTTTTTGTTTCATTAATTATTTTCTTGTTATGAGCTTCTTCAACAACTGCGGAATGGTGCACTCACATAAGAAAATCACCAGGAAATACCATAAACGAAAAAAAAAAAAGAAAAAAAACCGTTGCTGTAAAACCGTTGCTGTTTTCACACCCGTTACATACACATACATATATACATACATGCATACATACACATACATACACACATATTATGCCAAGCGATCATTCATCTCTAAAAGAACAACGTTCTTGACAGTGAGAATGTGTGATCGGTTACCTTCACAAAATAAGTGAATACATACCTTTTTGTAGCAACTGTATATAAATGGAATATGAATTAAATCTACTGAACTATACATAATTGAATTTAGGGTGAAGTGATTCTTAATGTGATACATAAATGAATGAACGAATGAATGCAAATTACTTATAAAAGGAGATAACTATCAAATCTAATATGGCGGGTACAAGGTAATCACTATTTTTGAATTTCGAATTCTAGTTGATAGCATTCAGAATTTCATGAATGATAATTCTAGGTATTTGATGAAGCCATTTTTTTATTTGTTTTTTGAATTTGAATTTGATATCTAGGTTTTTTATTTCGAGAGGGAGAATATCAAATATTTTGAGAGTTAAGTGAGCATGGTTTCTCAGACCAATCGTTTTTTTGACATTTTGTTTTTCTGTTACGAGGTTTTTATTTCTGGAATTGTACAGATGTTGTTTGTAACGAATTTTGTGTTTGTTTTTGAAAGTGTTCATTAACAGTGTTTGTCCGTATATTTGTCTCAGGTCGAACATTCCTGATTCTCGATATAGCTCATCTGTAGGTTTTTTGTTGAAAATTATTTTCAGAAGCCATTTTTGTACCACTTCAACGTGTTTCATATATGTTATGGTGGCACTTCCCCATCCTATTATGTCATATGATAGTTGAGACTGTACAAGAGAGTGATATAAAATTTTTAGTTGGGGTAGTGACAAGAATTGTTTGAGAAACTTGAATTTAGGTAGTAACATTCGTAGTTTATTTACTAAATAATTCACATGTGAATCCCATCTAAAGTGTCTATCTATCATGATGCCGAGATATTTTATGCTTCTTGCCTCCTCAATTTCAATTATGGTTTTTCCTAAATGATTACGGATATTCAAAGTGTGATAATCAGGTAAGTGTGTTTGGTAGGTATTAAAGGGCATATACTTCGTTTTTTCAGGGTTCACAGTTAGAACATTTACATCGAACCAATTTTTTTATTTTCAGAAAATCCTCTTCCACTATATCTTTCAACTGTTGCCAGGTATCTGCATTATAAATGATCACTGTGTCGTATGCAAAGCTGAATATTTCTCCTCTTCTGCTTATGTTGAGTAAGCCATTTAAGTATATGTTGAATAGAACTGGACCAAGTACTGTGCCTTGAGGTACACCGTGTGCAATTGTTCGTAGTTAACTTTTGATGTTATCAATTTTAACGTATTGTTTTCGATTCCTGAGATAGTCTTTCATTAAATTTGAAGAGTTTCCTCGAAAACCGATATTTTCTAATTTCATCGACAGCCTCGAATGGTCAACAGTGTCGAACTCCTTCCCCAAATCAACAAAAATTGCTAAGGATTTTTTACTGTGATCTAGATTTTCATAGATTATATTTGTGACTTGAGCTATAGCATCTTCTGTGTTCTTACCTGATTGAAATCCGAATTGCCTTCCTGAGCTGATTTTATGTTTGATTAGAAAGCTGTCTGTTCGCTTTTTGATAAGTTTTTCTTTGCTTGCTTGAAATCAGAGAAATCGGTCTGT
The DNA here is from genome assembly GCA_963576655.1 of Gastrophysa polygoni. Taxonomy (NCBI): domain Eukaryota; kingdom Metazoa; phylum Arthropoda; class Insecta; order Coleoptera; family Chrysomelidae; genus Gastrophysa; species Gastrophysa polygoni. Next base: position 30,275,533 of record OY755082.1, read on the forward strand.
AATTTATGCCTTTCGTTTTGTCACCATTTTTATATAGTGGTTTAATTACACCCAATTTGAGTATATTAGGAAATTGACCGTTTTCGAAAACTTTATTAACGAGGTGGCTCAGAGGACCACACAGAGTATTGCAGTTCATTTTAAGTATTTCCGAAGTTATTCCGTCATCTCCTGGAGCTTTTGCTGATTTCAGACTTTTTACAATTTCTGTCACTTCCATTGGGTTGGTTGGGAATGAGTACATAGTTTCATTTATTCTTACATGGCTTTCAACGTAGTTTTGAGGGATAGTAATTTTACTTGCGTGATTTTTTTCCCACATTCACGTAATGTTCATTGAAAATATTTGCCATTTCATATTCATCGCTTGTTACTAATGCATTGTCTGTTTTTACCTCCTTGATAATAGTTTCTTTTTTATTTTCATTACAGATTTTTTTACCCGCGTTCCACAATCCCTTCGAAGAACCTTGATTTTTTTCAATTTCTTTGTTGAAATAATCTAATTTTGCATTCTTTATCAATAAGTTTAGTTTGTTTCTGTGAGTTTTATAGTTTTTTTGTATAATTACGTCATTCGGTTGAAGTTTTGCCTCTTTAAATAATTTATTTTTTTTATTCACGGATACAGTTTTTCTTTTGATCATTTTTTTTTTTAACAATTGCGTATTTTTTTCTATGCTAGTTTTGATTTTTCGTATGATTAATTCTGCCGCAGTATTCACATCGTTAGCTTGATATATTTCATTCCAATTTTCTTCATCAATATTCTTTTTTATCTTCTCGAAATTCAAAAATGTCATATTTTTTAACTAAAATTTCCTTTCTTTTCTTTACGATCCTGATTCCAAGTATTTGTGAGTAATGATCTGTTATTCCTGATTCAAAAATAATGGGTAGATAAATAATAAAAATGTGGTCTATACAACTTTTAGTGTCTGTGGTAACTCTAGTGTAATCATTTATATATATATATATATATATATATATAAATAAATATATATATATATATATATATTTATATTGTGCATTTTCATATTTTTTATATTGAATGTTTCTGTTAGTACAATCAAATCAAACTTTTCATCAAAAGATTCTAGAAATACATTGGCTTCATCAAGATTCTTGGCTATACTTCTTATATTGGTATGAAATATTTGAAATAATTCATTCCTAAACTCATGTGAAACTGATTCGAATTCTTGGATAGTGCTTACCTTATATGTTTCTATTGGATTATATTCAAGTTCCTGGATATATGGATCCATTTTATTATATAAGTAGAACAGACAGGATAATTCATCACTCACATAAACAAACCAAGGGATCTTTAACGATAATTATTTGTTGTATTTTTTTGCAGTCGGAGAAGAATTGTGCTTATCTTCGAGAGTCCTCTTCGAGTTGGATCTAGTATGTATTATGCTCTTCTTCAGTTCTGGTCCAGTTAGAGATGTTGAAACAAGCGAGTTTGTTATTTTGTTATGGATATCTTGTTGACTTGGTCCTGCCTCTGTTATAGTGGGTGTGGAAGGTTCACTATTGTTTTTGTAGAAGATATGTTCCTTAACTTCTGTTTCCTTTTCTTGTTATATGAGTTGTTGGTATGTAAAAACTTCTCCATTCACTATAAGTTTATTTCCTATTATTTTAGCTTGATTTTGTTGTTCTCTTGCAATTTTGAGGTTTTTGTATGATACTTTATGTTGTTTTCTATCTCCTTCTGTGAGATCGTTGGCTATTGTTATTCCTGTGCCTTTGAATTTCGCGACTGCTTTGAATATTTCAGTTTTCTTCATATTTCTGACAAACTCTAGTAATACAGCACGAGATGTATTATTTTTCTGAATCCCAAGTCTGCTGATGTTATTGATTTCAGTTTCTTCCAGTCCTATCTCCAGCTTTTCTTCCACGACTTTCTTAAAATAGGTCAGTGCGTTTTCTTCCCCTGGGATTCCAAATATTATTATATTATTCCTTCTGAGTTTGCGCTCAGTGAATTTCAGTTTTTCGTTCAGAATGCAGTTATTACTTTCAAGTGTCTTAATTTTGCCAGTAATCTCATCAATTTTTGTTGTTTGATTGTGCAGAACTCCTTTTATTTCCTTCAATTCCTCTTTGATGTGGTTATTAGAAGCAAGTAGGTTCTCTAAAATCTTTTTCAGTTCATTATCCATACTAGTTTCGTTAGTTTTGGATACGCCAATGTCTGATAGAAGGAGTATGCGATACGAAAGACGCAAAAAAGACTGGTTTTTCGCCAGGTGGCTAGAAGAAATTTATTTTCGTTTTTGTTCCTGACTGATGATTTTACACAATTTGATTGTTATGAATTGATGTGTATCGATGAATAATTCATGCAGTGTTGGCAAGTTCCATTTAAATTTGTGATATTTCGGTTGCTTATTGAATTTTCTTTACACTGATATAAAATAGTAGTTGCACTCACAGGTCTTTGACTCACTTTTCCATTCATAAACTGGAGCAGATGCGAAAACGTCTGACCACGGCACGGCACGGCACGGCACAATGAGGCACAAATAGGTTTGGTAATTCGTTTCGCACGAGTTCCAAATAATTTTCGCCATTTAGTCGAGGTGGTAGAATGACAGGACCAAGTATGAAAGTGCCTATGATTCCTGCCCACACATTGACCTTAAACTCATGCTGATAATGGGATACTTTAGTCAGCAGAGACATGTTCATTGTGCAAATTAGTAATGCCACTCCGCGTGAAACAGGCTTCATCTGTGAATAAAATTCTTCGTGTAAAGTTCCTATCTTGACTTCTGTGTTCTTGGATGAACCCGCAGAAAGCTAGGCGTGCTTCAAAATCATGGGGTAAAAGATCTTGTACCCGTTGAACATGAAATGGGTGCAGTAGTTGTTCTCTGGTCGTCCTATTTACAGTATTTTTACATACCCCTAGCTCTAAGCCCAATCGTCTGCTGCTTTTTCTTTTTTTTCTTTTCTTTTTCTTCAATCCTATTTAAAATTTCTTCCTCAACCTCTGGAGTTCTTGCCGTACGTGCACGGCCATAATTAATAGAAACAGGCGCAAACCTACCCGTTTCACGAAGACGTCTTTCAACTGCCGCGAAGGTTTTATGGTTTGGTAAGCGACGATTAGGAAATCTTTCACTGTATACTCTGCAAGATTCTGAACCATTTTCCTGGCAATATCCAAAAACCAATAACATATCGGTCATTTCTTCGTTGGTATACATTGCGGCCATGACAAAAAGAACTTTATTATTTGTTTGACAATTGTCTCGACTTGTTTTTCAGATTCGATTTGACCCAAGTCAGTTTTTAGTGACGTTAGTTTAATTCACCGCCTACTCTTCAAATGTTTCCAATTTTATTATTACAATAATTCAGATCGGGCCATTTACGAAGTGAATTTTTAAAATCCAGATATCTCAAAAACAGCTGCTCAAATCAACTCTTACCACGTATACATTTTTTATGTAAAAGACGTTGGACAATCCGAATTTTCATTTGGAAATTGAATATGGGGTGGCTCAAAGAAGTTATTTCGTTTTAAATGTGTGCAAGGTTCCGCAGGTGGCGCCCTCTTAACATTACAATAAAAATTCTGATTTCTCAACCAACAAAACCCCCCCAAGCCGAATATTGTGACAATACACCAATTATTAAAACAATATTTATAAAAAATGAAAATCAAATTGAACTTTTGACACTCTGTATCTCTGAAATCATCCACTTTTGGACTGAGGTAAGTTGAGTTAGATCGTCATATTTACGCCTCAGGAACTTGTGCTAGCTTTTTTCCGCACCTTTTAGGGACACCTTGTATATATACTGGTTTCCTTGATTACTGTACAAGTTTACGTTTGTTTTATAATAGGACCTTGTAAATCAATTGATAATAATATTATTTATGATACTATTGCAGCGAAACGCGTTGTTGCCGAGAATTTCGTTGTTTATATTTCAAATTCTGAAACATGCACATATTTGCACACATTGAGAAATTGAGAGTACCTTAAGTTTATTGTCAAGGTGAACAGAAGGATGAGTACCTACTTATTTCGAGTAAATCAAATCAATGATGCATATCCTACAACCATGATGTAATGATTAAAACATTATGAGACTTTTAAGAATCTCATAACATTATAACATTCAATGAATGCATTTTCTTGATTGTGATGCCTTGGATATGGATACTATGAACACACTCATAATGCCATAGGGCGTTATGACCTATGACGCCCGGTCATATTGCCCGCTGATACTATGCATTTCTATCATTGCCTGATGACATCATCTGACAATTATATTTCTGTAGCATGCAATACATTATTTTTTTGCAGATTTTCCGTTGACCCAGAAGAGAGGAAAACTTGGTTTTCCATTGTTGGTTTCAAGGAAGATAAGCTTCTGCCGAAGAATCCTGAAATATGTTCAGATCACTTTGATTCAAAAGATGTCATAGTGAGACCAGATGGTACTAAATTCCTTCATCCATCAGCAGTTCCCAGAATCGGTTCATCAAAAATATTTGATGATCCTTCTAACACCAGGTATATAGTCAATTCGCAAATAATGTGTAAAAGCCCGATACCCCACACAAGCAATATACTCCGAATCGCAAATTCTTGATGTCTCCCAATTGTTCTTCTTACAATCTTGTACCAAATACCACATGTCTAAAGACAAAGCTCAACTACCGGCACACAATTATGACACCCGTCAAAAAAACTTGTATATTGCTCCATTAATGTTGAAAACCACCACACAAAAAACGTATACGTACTTGGCACCAGAACTCTACAATAGAATGCCCGATTCAATTAAAGTTATGAAGCCAATAAACCGTTTCAAGAAATCCCTAAGAAAATTCATCTCAAATAATTCTACAATGAAAAATGGTTCAAATTAACCTCTATCCATATCATATATCGTTTGTAGTAAGTGAAATAAAAATAAACATATACATGGATCAGCAAAGACTTTGTACTTGTTCCATATTCCTCTTCAGTGTTTCTAATCTATAATTTTTATTTTTATTCTACTACCTCTCTGCTTGAACTGTGATCACTCATCTCGTGTGAGTTAACAATTCACTCGTTGTTTCTTATAATTAGGAGTTTAACTTTTTTTACATTTTTACAAATATGTCGAATTTTATTGTTATTATTATTGTAAGTGTACTAGTATGCGTGTCTGAGTGAGTGAGTGTATGTGTTTTTCATGATTTACATATGTACATTTAACATCTAGTTGTATACTTACGTAGATATGTATCATTATACATGTATTTTATTCATCTTTTTATATTATATTTACTTGAACCTCTCTCGAAACAAGTGTTATACACTTATCGAGTATTCATTTATTCACATTTAACTTCTATCATTTGTCTAATCTATGTTCTTCGTGTGTTATTTTTGTACTCTTTTCCCATGTATCTATATATACTTAGTGAATAATTATTATTATTATTATTATTATTATTATTACTCTTCATATACAGGGTATTCTAATAATGTTGCACGGAACCTCAACGTCACTTTTGTGAGACAAAATATAAACAAAAGTTCATATAAACATTTTCTTTTCCGAGATACAGCGTGTTTTAATAACTTTTCAAAAAATGTTCAACTGATTATAATAAAATTTACTAAGTTTGTTGTTGCTGTTGCTGATTTTCTTGTTATGATTTACTATTTATGTATTATTCATATGATTATTCATTTTTGAACATCCTTTATATATGATGTTTCTCAGTCAACGGAGAATAGTTGAATTATTGATATTGAGATAAGATTTTGTCAGAATAAAAAGTCAAAGAAAGTAAAATACCGAAATTATTATTGGAAATACAAAAAAAGGTATTTCACATGGTCCTTCGAGCTTAAAAGAAACCGAAAGTGGTGATACAGTATATAGCGAGAAAAATTTAGACAGCAAAAATTTTTCAAAATGTCAGAGAATCTTAGACGGTCCAAGAGAGAGGCAGCTGGCAGAAACACTAGACTTGGGGCTGATTTATGGGAATTGGGAAGTCTAAGAAGAGAATTACCCGAAAGAATAGTCCAACATGCCACAAATCACCACGAAAATACATCAAGAGGAAGCCGTTCCGTTGGAGGAGATGAAGTTCCGGAAAATAGGGATGAAGCAAGATCACAAGCAAGAGGTTCAGTTGTATCACAAGTTGTGCAAGGCTCATCAAGAGTACCGGTAGATTCATATTCTCAAAGGCGATCTGAAAGATCTAAAGCGTCTTCAAGAAGAGTGGAAGTGGAGAAGAGGCGTTTGGCGTTAGAAACAGAGAGGGTTAAAGCAGATTTGCTGATGAAGAAACAAGAAATTGAGAACAAAATGAGGATGCTTCAGAAGCAGCAGGAGTTAGCAGAAGCGGAAATAGAAGAAATGATCAGTGACGGTGACTCATTGGATCATAGTAAAGGAAGAAGTTCAATAGGTATTCAAAGTATGATCGATCAAGACAAGCATACTGAAATCCACAATTGGATAGAAAACTGTGAGTATAGAAATTTCCCGAATAATGTTATTGCTGGAGTTCATGAAACTAATGGAAATAATAAAGATGACGACAATAATATATCAAAGTTGTGTAATGTCATTGCTGATGCCATAAAAACAGTGTCAAAATCTAATAATACACCACAAGATATACTGAGTCGACAAATAATGGACAGGGACTTTCCAATATTCGAAGGCAAACCAGAAAGCTGGCCTTTGTTTATAAGTCAGTTCAATAGGAAAGTTGAAATATGTCATTACACTGACGATGAAAAGTTATTGAAATTACAGAAATGTTTGAAAGGTGAAGCATTAGAAGCAGTAAGAAGTTTGTTGTTGCATCCAAAAAATGTCAAATTAATTATTGATACTTTACAAATGAGATTTGGTGGGACAGACATAATTATTCGCTCCTTATTGAACAAAACCCAGTCTATGCCATTTGTAAAAGCAGGGGATTTCAATGCTTTCATAAATTTTTCATGTTACGTCAACAATTTGGTAGCCACGCTGGAGCAGTTAGAAGCAGAAACCCATCTACAGAATCCTTTCCTACTGGAGCAGATGGTGGCAAAAATTCCTAGTAGCATTAAACTACAGTGGGGACAAGTTGTTATGCAGAAGAAAGGTAACGTCAATTTGAGAGATTTCAGCTTATGGGCAGGTGAGGTATCTACTGCTGCGTGCTACGTGAGTACAGGAAATTCTACTTATTCAAATAATAACAGGAAGTACATGAATAATTATCGAACTGAAAATGTTATGCAGACAAACCATCAAATTGAAAGGAAATGTTCCTATTGCAATGAATTATCTCATTCAATATATGATTGTTCGATGATGAAAAATGACAGTATTGATGAACGTTGGTCGAAAATTTCTAAACTCAAGATTTGTTACTGCTGTTTACGTTTCGGTCACATGAAAATGAATTGCAAGTCCAATCAACGTTGTGGGTTTGAGGGATGTTCTAGACGTCATCACAATTTATTACATAAAGTATCTGATAAAGAACATGTTACTAATCATGTTCAAGCAAACAAGAATGAAAGCGATCCTGATGAAGATCCTGAAATAGTCTGTACCATCAAAAATAACTCAAATGTTCTGCTTCGGATTATATCAGTTAAAACTTATGGTCCCAATGGATGTATAGATACCTATGCATTTTTTGATGAAGGATCGACAGTGTCTCTAATGAAAGACAGAATAGCTGATCTGTTAGGAATTTCTGGCCCTATTGAACCAATCTGTATGCAATGGGCAAATAAGATGGTTTCGCGTGATAATAATTCCAAATGTGTCGAATTTGGAATATCAGGAATGCATAATAATGCCAAGATTTTCAAAATACGGAATGTTAGAACCATCAAAGATCTCTCGTTACCTTCACAAACTGTTAAAATGAAAGATTTCGAACAATACTATCATCTAAATGGATTGCCAATTCGAGATATGATTGATGGGAAACCGACAATATTGATTGGTCAAGATAATATTAACTTAACAGTAGCTAGAAAAGTTTATCAAGGTTCATTGTTACATGGAAAGGTGAACCAAAGTCATAGTGAAAATGTTTATAATTTTCACATTTGTATGTGCGAAAATGATTCTGATTCAGAGCTGAATGACCTAGTGAAGGAATCATTCTCTACAGAGGGTTTTGGAATTGTTTCAACAAATATAAGGATCAAACCAGAGGAAAGAAGAGCACTAGAGATTTTAGAGCAAACTACGAAGTATATACCTGAAGAGAGACGTTATGAAACAGGACTTCTTTGGAGAAGAGACAATATAACATTGCCCGAAAGTAGGTCTACAGCATATAGAAGACTACTTTGTGTCGAGAACAAGATGTCCAAGGATGAGGTTTACCTCAGAAAATACTGTGAAAAAATTGAAGACTATCTGAGGAAAGGATACATCAAAAGAATGAGTGAAGTAGAGGCAAGGCAAGAAAACGTCAAAACTTGGTACCTACCTCATTTCGGAGTGATAAATCCAAATAAGCCAACAAAGTTCAGATTAGTATTCGATGCGGCCGCTAAAAGTCATGGAGTTTCTCTTAATGACAATTTGCTACAAGGACCTGATTTCTTGAGTTCTCTTCCAGGAGTACTGATGAGGTTTAGGAAATCAAAATGGGGTTTTTGCGGTGACATAGCAGAAATGTTCCACCAAGTAAAAATAAGAAAAGAAGATAGGTGTGCACAACGCTTTCTCTGGCGGGAAGGAGATAGTAAAAGGAATGCAGACATTTACGAAATGCAGGTAATGATATTTGGATCTTCATGTTCTCCTTGTGCAGCACAATTTGTTAAAAATATTAATGCCAGGCGATCATCTTCTCTCGATTTGGCTGAAGACGTCGAAAGGAACTTTTATGTTGACGATTATTTGGATTCATGTACAACTGAAATTGGAGCAGTTGAGAAAGTTGAGAAAATAATCAAATTGAACCAAGAAGGCGGTTCCAATGTTGTTAACTGGATATCTAATTCATCTTTGGTTAGAGAGAGATTTGGCAAGTCAGATACAGTCAAAGATTTGAACAAATCTACAATTGATAGAGTTTTAGGCTCCGAACAACAAACCCACTAGAAGGATCACAAAACAAATATTCTGATGCTAACATGAATTCCCAGAATTATCATAATATTAGTACCCAATCGTCGCCAGTGTTGTCATATCCAATCATCAAAAAGTGATAAATAGTTCATAATATTTAAAGTCCTTTATGAATTCATGTAGTTCAATGCACAAATATAATAATAAATTTGGGTCATGACGATTACGAATCAGTTCAGATTAATAGAAGATTGCTACATTATTCTGAGACTTAGCAATTTTTCTTTCTTGGGGGCTCGAGGACCAGCATGGGTATCGTGAATACTTTTTGCTCAACGTTGCAACACCGCAATTTGATATTGACAGTCAACGGCGATTATTGCTTTGTTTGGTATCTGTCATTATTTACGTTTTGATTTATCGATATTATTCAACTTGTGTTCAGTTTTGTGTACTCAGAATTCATCAGAAACTCAGTTTATTTCCTGTTTTGGTGAGTTGATATAATGGTGAGACGTTGTGAGGTGTGTTGAAGACAATTTGAACCGGCGATCTAAACACGTCATTTTATAGGTGAGTTACCATTGTCGTATCATTCGAGATTTTGAAGCATTTACCCAAATGGAATGGATAAAAATGAATTTAAATTGAATTGATTAGATTATATTGATTATACCCATAGGTCAGCTGCGACAGTGTCTTGTGGTGAAATATGTAGCACTGATAATTGCTTCCTTATTTGTAGTCAAAATATGCGAAGCTGCTGAAAAATCACTGAGAATAATGATGAACTCAATTAATATTTTTGATAGAAAATATAAGGATATTTCTATACTTCTTGTACACACAACAATGAGAAATTCACCGTTGACTGTTTTTGGAACTAGTCAAACTAATTTGGAGAAATATTTCACTGAATATACTGGAGGAATATTCGACGGAAGTTAGAGTAAGAGGTATGTTAACAAAAACAATCCTTTTCAAAAATCAATAAATTATTTGTGTGATTATCCATGGTTGTTTTTCATTTCAGTCCTGTTTTGAATATGAAACACTGCTATTTGCTACATCTTCACATGAGTCATGATTTCATTGTTTATATCACATTTCGTCATAATACTTGTCAACACATATTCATTATCGATTTTCATCTATCTACCTGAAATGAAATAATTAGACATCAATTTTTTGCGTCAAAATATATGAATTCTGCTCAAGATGAAACCTCCTTCATTTTTGACGATATCGTGAAATGATATAAAAGAGTTTCATCTTCAGATTACATTCAAATATGCAATCATATCTATTTGCCTTGAAAACGAGTTTTTCACTTTTTTGAAAATTATTTTCACTAGTAAGCACTGAACTCGTAAATATACTTACATGCACTGTTACTGATCGCCAAAGATATAAATGTTCATTATTGAAATTGAACGTTATTTATGATAAAGTATAAGTAGACAACTGTATACTGAATAGTAAGTATATTGTTTCATATGGCGTTGAGAATTGAACTTTTCTTGTGACGTGGTCATAATAAGTTTATCGATTACAAGCAAGTTACAAAAATCACCATAGGATTGTATGTATTCGAATTTTTCGTAACAATGTGAAGGAAGTATAGGGATGTTCATTTTCCCACCAAGAAATGCTGAAAAGTACCACTGGAATTGTTACGGATTTTCAATTTGGTTTCATCATGAATTAATAATAAATTCGACCCCCTCTGACAACACGGCACTGGTGCTGGGAGAATCAGCTGCTGCTATACTTGTTTAGACAAAGATAGATACTATAGATGTTGCTTCCAAACAAACTGTATTGCCAGGGCTGTGGATTACTTATCTAGTCTGTTTAATGATCGAAGGTTTTAGGCATATGGTGGGATACCAAAAGTGATGAATTCACATTCAAACTTGCATTCCACAGAGTTTCAGAATCGGTTATGAACGGAACGAAAATACCAACCAAAAGAGAAGTTCTTCAATTGACAATGTCAGTATTTGACCCATTGGGATTTTTAACATACCTGACGATAAGAGGACATATTATCTTACAGAACATCTGGAGAAGCGGAATATCATGGGATGAACCAATTTCTGAAACCATATTCAAGGATTGGAAGATATGGATAAACTATCTCAAAATTATTCCTGCTTTCCACATACAAAGATGCTATTCCTTAGGTAATGTTATTTAATACTCTGAAATTCATGTATTCTGCGATGCAAGTGAAGAAGCTTTTGCAGCTGTAGCATACGTAAGAATTGTGGGAGAACATAACATTGAAGTTGCTCTCGTGTCTGCCAAAGCTCGAGTCAGTCCACTGAAACCTTTATCTATACCTAGATTAGAGTTACAAGCTGCTGTCATGGGTAGTCGCTTATTGAATGTGATACTCAGAGAAATAAATTTTCACATAAATGGCTACTATCTATGGACGGATTCAAAAACTGTTTTGAGTTGGATTAGAGGAGATGGAAAAAGTTATCAGCAGTTTGTTTCTCACAGAGTTGGAGAAATTCAAGAAGCAACAGCTATCGATCGATGGAGGTATGTTCCCACCAAAATGAATGTAGCTGATGAGGCAACAAGGTTCGGAAATTTTGATATTGATCACTTCAAGACTCGTTGGTTCAACGGACCAGGTTTTTTGAAGGAACCTGAAAATTGTTGGCCAACTGATACTAATTTGGAAAAATTCATACCAGATGATGACTGTGAAAAGAAATTTATTGTCAATAAAATTAGCCTAGCTGCCGAAAAATTTGAATACATACCTGATATAGACAGATTTTCGAAATGGCGAAAATTTGTCAGAAGCACAGCATGGCTACTTAGGTTTTGCAAAACACTCATAAATAGACTGCAACGAATACCAGAAAATGTATCAAAAGAACTATCGGTAAAGGAAATCGTAGATGCGGAAATAAGATGTTTGAAGAAGAGTCAAGAGGAATCATTCGGCAATGAAATAAGAGAATTGAAGATAAAAAAGACAGTAGAAAAAAGTAGCAAAATTTACAGACTATCACCTCATTTGGATGAAGATGATATTATCAGACTGGGCAGAATAAATTTGGCAAATTGTTTGGATGACTCTACAAAAAGTCCAATTATTTTAGATCCTAAACATAAGGTAGTGAAACTGCTTTTGCAAAATTATCATGAAAAATTTCATCACCAAGGAATGGAAATGGTCCTAAATGAACTGAAGCTGAAATACTGGGTGATAAAAGGAAGGAGTGCAGTTAGAAATATTTTCAGAAATTGTCAGTACTGTAAAATTAAAAAAGCAAGACCTGAGATTCCAAGAATGGGAGAGCTACCTGAAATAAGACTAACACCTGGGGTTAAACCATTCACGTTCACCGGAATAGATTATTTTGGACCACTCTATGTAACCGTAGGAAGACATCGAGAAAAGCGATGGGGTGTACTGTTCACTTGCATGACTGTTCGAGCGATACACCTAGAAATAGCTCATTCACTCACATCTGATGGAACTATTATGGCAATACGAAGATTTGTTTCAAGACGAGGACCCGTCCAACACTTATTCTCAGATAATGGTACAAATTTCAAAGGAGCGAATGAGGAGTTGAAGAAATTTTACAAAGAAGTTGAAGGAGAAAACATCAAGAAAGAAATGACAGAGATGAATATAGAGTGGCACTTCCTAGCACCTCTTAGTCCAAATATGGGCGGTTGTTGGGAACGTCTAATTGGTTCTGTCAAGAAAATTCTACAGGTTATTCTAACAGAAGAGGCTCCTAAAGACGAAGTTTTATTGACTCTGTTTGCAGAGGCCGAGAATGTTGTTAACAGCAGGCCATTAACCCATGTTTCTGTTGACCCTGCTGACCCCTCATGCCTAACGCCAAACCATCTTCTGATAGGATCTTGCACAGAAACACCATTTCCTGAAAATTTTGAAAATCAAGACCTACGAAAATATTGGAAGAAATCTCAAAAGTTAGCGGAAATATTCTGGAAAAGATGGGTGAAGGAATATCTACCGACTCTATCAACAAGATCAAAATGGCTTGAAGACACCAAATCGCTTCAAGTAGGAGATATAGTTGTTGTAGTAGATTCAAATTTGCCAAGAAAAACCTGGCCTCTTGGTCGAGTTGAGTCCACATTTCCCGGAAGAGATAATATCGTTAGAGTGGTTGAAGTCAGAACATCGTCTGGAGTCTATCGTCGCCCTGTCTCCAAAATATGCAAATTGAATGTGGAAAGTGAAAATAGTCCCTAGTATATATTTTCACGGTGGGGAGGATGTTGCTGTTGCTGATTTTCTTGTTATGATTTACTATTTATGTATTATTCATATGATTATTCATTTTTGAACATCCTTTATATATGATGTTTCTCAGTCAACGGAGAATAGTTGAATTATTGATATTGAGATAAGATTTTGTCAGAATAAAAAGTCAAAGAAAGTAAAATACCGAAATTATTATTGGAAATACAAAAAAAGGTATTTCACATTTGTTGATATCCAAATGAGGTATCTATTGGACCTATAAAAGTTAGTTGTACTAAAAGTAGCCTGCTTGTTTTTTGAACAAACAATGTAGAGGTTTTATTTGGTCATTTATTTCCTCTAAGAAGAATCTAGTGCCAAAAAAAGTCAAGTTTCGAAAAGGTGTGTTTTCAGTTCCTTCAATAAAAAAAATTCGAATTGCAACTAGATAATGTTTTCATAAAGTATTTTTTTTTCAGCTCTGAACCATCAATCTCGGACTCATCTTATACATAAAGTGTATCACAGACCAATACACCTTTAGACATGAAAGCAGGGTAAGTTAATTAAATTAAAATATGAATTGATGATGATTGCTGCAGTTTCTCAAAACTATAATATTTTAATGAGGGTTTTCTAGAATACTCCATTCTTAAAATATCTCAAATATTGTTGAGTTTCATATATAGGTGCATGTGGTTGGATTCTACTTCTTATCTATTTGAAAAATCCACTAATTTTAATATCATCCATTTTGCAGAACATCAAAAGAGACCTTCTTGGATCAAGAAAAATCTGTTGATCCTTCATCTTCAACATCTTATACCGACACTGCTTCTGAGAGGAGTATACAGTCCTTGAAACTTACCTCTTCGATGTGACTCAACCAAGAAAGAGGTATGTTTAATTTATTTCTTCATATGAATCAGGATCTCAATACATATTTTTTTTTTATATTTTGACAACATGTATGATTCAATTGTTTCAATTCTTGACAATTTTCATATTTTTTGCAGGAAATATTATGTAGGTGATCTGTCCACAAGTGATTGATGTGATGAATCTGTGTCCTTCTCGTAAATATATAGAAAAAAAAACATTATATTCTTCATTTTCAGAAACGAGGAGAGAAAATCTCAATAAAGCTGAGAAATATCAAAACACCACCACCTTGATTAACCTACAGATCAACTAATTGGCAGACAGTATTTGAGCGTTTCTTTTAGTTTTGCTGTGCTAGTAGTACTAACACTTAAACCTATTTATTGTATTGCTTATTGTTTCAACAAGTTTTATATTTTTATACAGTTTTTCAAATATGTCTTGTCAATGAGATTTTATTTATCGTGGACAATAAAGATTATTTGATTTGTTTTGATATTTTATATCAACTATTCCTCATGAAATATGATAGGGAATCACCACCTCAAATTGATGACATGTCATTGGGTTCAACCTGCTCATGATGCAGTATAAACAACATGATCTAATTATTACTAATTAGTACTAATTTAAAAAAAGTCAACTTTTTTGTAAGTGAAATTTCAAAGAAAGTAAATGTACACGCCACTGGCATTGATATCTGTAACGGTGGCGCGCTGTTGCCATTTTGTCCACGTGGACACCCCTCTCGCTGCACTTTCCCCGAACGACCCTGTGATGTCTGCAACATGTTTCCGAGCGTTTTATGAATGAGTTGCCGGGTCTATTTGTTTTATGGTCGAAGGGAATAACCCCGATATGAGTAGTGACGTCATGCCATCCATCATCTTGTCAGTGGTCGTTTACGCGGTAAATTTCTAAATTGGAATTTTGAAATGTAATAACTCTTTAAAGAATATCCATTAAAAAAAAAAGTGGAAACACCGAAATATACCTTTCGTCGCCATATGCTGTTTATCAAACGTACACTCTACAAATCTAGTGATGATTCACATTTTATTTCATTAAAATTTTTGATTATATATATATATATATATATATACAGGGTGAGTCAAAAATGTGTACCGAGCTTTCTGGGGGTGATAGAACATTGAAAAATAAGTGTAGTTTGATGATTGAACTCATGGCCCAAACACCGAAATATACCTTTCGTCGCCATATGCTGTTTATCAAACGTACACTCTACAAATCTAGTGATGATTCACATTTTATTTCATTCAAATTTTCGATTACATATAAATATATATATATATATATACAGGGTGAGTCAAAAATGTGTACCGAGCTTTCTGGGGGTGATAGAAATGCAAATGCTGCTGAAATATCGTTATACCGATGAATCTCGCGATGAATAAAATCAATCTGCTGATATCATGTAACTACAAAAACTCAAATATCTCATGAACGGCTCAATTTTTTGTATTTGAATAGGAGTACCTTTTTCATGTAATTTTCTTCGCTCCATCAAATGCACCTGTTTTTTCACCGAAAATAATACAGGGAAAAAAGTTTTCTACAAAAAATCATGACTCACCCTCTGAAAACACCCTTTATAACAATATCAGAAATGTGGTAGTGCGACGAAAAGATGTATTTTGACAACATACATTCATGCACAAAATTTCAATCGGGTGGCTTTCATCGTTCAGAAGTTATGCGGAGAAATTATTTTAATTTTATCAACTTTGGAAGGATATATCTCCCTCAATATGCATTTTGGGCCATGAGTTTAATCATCAAACTGCACTTATTTTTCAATGGTGTATCACCCCCAGAAAGCTCAGTACACATTTTTGACTCACCCTGTATATATTGGGAGTAATAATCTAGAAATACCTTTTTTTGAAACAGATATTCGGTTCGTGCGTTTATGTATTGTTTAGCTCCGCGAAAACAGCTGCTTTTTAAGGAAACTCTAAGTTACAATATTTTTATTACATAAGCTCAACATCCTTAGTGTTCCTCATAAACGTGAGAACTTTCGACCCAAATCTCAATATAACATGATGAATCATAGAAAGAAACGGCACGCGTAGGTAGGTGTTGAAAAACGTTATACAATATCACGCAAAGACATCTTAAACTCATTAAATGAGCATCCTAATACATCCAAATTACTGTTATTTATGACTTTCAATGTCCTTCCTATTGGATTATGCTGTCCATAATTTGTAGCATAAAATGTTATTTGAAATAAATGTGGAAATCTTAGGACTCCATTTGGGACATCAAGTGTTGAAATATATAAACCATTCTGTACTATTTTCGTGGCTATACTTATAGTTCTACTTTGGCAACAGCGGCAACAGCGCATATGATAACCTGTACAAACTCTGCTACATTTAACGCGCCAATAAAGTCAGTCTGTGCTGAACACCCAGATGACGTGTTTCATTTATCAGGTTATGGGCCCAGCCCAGACCGTCAATAAGTTGAATCTGAAACGTGAGTTGCAAAAGTATGGCTGTAAACATAGACTTATTATCCTGAGGAGACGGAACTATTTACATTTGAAGAAGATCAGACATTGCCAATATCTGGTCCACTGTAGGATACTATTGTGACCGATTGCAAAGTGTCGTTGCCATATTTCCAGATTGAGAACGATATTCGCAATAATTATTGACAATTTCATATCATTTTTTCATTGTATTGCAAGTAATACAGTCTCAATGGGACATTTTTCTAAACGGTATTTTATATATCATGAAAACCTGAAATGTACACGTTGGAATTACCGAATATTCATTTTGTGAACTATCACATTGTAGCATCATAGGATTTGTTACCCACAAAGCGACATCGGCGCGTCTAGGCCACGCCTATTGTATGAATGATTTTTACTACGAAACTACGATCTGCCCATTTCTCGTTGCGGTGTTTTAGACGAGTGATCTTGTGTTTTGAAGTGTTGTTTTTAGTGACTTTGAATAGATATTGTAGAATTCAGAGTGAATTTTTGGACAATATGGTTCGTCACTGCCAAGTGTGCAAAAAACTTAACAATTCCAGCCCTGATGTTTCTTTTCACAAGTAAGTTAGAATACCTTACCTCCAAATTTGTTTGTCATTCCAGTGGCGTGAATATATCACATTTTTCCAATATAGTACAGAAAAACAACAAACTATGTTCACGAGCGACTTCATTTATTTTCTTTGTAAATTATTGTCATTGTATGTAATGATCTATTGTTTTCTTTTGTATAAAAATCCAAAAATTATTTGCAGTTCAATTTGAACCAACACCTTTTTTTCAGTAATGAATCAGAATGTGTCATAATTATCCGAATAAATTTGTTGTATTATATGAATATTAAAAGTATGGAAGCTGTGTTTTTTATTTTTATCAGAACTGAGAAATTTGTGTGCAAATTATAAGGAAATTCAATTTTATACAACTGTCTGAATGCATATGATATTGCACTCGTTTCAGTTGAACATAATATCGGGAATTACAGGTACTGACAAGAATCTGGTAATATATTTCCAATGATGTTTCATTTTTCAGAATGTTGATTGACAAATACAGAGAGAAATTACAAGTTTTCATTGAGAGTACATTCGTAGCTTGTTCATAATCAAACGGAATTTGTTTGTCTTCCTAACTAACAAACACGACGCTTCGACTCCGTACAGAACAATATTTAATAATATAGTTATAGATAAAATATATTTCCAAGTTATGGAACCATTAGAACGGTACGCCACTGGCTGAAATCAGGGAAACAAGACACATAAACATAACAGCGTTGCCAACAAGATGGTGAAGACAAAGAGGTTCGATCGGTAGTCTTTCTCATACGCGTGCAGTTCATTTTCAATCATTGCTTCAAAACAAAAGCAGTTTTATGAATGAGATGTTCCGTCTCCTCAGGATAGTGAGTCTATGGCTGTAAATTATTCAGCGAGTGTTGCTAAGTTAGAAGGGAGAGAAAACTACGCTGATTGGGCTTTTGCCGTGGAAAATTATTTGCTGTTGGATGGCCTTGACGGTTGTATTCATGGTACCGTAACAGATGCAATTGGTAAAGCGAGAGCTAAACTAATCTTAACGATTGATGTGCCTTTATTTGTTCATATAAAGGAAGCAAAGACAGCAAAGGAGTTATGGGGCAAGCTGGAGGCGTTATTCGACGATTCTGGCTTCACGAGAAAAATTGGTTTATTGCGAATGCTAATTTCTACAAGACTGGAGAATTGTGACCCGATGGGTTCCTATGTCAATCAAATAACTGACACTTTGAAAATCGACGACGAATGGGAGGGATCGTTACTTCTAGCTGGTTTACCAGAAAAGTTTTCGCCAATGATAATGGCGATCGAACATTCTGGAATGGACATAAGTACCAACCCCATTAAAACGAAGTTGATAGACATGGAACAGGATGTACCAATCGGTAATACAGGTAGCGCTTTTGCCAGCAGAACAGTAGTCACTCTGGTTGTTCTGGTTCTGGTTATCAGTCAAGTGACAACCGATCCAACACCAATGTCATCAGTCAGTCAAATGTCAGAAATGTCAAGTGCTATAAATGCAAACAGCATGGTCATTTAAGAAACAAATGTCCTAATAAAGATGAAAAAGCACAGGATCCAACGCTTTCAGTGCAGTTTTCTTAACAGGACATTTCAATAAAAATGAGTGGTACATTGATTCGGATGCAAGTTCACACTTGACAGGTAATGAAAGTTGGCTAGAAAATGTAACAGAAAGAAAGGATTCCCAAGAAATAATGGTGGCGAATAGAATGAAACTTCCAGTTACATGCTCAGGAAATGTCAACATTGTAACAGTTATGAAAGATGAAACCCATAAAATTAGCATTGAAAATGTCTTGTGTGTGCCAGAGCTTACCACTAACTTATTATCAGTAAGTCAACTGATAGAAAATGACAATACAGTTGAATTTGAATCAGAAGGATGCAAGATCTTCAATAGTCAGAAAGTACTAGTGGCTACAGCAGACTTAATCGAAAATGTCTACAGATTGAATGTCAAAAATCAAGAAAAATGTTTATTGGCAGCTGCAGTCACAGATGAAACTTGGCATCGTAGATTTGGTCATATAAACTACAGAGATTTGAAGTAGATGAAGAATGGCATAGTAGATGGAATCACATGTAAAAGTGAGATAACCGGTGATTGTAAAAATTGTGTGGTGTGTTGTGAAGGAAAACAATCCAAATTACCCTATACACACAAGGGCACAAGAGCATCTGATCTTTTAGAAGTTATACATGCAGATGTGTGTGGACCCATGGAAGCTCGATCTATTGGTGGTTCGAAATATTTTTTGATATTCGAAGATGACTTCAGTTGCATGGTATTTGTGTACTTCTTGAAGACGAAAGATGAAGTGTCAGATTACTTCAAAGAATTCAAAATTATGGTTGAAAACCAGAAGAATAAGAAAATGAAGACTTTGAGAACTGATAATGGAGGAGAGTTTTGTACTGGTGAGCTGGAAAAATTCCTCAAAAATAATGGAATTGTACACCAAAAAACCAATCCATATAATCCTCAACAGAATGGTCTATCTGAAAGGATGAATAGATCCTTAGTTGAAAAAGCAAGGTGCTTGCTATTTGATGCTGATCTAGATAAAAGGTTCTGGGCAGAGGCTATACACACAGCCGTTTACCTGAAGAACAGATCAGTTGCATCCGGCTTGAAGGATAAAACACCATTTGAAGTGTGGTCGAACAGGAAACCTAATGTGAGTAACCTGAGAATATTCGGCAGCAATGTCATGGTTCACATTTCCAAAGAGAAAAGGATAAAATGGGATAGAAAATCTGTAAAAATGATATTAGTTGGATATGGTGGAAACACAAAAGGTTACAGACTATTTAATCCAAACAATAACTCAGTTGTGACAAGCAGAGATGTTGTGATCATTGAAAATATAGAAGACGAGGCCAAGATCACAATAAGTTTGGAAAATTCTCCAGAATCAAAGACTGAGGAAGTTGATGAATCACTCGATTCAGTGGGGGAAACCAGTGCTACAAATCATAGTTCATACAGCTTAGCGGTCTTGATTCTTCTGGTGAAATATATGAGGAGGTTGATGAGGACGTTTCGCCTGATTATGATCATCCACTAGAAGAGACGCCTACATGAGTAGTGAGAAGATCTGAAAGAATACTTAGTGTCAGAAGATTTAATGATTATGTAACATACATGTGTGTTGATAGCACCAAGTAACATGGATATCCAACAACGGTTGCAGAGGCCAGATTACCAGAAGTGGAGGAAGGCTATGACAGAAGAGTTCCAGTCATTCGAGCAAAATGAAGCCTGGGAATTAGTGGAGATGCCAGAAAACAGCACACTTGTGGAATGCAAGTGGGTGTTCGAAAAAAAAAGGGAGAACAAAATAAGGTATCGGACTAGGTTAGTGGCAAAAGGTTTCACACAAAAATTTGGGATAGATTTTGATGAAACGTTTTCTCCTGTGGTTCGACATTCAAGTCTAATATGTTGTTTGCACTATCTGTGAAATTAGATAGATATATTATGTCATCTTGATGTGACCACTGCTTTTTTGAATGGAGATTCAGTGGAAAATGTCCATATGAGACAACCTGAATGTTTCGACAAAGAAAATAATGAAGTATGTAAATTGAAAAAGGCCATATATGGGTTAAAACAGTCATCTCGAGCCTGGAATAAGAAGGTGGATGATGTTTTGAGACGTATTGGGTATGTAAAGTCAAATTTAGAGCCCTGTTTATATATAAAACGTATGAATTCTGATGAAAATAGCTTCATGACAATTATAGCATTATATGTAGATGATTTTTTTTTGTTTTTTCTAATGATAAAAAAGAAACTGAATATTTGAAGTCAGAATTAATCTCTAGGTTCAAGTTGAAAGATTTATGTGAGGTTAAGCAGTGTCTAGGAATGAGCATAGCTAGGGATAAGCAAGGGAAAAGCATAACTTTGAGTCAAAAACATTTCATTGAACAACTGCTAGCAAAGTTTAATATGGTAGACTGCAAGTCAGTCAGTACGCCTATGGAACAAAATGTAATGTTTGCATCTAATAATGATACAGCAAATAACTTTCCTTATCAACAGCTAATTGGAAGCCTGAAGTATTTAGCTGTGTTAACCAGACCAGTTTAATAATTGCCACAATGAAAGTCACTGGAAAAGCGCAAAACGAATTTTGAGATACTTACAGGGTACGAAAGATGTTAGGCTAGAATTTAAGAAAAACTTTTGTAACTTGCAAAGATTTGTTGATGCTGATTGGGCAGGTAATTTAGTTTATAGGAAATCTTATACTGGTTTTGTTTTTGAACTTTCTAATGCTGCAATTTCATGGGAAAGCAACAAAATACTGTAGCATTATTTAGTACAGAAGCCGAATACATGGCATTGTCAGAAGCTGCTAAGGAAGCTATATATTTGAGAAATTTAATTAATGAATTAACAGGTCAGTTGTATTGTATAACTTTATTCAATGATAGCCAGAGTGCTCAAAAATTATCAGTAAATCCTGTACTTCACAAAAGATCAAGACACATCAATGTGAGACACCATTTTATTAGGGAAACTGTAAATGATGGTTTACTCAAGCTGAGTAATTTACCAACGGTAGAAATGCCAGCTGATATTTTGACTAAAAGTTTAGGTTCTGTTAAGCACAGGAAATTTATTGAAGATTTGGGTATTGTTCAATTTTCTTTTGCTGGGTTCATGTATTTTCAATTGTAATGTAAACTGGAATGTTTGATATAGTGGGGGTGTTGAAATATATCAACCATTCTGTACTATTTCCGTGGCTATACTTATAGTTCTACTTTGGCAACAGCGGCAACAGCGCATATGATAACCTGTACAAACTCTCCTACATTTTACGCGCCAATAAAGTCAGTCTGTGCTGAACACTCAGATAACGTGTTTCATTTATCATTGAACGTAATCATCTCCAGTAGTTTCGGACAGTTCGCAGCACCATTCAATAATTTGAAAATAAAACATAAATCCAACTTGAGTCTTCTTTCATGCAATGGAATTGAGTTCATTTCGTTCATAATATGCATACATTGATGGCTTTCCCAACGAATGTTCAATTCGAAGGCACAACATCTCAGAAATTTGTTTTGTATTCTCTCCACGACTATATTATGAACCTCATGAAGAGGAGTCCAGACAATAGATGCATAAGTCATAGAAATGACCAATGACACATAGACCTTCCTCATAGAATCCACTGAGAATTCGGAGAATGTTCGATGATTTCACCGAAATGTTATTTATGTTATCTACAAATCTCATTTGTTCATCAAAAGTGACCCCTAGATCTATAACAGTTGAGACGTATCTGAGAGGGCTATTGTTTATACTATATACGGTATCAAATTCCTCATTACCCTTGAAAAAGCCAATGAAACAACATTTATTAATATTTAGATGCAGATTACTTTCCATACATCAATTATTCATTCTGTTCAAATCTTCTTGTGAAATAATATGGTAAAATTTTGAATTTATTGTCCGAAATAATTTTAAATATTCCGCGAATAATAGGAACTCGCAGTTCACGAAACATCTACTGATATCATTTACAAAAATGTTGGATAAAATGGGAGCACAATGAGACCCTTGGGGTATTCCTGATGAAACCTGTATATGACTGGATCTGAACGATCCAACACTGTCTACGGCCTGTTAGAAAGCGTTTCAACCACTTCAAAAACTGGTTACTGATTAACATCTCTTTACAACAATAACTGAGCTGATCGGCAATTAAAGGATCGAAAAGTTTTGGAATCATAGATTGGTTACAAACACCCCGATAATTTTTAATATTTTCTTTGTCTCCGGATTTGGAAATTGGAATAATGTAACTATCTTTCCAAGCATCAGGAAATATGCCCGTATCAAGTGAGAGCTTGAATAACACGAGTGAAGCGGGAGTTAGGGAGCATAAACAGTATTTCGAAAACATATTAGGAATTCCATCTGGGCCACTACTCAATTCATTGGGCAATTTTGAAATCTTCTCATGAATCATGGAGCTATTCAATACCGGATTAGAAATATAATAGTTGTTGAATCCCTGAGAGTTATCACAGTTTGAATTTATTGATGGTTTCACATAAACCGTTGAAAAATAACCTGCAAAATATTGTACAATTTGCTCACCATTTTCTGCAGTGTTATCATCAAGAAACATAGTATCCGGAATATTTGTGGACGATTTAGATTAGATTCAATGAATATTCGATACGGAAAATATAATTCTCGTAACAAACTTTTGATAAATTCTTGCATGCAATCCTGAATTCTGAGAAGTGTTGGTAATCTAGAGCATCTTTGCTAGCCTTATATTGCTGATGGGCAATTTTCTCAAGTATAATCAACTGTCTGAGTTCCGTTGAAAACCATTTACTGAAAGGCGAATTCCGATATTTTTTGAGAGGCACAAAAAGTGCTATGGCTACATTCAAAATATTATAAATTTCTAACGTGACAATATATTTATATCTCTAGTGTTTAGGCTTCACTCCAACGTATAGCAGCAAAATATTTGTTCTGTCCCATCACATCAGCATTTTTTAAATCGTAATAGTACTCACCATATTTCAAACTGTCTTTCACTTGATGTTTCACCGGTACAATATCGAAAGTGTAGCCAACATGGTGAGTACTATCTGAGAAAATATTATCGATTGCGCTGTTAACAATAGTATCAGTTACATTTGAAAACATTGAATCTAAGAATGCCTTTCTATCATTTGGTAATTTAATTTTTTGACAGAAATTGGAAAATGCATAACTCTGTGGTAGCACCAATGCATGTGAACGTTGAGGACAGTTCACTACCAGTCCCTCTTCATCGTCATGCCAAGTTGCTTCTGGTAAATTGAAATCCCCAAAAATATAGAAACTTGTATCCTTTAACTCGTGCAACAAACTCTCGACGGTTTCAATGTGTTGAAAATATTTCTCTTCAGATGATTAAGTTGGAGATAAACACCACCTATGACAAAGTTATCATCTGATCCGACTGAACATAATAAAAACAGTTGTTCACCACTATTACGCAATAATCTCAAACGTTTAACTCTTATTGCTTCTTTCACAAGAATAAGTACTACCCCTCCTGCAGATTTACTGCTGCTTTTTCTATCTCGATCACACCTAAATGAGTTATAATTGTTAATTTTGACTTCAGAATCCAATATGTCGCTTGATAACCAACTTTCCACAATTATTATCACGTCGTAGTTTGAACACATAACAGATAAGAATAAACTTGAATTTTTGTGCGTAATCCACCTACATTATGACAATAGACATTTAATGAGGGAGTTTCTAGTTTTTTTTCAATATCAACTGTTTCAATTCTAGGGACATCTCTTCTGTATTTTATTGTTGAACTTCTTTCACTGCTTCCTTGCATATCCATCAATTCCTTTCTCACTTTCTTTAATATTTCCTGTTGTAATCTCGTTTGATCTGCGCTTATCCTATAATTTGATTGCTGCAGTTTCTGTTTCGATCTCAATATTTCCATTAGACAAGACAACTTCCAGTGGTTTGGCTCTAGAGCCATCAGAACGACCAACACAAAGAACTTTCAGAATATTGCTTTCCGCATCATGTTTATCAAGAATTTGCATTATTTCTATCTTTTTCCTCATCATCATCTATTTTTGTTTTAAAGTCCCTCAATCTGGATTCTGGAACGTTGTAGATCATCAAATTATTGGCTCTATTCAATCGTTCGTTGATTTCTTCAAACATACTGTCCACATTTCCAAGATCTCCATGCTTCTTCAATTCTTTGACGCCTTTTCAGCGTGAAGGGAAGTCGTGGTATGGCACGTTGCATCTTAGATTCAGGTAGTCAAATTTCCATAGCCACGAATGAGTTATGCCAACGGTTGAAATTGAACATAAGTAAAACAGACTTATCAGTTTTGGGACTGACAAAAATCAAAGGTAAATGCGACATTACGATACGTTCGTTATATAATGACTTTGAAGCAAATATAACGTGTTACGTCATGCCAACTATTTCTGGGTATCTTCCGCACAACAAGATAAACCCAAATATCTCAATAATTCCCAACAATATCAGTTTAGCCGATCCCGAATTTCGTGAACCTGGAATAATTGAGATATTATTAGGCGCGAACGTGTTTAGGTCATTACTGTGCATACAGACTGGAGAAAATCAACCAGTATTGCAGGAGACTAACCTAGGATGGGTAGTGGCAGGCCCTATCCCATCTACGAATTTGAACATAGTATATTGCCATCTTGTAAATGATATTGATAAGAGCTGTTGGCGAATTTTTGGGAAATTGAAGAATCCCTAACGAACACAAGTTTTCAGCTGAAGAACAGATTTGTGAATAACATTTTAAGACGAATATGCGTAGGGCTGAAAATGGGCAATTTATAGTTTCCATTCCGTTTAAAGGAGATATGTATAATTTAGGCGATTCTAAGCAAACAGCGTTGCGTCAATTCTATGCGTTAATAATAATCCTGAATATAATACTCTCGTCTTCTCGTCTACTAGACATTTATTATTATTATTATTATTATTACTATTATTGACTACGTTTGTACCAATATAGAAGAAGTATCGGTTTCGATTATCAATCCAGGATTATCGGATCATGAAGCCATTTTGTGTCGTATTCCCAAACTGAAACATACAATCCCAAATAGTAGAAAAACATATGGACGCATTCATAGTAAAAAAAACTACGAGCAATTTAAGCACCTTTGTCAAAATAAAGATTGGAATTCCATGCCAGTGACAGAAGATCCAGTGAATGCATTTCATAAAATTGTTGTAGGAAAATTCAAACAGGCGTTTCCATTACGATTGAGAATAAACAAAAAATCAAAATCTTGGATTACGAAAGGTATTAAAAAATCTTCCGGGAATTTACGTTGGCTGCACACTATGAGGAAATTCCATAGTGACAACAACTTTTTCATGACATATCTCAATAGATACCGCAGTATCTATAAACAGACCGTGAAAATAGCTAAAGATCTCTACTATAATGACAGAATTAATCAGGCAAAAAATAAACAGAAAGAGATGTGGGCAATAACTAACAACCTGCGAGGAAAAAATAGTAAACAATAACCAGAGATGAACATAGATCTTAATTTGTTAAATGAGTATTACTGTTCAATAGCTAATCAACTAACACAAAATACCATCTCAATAATTGA
Source organism: Gastrophysa polygoni (assembly GCA_963576655.1). Classification (NCBI taxonomy): domain Eukaryota; kingdom Metazoa; phylum Arthropoda; class Insecta; order Coleoptera; family Chrysomelidae; genus Gastrophysa; species Gastrophysa polygoni. Next base: position 30,302,037 of record OY755082.1, read on the forward strand.
CCCGATTGAGAACTTGCAAAAAATAGGTTCCCCAACAAACTCATTGTTCTTATACGATACAGATTTAACTGAACTGAAGTCGGTGATTAATGACATGAAGAAGAAAAACTCCTCTAGGGAAGATCATTTATCAGCAAAGTTGATGTCTTGACGAAGCCCTAAGGGCTCTGGTAGCAGCTATAAACAGGTCTTTTGCTACAGGTGTATTCCCATCCAGTTTGAAGTCCGCAATGGTAATACCTCTTTACAAAGGAAGAGGTGCTATTGACGACCCAGGTAACTTCAGGCCAATTGCAATACTGTCGACGCTTTCAAAAATTATTGAAAAGTTAGTTAAACACAGATTGATGGTTTTTTTGGATACGGTATACTGGTTAATGTACAGTATGGATTCCTAAATGAAAAAAGCACTACCGATGCTATTTTCGACTTCCTTGAAAAAATATACATGAGCATCAATGAAAAGGAGGCGGCTGCAGCTGTTTTCCTTGACTTATCCAAAGCCTTTGATTGTGTGAGTCATGAGATTCTAATGCAGAAACTTTTTCATTATGTCTTCCGGGGGAGTGCCTTGGAATGGTTCAGTTCGTACCTTACAGACCGAAAGCAAAAAATATCATCAGGTTCGTATAGTTCAGAGATACAAACAATTGTACGAGGAGTTCCTCAAGGGTCGGTCTTGGACCCTATCCTCTTTTTGCTCTATGTAAATGATATGGCTCTTCTGGATATATCTGGAAGGTTTACACTTTTTGCAGAATGACACTACTGTTTCTTGGCACAATGTAGATCGTGCTACCCTGGTCCAATCCATTACAACAGATTTAGGAAAAATTAAAACGTGGTGTGATGCGAATTTTCTGTCAATTAACATTTCGAAAACAAATCTGATAACATTTAAGTGGGAAGTAGAATTAGAATTAGATCAAATAACTCTAGTATCTCAATTGATTACGAGCAAACCTGTTACAAAATTCCTAGGCATACACATTGATAATACTTTGAAATTCGAGTCCCATATAACAGCTCTAAAAAAGAAACTGTCAGGTTGTTATGTCGTCAATGTTATTTCCCGTGAACTTGGGCTGTCCGCTTCACTAACTGCCCATTACTCGTTCATTGAGGCTCATTTACGGTATGGAATTCCATTCTGGGGGAATTGCAATCAAACTCTATTGCAAAGTATATTCGTGCTGCAGAAACGTGCACTGAGATTTATATTCAGAGTCAAGATGCGAGAATCGTGCCGCCCGATTTTCTCCGGATACAAAATTTTGGCACTAATAGAAATCTTCATTCTAGAGACGACTTGTTTATTGCATAAATACAGAAGTAACTTCCTTATCACTAATGTAGAGAGGACTACTCGGAAGGAAAAAAAGTTGCTACCCCAATTCCTACTTCATCCTTGACAAGGGAATCTCTGATTTACAGAAGTAAGCAGGTGTACAATCATTTACCAACGGAAATTACAAGTACAAATGATATGAAGCACTTCAAAAATAACGTTAAAAAACTTCTCAAAAATGTTTTTATACCTTAGAGGAATACAATGGTCATAGGTTCTAGTCATTCCATGAGAAGGGAACTGTGGTATATTATCTTGTTTTTTTATAATTGTATACCTATATATTGTTGGTCAGCCACGTCAATATGTAAATGTGTTTCGTCTTTTATATTATTATTTTAATTTATTCGAAAATTTATTTCTTACAGCAGGTATATATATTGTTGGTGGACTTCTATTTTGACTTTGTCGACAAAATGTTATCATTTTAGACAATAAAGCATATTTGATTTGATTTATTGCGACTTCATGGGAAAATATGAGGCTTTGGGTCATATGCGAAGGCTCTCGGAAAATTCTGCCAACCTCATAAGTTATTTTTTTCCGCATCACGGCGTTTTGGGTGAAGAAAGTGCAACTACACGTTTGCGAGTTGTGTGCAATAGTTCATCACCTAGTTCGACAGGTGTCTCACTCAACGATATTCAGATGGTCGGACCAACAATTCAAAAAGATTTACTGTCGATACTTTTGAACTTTCGTCTGCCAATTTACGTAGTAAACGCAGACATACAAAAAATGTACCTTCAAATTTTGATTGACGGGACCAAGTTAGTTTACAAAACATACTCTGGCGATCTGACAGCACAAAGGTATTGAACAAATACGAATTGCTGAGAAGAAGCTTTTTAAAAAACGAAAAATTTATTACAGGGTCTTTATTTCTCTTGTTTTCAAGACAAACAAAAGGCAAAGACTGAATTCATAGTATGAGAATACTGGTACATCAACTCAAATATGCTACATCAGCAGAGTATAGAATATCATAGAAGTAAGCTAGATAGTTCCTTTAGCTCCTGCGGCACAAGTTCTTCTTCTGTGGCTTCTTCAAGTCTCAGCGCCTCGTTCAGGGTTGCATTTCTTGATTGCATCTTCTTCAAATAGATACGGCGTAATATATAAACCATACCAACACCAATCATTAAATACAATAGTATAGTGTACACACTAATGTTGTCAAAATGTAAAATCGAATTGTCCAAATGAGTTACCTGTTGTTTTTGGTCTTCTAGTATGTTGTAGATACCATCCATGTCGTCTAGGCCGATGTGTTCTGACTTCAATGGCTGAAAACTAACTTCTGTTTCAACATGAGGGATTGAAAATGTTTTTATATTTGGCAGTTCAATGTTTTCATAACTAGGTTCACTATTTTCGAATGTCTTCAACACAATGTCTTCGATGTGGACATCACATAGATTGTTAAGCTCTACGATATAAGTTCCGTTCAAAGGAATATTGTTTTTATTTTTTCCGCACTTTTGGGTAGCCACAATACTTCCTGAGGTGATGACGATCCATCGATTTTTTTCTAATTTCTGTATTTTGGTCCCCTTGATCTCAGCTAGTATTTGTATACAGGTTGTATTCATTGAATATTTGAGTAATTGGATTTCACAAGGAATATTATCTTCCATCTTTGTGGTCTGTACATCTTGACATAGGAATTCTTCGGGGAGGACTTCTTGGCACTTGGTGTCCGAGAATGCGAAGCTGTGCTCATTCAAAAGGAGGTATTTCGAATGGGGTATTATAGTTTTGAAGGAATTGACTGAAGGAGTTGGCAAAGGATACAGATGATAATAATTATAATCATCGATTTCTACTATTGGAATTTCAATGATGAAGATTATTTCGTTCGTCTTACTGTAACTTTTGATTTGCATTGCTTTCTCAAATGAGAGTAAATTTTCCAAAAGTGGTTCGAATGGAAACTTATTATTTTTCAATTGTTTACTTATTGAAAAAATCTCTGAAAATAATTCGGTAGGTTCAATGATGGCATTATGAAATGTATTTAATTTTGCAAAACTTATTGCTACTTCAATTTTTTCTAATATGTCGTACATAATTTGGAAAGTATTGATAAACTGTGAAATAACTGTTTGCAATAGAAAATAATTATAATTTTGTACGTTATTTATGTGGATTGTTTTGATGATTTCTTGCAATTCCTTTATTCGAGCATTCATTACTTCTTGATTGTAAGCGAGAATTTCGGTATCGTTTTTGAATTTCTGAATGGACGTTTGCAGTAGAGTGATTTGATCAGCGATTATTGTCTTTAGCTTGTTCTGATTATTGGACAGTGACAAAATAGCACTATCATATTTTTCGGCATCGCTATGGTCAAGATTTCCTGTAATTGCCTTTAGGACTGATCCGAGTCCATCGATAAGAGCTCGTTTCGGTCTCATGTTCCATTGTGGATTCAATTGACTAATTTGTGCTGAGATTTTGTCCTCATTTATTTCAATAACATGATGAGAATTATGGAACTCTTTGTCATAACCGGGTCCATGTGTAGAATTTTGAAAAGCATTATAGGTAGTTCGGAGTGTTATGAATTCGTCAATTATATTCGATATGTCGTAAATCTGAATAAACGTCCAGGAGTCAATTTTGTTTTGTGTGTTTCCAAGTTTGAGGGTGAGGATTCCAGGATTGGTATTTAGATCATGGATTTTAATAGGTTCTAGTCTTCCGTAGGTGATAAAGAGGGCGGATCTGTAACAACAGAAGGCTTTTTCAATTCTTTTATGTGTAGAATCTCGTTTTTGTTCGATCTAGTTTTGCAAGTTATCTCAACGCGATTTCTATCAAGTAACTTTGTTATTTCGTATGGACCGATGAATTTTTTATCTTTTTTATTTCTAGATTTTGGGTTTCTTTTATAAACTGTTTGACCTAAACGAAATTCGGGATTGGTGTCACCTAATGTGTTAGTTTTTGAGAGTGTTTTACGCTTTTTGTCTTTTAATTTATTTTTGACCACTTGGTATACGTGTTCTAATCTTTCCTTGTGTTTCTCGGCATATTCAGTGTGAAAAATATTCGGGAAAAAAATTTCGTTTGGATTCCGTGAGTCTGTATGACCGAAAGTGAGTTCGAATGGTGAATACTCAGTTGAACTATGAATTGAACTATTGTAGCCTAGTATGGCATAATCCATGAGGTCGTCGTCCATGAGGTCCGGATACATTTCATGCATAACTCGCAAGTGTTCTATTATTGTCGAATGAAAACGTTCAACAGGGGAATTTGATTCATGATGCGTGGGTGTGGTGAAATGCACGTTGATTTTATGTATCTTCAAAATTTCTTTCACGGTTTCATTATTAAATTCCGTTCCATTGTCTACCACCAATGATTGGGGTACGCCAAATGAAGTGAAATATTTAAGCAGAGCTTTGCTTATGTGGATAGCTGTTTTTCCGTAGATGAATATGGCTTGAGCAAATTTTGTAAATGCATCAACAAGCGTTAGGTAATTTTTTCCGTCGAAAATAAAAACATCAATATGAACAATTTGAAATGATCGAGAAGCTGTTTCAGTTAACATTAGCGGAACATATGGAGTTTTCCTAGCATATTTTGATCTTTGGCAGATTTCACAAGAATTTATATAATTAGTTTCATGTTCTTCTAATAATAATTCCTTTTCAAGCGTTCGAGGGTTTCATTTAAGCCGCGATGGTTTGTTTTTCCCTCATGATGATTTTTTTGTCAACATGAGTTGTTCCTCTTTATCGCTTATGGTATTGAGTCTTTTCAGATATCTAATTAATTTTGGGCCTTTTTCCGAGATGTGTTTCAAATAGACTCTACAGAAATCTTTCACCTTGCGAAAGCACGGCACCAATTGAAAAATTGCTAGCGTCAGTTGTTAGTACGATTTTTTTCGAAAAGTCTGGAAATTGTAGAATTGGGTCATTCGTAAGGATTGTTTTACATGTATTGAAAGCGTCGATGAAATCTTTGTCATGTATTACTTTTGAATCTTGTTTAAGGCATTTTGTCATAGGTTTTGTTATTTTTGCAAAGTCACGAATAAAACGCCGGTAATATCCTAACAAACCAAGAAAACTCTTGATTTCTTTTGGGTTACGAGGAATTGGAAATTTCGTTATTGCTGATATTTTGTCGGGATTTGGTTTGACACCGTCTCGGGTTATAACATGACTTGAATATTGTACAGATTTTTGGAGAAATTCAGATTTGTCAAGTTGAACTTTCAGATTATGTTTTCTGAGTCTGTCGAAAATAGTTTTTAATCTTTCTACGTGTTCTTGAAGAGAGGTGCTGTAAATTAGAATATCATCTAGGTATACAACACATATTTCATTATGGAGACCTCGTAAAACGTTGTCCATTACCCTCTGAAAGGTAGAAGGTGCATTTTTCAAACCAAATGGCATCCTTCTAAACTCAAAGTGTCCTCCTTCCGTACTGAAAGCGGTTTTTTGTACATCATCCGGGTCAACTTCGATTTGATGGAAACCATTAGCAAGTTCCAGGGTTGTGAAATGATTTGCTTTTCCTAATTTGTCCAATATGTCCGTTATACTTGGTAGTGGCTATTTGTCGTCAATTGTCCGTTCGTTCAGTTTCCTATAGTCTATGACTAACCGCCATTTTTTGTTTCCTGAGGCGTCCATCTTTTTTGGAACAATCCAAATGGGACTCGACCATGGAGATATACTATTTTGTATAATTCCTTGGTCCAACATTTTTTCAATTTGTGACTTAATTTCTTGTTTATGTATGTCCGGAAAACGGTACCATTTAGTATACACGGGTGATTCGTTGTTCAGCCTAATTTTATGAGTTATTGCGTTAGTAAAACTCAGAGGAATACCTTCTTTTTCTTCTTTGTTACAGTGTCCTAATCTTATATTTTTCAAATTCTGCTTCAAAAATGTATCATATGATTGATGGTTCACAGAATTATTTACTTCGATTTTATCCATGAAATTAATATCAACTAAATTCAATAATTCGATTTCTAAAGGTTCTGAAAGATTCAGTTCTACGAGATTTTCGTTAATATTTGTTATGGTAGTGAATGCGAAATAATTTGATACGTTTACAATTGCTTTCGGCATTTTGATACCGTTCCCAAAATTTTTATAGTCTATAATTGTTAACGCCCCGCGTTAATTTAGTTTGTTGTTTTAATATAGTTTTTCATAGATTAAGTTATAATATTATTTTCTAGTATTTATTCGCTTTCATTATCCACTGAGGATACTCTTCAAGTCGAATTCCCGTATCATGACCATAATATGCTCCCTCCCTCGTATCAAAATTCGTCAACCGTTTCGATCGACCGAGAAGACAAGGGAGAGAGAGAATCAACTCAACTCTCGTCTCGTCTCGACCGTTAAATATCGTCTCTCGCGAAAGTGTGTGAAATCCGCGAAACGCTATATTCTACTGAGAATCCCCGGAATACAGTCCACTGAACTGTTGAATGGGTGGTTGCAACCCTTTCCCAGGCACGAACTAGAAGATTGGCTACCCTAGAACTTCCAGGTAGGTCAAAGGCTTGGCGAATTTCGATCTCCGGTATTTCTTTTTTTTTTATTTGCAATCATACCTTATTCAATTCGCATTCACTACTTGCTGTACTCGAGGAGCTATTTTTATGTTATAATTTAGGATATCTCCTGATTTTTTCTGTGTTTTATCTTCTCGTTCAAATATTATAGAGATGCTAACAAAAGATGTCGAGAGAATTTTAGAATTGTCATTAACATTTGCATTCAGTTGCTGGAGTAGATCTACTCCTATAATTCCATCGAATTTGTCACTGAACTTAAAGAGATAGAATTTATGAGTTCCATTCACTTTGAATATGTCAAAAATTGGGATTTCGGCAACTTCTTCATGATATGAAATGTCATGAGCTGTCTCAATATTGAACGGTTCACTACAAATGAAATTTTGATCAAATTTATAAGCTAATTTTGGGTCTATGACTTTTAGAACTACCGGTATCTATCAAAAGGTTTGCGTTTATTTGTGGTATGAAAATATAAGGAAGATTAGCTTTCAAAGCATTCACATGTATTATGTTACTTCGGTAGAAGTCGCTCTTTCTTGAAACTTTTCGTTCGGAGAATCTCCAAGGGCATTCATTGTTTCTGGGAATCCAATTTCTGCGGAAGTATCATGATTATATTCTTCGTTTTGTGAAGGATTTTTATCATTTAAACAATAAAGATTATCATAATCGTCAGGAGTGAAATAGCTCTAATGATCATCGTAATTTTGGTATTGATTTTCATAAGGGTTTCGGAAATGTTGCTCGTCAACATTCTACCTGTGAGTTTACCCATAATAGCTCTGAGTAGGAATCGTTAATTGTAGCATCAGTTGGACTTAAGAAGGTGTTTATGAAATTTTCACAGTTCCCAATGAAAATATTGAGAGTATGAGGATTTCCTTCATAGGAGGGAATCGTATCTATATGTAATCTCAATAATTGATAGTTCATTTCTGGTGGAGCCATTTCTGTTGATTCGTAGTTCAATTGAATATTCTCTAAGGAATTTGTTAGTGATTCTAGATCAGAATCGGTCATAAGATATCCAAAACAGTGATGATTATGAAATTATCATTCGAGGGGTTCCAGTTGGGAAATGTAAAATGGAAAATTGAGTGGCACTTACAGTAGTATGATTGTTTTCATTCTTGGTCTTCTTATCCTACGTGTTCTTATCCTACGTTTTCTTATCCTAGCTGCCTATAGGTTTGGAAAGCGATTCTCTTCTCCCAAGACATTCTGTTGGCTGCAAAAATTCTTGGTTCTCCTTCTCCACTGTTTACTTGTCTTGGTTCAGTAATGATGCAACTGCGAACTGTCCGTTCGCGATCCGATATACCTCCGAATCCAGCTGCTGTTTTTCAAAACCGAACTTTTTGTTTCGTATCCTGATGAATCGTTGTGACGAAAAACTGCCCGTGCGATACGAACAATTTTTGGGATCCTACCGACTGCGCCAGTTACAAGTTGCTTACAGCGAAGAAGCTTTTCAAAAAACGAAAAATTTTTTGCAGGGTCTTTATTTCTCTTGTGTTCGAGACAAACAACAGGAAAAGACTGAATTCATAGTATGAGAATACTGGTACATCAACTCAAATATGCTACATCAGCAAAGTATAGAATATCATAGAAGTAAGCTAGAGTTCCTGTAACTTGCTAAGTACAGCTTCGGCGCTGTACTTAGCAATGACATTTTCAGAGCCGGTTGCATAAACATTCAACATATACTTGATGGTATATTAAGTCAATCACCTAATTAACTTATAAAAATGCCCGATTAAGTAAAAAAGCAGTTGCACAAAAGCCAATCAACTAAAAACGCAAATAATTAAACCAAACCTATAAATGCGCGAAGCATCATCATTCACAAGCACGGAATGTCTGAATCCAGCAAAGTAGCACTGTTGCCACGCATTTTTCGTCGTTAGTTAATGGAACGATAATCATAACATACGAGACTTTTATGCAACGAAAATTGGATTTAACGTAACATCATCGCTAATGTGGCATCAGATAATCACATGATTAATTTTTCTTCATGCAACCGACCCTTAGACACTTTAGCGGACAAATGTAAAGAAACCATACCGGAAGTCTCAAAAATTAAAAAAAATAATTTTTACGTAGACGATGTACTATTCGGGAAAAATGATCTCGGAGAGATTCGAAGGTTATGCGTTGATATTCAATCAGTTATGAATTCGGGGGAATTTACCTTACGTAAATGGAAATCAAACGATTCACGAGTTAAAGAACGAGTGAACAGTGACATAAATGAACAAGTCCTTTTACTCAATATGAGCGACGGTTTCAATAAGACTTTAGGGCTTGGTTGGATATGCAACACCGACAAATTGGTTTACAATACAAAAAACATAAACTTCAGTTCTGAAAATACAAAAAGAGCAATTCTTTCCTATATATCTAAAGTATTTGATCCACTAGGTCTTCTGAACCCAGTTATCAGAGTCATAAAAATTCTGTTACAAAAATTGTGGATTGAAAAGTTGGATTGGAATGACCAATTACCAATCACTGTAACCAACACAGGGTCAAAATTCAATGAGGAAATTCATGAGCTAGATCACATTCAGATAAATAGAAGGGTAATTTGTAAGAATCCTACAAACATACAGCTTCACGCGTTTTGCGATAGTTCTCTTCAAGCGTATGGTAGCTGTATATACCGGGTGTTGCAGTATACCTGTTCCAATGGATTATCTCAGCTATTTCGAAAGATAAAAATTTGAAAATTTCATGATCCCCAATTCGTTCAAGGAACCTTCAATTGAGAAAAACAAAAATTGGAAGTCACTTCTTGACCGGAAGTGACTCTGACTTTTTTATTTCAAATAGCACCCTGTATATTTTTTGCAATTTTTGCTTTCTACTCAAAATAACCTTTCAAACGATGTATCACACTTTGTATTCTACATTTAATTTGATGGAGAAAACGTCAATTGAAATTTCAAATTGAAAGAATTGTAGTTGTAAGAAGTGTAATCTTGATTTCGACTTCAATAATGATTAATAATTCATGAACAATGTTGCATTCGGGATGATGAAGAGAACGTCAAATTTCAAATTATTAGAATTGTAGTGGAACTGGAAGAATTAATAATTCTTAAATGAAAACCTTAGTGTGCCATGAAAACATTTGAATACATTTGTTTGTAACTTTGACAGTCAATAATTCTCAATAGTTGTGTGCGTGTCAGAGAAACTAACATTCAAATATGAATAACCGTGAAAATGATGATAACTTCACTAATCAAGAGGAATTGGATATGATACTGATTTATGAAAAATGCGATAATAATCGTCGGGCTGCCCTACGTGCATACAGAGAGAAATACCCTGATAGACGAATGCCAAGCGCTATGTATTTCACACGCTTGCAACAAGTAGATCATTTTGTAGAAAGCGTACAGTCTTTAAAAGAAAAAATGCTACGGACGATGAGCATACCGTTGCAGTTTCAGGAAGAGTGGTTGTTGATCCCCATATCTCTATTAGAAACATAGAACAGGAGAGCGGTATTTCTCGTTCATCAATTCAGCGCATTCTCAAAATTGCCAAATTCAAACCATTTGAAATTCATCTGCATCAAGGATTACTACCCACAGATTACGAGAGGAGACGACACGTGAAGATGGTATTTTCAGCTCGATATTGTGGTCAGATGAGAGTCGTTGGTCGCAAAATAATCCACACTGGCTAAGACAAACTAATTTTCAAGTTATCTGGGGAGTCAATGTATGGTGCGGCATGATTGATGGATTCATTTTAGGACCAAAATTTTACGATGGTACGTTAACTGGTCCAATGTACCTAGAATTCCTTCGGGATGAACTTCCTCATTTTCTTGAAAACATTCCTTCACATATGCGTAGAAACATTCATTTTCAACAGGATGGTGCACCCCCCCCCCCCCCCCCCGCCCCACAATGCTATAGCGGTAAGGAATCATTTAAATGAAACTTTTGGAGATAGATGGATCGGCACACACGGACCGATAAGATGGCGATCTCCAGATTTAACACCGCTGGATTTTTTCCTTTGGGGGGTATTTGAATGATCGTGTGTACCAGACTCCTCCTATTGATTTAGAAGATCTAAAAAATAAAATAAGGAATGAATGTAGAGCCCTTAATGCTGAGGTGTTGAAGTGTTACTTCGCGTAAACTACTCCACCGAGCTGAAAGAAGTGTAGAAGCAGTTGGTCAACATTTCGAACATATCCTTTAGTTATTATATTCTTAAGCCCCCTTTCTTTGTAATTTCCAAGATTAAACAAAATATCGTAGCCTATTGCAATTCTTTCAATTTGAAATTTCAATTGACGTTTTCTCCATCAAATCAAATGTAGAGTACAAAGTGTGATACATCGTTGGAAAGTTAATTTTGAGTTGAAAGCAAAAATTGCAAAAAATATACAGGGTGCTATTTGAAATAAAAAAGTCAAGTCACTTCCGGTCAAACCGGAAGTGACTTTCAATTTTTATTTTTCTCAGTTGAAGGTTCCTTGGACGAATTGGAGATCATGAAATTTTCAAATTTTCATCTTTCGAAATAGTTGAGATAATCCATTGGAACAGGTATACTGGGACACCCGGTATATTCGGTCAGAAAATACTAATGGTGGAATATTTGTACATCTTTCATGCGCTGAGTCCAAGGTAGCACCACTAAAGGCACTGACTATACCAAAATTGGAAATATGTGAAGCACTCGTTGCTAAAAGATTATTTGCGAAGGTAGTGAGCTGTTTGGAGATTAATATTGACGAATTTTTCATGTGGACAGATCCTATAATTGTGTTAGGTTGGTTGAGGACCAGCAGAAATTCACTGACACCATTTGTAAAAAATAGAGTAGCAGAAATCCAATCTTTACCGAACAAGATTTATTGGCGACACATTCCGACTAGTCAAAACCCAGCAGACATTTTGAGTCGAGGTTTAAATCCGAGTCAATTAAAATCCGAATCGCGATGGTGGTTTGGACCGAACTGGTTGACAGATTGGTTGACAGACTGGCCTTAGACTTAATGTGAGTTGAAACCGTTGCCGGAATAAAGTCCTTTATGAATTCATGTAGTTCGATGCACAAATATAAAAATAAATTTGGGTCATGACGATTATGAATCAGTTCTGATTAATAGAAGATTGCTACATTATTCTGAGACAGCAATTTTGCTTTCTTGGGGGCTCGAGGACCAGCATGGGTATCATGAATACTTTTTGCTCCACGTTGCAACACCGCAATTTGATATTGACAATCGACGGCGATTTTTGCTTTGTTTGGTATCTGTCATTATTTACGTTTTGATTTATCGATATTATTCAACTTGTGTTCAGTTTTGTGTACTCAGAATTCATCAGAAACTCAGTTTATTTCCTGTTTTGGTGATTTGATATAATGGTGAGACGTTGTGAGGTGTGTTAAAGACAATTTGAACCGGCGATCAAAACACTTCATTCCATAGGTGAGTTACCATTGTCGTATCATTCGAGATTTTGAAGCATTTTCCCAAATGGAATGGATAAAAATGAATTCAAATTGATTTGATTAGATTATATTGATTATACCAATAGGTCAGCTGCGACAGTGTCTCGTCATTGTTCATTTTCCCACCAAGAAATGCTGAAAAGTACTACTGAAATTGTTACGGATTTTCAATTTGGTTCCATCATGAATTAATGATAAATTCGACCCCCTCTGACAACACGGCACTGGTGCTGAGAGAATCAGCTCTTGCTATCCTTGTTTAGACAAAGATAGATACTATAGATGTTGCTTCCAAACAAACTGTATTGCCAGGGCTGTGGATTACTTATCTAGTCTGTTCAATGATCGAAGGATAAATATTTACATCTATGTACAAATTGTCAATAACCATACGTAGCGAGTTATCAAGGGGCCCGCTTCAACTGTTCTAATCGATATGGCAGGGTAGAATCATTAATAATGAACTGGTAGATTATGCTTAGAGTACTTGCGTATCGGAAACGCGAGAGCACCTGTGTCCGCCTATAGGCTGAGTCCCGTCGCCAATGATAGGTCTCAACGCAGAAGAGACCTTGACCAACGTTGGATGTCCTCAAGGTTGATTCTTCAGCCCCATAAATGAACCCTTCGAGAGAATACAAAAACTCTAATCAGAATAGTAATGATTCAACGAATCATTCTTCGTTCAGAACGTTGTTGATATTTTTATGATAGAACGGTTTTCCAGCCTCCAACGATTGAAGAGAACGGCGGCGTATGTATGTAGATTTGTAGAAAATTGTTGGAGGTCACAGCTAGAAAAAAAGGTTGATAACTTAACTATAAACGAAATTGATTCAGCATTCGATAGGGTTCTGAAAATAGTCTAGGCTATTTCATTTCCAGACGATTACAATAATTTGATGAACAATGAAGATGAGGAAAGTCGATTACTTGACTTGAACCCATTTTACGACAATGGACTCATAAAGGTTGGAGGTCGTTTGAAAAATTCGAATTTTGAATACATGAAAGAACATCCGATTGTATTGCCACACAAAAATCATTCAACTCATCTGATATTTATCTACGAACACGTAAAATTATTCCATGCGGGTGCTCAGCAATTGCATCAGGGAAGAGTTTTGCCCACTGTTGGGTCGTTGGTCGTAACAAAAAAGGTTGTACGGAGTTGTGTTCAAAGTTCAGCAAGGCTGATACACTCTCCCCAATTATGGCTGATCTACCAAAGGTGCGAGTAGAACCATCATTTCCATTTGAAAATACGGGAACAGATTTCGCTGGACCCTTTCTGATGAAGGACAAGAAAGGTCGTGGTGCAAAAGTGTTATTTATGTTTATTTATTTGCTTCTCAACGAAAGCTATGCACCTGGAGCTTGCTTCGGACCTGAGCACTGAATGTTTTATTTTATGCCTACGAAAGTTTGTCTCTCGACGAGGGAAACCTCGGAAAATATTTTCTGATAATGGGAAAAATTACGTTGGGGCAACTAAAGAATTGTCAAATCTTGGTGAGTTTTTGAGAATTAATAATGGCAAAATATCCGAAGAATCTAGTGCTGAAGGTATTCAGTGGACATTCATTCCTCCTTATTCACCTCACATGGGAGGTATTTGGGAAGCGGGCGTAAAATCTGAAAAGTTACACTTGTATCGAGTATTTTAGAATGCGAAATTAACATTTGAAGAGTTCTACACAGTTGTTGTGCAGATAGAAGCAATTCTGAACTCCAGACCTTTATTTCCTTTGTCCTCCAATCCTAACGACCTTATTCCTCTCACCCCAGCACACTTCCTAGTTGGCAGATCCTTGAATGCCATACCACATCCACGAGTTATGGATGTTGCCGAGAATAGATTATCAAGATACCAATATCTTCAAAGACTCCAACAGCCTTTCTGGGAAAGGTTGAGCAAAGAATATATCAGCAAGCTGCAGCAGCGTACAAAATGGAAGTCTACCCAATTGACTGTAGGAATGATTGAATTGATCAAGGAAGGTGGCGTTCCTCCGATGAACTGGATAATGGGCCGTGTCATTGAGGTCCACCCTGGCAAGGACGGAGTTGCAAGAGTAGCCACGATACGAACAAAATATGGTTCAATCAAACGATCATTTGTCCACTTCCTATGAGCGAAGAGGCATTGAAAGTACTGCGTACGTTCCAAGGCGGCCGGGATGTTGAGAATTAGCGCACTCCGCCCCTGTTCATTCGACTACGAGACACAGAGCGAGAGCGTTCAACGTGTCATTTCATTTTCATTATTCACGTTTTCATACACTTGTTTTTATATAAATAAAAGGCGAAGATTACGAATCGTAATATCAATAATACAGTCCACCAAACACACAATTAAACAATAAACTTCCTGTTTTTCATCTTGCAGTCCATCTCTATTAGTTTTCTCTATTAGCCTCTCGACAATTTATAATTCTTCTGAAAGTTCTCTCAAAATTGGTACTTGTAGTATTTTTCCAAAAAAATATATAGTTTTCCTCGACGATAGTTGGAGACATTTCACCTCTGTCGCTGTAACTCCTGCACATGCGATATGTATGAGTCTCTTACATCCATCACATTCGATGGTGGTTTTATCTTCGAGAGCTTCCTTCTTACACCCGAGGCATCTGTTATAGGTAGTCATAGTCGAATGAAATTCTCCTGGACGAGGAAATGTACTCATCATACGCCTTTTTTTTGCAGAAATCAATTTGCTTCCATACTCTTTCTTAATATGTTTGTAAGCAATGGAATCAACAGGATTTTTTGTTGCATCTGCTATTTGCTTAATCGTGTGCATATTATTCCTCAACGATCTCAAATCATCTGAGAACCATTGAACTGGCGATTTGTTTACTTTTTTTTGCATCTTTTGAGAGGAAAATGTTTCACTGCGAGAGTGTTATACTGGTTTACTAAAAAATCAGCCAGATAATTTGGGTTAGCTTGATTGTCATTAAATATTTGCCAATTTATTTCACTTATAGATTGTCTGAACTTAGTCAAACCGTTAGTTGATACATGCCTTCGATATCGCAGATTATTTTCTTTCACATTACCTGTGTTAAGATTGATTTTGGCAAATTGTCCTCTATGGTCAGATAAACAAGGTTCATAGACACCAGTGATGAGTAATTCGTCAGAAATATTTGTGATTATATTGTCGATGCATTTAGAAGAAGTCGCCGTTACCCTGGTATCTTCTGTAATAGTAACATATAATCCAAAAGAAATTAACAGGCAGGAAAAATTCAAAAGGACTTCGGATTCAACATTAAAGTTTATATTAAAGTCTCCTAACATAATTATCTTATCGTATTTGTGTGTAAGTTGATGTAGAATAATTTCAAAATTCGCAAAAAATAGGTCGATAACGCCCAAACCGGATCTGTAGACAAGCACTACAGCCGTTTTCGAACGAGCTAAGTAATTGCAGTAAATTCACAGTCTTGCTCAATACTGAATTCTTTCAAGTCAATAGGAGAATATTTTAAGTTCGAGTCGTTTTTGTTACTCAGGTAAATGGCTAAGCCATCATGTATTTGTTTGGTCCTACAGAAACAACCGACCAACTTGTAGACCTGAATATTAATTTGCTTGAGACACTCTTCACTCTGCCAATGTTCGGAGGAGCATAAAATGTCATAGTCATTATCAATAAAAAAAGCATTGATTTTTTCAACTTTGTTGGATATGCCTTGTATATTAATGTGAAACATACTCACTAGCTTTCCTTGATTTGCACTATCAATGATATTCAAGCTCTCTAAAGTATCTATACTGATTTGTCTATCACTTGCTTCCGTTGAAAATATTGCAGATGTGGCAGGTGAAATAGTACATTTTGATACTGAATTGGTAGTCAGTTTGTGTACTGATTTGGCATCCTTTTCAAAAAATTTGACTCCTGATGGGTCAGCGGAACATCAGATTGTACATCAGGAATGTGATTCATTGCGAAGTTCATAATTGACTTACTCAAAAAGTGTTTTCCTATGTATTTTATACTGTTGTGACTATTATAGTTGGATCTTCTTAAGACGTTATTGCACTCGAATAAAAATATATTACCATATCTTCCGCTATGGATTTTTTTGGCAAATGTAATATTTTTCATATAGATGCGTTCGTTAATATTGTCAATATCAAAACGGTAAGGTTCTGTGATTACAATAGTATTTGTATGTTTTAGTGCCAATTAGACTTCGGTTGATAGCTGGGTGTCCAGCGTGTTTGGCCAAAAAATTACAATATCTTTTTTGGTGAAAAATTTCGCATTATCCACAGCTGTATTCAGCAGGATGTTATTATTCGCGTTAGGTTTGAGAAGCACCTCTATTATGTGATTTTCCTCCTTGAACTTTGTGAGACACTTCATCATATTTCTACCATTTTGTCCAGCAACCATCAATATGTTTCTTTGTTTAGTATTATAATGTTCAATTCTTGGAAAATCTTGTTTTGGTGTAGATGGGGGGATATTTACCATCGGTCGCCCGATAAGATTTGTCTGTACTTCCTTGTGATGAGTGTTTTTGTTGATAATTCTAGTACCCTTTTCTACTACAATGGAATGGCCTTCTTTTTGTGTTGAGGTTCCTATTGTTTTTTGTTTTGCTAATATTGTCTGAGTTCCAGTACTCGTACAGCGTTTAGTGTTTGTATTATCTGCTATCTTTTTTTGTAGGTCAACAATTAGTTTTTGCATTTCATCGATAGTCTTTTTGTGTTCCTTAAGTGATTCATTGAGTTCCGTTTCTAATTGTGTGGCCTCATGTAGCAAAACTTCTTTCTCTTTGTGCAACTGTTCTATATGTTTATCTTTCAAGATGTTGTCTGATGATAATTCGCGGATATGGATATGGAGGACAAGTCTGGAGCCCAGAATTGGTTAGAGATTGTAACATGCTAGAATCAGTATAACAGCGAGCAACCTGAATGTTCTTCGATCTGAGGAGACCATCGTAGATAGATAGATTGAACCAGCTATGCCTGACTACATTTGACAACCGAAGACATCGCGGAGATTTGATCATAACATATCGGATTCTTCATGGACTCCTGCCGTCTCTAAGTAACATGTTCCAGATAAATGTTGATACCCGTGTGAAAGGCCATAATTTCAAACTCAAGAAGGAACATTACAGGACTACAAAACGCCAGAACTTCATAGTCAACCGTGTCTTCTCGGCGTGGAACAATCTGGATGCAGACATAGTCAATGCACCCTCGGTTTCAGCTTTCAAAAGCCAATTAGATCGTCTAACATAGCTAATCTATATTTTTATTTTTTATTTTTGTATTTTTGTGAAATATTTTAATATTCCTATGCCTATAATACTTTCCTAACTTTTTAACTTTTCACTACACTTCTTGTGTGTAGCACACTCAAACTCATTTATTGTATAAATGGGCTTTCATAGGTTTTTACCTCAGCCCATTCTCACTTTTTGATGATGATAAAAATAATAATAACGTTTTTATCTTGAATCAAGTGACGTTAATAATTTTTCTCACATAATACAAGGAATTGTTCCACTTGTAACAAAGTACATTTCTCCTTCAGAAAATGTTTTTTCCACAATAAAAATACAGTACTTCTGCTGGGTTGAACATGTTTGATCTCTGCATACATTTTGAGATGGCGGACGGAGCAGTTTCTGTGTCACTTGCTCCTAAAGAAAATGTAATCTACACAAGTATATCCAATATGTATATATATGTATCCAAGTACGGTGTATAAAATGTAGCGGTGTGTGTGCCGACATGAAATAACACAAACTGGCACAAAAATGAGTGAAAACTACCCCATGGAAGAAAACACACTACGTCGGCTAATTTTCGAGGGTAAAAATATGATAATATCCGATGAAGAACCGTTGATTCAGCTATTGCACGAAAAAATTACATTTCTAGAAACGAAATTGATGCAAGCAAGCGATAAGTCATATCACGCAAAAAGTGAAACTACAGATGCCAATAAATCGGCAAAAAGTGCGACCTCCAAAAAAAAATGTGACTACAAAAAACTAGAGGCAAATACCTGGGTCCGCTGCAAGCAAAATCTGTACAAGTCATGAGAATTCCAATATACAGGGTGATTCAATTAGTTCAAATTGTACAATGTAATATATCTGACGAAAAACATGCATGATGAGGTTAAGGAAGAAGACTGGAATGGAGTCATAAATGCAGATCAGCAACAACAGCCACAACCTGAAAACTTATGGCTAGAAATGAAAGGAAAAACGAAGAAAAGAATACATATGAATAAGAATCTGCTAGAAATTCAAGCGCGACCTGTTCCCCTGCGAGGTACTGTTGAATCTGAAAATAGCCTACTTCGAGTGGCCAAGAAAGTATCAACGATATTTATAACCGGTCTAGACCCAGCGACTAAGACAGAGACAAAATCACCTTGGAGGAAACTCTACCTGCCAGAAGATGAGAAACAAGACAGGACAGTTAGATCTTTTGAATAAACAGTACCCCAACAACTGAAAGATCCTCGGAAAGATCAGACAATAGTTCTTGAGATATGGCTGAATGGAACAATGATAAACCATTTTCTGAACCTACAACGAGGCGAACTTGAAAAATTTGAGATTCTTCCATCAGAACTGCTTGATTATCAAGTTCCCATAGCCGATTGTACCAGACAGGTCGATATAAAGATTGTCAGACGAATCACAGTCTGAAGAATTTCCTTCTATATCTGAGATTCAATTAAATTCAAACGAATATGTTTGTAGAACAAATTCAAATTCATCTGAATGAAGCATTTCCAGAAAAAAAATATGTTAATAAAGAGAATACAAATTATTATACACAGTGGTTCAATCAAAAATTGAAAGATATGCGATAGAATCTTAATCTTCTCAACTATATCCATAGACTTGCTCCAAATGAGAAATCTAGAATAAAAAATAGAAAATAACTACCGAAGGCTATATCGTCTGGCCATGAAATAATCAGAAAAAAATGCTAACGACCTCTCAATCCAAAGCTCAAGTAACCCAATCAAGTCGATGTGGAATATAGTTAACAAGTATAGATGAAAGCCAAAAAGCAAGATCCGAACTGTTCTATATCTCCTGAATCCTTCAATATTTTTTTTACTGATATTGCAAAACAAGTTCAGAAAGATATTCCTAAATCAAACACAAGTCCTCTGGCAGTTCTTGAATCAAATAGTAAAACATCAATGTGCTCCTCCATCTTTAATGCGGTTACTAACAATGAAGTCAGGGAGGTAATAAATAATTTGAAGAATAAAGGTGCCAGGGATATTTTTGACTTGAATGTGAGGATTCTCAAACATCAACAAAGTTTATTGATTTCTCAACCAGGAAAATTAATGAATCAGTATAATAATGAGAACATATTCTCAGATGCTCTCAAATTGGGGCATATATGTCCGCTATTTGAAAAGGGCAAGGTGGATGACTCAACTAACTATCGTCCCATTTTCCTACTACCAATTTTTTCGACGTTTTTGAAATGTGTATGGCTTCTCGAATGTCTTAGCATTTTGTGTCTATTAGTGACTATCAATTTGGGTTCAGACCAGGAGAAAGTACAAATTCTGCAATATTAGACCTGAGTCAAATTCAAGATGCTTTAAAAAGGAAAGAATATATGTCTACAACATTATTCGACCTTAGTAAAGCTCTTAAGAAGGTTTTTGAAATATGTATGGCTTCTCGAATGTCTCAGCATTTTGTGTCTATTAGTGACTATCAATTTGGGTTCAGACCAGGAGAAAGTACAAATTCTGCAATATTAGACCTGAGTCAAATTCAAGATGCTTTAAAAAGGAAAGAATATATGTCTACAACATTATTCGACCTTAGTGAAGCTCTTAAGAAGGTTTTTGAAATATGTATGGCTTCTCGAATGTCTCAGCATTTTGTGTCTAATAGTGACTATCAATTTGGGTTCAGACCAGGAGAAAGTACAAATTCTGCAATATTAGACCTAAGTCAAATTCAAGATGCTTTCAAAAAGAAAGAATATATGTCTACAACATTCTTCGACCTTAGTAAGGCTCTCAACTGTGTCTCACACGATATCCTGATAGGGATACTACCATACTTCAACTTCAATTGAAACAGCATGAATCTAGTAAAATCATATCTGAGCAACAGATATCAAACAGTAGGTATAAAGGGGGTATCATCTGCAAGGAGGGCTGTAGAGGTGGGTGTCCCACAAGGCTCGGTCCATGCTGACTGTTAACAGGCCTTTATCGAGGATAACATTTCCATCGATTCATATCCTACAAAATTTAATCCATGTAAAAGATAATTACTGTGAGTACAGATCACACAATGAGGTTCATAATTATGACACTCGAGAAAATGATGACTCGGTAACTATCTACTACAGACTCAAACACTGTCAAAATGAGCCAGAGTTTTATGGGGGTACATTGTTTTAATAAGTTACCTGTAATGATGATAAATTTGGAGGCTACTGTATTCACGTTTGCAATGAAGAAGTTTTCAGTTATGAAATATTTTTATTTTGTGAAAGAATTTTTAGAGTATTCTTGTGATGTCGAAGACTTTGTACCCAATTAAAAATGGGTAAATACCTATACTATTACTGTTTCAAATTTTACTTATATGTGTGACACTGTGTGTAATATACTTCTGTGTGAATTTATTTTATTGACTTGTGCAAGCAAGTAAGTGTTTATTTGGAACACCAATAAACGATTTGATTTCACATTTACACATTTGGACTGTGCTCTTTTTTGATCTCAAGTTGATGTCCAACAGTATCTCTACAGAACGAAAAAAAATCATTTGAATCTAGAGGGTTGTCAGAGTTAGTGACCTAATGTATAGTTATACATAAATGCCAATAGGTGACACTGTTCACATGCAAAAAAATTAAAAAAAAACAACACCCAGTGATATGCCAGAATGAAAGGTTCAAATCTCCGAACAAACCCACTAGAAGGATCACAAAACAAATATTCTGATGCTAACATGAATTCCCAGAATTATCATAATATTAGTACCCAATCGTCGCCAGTGTTGTCATATCCAATCATCAAAAAGTGATTAATAGTCCATAATATTCAGAGTCCTTTATGAATTCATGTAGTTCAATGCACGAATATAATAATAAATTCTGGGCATGACGATAATGAATCAGTTCTGATTGATAGAAGATTGCTACATCATTCTGAGACTCAGCAATTTTACTTTTTTGGGGGCTCGAGGACCAGCATGGGTATCACGAATACTTTTTGCTCAACGTTGCAACACCGCGATTTGATATTGACAGTCGACGGCGATTATTGCTTTGTTTGGTATCTTTCATTATTTACGTTTTGATTTATCGATATTATTCAACTTGTATTCAGTTTTGTGTACTCAGAATTCATCAGAAACTCAGTTTATTTCCTGTTTTGGTGATTTGATATAATGGTGAGACGTTGTGGGGTGTGTTGAAGACAATTTGAACCGGCGATCAAAACACGTCATTTCATAGGTGAGTTACCATAGTCGTATCATTCGAGAGCATTTTCCCGAATAGTATGGATAAAAATGAATTTAAATTGAATTGATTAGATTATATTGATTATACCCATAGGTCAGCTGCGAAAGTGTCTTGTGGTGAAATATGTAGCACTGATAAATGCTTCCTTATTTGTAGTCAAAATATGCAAAGCTGTTGAAAAATCACTGAGAATAATGATGAAAAATATAAGGATATTTCTATACTTCTTGTACACACAACAATGACAAATTTACCGTTGACTGTTTTTGATGCATTTGAACAACACTGACCCTGGCCCTTCACCCAATAGAACTAGTCAAACTAATTTTGAAGAAATATTTCACTGCAAGACTCCATCATGAGGCCAATAAATTGAAAGATTCAACGGAAGTTAGAGTGAGAAGTATGTTAACAAAAACAATCATATTCAAAAATCAATAATTCATTTGTGTGATTATCCATGGTTGTTTTTCATTTCAGTCCTGTTTTAAATAAGAAAAACTGCTATTCGCTACATCTTCACATGAGTCATGATTTTATTGTTGATATAACATTTTGTCATAATACTTGTCAACACATATTCATTATCGATTTTCATCTATCTACATGAAATGAAATAATCAGACATCAATTTTTTGCGTCAAAATATATGAATTCTGCTCAAGATGAAACCTCCTTCATTTTTGACGATATCGTGAAATGATATAAAAATGTTTCATCTTCAGATTTGAAAATTACATTCAAATATGCAATCATATCTATTTGCCTTGAAAACGAGTTTTTCACTTTTTTGAAAATTATTTCCACTAGTAGGTACTGAACTTTGAAATCGTAAATCGTCACTGATCGCCAAATATATAAATGTTCATTATCGAAATTGAACGTTATTTATGATTAAGACTAAGTAGACACACTGTTTACTGAATAGTAAGTATATTGTTTCACATGGCGTTGAGAATTGAACTTTTCTTGTGACGTGGTCATAATAAGTTTATTGATTACAAGCATGTTACAAAAATCACCATAGGATTGTATGTATTCGAATTTTTCATAACAATGTGAAGGAAGTATAAGGATGTTCATTTTCCCACCAAGAAATGCTGAAAAGTACCACTGAAATTGTTACGGATTTTCAGTTTGGTTTCATGATGAATTAATAATAAATTCGACCCCCTCTGACAACACGGCACTGGTGCTGGGAGAATCAGCTCCTGCTATCCTTGTTTAGACAAAGATAGATACTATAGATGTTGCTTTCAAACAAACTGTATTGCCAGGGGTGTGGATTACTTATCTAGTCTGTTCAATGATCGAAGGTTCAAATATGTTAGCAATTATGTTGCTCAGTCCCATTCATTATTTCATCTTTTGATTCATATCACTTCATTCATGTTTAGATAGAGGATTAATATTTTTTTGATAAGAGCAAAAAAATTGTTAAAAGAGCTCAGTAAGCTCAGAGCTAGTAAGACCCTTAAAATACCATTTAATTATGCCATAATCAGAATTCCCATTTCTTGATATTTTGAGATTTGGTATCATTCTGTGGAATTGGTTTTGTTTGCTTTTTGTGATGCTAAAAGAACCCGCGTTTTCTCCACATCAAATGAAGAGCAATAAAGAAATAAACTAGCCTAGAAAAATTATATACCAAAGAAGAAATACATTTTCCAAGGTGCTTCTGATCGCTTTATGGTTGTTATTATAAAGTCATAACATCGTCAAAAAAAAATTGTTCATCTGAAATATGCATGTTTTCCTGCAAACAATAAATATTGAATATTTTAATTTTGAAATCATTCACCTGGTAATCTTCTTCATCATTTTGGAGCCTCTGTCGCAATTCTTCGAACTTTTTCCTACCACAGGGCAGAACATGTTTTGTTTCACTCTCGAGCACATTATTCTCTTCGATCAGCCCCACAATGTTTGGCTCTGAGGTAGCCCGTTTAGTGAGGCTATTCCTTGGACTATTTCTACCTGGTTTGTTTCCCTTCCTTGAAAAAAAAATCGTATTAAAGAGAAATGAGGAAATGAAAAAGAAATAAGTTTGAAACTGAGTGATTTATGTATCAACGTAGTAGATAAATTCATGGAAAAATAGTATATTTTTTAACAACCATGTATGGTTTCTTTTTCATCTTGATATTGCACATCTTAAAAAATATAAATGTCATTAACTGTAATGAATTGAATACTATATAATATGGATGTATCATTCAATAGATGTGGATGCAACTGAATTGATATCTTGCATGATGAGCAGACAAAAACGCGCCTAAAAAAATTGCGACAAAACAGCGCCACGACAAAACAGCGCGCGACAATACAGCACTCTGAGAAATATTCATTATCCAAAAGTGTGCCTTGCTATGATTTCTGATGGAATATCATCACATTGAAGATATTCCAAATTAAAAGACAGTCTGAAGTGATCAATGATGAAATTTCTTCACTATGAACGTAACAAAATCGAAAAAAAATCGTGGAAACCTGATAAGGAATGATTATAGGTACTTATAGGTACTGGAGAGATAAGAAACATCTGTATTATCTTTCCTGGCGTTGCTGTAAATCAGGCTGCAAAGGCAGATTGATTGTATCCACAAGCACGAGCCTACAGCAACACACAATCATGGTCCCAATTCAATAATATAAATTGAAAACAATGAAGTCGGACGTTAATCCAAAAGCTATTACTTTTCTGTAGAGCACTCTTCTGTAAGTAGTGCATGACAGAAGTTTGTATTCATCTTCCTAGCAAATGCCACAAGAAGAACTATGCAGCTTCGAGTTGCAATCAGACATAGTTATAGAAGATGAGTACCAGACCACTGAGAGGGAAGAGATGTTCTTCCTTTTGGACTCTGGAAATGATGATAATAAATGAATAATTATACTGTCTGTAAGTTCTTCGAGGAGGTGGTACATTCATTTTTTAGCTTTTCATGGGATTTTCTCTCCTCGTTTCTAAAGAATAGAGTAGAAGTTATCAAAAATTATTGCAATATATTTGTAGTAAGGACAGATTTGGGATCTGCCCCAAGATGTCACTGCACTTGAAATTAAACCTTTAGATACCTAAAAGAGAAATTCTCTATTGGTCAGTGACATCTTGTTTTCCAAAAAATTTGGAAATACAAATATATTTAATAAGAATAAAACTTCTACTTATCTTGGTGGACGTTTCGGGAACAAATCTGCTCCCGTTCTCAACACAATTGAAATTTTTTTTTTTTTTTTCGATTTTGACACTGAAAAGTGACAATTTGGTAGACAGAGGAATTCTGGTTACAAGGTGTTTTCATTAATTGATATCGAAAATGGAAAATTCGATTTTTGTCATTGTCAAATGTACACAGCAATATCCCACTGAAGGGAACAATATTATCTGAAGATATGGCTGTGATGACTAGATATCCCAATCTGCTCAATATCCCTATAAGTTTTTTCTGAAGTTTATTCAAATTCAATTTAGATTTGAGTTTTGAGACTGAGTGGTATCAATTTATAGGTATAGCAATACAATGAGTAGCTAGCAAATGTATCTACTTTACGTAATTTCGCTGAAAAGTAGATGAGTGAATATTCAGCTGTCACATTTAAGATATATACTCATTACCAAAGTAAATTCATATGTACCTTGAGCTATTAGGAGAAACATCATCCTGTGCATCATAAAATTCTTCCGAATCACTGTCACTACACATATTCCTTTCCTAGATATAATCATTTCCAATGTTCATAATTTAATTTGATGTACAAGATGAATTTTCAAGATTCCAGATCAAACTTCAAAATCCATGACAACATAACCCCACAAAATAATTTTGACACTAGTCCATGATCATGACATGACACTCATGTAGGTAGACGGGTGTGAAATGGGCTAACAGAAGCTGACTGCCTAGATTTCCGAACAAACCCGATTGTATGGTCAGTGGCGTGTACCCCCCCCCCCTTTAAGGAAACGTATAAGGGAATATGAATTGAATATTGATATTCGAGTTTCAAATATACCGAATGGGAAGAACGATTGAAAAATAGATGTTATAAACGTCGAAACCAGATTTGGATAGATATTGATTAGGTATATCCTAGGTTCCAAATATTTGTATATCATATTTGCAATTCCTGAAGAGTGACTGTAGGAGTTTACACAGGAGAAAAAACCAAAATAGTTTTTTTCATAACTTCCGAACGACTGCCAGAACGACAAACCACCCTTACTGACAATATTCCTTTGCTGAATAGGCTGGAAGACTCTACACACGAAAAAACTAATTTTCAAAATTATTTTTTTTTCGACACTTTCGCAAGAAACTAGGTCGAGTTATTCTGGTTAGGGATGTAGCTAAACATGTCCAGAATCACCCTCACTGAGAATAATTCCTTGCCGAATAGGCTGGAAGACTCTACACACGAAAACAACAATTTTCAAAATTTTTCGGCACTTTCCCAAGAAACTGTGTCGAGTTTTTCTGGTCAGGGATGTAGCTAAACATGTCCAGAATCACCCTCACTGGGAATAATTCCTTGCCAAATAGGCTGGAAGACTCTACATACGAAAAAAGTAATTATCAAAATTAATATTTTTCGGCACTTTCGCAGAAAACTGGGTCGAGTTTTTCTGTTCAGGGATGTAGCTGACCATGTCCAGATTTACCCTCACTGGGAATAATTCCTTGCCAAATAGGCTGGAAGACTCTACATACGAAAAAAAGAATTTTCAAAATTAATTTCTTTCGGCACTCTTGCAATAGACTGGGTCGAGTTTTTCTGGTCAGGGATGTAGCTGAACATGTCCAGAATCAGCCTCACTTAGAATAATTCCTTGCCAAATAGGCTGGAAGACTCTACACACGAAAAAAGTAATTTTCAAAATTAATTTTTTTCGGCACTTTCGCAAGAAACTGGGTCGAGTTTTTCTGGTCAGGGATACAGCTGGCCATGTCCAGAATCATCTCCACTGAAAATAATTCCTTGCCAAATAGGCTGAAAGACTGTACACACGAAAAAAGTAATTTTCAAAATTGATTTTTTTCGGCAGTTTCGCAAGAAACTGGGTCGACTTTTTCTGGTCGTGGATGTAGCTGATCATGTCCAGAATCACCTTCACTGAGAATAATTCCTTGCCAAATTGGCTAGAAGACTCTACACACGAAAAAAAGAATTTTCAAAATGAATTTTTTTCGGCACTTCCGCAAAAAACTGGGTCGAGTTTTTCTGGTCAGGGATGTAGCTGATCATGTCCAGAATCATCCTAACTGAGAATAATTCCTTGCCAAATAGACTGGAAGACTCTACATACGGAAAAAGAATTTTCAAAATTAATTCTTTTCGGCACTTTCGCAAAGAACTGAGTCGAGTTTTTCTGGTCAAGGATGTAGCTAAACATGTCCAGAACAACCCTCACTGAGAATAATTCCTTGCCAAATAGGCTCGAAGAAGTAATTTTGAAAATTAATTTTTCTCGGCATTTTCGCAAGGAACTGGGTCGAGTTCTCTTGGTCAGGGATATAGCTGACCATGTCCAGAATCACCCTCACTGAAATAATTCCTTGCCAAATAGGCTGGAAGACTCTACACACGAAAAAAAAAAATTCAAAATGAATTTCATCTGGCACTTTCGCATGAAACTGGGTCGAGTTTTTCTGGTCAGGGATGTAGCTGAACATGTCCAGAATCAGCCTCACTGAGAATAATTCCTTGCCAAATAGGCTAGAAGAAGTAATTTTCAAAATTACTTTTTCTCGGCATTTTCGCAAGAAACTGGGTCGAGTTCTCTTGGTCAGGGATATAGCTGACCATGTCCAGAATCACCCTCACTGAAATAATTCCTTGCCAAATAGGCTGGAAGACTCTACACACGAAAATTATTTTTTTCGGCACTTTCGCGAAAAACTGGGTCGAGTTTTTCTGGTCAGGGATGTAGCTAAACATGTCCAGAATCAGCCTTACTGAGAATAATTCCCTGCCAAATAGGGTAGAAGACTCTACACACGAAAAAAGTAATTTTCGAAATTAATTTTTCTCGGCATTTTCACAAAAAACTTGGTCGAGTTTTTCTGGTCAGGGATGTAGCTAAACATGTCCAGAATCAGCCTTACTGAGAATAATTCCTTGCCAAATAGGCTGGAAGACTCTACACACGAAAATTACTTTTTTCGGCACTTTCGCAAAGGACTGAGTCGAGTTTTTCTGGTCAGGGATGTATCTAAACATGTCCAGAACAACCCTCACTGAGAATAATTCCTTGCCAAATAGCCTGGATTACTCTACACACGAAAAAAGTAATTTTCAAAATTGATTTTTTTTGGCATTTCCACAAAAAACTGGGTGGAGTTTTTCTGGCCAGGGATATAGCTGACCATGTCCAGAATCAGCCTCACTGAGAATAATTCCTTGCCAAATAGGCTGGAAGACTCTACACACGAAAAAAAAGAATTTTCAAAATGATTTTTTTTCGGCACTCTCGCAAAGAACTCGTTCGAGTTTTTCTGTTATCATCATTGCTGAATAGTTGAATTTACTATGGATCAAGCATCATGGGAAACCAAAGTAGTTCAAAATAATTACTATAGATAATTAAAGGAAAAAGTGAATAACGAGAATATCAGAAATATCACAGTTGAATTGAAAAAAATAGATTATGGGTAATGAACGTTGCATGAATCAGCCTTGTAGATGAAACAGATGAATTACCTACTTACATTTTGAAAGCGGACACTGTATAGGTATCTAGGTGATAGTTAGGTAGGTTATAATACTAGTCCAAAAACACACTTGCTCAACAGGATGACTGCAAGTGTAGATTGTGGAAATACTGTACTGAGAGAACGATATTTCAATTTGAAACCAGTCAGAGACAGAGATATAGCACAGAAGAGGGGTTACATCGAGACTGTAAAGCGTGAGAGAAAAATGCATTCGACACCAGTTGCCACAAAATTGGGAAACATATTCGGAATGCAGAGAAACAAATAACCAAATATCCAAAGAACATTTTCTTTATAGATTTTCTCCATTGCTTTCTCATTGAAATTGAATAATTTTATCAATCAGTAATTCACGACATCGTGGTTTCAAACCGTTTTTTTTTCAAATTGAATGTTTGATTTTGGTGGAGAAAAAGTATTTCGATGTGTGGCTTGGTAGATTCTGGTAATTATCGAACCTATGGCAACACTGGTCGATGCGACTCACCCAAATTGCTCAGCTCACGTAATTTATAAGTGTTTCCAAGTTCTCTTCGATTTCTGGTACTCGAACGTGCATATCAATGTTATCTATGCAGGCTGTTCATCTAGGGCATTTCTAAACTCGACCGAAATATCTAGTCAGTGGATTGCATACCTAGTCAAAAAGGACGAAAACATTTTGAATCCAGATGAATCCGGTTTTTTTTTCCTAGGGGAATGCAGCTTCCCAGAGGCGGACTAGCGACTGGGCCGCCCTAGACCTTTCAGTACTAGCCGCCTATCAAGTTGTGTGTAATGTGTTCATTACTATGTCAAGAATTCTATATCATTACTAAATCACTCCTTGAAGAAATATCAAGCTCACTACATATTGCAAAAAACACATGAATGATAATTATATAACGTATGTAGGTATCTACTTATTTTTCTAGTTTTTATTTTCGATCTCTTTATATCAGCCTTGATTATAGTAGTAGTAGAGTGTATATAATTAGTGTATATAATCAAGGATATCACTCATACACAGGTCGATGCAATGAACTGAGAAATGATGATCGATTCAATAATATTTATACATATAATTCTTGATTATACAGGGTGTCCTTGAAAGGTCTTTACAAAAAGCTACCACATATTCTTCAGACCAAAACAATTCGATACAAGCAAACTTACCTCAGTAAAAAGTTGCTCAGTTTGGGCGCTAGACGGCTCTGAAGTTGAAATTTTCAAATCGATTTTGCTTCATAACTTTTGAACGGCTCATGAGATTTTTTCAAATTTGGTACGTTGGCATAGACTCATCGGGCAATGAAACTCATATCATAATCATAATGAATATCATTCCATGGGCGTAGAACTTGATTTTTTCAGTAAATAAACATCTAAAACTCCTACGCCAATGGAAAAAAATTAGTTTCAATATGAAATCTAAATTATTCAACTCATTCACTACAAAAAAGGTACTCTTGACAAAAGTCGATTCCTCTCATGGTTTCGACAAAATTTTAATTTTATCGATTTAGAGCATAAATTAATAATAAAACGATTAACAGATATTTCATAAAAATTGTTCAAAATGTTCACCATTTTCACGTATACAAAGATTTATACGACGCAAAAAGTCGAGATGTACTTTTTGCATAGGTTATTTCTATTGAAAATAAGTAGCACTGGTTTTTTTTTCTGAAGACTATTATTATCTGCTCGAAAACAGTGATATTCACATTCTTGGTTTCCATAGTTTCATCTGTGTTGATTTGTCGAGTTTTATTGACGTTGATTGTTGATATCGGACTTTTCTGATTTATCATGGCCGTACAATACACCAATGAAGAATACACCGATATGTTATTGGTATTCGGATATTGTCAAGGAAATGGTCGAGAGAGTGTGAGGGTGTATTCGGCAAGGTTTCCAAATCGTCGCGTACCAAGCCACCCAACCTTTGCTGCAGTTGAGAGACGTCTTCGGGAGACCGGTCATTTTGCTCCTAGAACTGGTGATTATGGAAGACAGCGTTATGTAAGGATTCCCGAAGTCGAAGTAGAAATTTTAGACCGTATTGAAGAAAATCCAGAATTGAGTACTAGACGGATAAGTAATGAACTAGAAGTTTCTAGGAATGCCGTTCATGAAGTACTAAGAGAACAATTATTATACCCATACCACAAGACGCCAGTTCAAGATTTATTAATCCATGATTCACAAAGTCGTCTGATGTTTTGTAGGTTCATTAATTTGCAAAGAGAAATGAATCTGAACTTTGGAAAGAATATTTTGTTCACTGATGAAGCCTGTTTCACGAGAAGAGGAATAACTAATTTTCATAATGAACACGTTTATGCAATTGAAAATCCTCATTCCATTAAAATAAACCATTTTCAACACGAATTCAAAATCAACGTTTGGGCTGGAATAATAGGAAATTTTATAATTGGTCCTGTCATACTTCCACAAAGATTAACAGGAGACATGTATTTACAACATCTACGAAATACGTTGCCAAATTTGTTGGAAGATTTACCACTCCAACATCGGATAGATATGTGGTTTATGCACGATGGAGCTCCACCACATTTTTCGGTGGATGTTAGGAATTTTTTAAACCAACAGTACCCAGACGGATGGATAGGTAGAGGTAATGATGCACCCATGAATTGGCCACCACGTTCTCCAGACTTAACACCGATGGATTATTTTGTATGGGGTTATCTCAAGTCTACGGTTTACAAGACCCCTGTGGATACTGTAGAACAATTATGGCAACGTATCCAACAGGCGACGAATAATCTTACAGGCGATGAAGAAGTTATGCAAAGAGTACATTTCAACTTTTTGCGTCGTATAAATCTTTGTATACGTGAAAATGGTGAACATTTTGAACAATTTTTATGAAATATCTGTTAATCGTTTTATTATTAATTATGCTCTAAATCACTAAAATTAAAATTTTGTCGAAACCATGAGAGGAATCGACTTTTGTCAAGAGTACCTTTTTTGTAGTGAATGAGTTGAATAATTTAGATTTCATATTGAAACTAATTTTTTTCCATTGGCGTAGGAGTTTTAGATGTTTATTTACTGAAAAAATCAAGTTCTACGCCCATGGAATGATATTCATTATGATTATGATATGAGTTCCATTGCCCGATGAGTCTATGCCAACGTACCAAATTTGAAAAAAATCTCATGAGCCGTTCAAAAGTTATGAAGCAAAATCGAGTTGAAAATTTCAACTTCAGAGCCGTCTAGCGCCCAAACTAAGCAACTTTTTACTGAGGTAAGTTTGCTTGTATCGAATTGTTTTGGTCTGAAGAATATGTGGTAGCTTTTTGTAAAGACCTTTTAAGGACACCCTGTATATTATATTGATTAGTTGAATACTCAACGATGGACGTGAAAGATCCGAAATATATATATATATATATATATATATATATCTGAAAGTTCAGTGGCAACGTCGCGAGCATGTGGCGGGTCTAGTGGGAGAGTTTGATTGCGTAGCAAAAACAAGTCTTGCTCTTTCAGTCCAATATCGCTAGTTGCCACGTGATGACTAATTTCATATGGATTTGATATCTGTCTTTCTCCTCACTATGGGACAGCCAGACAGCGTTTACTTCCGTCTTTGTCTTCGTATATTTCCTAGTCACGACCTCACCCCAAGGAATTTCTCAGATGTAGGTCAGTGGTCACGACTGGCGAATTTTCATGGGGGCATATAAGACGGATCTCAAGAATCTTCAAATTCCTAATGTCGAATAATAAATCATAGAAATTATTAACATTAATTGGTACCTAAATTCGATCAGCTCTAAGCTGGTTTGCAGGTTGTATGTCACATAGGTATACCTATCTGACATAAGGTTTCTCACATATGCCTGCTGATACACATAAAATAGGTGATTTGGACCTAAAAGAAATACAGTTTCAATTCTGATTCGAAGGGTTTGTGTTAATGTAGTAGGTACAGTCTATAAGTTGGTCCGGCACATATTTCTGGTATGAATCAGAAGCAACTGTGATTTGTTATAGGCTGTATTTGAAAATTCGCATAGTGGGGTAACTATAGCAATGACAACAAGTCACTGTCTGGACTGTGGTGACCAGTTGTTCAATTACCTCTGGTAGTAAACATGATATGGATATATCGCGATCCTGTGACAGAAATTTTCATCATTTTTGAACCTCATAAACAGAATATACTACAATATATACAAGAATGAGATATTCGTTCGATAGTTTTTTTTTTGGTAGGTAGTTAGGTAGGTAGGTATATCTAGATCTGTTTATACCTAGGTAATAAGTTGAAACATACGTAGCTACTACTTGCCAATGGCACCGAACATATGGACCTTATATATGTTTGGTTAAAGCTATACTTTGGCGTTTATACTGAATATTAGAATATCTTTTTATACATTCCATATAGTAAGTTGGATATTTTTCATTCTACTATCTACCTATCACAAATAAAACAATGAACAACAATGAACCTTGGTTGGCTAGGTATATAACATATTATGTACCTATTCGAAACGATCGAGTTGCTACAAGGAGTTATTCGTACGTCACTTTCCTACTCGAGTGTCTATCAATATACCCGGTAGACCACGCAATTTTTCGAGACACTCCCTCCCCCCTCCCTAAGAAATCAGCAAGCTCCTCAACTCTTTTCATTTTATGTACCAGACAAATGTGAATGTGTGTTATGTTCAGGTGCCTATATTATCGAAGATATTTCTGAGAGTGAGCTATATCATTTCAACGACTTATCCATTGTCTTTTACTATTTGAGTATCTAATTACTTGAATACTTCACAACTAATAACCTAGAACTTATCAGTACTGAAATCATCGCCCCCTTCTTATAGGAAGGTTATATACCCACTTACCTACCCATCTAATTATCCTTGTGTAAATTTTTTGCTAATAATAAACAAAAATCATGGTAGGCACTTATAAAAATATCGCATCGTTGAAAAAAATTGATACATCAATCTTATCGTATGATCCCCGTTGCACATTCAATTCAGTCATCTGTTTTTTTTTTATCTGTGGACAACACGAAAGGGAAACCTATAATGTGCGAGGAACATCGTGTTAGCCAGCGGTGGAATTTTGGGAGAGTAGGAAGGTGTTGGAATTTTTCTTGAAAGTTTGGAGGTTGTAAGCATCAGGAAAGACTTCCAAAGAATTCCATAACTTTGCCGTTATATTGATGAATGATGCTTGGTATAGCGATTTTCGACAGGTCTCGAGTCTGACAGTGTAGGGGTGACCAGCTTGGGCTCGCCTGGTTTGTCTACTAGGAATCGCGCGTGGTGGCATAATAGATGATATTTCCGTTGAGCACCGACCGTGAAAGTACCTATAAAAAAGGCATAGATCGCCGACCTTTCTACGATGATCTAGAGAGGTCAATGATTTGGTGAGTGTTGATCATCGACTAGGCGGATAGCTCTCTTCTGAATTGAATCTAAGAGCTTTAGCGTATGTTTGGGGGCTGAGCTCCAAACATGTGAACAGTACTCCAGGACACGCCAGGACAGGTCGAATTTGTGCTTTGTTTGAAACCTAATCATAGAATTTTCGCTTATGTTTGTAAGGATATAAGAGTAGCCGGCCTAAAATATCCTAGTCAAGTATATAGACATATTCATCGGAGTAAATCCGAATTTGAAGAAATAATTACAACCGTGGCTCGTGGTGATAAATATTTGAATGAAAGGAAGTTCAAAATGATCGAAAAAGATACTGATATAGAGAAGTACCGATCAAAGTATGTTGCTTTCCCGAACGTTTGCCAAGGTTTGGGTTTGAAATCGAAAAATACTCACAATAATATGAAGCAAGTATATCATTATTTCAATAAATATTGTATAGATGTAGATGACTGTCATGATGTACCTGATTTCCACTGTGAGGTACCTGCATTTCATGAAGCCTGTTTAGTATTCAAATGACTCCCACACTTTATTTTTCATTAGTTTAGGTATATTCATTAATATAATTAGCCATGAAGTACATCAATTTATCATTATCAATTTACTGGCACGATAGAAATATCAAAGGTATTGATTTATTCGATTCAATTATTCACGCGTAAAACCCAATCACGTTGATCCTGATACCTGTTGCGCATACTCAGCTCTATTAGCTTTCATCCACGGGCAGTTATTCAGAAGACGCCACGAAAAGTGCACGAAAAGTTTCCAGTTGGTACCGATTAAAGGAAACCATAAGAAATTGTGTCAATTACAACCCAATCCAATATAGTGGATGGTCATCAGCAGCACCGAGGGCCCTCTTTGCAATTCCAGACTTCAGAGGGAAGCTGCGAATCATCAGCGCATCCACGGGCGAAACCGGCTTCAAAGATATAAAAGGGGTGAGGTAATGCGTGATTGTTGCGTTTACAATTCAACAACATGAATCAGCGCCTAAATAACATCCGGGTGGCGTAATCGCTATCGCTATTCTATTCGAATATTTTTCATTCTACTATTTCTCTTGGTCGCATTTATTTTTCTTTCGAGAACACCTTACAAAAAAAACAGCTCCACACTGGGCGATAAACAAGTTTTTTGGAAATCTGAATATACAGAGCCACACGCACTTCGCTGTTTCCGCTTTGACTTGGGGATTTGCAAGTTGCCGGGAAATATTCCTTTCGATAATGTCTAACGCAGAAAGGCTGAAAAAGGCCAAAGCCTTGCGAACCACAGGAATGAATAAAATGAAGGCACTACACTCAAGTGTAATCAATGCCCAACTTGATGAAAACAATCAGTCTATTTTCATGCAGAGATATAAATCAATAGAAATAAGTTACGAAAATTTTTATAAACAATACAATATCGTTGTGAGTGCTATTGAAGAAAGAGATTTTCCACAAGAAGAAGCCATAAGAGCAAATTTCGATGATCAATATCATTCAGTAAAATCGATTTATTATGAACTATTTGAACGGGATAAATGTTTAAATTCTACAGCTATCGAAGAAGCAGTCAGTATGCCAAAAACGAAACTGCCAGAAATTTTTCCGGAGACATCAAATCTTTCACCACTTTCACTGACGTTTATAATGCATTGATACATAACAACGGACAACTCACTAATGTTGAAAAATTATTAAATTTATTAGCCTCTTTAGAGGGACCTCCGAAAAATTTGGCTATGTGTCATAATTTATCTGCTGCAAATTATCCTGTTGCTTATAATGCGCTGATGAAAAGATACACAAATAACAGACTGCTTTCCACATCTCACTGGAATGAGATTGAAAATACGCCTCGATTAAATAATGAAAATCCCGCCCTACTTTCCAAAATCTTGGATACCTTCGTGGAAAATCTCGCAGCCCTTAACAATCTTCATTTTCCAGTTAAACAATGGGACTTTGTGTTAACACAAATGTTACTGAAGCGCTGTGATTCAACAACATTATCTAGATTTGAATTGCATCATGCTTCAAATGATATGCCAACTTTCAATAACGTAGTGGATTTCTTACGAAAACAATGCGCCGCTTTCGAAAATATGTCATTTTCATCGACGTCAAAACCTGTCAAACAGAGATCCAACGCCCCCTCTCAATCCTCCTTTACGCAATCTCGATCCAGTTCCTCTTTTTACGTTAATACTACTTCTAGAAATAGTAATAATGCCCGTTCGTGCGCATGCTGTAAGAGTTTGGATCATTCTATTTACAAATGTCCAGGATTTTTGAATAAAACACCTGTCGACCAACTAAATTATGTACGACAAAATCGCCTTTGCAATAACTGCCTTAGTGATTTACATTCTCTTAGATCATGCAGATCCATCTCATATTGTGTTTATCGTAATTCAAGCTATCACCATTCATTATTACACAACCCTCGTCCTCATCCGCGTTACCCGAACAATGAAAATAATGATTCACAAGCCGCGTCTACGGGTAATAATCATAAGCGTAATAAAGACTTTATCCCTGAAAATATAAATAATACTCCACAACATTCGTCTTCAACGAATTGTGCGTTGACAGTTATTCCTAATTCCAAACCTGACACGGAAAAAACTCCGCGCCAGACGCAAACAAGCAGCGTTTTGTTGTCCACAATCAAATTCAAAATTCGCGATCATTTTGGATATTTTCTGGAGGCCAGAGGGCTATCAGATACTGCTAGCGAGTCTTCATATATTTCTAGAAAACTAGTTCAAAGATTAGGTTCACCCATCCATCAACTCTCAATTACCATTCACGGATTAGGTGGAATGTCAACCAAGCCACGAACGGGTGGTGTTAATTTTTCTGTTGCCCCGCTAAGCAATACTTTTCCCGTTTACGACATTGAAGCCATTGTACTATAAAATATTTGTACCGATATGCCTGCATGTAATTTTGATGTCAGTTCTTGGACTCATATTATTAATCTCTCATTAGCTGATCCTGATTTCAACATTTGTGGACCCGTAGATGTTTTATTAGGAGCAAACTTTTTTCATAAAATTTTGTTAAATCAAACTGTGAAAAGTGAATATGATCTACCTACGGCAATAAATACAACGTTTGGATACATTTTGATGGGTAATATAAGTAAAGAAATTCCGCGATCCATTCACTCATTTTTTACAACAAATCGAGTTCTCGACGACCCTATGAAAAAATTTTGGACTTTGGAAGAAATTCCTAAAACAAATTGTGTTTCCGTTGAAGATAAAAGATGCGAAGAAATATTCAGAAAAACTACCTATCGAACCGATACTGGTCGTCTCGTAGTCGCACTTCCTTTCCGAGAATCGCAAAATCCTCAGTTCGAAAATTCAAGATTACCCGCGTTGAAAAGATTTTTCTCGTTAGAACGACGTTTGGTAGCCAACCCCGCATTACAGAAGGAATATTGTAATGTTTTCCAAGAATACATTGATAACGGACATATGTCCGTAGCTCCGAAAATTGGAGAAAACAATGAACATACCTTTTATTTACCGCATCACGGTGTGATAAAACCTCAAGCCCTTACCACGCAATTGAGAATAGTTTTTGATGGATCAGCTAAAGATTCGAATAATCAATCCTTAAATGACACATTATACACGGGGCCGAAATTGCAGGCGGATATTACCAATATTCTATTGAATTTCCGTTTACACCCTGTCATGATGACAGCTGATATAAAAGGTATGTATCGTCAAATTCTTGTTGAACCCACGCAACGTAATAATCAAAGAATAATATGGAGGTTCTCTCCCGATCATTCCTTACAAGAATTCACTCTGAACACGGTAGTTTTTGGAATAAACTGTTCACCATTTCTCGCTATAAGAACTTTGATAAAACTCGCAAATGACGAAAAACATAATTTTCCTTTGGCCGCAGATGCAAATTTGAACAACACATATGTGGACGATATCGCAGTATCTTGCCCGGACATGATGCACGCCCGTGAGATGCAAAAACACCTGGTTTTGTTACTTTCTCGCGGAAAATTTGAATTGAGGAAATGGGCAAGCAACAAAACCGAATTGTTGTCGCACTTGTACAAAGAATTTATTAATGAAAATTCGCTGAACTTGGACAAAGAAAAGTCTAATGCTGTAAAAATTTTGGGTCTGAAGTGGAGCCCATTTTCGGATTCTTTCTCCTACTCGGTTACCTGTTTTGAAAATGAATGCACCAAACGGAATATTTTATCTGAATTGGCACGGATTTACGACCCCTCAGGTTTTTTAACCCCAGTTACATTAATTGCTAAACTTCTCATCCAAAATCATTGGACATTAAGATTGAATTGGGATGATACGCCTCCTAGAAATGTTCTAATCAAATGGAATAAATATAAAATTCAGTTGAAACGGTTGGCTGACCTTGAAATACCGCGATATATTTTTTCGGATAATGGAAGAGAAATTGCCTTAACCGCATATATCGAAAATAATTGTTTAGATGATCTGTTGAGTCGGTTTTCATCTTTGGATGAAATTAAACGCATAGTAGCGTTTTTGTGTCGCTTTATTTCAATTTGTAAAAATCCGAAAACAAAGATAAAAGAACATTTTTCCGTTCAAGATTTGCATTCCGCGTTACTGAGTTCAGTCAAACGAGTACAACTCCATCATTTTTCGGATGAAATAATGAAATTAAAATCGGGTAAATTAACTTCAAAAGAATTTCGTAGACTGAACGTGTTTTTAGACAAAGATGATCTTGTGCGCGTAGGAGGCCGCCTAAATGAATCGGATTTAGCTAATAACCGAGCTTATAACGCAAAACATCCGCTTTTGCTTCCAAAATGCAGCACATTTACAGAGTTGATCATCCGTGATACTCATATAAAAAATTTCCATTGTGGACCTCAAACTTTACAATATTTGATAATGCAAAACTTTTGGATTTTGTCCGCGCGTAGAGTGATCAGATCTCTTACGTCAAAATGTATGAAATGTTGGCGTTTAAGACCACGTAATATACAACCCCCTATGGGGGAATTACCTGTTACTAATATTTCACAAATAAAACCGTTCAGTATAGTAGGGTGCGATTTCGGCGGACCATTTCAGATCAGTTTAGGAAGAACTCGAGGTAATATTAAGCCAATCAGAAGTTATATATGCATTTTTGTTTGCTTCGCGACAAAAGCAATACATATAGAGTTGGTGACTGATTTGTCATCTGACAATTTTTTATGCGCCTTACGCCGTTTCATCGCCAGAAGAGGTCGGTGTTCCGAATTCGTTTCGGATAACGCCACTAATTATAAAGGTGCAGCAAATTATTTATCGAGAATCATGGAAACCGCAGCCGCCTCCGAAAATATAAAATGGTCGTACCAGCCACCATTCTCATTTTGCTGGTTTGGCAGAAGCTGGCATCGAATCAGTGAAGGGACACCTAGCTCGCATCATAGGTGATCAAATATTGACCTACGAAGAGTTCAATACTCTGTTGATTCAAATTGAATCTTTACTTAATTCGCGACCGATCTGTGCCATAAGCTCTGACCCCATCGACCTATCGGTACTTACCCCCGGGCATTTTTTTAACCCTCGAGCCCCTAACAGTTATTCCTGATCCAGACTTATCACACCTAAAACTCAATAGATTATCACGCTATCAGCTTTTGTTGCGTCTGCACTCTGATTTCTGGAAAAGATGGCATCAGGAATATCTACACATGCTTCAACAGCGGCACAAATGGACCTCTCCTGACACCCTTTTGAAGGAGGGTTCGTTGGTTCTCATAAAACAGGATAACTTGCCTCCCATGAAATGGAAACTTGCAAGAGTAATTGAACTCACCTGCGGAACAGACGGAGTCGCCCGTGTTGCTGAGGTTAAATGCGATCAAGGAGTTTACACTCGTCCTTTGGTGAAGCTGTGTGCTTTACCCGAGGTTTCTCAGTTTAAATATTTTGTTTAGTTAAGTTACTACTACTACTAACAAAACAAGTGGGCAGTATGTTTAGTATTCAAATGACTCCCACACTTTATTTTTCATTAGTTTAGGTATATTCATTAATATAATTAGCCATGAAGGACATTAATTTATTATTATCAATTTACTGGCACGATAGAAATATCGAAGGTATTAATTTATTCGATTCAATTATTCCCGCGTAAAACCCAATCACGTTGATCCTGATACCTGTTGCGCATACTCAGCTCTATTAGCTTTCATCCACGGGCAGTTATTCAGAAGACGCCACGAAAAGTGCACGAAAAGTTTCCAGTTGGTACCGATTGAAGGATACCATAAGAAATTGTGTCAATTACAACCCGTGCGATCCAATATAGTGGATGGTCATCAGCAGCACCGAGGGCCCTCTTTGCAATTCCAGACTTCAGAGGGAAGCTGCGAATCATCAGCGCATCCACGGGCGAAACCGGCTTCAAAGATATAAAAGGGGTGAGGTAATGCGTGATTGTTGCGTTCACAATTTAACAACATGAATCAGCGCCTAAATAACATCCGGGTGGCGTAAACAAAGCCCATGATGGTGAAAATGAAAATTATATTTCCATTTCAAATGACAGTCAATATGCTTTGTGTTCCACTCCAGTAAACACAGAATTGCATCCGTGCAAAAAAGCAAGGTTGGATGTGGGTATCATAAAGCGGGATATAGATTATCGCATGCCATGTAATTCAGATGAACAAATGATCCTTTCGAATGACGTCGTCAACTCGGTAGTTCCGGTTGAACAAGGCATCAGTAATGATAATAAAGATGATAATGATTTATTCGACACAAAATTTGAAGTAACCCCAGAAATTTTTAATATACCGAAAGACTTTAATTTATCTGATTCGATGCCTAGTATTGTTATTCCAAAAAATTCAATCAATGTCGATTCACTACCTTCGAGTAATTTCAATCAATGCAACATTTTGGAAGGATCTTTCAAGATTGAAGATGAAGTATTCAAATATATCATTCGGCACAAACGCTTGGTGAGCAAATATTATCCTTCCTATCTCAGAAATCGTTTAAAGAAATTCGTCAATAATGTCTGCACGATAGTAATAAAATATCCCAAATACCTCAAAGACGGATCAATAAAAATTTTTGCTGTATGTAAGAACAATAATTATAATTGTAAGAAATTCATTATTTTGATACGTGTTCAAGTTTATTATACAACTTCAGTAAATTTTTGCCACCCAAATAAAAACACTTTTCACGTGAAAGGAATTGAACGTTCACTCGTGAAAAAGAAAGTGTTACATAAAAAACCGTCGGAATACAAACGGAAATCCATTTTATCTGCCAAACGGAGAATCATATAGTCGGGTAATTTACAGGGTATAAAATCAGACTGTACAATTAGAAAAATAAAATCGGAAGCGGAATCTCAATGGGACCGGGACCAAAATGATATGTTAGATTTGATGAAAATGCAAGAAGATCACGATGAATACGTTAAACAAGTTTCCTTGCCTTTCAATGTAAAAATGTTTAGTGAGGAACAATTCGAGGTTCTCGATAAAAGCGGCGGGAATGATTTACCGATGATTTTTTTCGACGCAACTAGCAGTATCGTTCGGAAGCCAACAGCAAAGACTGAACGTGTTTATTTGTATTGTGCGGTTTTACCTATTTCCACCGGTCGTATATTTCCAATATTTGAAATGATATCGGGTACTCATTTCTCTAAAACAATTTTCTCTATGATTCTCGAGTTTTTTGCGATGAACAGAATAAATGGCCAACCTTCGGATCGGTAGTTACGGATTTCAGTTTTGCTAATATCCATGCTATATGCAAAGCTTGTAATGGAATATAAAATTGCGTCCGATGAAGTCGATCATCCCAAAGATCTCATAACAATTCATTTATGCTGTGCACATCTCATGAAAAATTTCAGTAGAGATATCAATGAGTGTTTTACGGATTATGAAGTGCGGGAATTTTATAAAGACATTATGGCATCGGTGATGAATTTGGAGTTTTTCAATGATATTGAAGATTGGTTCCAAACATGGACGTATGAACAAAGATGGACTGGGCATCCCCTACACTTTATTCACCTAATCTTGAATCCAAGCAGCTTGTAGGCGCGGGGAAGGAGACGAGGTGATAGACTGTGATGTTTCCAGTTCCACCAGTGGCGTACCTCCCGATAATTGAAAACGATTCAAGATACAAAAAAATGTTATTTTTTTTTCAAAAGTTCAGCACTTATAAGAGAGAATGATTAAGTTATTGGTTCGTTTCATTTCCATCATCAAGCTCTACAAATATTCCGAATTTAAAATAAGAAAACTGGTTGATGTTTTTTTTCAACAGGTAAGCTTGGGTACTATAGGTAACTCGATAGGTCTTTTGAACATTCAAAAGTAGGGTAGGTACATATACTTCTGATCAATGTCACAAAGTCTGATGCATCAATAGATCAGGCATGAAATACAACACATCCTCAAAAAATAAGGAATATGACGAATGATACAAAAATACAAATTACTGACTTTATTCGAACAATACTAGAAATGAAAGATAGAAGCGTTGTCGTTGCGATGGTTAGAGGTTCTATTACACCCATAATCGCAAAATTATGGTTTGAATTAATTTTTTCAGGACAGTCGAATTTTTCGAAAAAATTCCGAAACACGTCTATCATTATATTCAATATATTATATTATTCCAACCCGATGAATTTGAGTTGTCACTTTGACAGGCAAGTGAATGATAATTCTATTTATTACTATTGATTCACTAGTGGATTATGATAATCAAAATGATTAAAGGACCACATGCATCATAAATATCGTATGAAACAGTTATGATCGAATTAATTCATTCCATAAATTCACATAAAACCAATTACAGTTAACTACTAGGTACTATACATTGGAAACATAATGAATGGATGAAGTGAACAATGTCAATACAATAATAATAGGAAACACTATTAGTTCTCCTTGTACGACTATACTCAACTCTGGATTCAACTGAATAATATTTCTATAAGATTGTGAGACATTTCGAATAAATACAATTCCAACGTAATTACTTACAAATGAAAAGAGAGTTCTGGGTGTAAATATGCAGTTTTTCTGCAAACAACACAATTACGCACCATCAGGACACTTAAGGATCAACTATTGTTCTCAAGAATTCACTGATTCAATAAATATCACAAGTTTTGAGAGCATCAATAGGTACGACGTAAACAGAGTTAACAAACGTAAACACTACTGCGGTAGCCATGTTCCATTTCCAAATAGCGATGTGATTGGTTGGTACTGGAAGTGGTGCCAGAGGTTTCACGAAAGGGTGAGGTTATCAGAATATTTCCTAATTTATCAAATCAATTATAAATTTTCTGCTGATTCTCGGGTTGCAACGTTTATATCTTAGGAATTGTTCCTATTAACTGAATAATGTATGGTTATTCATGAGTTATTCAATGAATTATATATAAAAAAAATCGAAAATCGTCCCGAAGTTTGACTCAGCAAGAATAATATGGCAACATCAAATTAGCGATTTGTGGATATGACTGTGCCATTTCAACGACTTCACATGCAGATGTAAATAGCCCAGTCCATCTTGTTTATGGTTCCAAAGTATCAGTGTAGTTTTACTTAGTCCGGTTATCAATAAAATGGTTCGTGCGCATTTAGACATTTTACTCCGCTCAAAAAACGGTAATAATTTGATCGACCCCGATATAAATTTTCAAGAGTGAAATAGCGCCAGTGAGGACGGGTATGAAAAAGATGAGAATCGAGGTGGCGGGTTGCATAAATCCAGTATTTTTCATGTTCATTTTCATAAACTTGCCCAGGAAATCAAAGATATTCATAAATTTTCCTACGAGGAACTAACGAATGAATATTATAGTGAGAAATTATTCGACTTAATACTATCGAAGTACATGCCATTTTGTTCGCTCTGGACCGCTGTAATTTTGAGAAAAAGGAGAACTGAGCTTCACGGCACTAATTCTCACGTGGAAACGTACTTTGGTCACCTCAAAAACAATGTCTTGGACTGTAGTAAAAATCTTAAATGTTCGAGATATCTTCGGAAGAGTCGAGAAAATGTTCTTGAGTTGTATAACGAATTCATTTGTAACATCCCTAAATCGAGATTAACAAAACAACATAGAAAATTGCCGATCCCATGAATGAGCATATCGCTCAAGAAACATGGAATAAAAAAGTTAAGAGTGCACCGAGTAAGCATTTTTCCAGTAATTTTTTGAAAAAAAATGTGTGTGATTAATGAAACAGAGAATAATTTATCGAAGAAGTTTGAACAAACGGACCTTAAGTCGATTGAAGT
Organism: Gastrophysa polygoni; assembly: GCA_963576655.1. Taxonomy (NCBI): domain Eukaryota; kingdom Metazoa; phylum Arthropoda; class Insecta; order Coleoptera; family Chrysomelidae; genus Gastrophysa; species Gastrophysa polygoni. Next base: position 30,346,438 of record OY755082.1, read on the forward strand.
GAATATGGAATCTTTAAATCAATTGAGTGTTGAAAACATCGAGAATAACGATGATAATAATAAACATAATGATAATAATATTGAGATGACCTCAATAGAAAAGTGTTCATACTGCGGATACGGTCGTCTCGATACAACAGTAGATTGGGTGGCTTGTGATGCTTGTCAATGTTGGAAACATGTGACATGTGATCCTCCTTTCGGTGACAAAACCTATAGCGGTTCTTTCATATGCGACAACTGTATTACCGGGAAAATGTCAAATAATGAAACTTATACATATAAATATAAATGTTTGTATTGCGGCTTAGGTGATCTGGATACTGCTGCATGGGTTGCTTGCGATAATTGCAATGGATGAATCCATCAAATGTGCGGTAATCAAAATCGGTCTCATAATAGCGGTAATTTTTATTGTGAACGATGTACGAACGGTTTAAAATCGAAATGCCAAGAGGCGCTGCGGAGGCTAGACGAAGTGAGTAGTCAACGGTTTTTAATTGAAGGAAATACGAGAGATCAACGGGAGTCATCTTCGTGGTTTGTAGAAAGACGGAAAAGAATAACCGCGTCAAATTTCGGATCAATATGCAAGGCACGGAATCATAAATCGAAATTAAACCTCGCGATATCGCTCATATCAACTGAAATGTTTTCCAACGAAGCTACTAGACATGGCATCGATTGCGAAAAGTTAGCGCTCAGAGAATTCCTGCGTCAAACTCAATTTAAATATAAAAAATGCGGTTCATTTATCCATGGGAAATTTTCATTTTTAGGGGGGTCTCCAGATGGACTGTTGAATGAAGACGGAATTATTGAAAAGAAATGTCCTTCCAAAGTGCGGGATTGTGAACGTCGTGAAACCTTGAATAAGCTCGACTAAGTTGATAAAGATGAGAAATTGAAAATCACTTCTAATTATTATTATCAGGTACAAGAAATTATTCTCAGTGAGGGTGATTCTGGACCAGAAAAACTCAACCCAGTTTTTTGCGAGAGTGCCGAAAAAAATTCATTTTGAAAATTAATTTTTCGTGTGTAGAGTCTTCCAGCCTATTTGGCAAAGGATTATTCTCAGTGAGGGTGATTCTGGACATGATCAGCTATATCCCTGATCAGAAAAACTCGACCCAGTTTTTTGAGAAAGTGCCCAAAAAAATTAATTTTGAAAATTCTTTCTTTCGTGTGTAAAGTCTTCCAGCCTATTTGGCAAGGAATCATTCTCAGTGAGGGTGATTCTGGACATGATCAGCTATATCCCTGACCAGAAAAACTCAACCCAGTTTTTTGAGAAAGTGCCCAAAAAAATTAATTTTGAAAATTATTTCTTTCGTGTGTAAAGTCTTCCAGCCTATATGGCAAGGAATTATCCTCAGTGAGGGTTATTCTGGATATGGTCAGCTATATCCCTGACCAGAAAAACTCGACCCAGTTTTTTTGCGAAAGTGCCGAAAAAAATTAATTCTGAAAATTACTTTTTTCCTGTGTAGAGTCTTCCAGCCTATTTGGCAAGGAACTATTCTCAGTGAGGGTGATTCTGGACATGTTTAGCTACATCCCTGACCAGAAAAACTCGACCCAAATTTTTGCGAAAGTGCCGAAAAAAAATAATTTTGAAAATTACTTTTTTCTTGTGTAGAGTCTCCCAGCCTATTTGGCAAAGAATTATTGTCAGTGAGGGTTATTCTGGAATGTTTAGCTACATTCCTGACCAGAAAAACTGGACCTAGTTTTCTGCGAAAGTGCCGAAAAAAAATTAATTTTGAAAATTAGTTATTCCGTGTGTAGAGTCTTCCAGCCTATTAAGCAAAGAAATATTATCAGTGAGGGTGGTTTGTCGTTTTGGCAGTCGTTCGGATGTTATGAGAGAACTATTTTCCTGTGGAAACTCCTACAGTCACTCTCCACGAACTGCAAATATGATATACAAATATTTGGAACCTAGGATATACGTAATCAATATCAATCTGGTTTCGACGTTTATAACATCTATTTTTCATTCGTTCTTCCCATTCGGAATATTTGAAACTTGAATATCAATATAAATACAATTCATATTCCCTTATAAGTTTCCTTAAAGGGGGGATACGCGCCACTGACCATACAATCGGGTATGGTCAGAAATCTAGGCAGTCAGCTTCTGGCAGCCCATTTCACACCCGTACATCAGAAATCATGTTGATATTTGGAATGCCTAAAAGAATGATTTGACCAGAATGATGAGCAGGATCAGATTGATTAATGAAACTTTCATGTGTTCTTTTCTCAAAATTCAAGAGTGGAAAACAAATTCGGTCATAAACACTTTCTTCATGCTGAAAACATTTAGTGCAGGAACTGTAAACGGCATGACCTCTTATTACTAAAACAGATGCTTTGGCAACAGCATCAAGAGAAAGTTTTGTGATTTTGAAACTGTGTTCTTTACCATATAACTCTGAATCATTATTAGTGAGAATTTTGGCTTCGTTTATGAAATCAATAGGAAGTCATTGGAATTTTTGGGTTTCTCATAACCAGGATTACAATCCAATCAGAAAAACACTTTTAGATTCCAAACCAAGAATAGGATAGAATTGACTACTTGAACTTTTTGCTAAAGGTAACCCATCTATGTTTATACCAATCTCAATTGTATTCATTGGTATTGATGTGAAGTTATCCACGCTTTTCTAGCCACGCTTTTGAGCGAGGCACAGAATTCGCCCGCGACGTTGCCACATTTCCCAGCCACGGTTTCATATACGGATTTTTTACGATTCTCTCTACCAATGGCTGTTTTACTGAAATATCGTGGATAGAACATCGAATCAACTGCGGGAATAGGTAACAGAGTATAACGATTTCTGAGGAGCAATATAATACTGAAAAATGATGATATGTTTTTTTTTTCTTCAAACTAAAAACGATTTTTTTGTCACATCTGCGGTATTGAATGATGTGTATAGATAAATGTTTCGCCAAAATGACGAGATGGACTCAATCTTAATGAATGAAAAAGAAATGAAATGAATTTGCATTGCCGTCTGTCATATTTGACATGTTTTTCGAAATAGCTCCGTTATTGATTGATGTGCTTTGATGAATTTTCTGCCAGAATGTCGAAAAGGACTCAATCTTTATGAGAAAATGATGCAATTGATTGGCAGTGCCGTATGAAGGATGTAAAAAAATTATATCTGTCATGTTTAACACTTCTTTCGACATAGCTTAAACAAATGGCCTCATCATTCCCAGACAGCACACAATATCCATTAGATATCTAATGGATGACCCAATATCCACTGAATATCCAATCCATGGAATATATCGAATAGATATCCATTGAATATACTCCATGGATATTAAAAACAATAAAATTTCTTGTCTGGTATATCAACTAATGATATAACGAATAATTACATCAATAGTCCAGAAGACAGATCTGATAGATATCTCCAATGTATGGAAATGCCTGAGTTCCCACATATATATCCAAAGGATATCCATTGGATATCCATTATTTTATATGAACATTCATAAATAATTTGTAACCTCGATTTTTCAAATTATCAAAGAGAACATTAATTTGCTGTATTCAATCATCAATCATTATATCCGGAATCCCAGCCACCTCAGGTTTACCATTTTCCAATTGTTAATTGGTACGAATTCAAAATTTGTCCGTGGTCCTCAGCTAAGCGTTATGGACTGAACATTTTGATTGCGGTTATACTTATGAGAGAGATAGATGACAGACGGTACGTGAATCTGTGATGGTCCTAGCGTACGCACCTCCGAACAACAAACCTACTAGAAGGATAACAAAACAAATATCCTGATGCTAACATGAATTCCCAGAATTATCATAATATTAGTACCCAAATGGGCGCCAGTGTTGTCATATCCAATCATCTAAAAGTGATGAATAGTCCATAATATTTGAATTCCTTTATGAATTCATGTGGTTCATTACACAAATATAATAATCAATTTGAACGATTCTGAATCAGTTCTGATTAATAGAAGATTGCTACATTATTCTGAGACTTAGCAATTTTACTTTCTTGGCGGCTCGAGGACCAGCATGGGTATCATGAATACTTTATGCTCAACGTTGCAACACCGCAATTCGATATTGACAGTCAACGGCGATTATTGCTTTGTTTGGTATCTGTCATATTTACGTTTTGATTCATCGATATTATTCAACTTGTGTTAAGTTTTGTGTAATCAGAATTCATCAGAAACTCAGTTTATTTTCTGTTTTGGTGATTTGTTATGATGGTGAGACGTTGTGAGGTGTGTGAAAGGCAATTTGAACCTAACGATCAAAACACGTCATTTCATAGGTAAGTTACCATTGTCGTATCATTCGAGATTTTTTAGCATTTTCCCGAATGGAATGGATAAAATAAATTTTAATTGAATTGATTAGATTATATTGATTATATCCATAGGTCAGCTGCGACAGTGTCTTGTGGTGAAATATGGAGCACTGATAAATGCTTCCTTATTTGTAGTCAAAATATGCAAAGCTGCTGAAAAATCACTGAGAATGATGATGAATTCAATTATTATTTTTGATAAAAAATATTAGAATATTTCTATACTTCTCGTAGACACAACAATGAGAATTATACCGTTGACTGTTTTTGATGCATTCGAACAACACTGACCCTGACCCTTTACAACATCACCCAATGGAACTAGTCAAACTAATTTTGAAGGAATATTTCACTGTAAGACTCTATCATGAGGCGAATAAATTGAAAGATTCAACGGAAATCAGAGTGAGAAGTATGTTTTCAAAAACAATTCTATTCAAAAATCATTATTCATTAATCATTATTTGTGTGATTATCCATGTTTGTTTCTCATTTCAGTCCTGTTTTAAATAAGATACACTGCTATTTGCTACATCATTACATAAGTCATGATTTCATTGCTGATATAACATTCCGTCATAATACTTGTCCACACATATTTATTATTGATTTTAATCTATCTACATGAAATGAAATAATCAGACATCATTTTTTGCGTCAAAATATATGAATTCTGCTCAAGATAAAACCTCCTTCACTTCTGACGATATCGTAAAATGATATGAAGAAGTTTCATTTTCAGATTTGAAAATTACATTCAAATATGCAATCATATCTATTTGCCTTGAAAACGAGTTTTTCACTTTTTTGAAAATTATTTCCACTAGTAGGTACTGAACTTTGAAATCGTAAATATATTTACATGCACTGTCAGTGATCGCCAAAGTTATAAATGTTCATTATCGAAATTGAACGTTATTTATGGTAAAGAATAAGAAGACACAGTGTATACTGAAGAGTGAGTATATTGTTTATGGCGTTGAGAATGGAACTTTTCTTGTGACGTGGTCATAATAAGTTTATTGATCACAAGCAAGTTACAAAAATCACCATAGGATTGTATGTATTCGAATTTTTCGTAACAATGTGAAGGAGGTATAAGGATGTTCATTTTCTCACCAAGAAATGCTGAAAAGTACTACTGAAATTGTTACGGATTTTCAATTTGGTTCCATCATGAATTAATAATAAATTCGCCCCCTCTGACAACACGGCACTGGTGCTGGGAGAATCAGCTCCTGCTATCCTTGTTCACACAAAGATAGTACTATAGATGTTGCTTCCAAACAAACTGTATTGCCAGGGCTGTGGATTACTTATCTAGTCTGTTCAATGATCGAAGGTACGCACTAAGCAGCGATGTTGCTCGAGAGTTGTCGATCGCAACACGAATTGAACCGGCCGAGGTCAAGTGTGGAGTCTGTCTGTTGTCGTCAGTTATAAAAGACAGAGGCAAGCCAACGCCATTTTGTTTATGGTTGATTTTATAAAAGTGAAGTGTGGTTTTTTATTGTTTTATGTAGTGTGGATTTTTGGAAACTGTGGAAAAGGTATGTTTTATTATTTTCTTGGTAAATAGGAATGATAGGGGATGATAGATTACATTTTGGTAGCATTGTGGTGTCGAAATGTGAGATAGATAGTACATTGTCATGATACTAGAGTACATTTGGGTTTGTTTTTTGATGAACTGCTGATGAATTTATCGATGAACGACAAATGTTCCACTCATTTGAATTTTCAAATTTGAGAAACATGTACCTACCCAACAAACTAGATCGGTTTCTCCATTCGAAATACATAATCACTCATATTGTGTGAATTATCTTTAAAATGAACAATTATATGGGTATTTCAGTTCCTCATTTATAGTCACAGTTCCTGCTAAACTGTATTTAAGTTTTATTTTGTACACTATATAAGCTAGTCTGACCTTGAAAATCAACAATGTTTTTTTTTTTTATAGGAAGAAGAATCTGGAATCGATGGGCTGATAAAACAGACAATTTTAGTACAAAAAATGTTTGTAAATATTCACGTATTGTACTTCGATTGTTATTCATATGGATTGTCCAAATTTCCAATAAACTATTTTTAATCAATCTATCAGTATCATTTCCTCATGTCAATACTGTTGGAAATACAAAGTGGTCAAATAGAAACAATTCAACCTAGTTTTCTCCTCTTTTTTTATTTATTTCAATATACAAAATTCCACAGAAAGGACCAAAAGTCCGTCGCCCCCCCCCTCTCTGTAACTTCTTCATTCTACATATCACAAAAAAATTTCAGGTGCATAAGTTTTAGGGCTTCATTCGATCTCTATGATGGTTTGAGTTTCATTCATACAGAGTGTCTCAAGAAAACGCAGCGATTTACAAGTGTTCATAATTCCAAAACTTATTATTTCTTATTGTAATATAAACCATCTATCCAACTTGTCCAAAATTCAACGTAGAATCTAAAAATGCAATAATATAAAGTCCTATTGAAAAAAATTGACTTCTGAATCGCTGCGGTTTCTTGCGACACTGTATGAATGAAACTCACACCATTGAAGTGATCGAATGAAACCCTACAACTTATGCATTCAACATTTTGTTTTGTGATATGTAAAATACAAAAGTTATGGTGGGGGCGACGGACTTTTGGTTGGACGTTGGATCCGTGGTGAATAACCTCTTCTCGGACTCACTGTTTATCTGATGGATAAACCAAATGTGAATATAAGATATCCTATTGATATCCATGGGATATTGAAAGATATCCGGTAGATATCTTCACGGACATCCATAAGATATCTCCTATATCCTGGATATAGGCGGACATATGGATATCTATTGTATGTCCATAGGATATCTTGTATATCCAGTGGATATACAAGATATCCAAAAAAGATATCCTGTAGATGTCTAATATATTTTCAATTTCTAGATGCAATTCAACATTGTTGTAAAGTGTCTCTGAAAGATATTGAAGTGGTTGTGTCCACTTATTTAGCCAATTCCCCAGAGAGATTGAAAAGGAAAGGGTAAGTAACTAGTTGTTCAAGATTTCAAATAAATGTTGATGTAAGTGATAGAACTTGGAGATCAATAGTTATTTTATTGTAGTCAGAATGGCAGTAGCCATTTTGACAATGAAATCTGAAATACATCCAGTTGGATAGGAATATTTTCAAAAAAAATATGACAAATTCCAATTTTTAATTATCCATGTAATTCTACTTCCTCATTGAATGTTTTTTTAGGTTCAGCAATTCAGAACCTTCGGAGGACACCGAAACACTGAAGAAGTGAACAACCAAGAAGTGGATCAAGCAGTAGAGAACATCTAAGATTCAAAGAAGTAGATGAAGGAAAAAACTCTTAAGTTTTTTTTTTTGTTTTTTAGTTTCATGAAGAATATATAAATGCAAACATTCTCACTAGATTTTCAATGTGAAAGTTCCACATGTTAATTTTCTTCGATGTACAGGGTGATCACATATGTTTCAACGCCTCCTTGTAGTTTATTATCGAATAACAGGTGAAAACTTCATATACAAGAGTTATATGATTTTCATAGAATCATCAGAGTATGTCATGGAAAATGGGAATTGAACATAAATTAGAAAACCCAGTAACATTGATTATTCCTAAATGGGACATCCTATATATTTGAATATTAAAAGTCCTGATTATTCTGAATCCAGATGTATGTTCTTTCAATATTTTCTTAATTAACTGTATAGGTAGTTTTTGTATTTGAAGTTTTTTGTTAGTTTTTTTTTTTGAAGTTGTGGGTTGTGGTAATGACTTCACCAAGGGGCTATCAAAATATACGTGAAAAACCTGTCTATCATGGAATATCATTAGGGGTATTCCTGATCTTCGTATTTCCCTTCGTATACTTACGAAATTGAAATGTCGTAGGTATGTCAACCAAACAACTGCCTGGATTGTATAAGAAATGTAAAATTCATAAACATACGAGGCGGGATACGAGGGATCCGGAATACCCCTAATGTATTATTCCGTGGTTATTCTCTATATATAGATATATCCGCCGAATAATCTGGATATCCGTAGAATATTAGCTTGGGTACATTCTATGATTGTCTGAGGAACCATCATTGACCTAGGTATTCATAGAAAATTCAAGTCATATCAGAATGCCCAAGAATATTTCAATATTTTGAAGGGAATGTTCCAGGGTGATTCATGGAATATCTGGTTCTTTCTGGGAATATGCATGGAATAATTCTCGAGGATATTCTATGATTATCCTCTATAGAATATTTCAGATATATCCGCTGAATATTCTAGATATCCCTAGAATATTCTCTTGGAGATATTCTATGAATATCTGAGGAAATTCCATTCGCATATTTAGAGAATATTCCAGATTATTCCTAGAATATTCCAATATTCCAAAAGGAATATGATTGGGAGATTCATGGAATATCTGGTGCTGTCTGGGTTAGTTAGACACACAACATACCTTGATGGTGGGTGGCCAGAAGCAGCAACTATGGTGAGTTGAGAAAATTAATGTTATAATCAATTCCAATGAGAAATTTTTATCCAATAGGTACAATTGGGTAGTCAGTGGACCAACCTTCGACTACAATAACTTCTCAGAAAAGTTTGATTATACAGGAAAAATCCGCAAAAATGCGACAGCACGCTTTAAGTCTACCAACACAGGTTATCACAAAAATGGCCGCTTTTCCAGGCTCGCGCCAAAATATCATAGTGGATCCATTGGTTTTTGTATTTTAAGGTTATGAATTATATCTATGTACTAAGCAAGAGAAGAAACTGTCAACCCAATTTGCTCAATTTGACCTTCACGAAAATTCAAATTGTATGCCTATTTTTATTGTTTCAATATTTCAATCAAATTGCTAGTATTTCAGTTCATCGTTTGCTTTCTGCCACAATTAAATGAAATCGTAACGACACCCCTATACCCCGGAAAAGTTTTTATTTCCCAAAAGAAAATCTCTCATTACAAAATTTGACTAACCTAAATATCAAGTGAACGAGTAATCACTCACAACCTATCCTAATTATACAACTATCGACTCGATGGCTAAGCATTTCCATCGGAGTCCTCCTGAGACTCATCCTCGTCCGGAGGGTGGGCTTTGAGGTCTCTGGCATGCCACACGCCGCATGTCTTTCCAGTATCATCTGACAATAAATATGACCATGGAGACAAGATTTCAGAAATGCGGAAAGGTCCTTTGAATTTCAAAGCCAACTTAGAGGTGACAACACGAGTGGCATCGGACAAGGTATAGTTCCGCCGCCAAACTTTCTGAGCCAAGGAAAACCTTTCATCCCTTCTCCTTAAATTGTAATGATGTTTGCTACGTTCATGAGCATGTACCAGCCGCTTAGAGACCTCATCGAAGACTTTTCGTAATGCCTCTGCCCTAACCTCTGGATCGTATTCTCCGGATCCCGTGGCATTGGCCAGAGGGTGCTGACCCTGTCCTGATAAATTTATCTCTCGTCACAACGAAATTGGGAGTGAGCTGGGTCGTCTCGTGCCCCGCCGATCTCATTGCAGAGGCAACTTTGGACAAAAATCTATTCCAGGCCCGGTGATGTTCCGATACGTACGCCGTCAACATCGTTTTGAGGACGCGATGAGTGCACTCAACAGGATTCGCTTGGGCGTGGTAGTTTGCAATGAACCCAGGTTTAATATTATATTCAGCTAAGAGGTTTCGAAATGAATGACTGCGAAACTGAACGCCGTTATCCGATAATCTTCTAGGATTTGGGTAACCATTTTTGCTGTCGGTTTCCTTCAACGGGAAAATAGGACGAACTTACTAAATATATCCACTATTGAAAAGATATATGAGTATCCACATGCGGATCGGGCAATGAACCCACTAAATCAACACTGATTATCTCAAAGGGTCGACGGGATTGCTGTGCAGAACTCAGCAAATCTCCAGCTGGACCCTTTTGCTCAGGCTTCGTGCCTAAACACACGGTAAAATGTTTGATATATCAAGCAACGTCCTACCTCATCCTCGGCCAATAGTATCGGCTGCTGAGCCGGTACGTTTTAAATACACCATTGTAGTTGGATCATGGTGTTGCCGAATGAGATCACTACGGTTCTCTTTGGGTACCACTCGTAACCAAGGATCTGTTTCATCAGTCAAATCGGGATATTCACGTTCCACTCGTTTGAGAATCTTCCGTGGACACGCCATTAAGGATAAAGTGCCGGGTGTTCAGTGACTGCTTGTATCATTTTCTGATACCAGGGATCTCTGGCGACAACTCCGTGGTCTACTGTGGCTATTATCAAGGCTGGCACCGACCGGGAAAGAGTGTCTGGGACAGTATGATTCACTCCAGGACGATGCTGAATCTCAAAATCGTACTGCTGTAGTCATACAGCCCAACGTGCAATTCGACCAACGGGGTCTTTGATAGAATTGAGCCATTTCAAGCTGTAATGATCAGTTATGACTACAAACCGCGTTCCTTCCAAGTGAGGCCTCAGCTCTTCTACGGCGAAGATGACTGCCAAACATCCTTTCTCGGTCGTGCTGAATTGACGTACACTTGGAGTAAGTGAGCGACTCAGATAACAGACTACCCTTTCTCCATCCGGATGCATCTGCGATAGAACGGCTCCTAAGCCATAGTCCGATGCATCCGTTTGGACCTGAAACGGCAGACTTCAATCTGGACACGACAGGACAGGTAGAGATATGAGGCATTCTTTGATTTGTCGAAAGGCGGTTTCACAATTATCATCCCATGCGCGGGGTGGGGATTTTTAGGATAGCGTTGACTTTTTCGGGATCAACTAGAAGTCCACACCGACGACTCGGTCGACGAATCTTTGAAAAGTATCCGGGGAGTTATGGAGGCCCATCGGCATCCTACGAAGATGATATAGACCACGATTAGGAATAACGAAAGCTGTGAGTGGCTCAGACGATTCTGAGAGGGGTATCTGCCAATAGGCAGATTTTATATCCAGAGTCGTTAGAAAACGAGCTTCACGCAACTTGTCAAGAGTAGCTGCCACAAAAAGGAGGGAATAGGCATCCTTCTTTGTTACCTTGTTGAGGTTGCGGAAGTCCACGCAAAAGCGATATCGACCATCTGGCTTTTTGATCAGAAGAATTGGAGAAGCCCATGGAGAATTCGATGGCTCCACCACACCATCCCGAAGCATCTGATCCAGCTCTTCATCCACCTGTCGCTGTAACACTGGCGAAATAGGATAATGCCTCTGCTTGATGGGAGCTGAATCAGTGGGTATGCAGTGTTCCACAAGGGTGGTACATCCCAATTCATCACCCATCAAATGGAAATATCCATTGACCAGTTCATCTAGAGTTTTTCGCTGACATTCGGACAAAGAATCCAAGAGTTTATAGTACAAACATCTGGGCTTTGAGACGAATCTAACTCATTCCTGAAATGCCACTCATCGGAAAACAAATCTGGGATAATAGCCATTTTCATCCGAAAATCCATTCCCAAGATAAGACAGTGAGGTAATGACGGGACTATAAGAGCCTCAATAATCTTCACCCGGTCACATAACCGAACAGACATATTCACCGTTCCCACTACCTCACAATTCTGACCATTGGCCACAGTGCAACTGGACACCGAAGAGGATTCCGATGGACAAATGTTCTTCAATATATTCCAACCCTGCAGGCCTAGAATAGTTCTACTCGTACCACTATCTAGCAGACCCATGAAAATAGTAACTCTCAAATATGGACGAACGTAATTCTTTGCATGAGCAACGACAAAATCTAACGAAATGTTATTTTCTACAATCACATTGGAAAGGTTTGCCGATGTTTTGGTAGGGGAGACAACTAGTCGGCTACCTAGCGTCTCCTCGTGGTGTTTTTGGTCGACAGGAAGGACATGAAGGGACGGTGACATTTTCAAGTCCACAACGAAAACAGAATATTCGTCGAAGCTCATGGCACTTCTTGAACCTATGTCCAATTTGCCGACAGTTCCAACAAAGAGGTTGATTGCCTTGGTTGCTAGGAGATTTATTTTTTTTTATCTGTGGACAACACCAAAGGGAAACCTATGATGTTCGAGGAACATCGTGTTAGCCAGCGGTGGAATTTTGGGAAAGAAGGAAGGTGTTGGAATTTTTCTTGAATGTTTGGAGGTTGTAAGCATCAGGAAAGACTTCACTAGGCAAAGAATTCCACAACTTTGCCGTTCTATTGATGAATGATGCTTGGTATAGCGATGTTCGACAGGTCTCGAGCCTGACAGTGTAGGGGTGACCAGCTTGAGCTCGTCTGGTTTGTCTACTAGGAATCGCGCGTGGTGGCATAATAGATGATATTTCTGTTGAGCACCGACCGTAAAAGTACCTATAAAAAAGGCAGAGATCGCCGACCTTTCTACGATGATCTAGAGAGGTCAATGATTTGGTGAGTGTTGTGTCATAGACTAGGCGAATAGCTCTCTTCTGAATTGAATCTAAGAGCTTAAGCGTATGTTTGGGGGCTGAGCTCAAAACATGTGAGCAGTACTCCAGGACAGGTCGAATTTGTGCTTTGTAGATCATGAGCAGTTGCTGGGATGTGAAGTATCTCTTCGCACGGAAAAGAAAACCGAGTTTTTGTGAAGCAGTCTTCGCAATGGACCTCACATGATCGTCCCATGAGAGAGCACTGTTGGTGGTGACACCCAGCAAGGATATTGACGACCTCATAGGAACAGTGGTACCCGACATCATCAAATTGGGCATTGTGTGATCAGCCTTCTTGGTGAACATACAAGCTTGAGTTTTAGTTTCATTGAACTGTACTAGATTCTCAGATCCCCATTTCAGAATTCTTGTCAGATCCTCATTCAAAGCATCAACCTGTCTTCGCCTTGCACCTCTGGCCTCATTGGATGATATAGGGGCTCTAGAGGAAAAGGCGGAATGAAGTGTACTATCATCCGCAAAGCTATGAACTGGGCTAGAGGTCACATTCAACAAATCATTGATGTGGAGCAAAAACAAAGTTGGTGCCAAGACAGAGCCTTGTGGAACACCAGCATTGATCGTCATTGTATCAGACGAGACCCCGTCTACCACCACGTAGAGTGATCTATCTGCAAGAAAACTCGATAGTAAAAGACACAGTTGGGGCGGCAAACCATATGACGGAAGTTTCGCTAGGAGGCCTTGGTGCCAAACTCGGTCAAATGCTTTGGAGATATCCAAGGCTACAGCCAGAGACTCCCCATGTTTCTCTATTGACACCTGCCACTTATGTGTCACATAGGCAAGCAGATCTCCAGTTGACCTCTGGTGACGAGAGCCATATTGCCGGTCGTTCACGATTCTTGAGCTTTCTAGATATCGGATGAGCTCGATGTTGATTGCTTTTTCCATTACTTCAGAGATCACAGATAGTAGTGCAATCGGTCTATAGTTGTTAGGGAGTGTTTTCTTGCCCTTCTTTGGAATCGGTTGGACCCTAGCTTTCTTCCAGTTAGAAGGAAATACGCCGAGTTTGTACGAAAGGGTGAACAACCTGCAAAGAACTGGTGTTAGTTCCGGGGCACATTTCTTGAGAACAATAGGCGGTATTCCGTCAGGCCCCATAGCCTTCTTGACGTTGAAGCTAAGCAGAATGTGTCTGATTGTGCGTTGCCGGAAGACAATTTCTGGCATACGGTTATCGATGGTAGCGACTTTCGGAAGTTCCTGGCCTCGTGGATCCAAGGTAGAATTGTCTGCAAACATTTTGGCGAAGGTGTTGGCTTTTTCATGAGGTGTTATAGCCAATGTATTATCATCCTTTGTGAGGGGAGGAAATGAGCTAGAAGTGAAATTTCTCCCGATTGCCTTGGCAAACGTCCAAAATGAACGGGAACCATTTGGGCACTCTATGAGCTTCGATCATATTTTCGTGTTGTATGCCTCTTTAGATTCATCTATCGTTCGATTGCATGTATTCCTAGCTTCAACATATTCAGCTCTAGTTTGAGGGCTTGGGTTTCTGCGCCAACGACGGTATGCTGCTTGCTTCAGTACGACAACCCTAGAACAGGTTCTATTGAACCATGGTTCACCAGTGGTTCGTGATTTGGTGCTATGTGGTATGTAAGTTTCCATTCCCAGCATGATGATTTCCGAGATCTCTTCAGCACATTGCGTAGGATCTCCCGATTCAAAACACATTCTCCTCCAAGGAAACTCAGAAAAAAACATGCGAAGGCCATCCCAGTCGGCTGAATTGTGATGCCAAACAGTGCGTGGGGGTGTTGGACTGGTTCGCGGAGTGATGTAAGGACATATCGTGGAGATGAGTGTGTGGTCTGAGTTTCCTAGTGGTGCACGGACTTTCACTTCATACGGTTCCGGATTGTTAGTGAGGAACAGGTCGAGCGTATTGGCATAATGATTACTGATGTCAGGGATCCGAGTGGGTTCGTTTATCAGTTGCTCAAGACCATAGGTGATAGCGAAAGCCTCAGCCAGACGTCCTGCGTCGTCTGTTTTGTTCGAGAATTTGAGCCAGGTGGAGTTGTGGACATTGAAATCCCCCATGATGATGATTTCAGCTGCTGGGTGATTCTGTTGGATGAAATCAAGTTTCAGAGAAAGGAATTCGAAGAGGTCACCAGGAGTTGGTTCGTTTGGTGATAGATAAAGGCAGCAGATGAACTTTGTCTGTTTGTGGTCATCGATCTTGAGCCACATTACATCGAATTCTTTCGGTTCCAGTTCCTCCTCACGATGGCATGAGAGATCATTTCTGGAAAAGAGACATAAACCTCCTCTGAATCTGAAACGGGTATGCAGCTCATATCCAGGGCAGAGCATATAGGTCGTATTAGTTGATGAGTTGACCTGCGTCTCAGTTAAAGCCAGTATATCTGGTTTCTCAGCCTGTAGATGGTGATGAACATCGTTTATATTTTTGTTCAGACCTCGGATGTTACAAAGGTCTATTTTTGAATTCAGATGTTTCGATGGTGAACCCCCTCGAGCACCTCTCGCCCGAAAATCCGAATGGAGAGGTATTTTACTTCCGGAGTGTTTTACCCTAGGAGAATTCATCATCTAGATTTTTCTTCAGCTGAAATGGGCGGTTTGGGTTGGGAAGAAGGAGATAGGGTGTGGGGATATGACCGGAAGCATCGACCAAATACTGAAACATGGGAGTTACCCATTTCACAGCACCTCTGTCGATGTGATGGTGTCGCACCGGGCGATGATGGGAACCATCATCTTCCACCTATGGGTATCCATTTAGTCGCCTCTCACGACAGGCAGGATTTACCATGGGGAAATTCTTGATCCGTCCCCATACGGCCCAATGGAACAATGGAACAATGGAACTGACGTTTTAAGCAGACGATGACAAAAATGTGACAATGATATTTCGATAAGGATTCAACATTCAGCCAATTGAGTGCATGGAAAGAGTAGCTGATGTGGTCATACTTTCTGAGGCCATAGATGAAACGACAGCAGGTGTTTTGTATTCTCTGCAATCTTGTTTCAGTGATTGAATCTTCGGTAACTGGTGGTGATATTCGCAGCGTTCGAAGATTCACCACGGCTTTCAGTATCCAACACTCTTCCATCACGGGTAGACACGACAGAAATCTGACTGATCCCTGCTGGCTTCCGATAGGCCAGGTCTGGTTCCACGAGGGAACGATAATTCTTAGGTGGTGGTATGAACCGCTGAACGCGTAGCTCTGTTTCCTCAATGACTCTAGTCAAACGCACCAATTCCAAAACATCAACGATATGATGCAGAGATAACGCCATTTGGAAGAAGGGCGACAGATTTCGCTGAATCAAGGCTACTCTCACTTCTTCTGATGGCCGTTCAGGTTCCAAATTGTTGAGCAAACTTTCCATCGCAGCTACATAGCACCCTACCTTTTCAGGAGCCCCCTGCGTTCGTCGTCTGATCTCGTCCCAAAGACTATATTGGTAATCATACGGCATGAGTGCCGCTCTCAACTTGGATACCAAATCATCTCACGATGTGAACTGATTCGTCCTGAACCACATCAGGGCATCCTTCGTAAAAAGCCCAGGAGCCGAACGTAGAAGTTGTATTTTAGACACCCCTTGGGAGACCCTGATTTCCTCAATGCGTTCTAGAAACGTGGTCACACTAGACTCCCCATCATACTTGATGTTCCACCTCCCGACTTCGAGATATCGATGACCATTATCTTGAGGGAAATATCGTGCCGATACATATGGACTATCCTCAGCCCCACTGCATGTACCAATGTAGACTGCAAAGGCCCCTCTATCCCACTACGAGCTCTGATAGGTTCCTCAAATCTAACGCCCAATAACCTTCTATTCAATAAATCATTTTCTGACGCTTTCTGTTGGAAATTGACGTTAATATCATTTCTGAGCCCACTGGAAATAGGAAAATTATCATCAGTGTCTCGTCTTTCCTGAACTCTACCGTTTCCTGAAGGAAAAGATTTGCTCAAAAACTCCCTATCTTTTTGATTTGCTGCTGTTCCTTGACGTGAAGTTGAAGATTGACTTGGATTTGCTCTACCTGGTTCATGAATTTGATGTCTGAAATTCGAAGAAAGAGTTGGTGTATAACTACTGGGCAAGGGAACCAATTCACCACCGTTTGGGGTGGATTGAGATCAACCAGTGGTGGGTTTCCTTCAGCGCTTTCAAATCGATCAGAAACTTTCATCTATGAGTTGCATACAAAGCCTAACAGTTTTCGCCGAATCTCCTCGAATATATCATCTCCGTGCGATAAGCGCCTGAGTCGTCCCTGAATATGATATAATCGCGAAGAAATTCTCTTATGTTAATCAACTCGGTTATCATTATCGAAATTCCGAATATATCCTGTAAAGAAGTGTTTTCTCACCAGCTTCATTACTAGGCTTCGGTATACGAGCCTCATACGAGAAATGAGGTTAAGGCCATTTTAGAGTCACCCTGTATACCTGATTGATGAATTAATGAATCAAGGAGCTACTTTGGTTAGTATTTTAAGCCCCTCAGAAAGCCCTACCCCAGACTAACCTTGTTTAGCCCCGTTGCACCCTGCTGAGGGTAATCAACTTCATGACACCCCTGCCTCCGTTTCGAAAGCACTACCAGGCTAATGATTTCATACATATCATGTTCCTACTCTTGATATTAGTATTGGTAGGATTTGATTGCATAATGACCGTCCAGAGCCCTGGGAAATAAGAAGTCCAGTATGCTATCCGTTTACTTGCTTTATTCATCTTGCAATGATTTTTGCATCCGGAAATCCTGATCAACCCAGAGACTAAGACTTCTTATTGCCTATGGAGAGTGTATTTATGATTTTGGAAAGAGCTAGAATGGTTTTCATACCTGGAAAGACATTTCAGGGTCATGTGATATTGTGTAGATCATAATTTTGTTATCCTTCGTAATTTTGCAATCAAATTCGCTCAGTAGCACGAACATGGAATGCCAAGCACTTTGATACTACCGGTTTTGAGGAAAAATGATTTCCACCGCAAGTTTCCAGACCCAAGGGCAAGTAGTGTTCACTTTTTCCTTGAGAAAACAAATCATGGTCAGCTCGAGGCCAGACCAGCCCGACCAATCAGAATCCCGACCTCGCTCTGTTTTTTGCCAAACCTGAAAAGAGTATAAGTAGCAAAATCCAGAGGCCCGAGGAGTCTCATCGACAGTTATAGAGAGATAGATAGATAGTTAGATATATTCCATTTGGCAGTGATTATTCTGATTCAGTCCGATTCTTACCGTTTGATTCAGTTCGTATAACCGTTATAAAAAGTGATCAAGGTGCTCGAAGTTTTTCCTGTATTGACATCCCGTTTTTGTGTTACACGAAGTTGAAAAAGTGAGCCAGAGCTTTTTCTGCCGACGATTCACCCGTGAAGTATATTACCAGTCAAGTGTGAGTTAACTGCATTTTGATTTCACTGCATTTTCTCATAGTTCTATCAAACTGCAGCTTAACTTTATAGATCAAATAATTTTCCAGTATAAATCCAGTTGTTGTGACATTTGTCGTGACGGTTGACAGCGGCCAGTGAAATTCAGAATCCAGCACAGAGTAAGCATTGGAACTGCCCTGTTGTATATATATGTATCATTTGTAATGACCTGCAGGATAAGTTCTGTGGTTTGAAATCCTGACGTAAAGAGTTTCATCAGGAAAACAACCCTTGTAACGGTCGAGGTTCTTGGTCTGCGTAGCAGTCAACACCAAGCGTCACCAGGGTTGTGAGCATCCCGGTCTCCTGGTCGCATAAGGCTTATAGTCAGCGTCGAGACCACCCTGATAGTAATCATCTTGCAAACCCCAGAGGGGTGAAGTCTTTGTACATTGACCAGAACTTGTTTTGCAGTGGTAGAGCTTCTTAACTCGCATAGGCGCTTCCCGGATGCACGTTGCACGGCTTACTCTTTGAATACCAGTCAGATTAGCTGTCACCCTGCTTAAGTCACCCTGCTTAATTAATTGTCACCCGTAGATATATGTGGTTAGGATAATCTACCCTGAGATTATTTGATCTGTGGAATTTTTGCTATCTTGTGACTGACCCCTGTCGACATATTCTGTCGTCCGAATTTCCTCGTGGTCGTATTTTCTTGGTTATGATAATAATCATTGTGAGAGATAAATTCGATCTGTTTATTGTTTCCAGTGAATAAACCTGTTTAAGTGTGAATTTTAGTTCTGATTATTTGTTCTGAGTGATATACCAAACACCCGCAGCAACCCGTATACCAGGGTGAAACCAAGTGGGTGAACTTAAAGCCCTCACCCCCTTGTGATCTTTTCATAGTCCAGAAGGCCTTCGACCCCTGGCATACCGTCGCTTCGACTGTGTTGCTACCTAGGCCTCCCAACAAACCCTGGTTGGGAGAAAGTGGAGTTCACCACTATAATCCAACTGGCGCTCGAGGCAACCCCGGTCTATCCTAGATATAGACATCCCTGTTGAGCACCACTCTAGTAACACCCCCCCAAGAAGGAGGAGACGTTACAAGTGGCGCCCGAGCAGGGACCGTTTTGAAGAAGAAATCCAGAGAAAGTCCTGAAGGTAAACAGAAAATCAGAACTTGTGTTTTCCTGACAAATTTTGAACTTTGCAGTGGTGGATAGTTCCCAGGTATTTCTGAAGTTAATTGTATCGATAGTTTGGTCTGTTATTTCACCAGAAATCGTTATTGTTTTCCAGCTATTGCTGAAGCCCGTAAAATTGTGATTTTTAGATATCGTTTGTGTGTTACGACGGGTATTCCGTTTCAAACCCTGGTGGATATCTATTTACATTCCAGGCAATTATATCTCACTGTTTTTATTTTCTTTGAATCCTAATTTTGTTCCTGTTCAGAGTGTGACATACATATTTATCTACACTACCCTGCTTTTACTTGATTTTCCACCCGATTTCTACATCTGGATTTTATACTGTTGATGTGATATTTTATTTTCTTTGTTGTTTTGATTTTTCTCTATTTCCCCTGAGTGAATATAATTGCAGTCCCGTTTGTTGCATACACACAATTTTCTGTTGAACGATCTGATTCTTTTTGATACCTAATTTGATGATTTCTAGGTTAATCAATCCGGTGAGTTTTGCTTTTGCATACTTATTTTCCTCCTGGAATCTATTCTTGTTCATCCTGCGAACAATACACTGTTTGTTTGTTAATCTTTGTTTGGTAGACAATCCAGTTCACAATAGGAAAATGACTGAAACGCAAACAATCAGAGAATCCAGTGAGCTTCAGCTCGCTCCCCCTGAAATTACCAGGACTAGCCGAACAAATTCTCCTGATCCAGAAAGGGAAGAATTTGGAGAGGATTATCTGGCCAACTTGGAGCCGAGAGTTGGATGGATATACCGTTTGAAGAAACCAGACCTGACGGAGGAGTTGAAGCGATATGGACTGAATGCTGATGGTACAGTGATGGAACTACGCCGTCGACTTGTGTGGTTCTTGAGGGAAGAACTGCCCAAGCTTGTGGGAGCCCGACACCCAGCGACGGGACATGTTGTACCCCCTGTACAACCATTCCTGGAATGTCCTGTGGACACTCCAGCCGCACCTGTTATGCCAGCAGGTCAACCCGCAACATATTCACCCCTGCTGCAGGGAAATATGCCGTTTCCAAACCCCGTGAATAACTCAGATGTTCCTGAACATGTTCCAACATATCGACCGCCCCTGAAACCGTACCACTGGAATTTGCATTTTGATGGCAGCACCGACCCAGTGGCGTTCTTGGAACGCCTGGAAGAAATTGGCAGGGCAGAGAAGGCCCACCCCGAACAACTCCTGGATACCCTACCTGAACTTTTGCAAGGTCGAGTACTGTTGTGGTACCGTTGCAATGCACGCTTCTGGAACTCATGGGCATCGTTCAAGGATGTTTTCAAGAGATCCTATTTCCCGCTGAGGTTCCAGGAAGACATGGAGATGGCCATCGACGCCTGCAACGGGAAAATGAGCCAGCCATGGACTATATAGTTGATCTCCAGACACTCATCCGAAGGCATGGAAGCCTCCGACCTGGACAGGAGTTAGGTTGGCTGTACCGGAACTTGCTACCTGATTACAGGCAGTATATCAAGAGGACGGATTACCATGATATTCAATCCCTGATTTCCCTGATTCTAGAGTACCAGAACCTGCGGAAAGAACTGAGGCAGATGCACTCCCGTCACCCAGCAGCTAGGATTGACACTGCCCCGAGGATGATTCCACCAACCGTGCCCAGGAATTCATCACCAGAACCAGCCCAGAATGACAATTCCCATCAGACTCCTCTGGTTCAGAGTAACCGGAATAGAATTACTCCGCCAGCCGACAGCCCCTTACCTGTGAGACACATGCGCCCTGTGGAACAGCAGACATCCCGAACGCCTGCATCCTCGCCACAAAGGGCATATAACCGGACCGACAACTGCTGGAAATGTGGACAACTTGGACACCGAAGGAGTGGTTGCAGGAATGCATCCAGAATTTTCTGCTCACGTTGTGGACGTGATGGTATCCTGTCCAGAGATTGTACCTGTGCCAGGTCGGAAAACTACCCCGGAGCCCGACTGAACCGAGGACAGTCAGGCTCCAGCAATTAAACATCCCGGAGAAACGAAAACCGCCCCGACCAGATGATAACCGCCTGTATGTGCCCGTTATCATTGGAGACCAACAATTCCTAGACACCGGTGCCACAAGGTCCTTCGCCAGCAGCGCCGTTGCGGACAAATGTGAGCAGTTTAGCTTCCAGAAATACCCCCATGATGCCATCCAGACTTCCCAGGCAGATGGATCAGTCACTAGGATCACCGGAAGATACAAGGTTTGGATGACAGTAGGTGACAAGTGTTTGACAAATGAATTGTTGATCATTCCAAACCTGTCAACTGAGCTAGTGTTGGGTATGGATATGCTTCGCCAACACGGATTTGGCATAGATCTTACCAGGGCCGCCGTATATTGTAAACAGAAAATTGTTTCAGTTGTAAAATCCCAGGAACAACCTGAGAAGACGCCTGCTGATGTAGCAACCATGAGAGGCTCCGTAAAAACGAAAACCCGCCGGAAAAGACGGTCAGTCAGGCCGCCCCGCCACACTTCGAGCAAGGCTGATGTGGCCAGCCTGCCAGAGAAACCGGCGGTTCGCCCGCAGAACCACAGCTGGGACCACCAAGCCCTGGGAGCAGAGCAGAAGTTAACTCTGGAAAGATTCCTGGAGGTAGAACTGCCTGCCTTCGAACAGATCAAGGGACCTACACCTTTGGTCCAACATAGGATCCGCCTGAAAACCTCCGAACCGATCAAACAACGATACCGACCCCAGAATCCGAAGATGCAGGAAGTCATCAACAATGAGGTCGACAAGATGTTGGCCGAAGGAATCATCGAGCCCTCCAGAAGCCCGTGGAGTTCGCCGGTGGTGATTGTAAAGAAGAAGGATGGGAAACCACGTTTCTGCATTGACTTCCAGAAGGTCAACAACGTCGCCGAGAAAGATGCCTACCCCCTGCCGTTTATCAATGCAATCCTGGATAAACTTAGGGAAGCTAAGTACATTTCGAGCCTGGACTTACGCCAAGGCTATTGGCAGATCCCGCTCACCGAAGATAGCAAACCCATCACAGCCTTCACAGTGCCTGGAAGGGGCCTGTTTCAATTCCGAGTGATGCCGTTTGGGTTGCATTCCGCCCCCGCAACTTTCCAGCGACTGATGGACAACATCATCGGACCCGACCTGGAACCTTTTGCTTTTGCATACCTGGACGATATAATTGTACTAAGCGAAACGTTCGAAGAACACCTGGAGCATTTGAAGCAAGTATTCACCCGTTTACGGGAAGCTAATCTCCAGTTGAATCCGGATAAGTGTAAGTTCTGTTTGAATTCACTTAGATATTTAGGACATATGGTCACTCCTGAGGGCATCCAGACGGACCCTGATAAAATTGAGTCCATCGTCCAGTGTCCGATGCCTACAACCCTGAGGAAGCTACGACAATTCCTGGGAATGGCTTCCTGGTATAGGAGATTCATTCCAAATTTCTCCGCCATACTTGCTCCACTAACCAAACTCCTGAAGAAGGATGTCCGTTGGAAGTGGACTGAAGCTCAGGAAACCGCCTTTGCTACTTTGAAGACTTGTCTTATACAAGCCCCTGCTTTGACTTGCCCAGATTTCTCCCAGCCTTTTGTATTACAGACGGACGCCTCCAACTGTGGACTTGGAGCCGCCCTCACCCAGACGATCGATGGTCAGGAGAAGGTTGTCGCCTATGCCAGCAGGATGCTGAGTGCTCCAGAGCGAAACTACTCCGTTACCGAGAAGGAATGTTTGGCCATCGTCTGGGGCATAGAGAAACTGAGACCCTACCTGGAGGGTTACCACTTCACGGTGATAACTGATCATCTCTCCCTGAAATGGATGCAGTCCATCAAGAATCCTTCTGGCCGCATAGCCCGCTGGGCTATGTACCTGCAGCAATTTGACTTCGAGGTCAAATACCGCAAGGGAACGTTGAATAGAGTTGCCGACGCTCTATCCCGACAGCCTCTTCTCCTGTCTAGTTAGGAGGCTGAATCAACGGATGCCCTGTGCTGCACCTTGGAGCTGGAGAAGGAAGCTGGACAAAGATGTACGTGGTACCGCAACAAGAAGGTGGAAGTGGAGAAGCGCCCCGCTGCTTTTCCCGACTTCTGTGTGAAAGAAGACCGCCTCTTCCGCCATTTTTGGGATGCTAATAAGTTGAGTGAGTTAGGGATGGACGATCCCTGGAAATTATGTGTTCCTAAACCCCTTAGACCACAGGTACTGAAGGAGAATCACGATGACGTGACTGCAGGACACATGGGCATTGCCAAAACCACGGCTAGAATCACCCAGAAGTACTACTGGCCTGGAATGTTCCACGAGATCGCCCGGTACGTGAGAAGCTGCAAAACCTGCCAGGAGTATAAAGTGTCCCAGCAGCAACCGCCTGGAAAGATGCATCCATCCCTGAACACTAAGCCATGGGACACCGTGTCCACCGACTTAGTAGGGCCGTTACCAAGGTCAAGCAAAGGAAACTGCTACCTTGCCGTTTACCAGGACCGTTTCACCAAGTGGATACAGATGCGACCACTCCGTAAAGCAACAGCTAGAGCTGTAGCCCAAGCGTTCTATGAGGACATAGTGCTCCGGTTTGGACGCCCCGCTACGGTCATTAGCGATAATGGTACCCAGTACACTGGTAAAGTATTCGAGGAATTGTTGAAGGAATTAGGAATTCAACACAGATTGACTCCTCCTTATACCCCGCAGGCAAACCCAGTGGAACGCACCAACAAGACCGTCAAGACCATGATCTCACAATACTGTGAGAACGATCACCGGAAATGGGATCAACACCTGTCAGAACTCCAATTCGCCGTCAACACCGCCAGACATGATTCTACTGGTTTCACTCCCGCATTCCTGATGTTTGGCAGAGAATTAGAACCGCCCCAAGATTTATTCCGACCACCTGTACCTGAAGAACAAGGGGAAGATGCCGCTTCCAGTTGGACATCACATATGACTAAGTTGAAAGAAGTTCACGAGCTAGTACGCTTGAACTTGGCTAAGGCATTCAACAATCAGAGTCATTACTACAACCTGCGACGCCGAGAGTGGAGATGTCACCTAGGTGACAAAGTCATGAAAAGAGAACATAATCTCTCTTCTGGAATCCGTGGGCATGCCGCAAAGTTGGCCCCGAAGTATACAGGACCCTGCACCGTCACCAGAGTGATTTCCCCCGTTGTATACGACCTGAGAAGTGCAACTGGGAAGCGTTTCAACCGAGTTCATATCAAAGACTTGAAGCCGTTTTACCATGACCAGAACCAATAACCCGTACTATTTGCATTCCAGGAGATGTCGCCGGACGACACGAAAATTCAGGTCATCCAGGATATCATCTTGGTACCGGCCCGAGATATCCCGATGGAGGACCTGTATTTCCTCGACGCCGCTGGCCCAGACACCGCTGGCCCAGACACCGCTGGCCCAGACACCGCCGGCCCTGGTACCGCAGGCCCCTCCGCCGCTGACCCAGACACCGCTGGCCCTGACACCGCTGGCCCAGATACCGCTGGCCCAGACACCGCAGCCACCACCGGCCCTGATACCGCAGGCCCCTACGCCGCTGACCCAGACACCGCTGGCCCTGACACCACAGTCCCGCCATCGCAGGCCCTGATACCGCAGGCCCTGACACCGCAGGCCCTGATACCGCAGGCCCCTACACCGCTGGCCCTGATACCGCTGGCCCTGATACCACAGGCCCTGACACCGCAGACCCCGCCGGCTCTGACACCGCACACCCCGGCACCGCAGGCTCTGACACCGCAGACCTTGGCCATGGCAACCTGAGCCCCGACTCCCCTAGTTCCACAGCCGGCAGACAAGCCGACCCCGGTGATACCGACCACCGAGGTGGGGTACTCGCCGTCCCGCTAGGAGACTTCGCACCACGAGGCCTCCAGTACATCATGCTGAAGTCCTTGGAAGGCCTCCACCCGGAAAACCACCAGTCAACCCCGCCAACTTCCGCTGGACAACGACGCTCACCTCCACTCTACCTGCCTGTAGAGGAGAGGCTGTGCTGGCGCTGTGGCACGCCGGGCCACGAACGAGACTCCTGTGCTCGTCCCGTGAGGCTGTTCTGCTCCCGATGTGGCCGGGATCGCATCCGGTCAAGCGATTGTCCCTGCCCACGACGATTGAAGACAACCCCAGCCCGAGCCCCGACACCCCCAGCAGCTCCGACGCCGTACCCGATACTCGTCCCCGAGTATCCTCGATCATCCCGCTCTATGCCAGCGAAAGTGAACCAGCGCACCCAGACATCAACCCCCACCGTCGCTGACAAGGGAGTCCAATGCAACCGCTGCTCGTGCGAAGGAGTACGCCCGAGACACTCCCGTTGAAAACAGCCCTAGTACATGGGTATTATCATAGATTTTTCCCAGATGTTTAATTTTGAGATAAAAAAAAATAATGATTGTTACACAATCATTCTTTTTTTTTCCGCAAGTAGGAGGGGTGTGTAATGAAGTGTTTTCTCACCAGCTTCATTACTAGGCTTCGGTATACGAGCCTCATACGAGAAATGAGGTTAAGGCCATTTTAGAGTCACCCTGTATACCTGATTGATGAATTAATGAATCAAGGAGCTCCTTTGGCTAGTATTTTAAGCCCCTCAGAAAGCCCTACCCCAGACTAACCTTGTTTAGCCCCGTTGCACCCTGCTGAGGGTAATCAACTTCATGACACCCCTGCCTCCGTTTCGAAAGCACTACCAGGCTAATGATTTCATACATATCATGTTCAGACTCTTGATATTAGTATTGGTAGGATTTGATTGCATAATGACCGTCCAGAGCCCTGGGAAATAAGAAGTCCAGTATGCTATCCGTTTACTTGCTTTATTCATCTTGCAATGATTTTTGCATCCGGAAATCTTGATCAACCCAGAGACTAAGACTTCTTATTGCCTATGGAGAGTGTATTTATGATTTTGGAAAGAGCTAGAATGGTTTTCATACCTGGAAAGACATTTCAGGGTCATGTGATATTGTGTAGATCATAACTTTGTTATCCTTCGTAATTTTGCAATCAAATTCGCTCAGTAGCACGAACATGGAATGCCAAGCACTTTGATACTACCGGTTTTGAGGAAAAATGATTTCCACCGCAAGTTTCCAGACCCAAGGGCAAGTAGTGTTCAATTTTTCCTTGAGAAAACAAATCATGGTCAGCTCGAGGCCAGACCAGCCCGACCAATCAGAATCCCGACCTCGCTCTGTTTTTTGCCAAACCTGAAAAGAGTATAAGTAGCAAAATCCAGAGGCCCGAGGAGTCTCATCGACAGTTATAGAGAGATAGATAGATAGTTAGATATATTCCATTTGGCAGTGATTATTCTGATTCAGTCCGATTCTTACCGTTTGATTCAGTTCGTATAACCGTTATAAAAAGTGATCAAGGTGCTCGAAGTTTTTCCTGTATTGACATCCCGTTTTTGTGTTACACAAAGTTGAAAAAGTGAGCCAGAGCTTTTTCTGCCGACGATTCACCCGTGAAGTATATTACCAGTCAAGTGTGAGTTAACTGCATTTTGATTTCACTGCATTTTCTCATAGTTCTATCAAACTGCAGCTTAACTTTATAGATCAAATAATTTTCCAGTATAAATCCAGTTGTTGTGACATTTGTCGTGACGGTTGACAGCGGCCAGTGAAATTCAGAATCCAGCACAGAGTGAGCATTGGAACTGCCCTGTTGTATATATATGTATCATTTGTAATGACCTGCAGGATAAGTTCTGTGGTTTGAAATCCTAACGTAAAGAGTTTCATCAGGAAAACAACCCTTGTAACGGTCGAGGTTCTTGGTCTGCGTAGCAGTCAACACCAAGCGTCACCAGGGTTGTGAGCATCCCGGTCTCCTGGTCGCATAAGGCTTATAGTCAGCGTCGAGACCACCCTGATAGTAATCGTCTTGCAAACCCCAGAGGGGTGAAGTCTTTGTACATTGACCAGAACTTGTTTTGCAGGGGTAGAGCTTCTTAACTCGCATAGGCGCTTCCCGGATGCACGTTGCACTGCTTACTCTTTGAATACCAGTCAGATTAGCTGTCACCCTGCTTAAGTCACCCTGCTTAATTAATTGTCACCCGTAGATATATGTGGTTAGGATAATCTACCCTGAGATTATTTGATCTGTGGAATTTTTGCTATCTTGTGACTGACCCCTGTCGACATATTCTGTCGTCCGAATTTCCTCGTGGTCGTATTTTCTTGGTTATGATAATAATCATTGTGAGAGATAAATTCGATCTGTTTATTGTTTCCAGTGAATAAACCTGTTTAAGTGTGAATTTTAGTTCTGATTATTTGTTCTGAGTGATATACCAAACACCCGCAGCAACCCGTATACCAGGGTGAAACCAAGTGGGTGAACTTAAAGCCCTCACCCCCTTGTGATCTTTTCATAGTCCAGAAGGCCTTCGACCCCTGGCATACCGTCGCTTCGACTGTGTTGCTACCTAGGCCTCCCAACAAACCCTGGTTGGGAGAAAGTGGAGTTCACCACTATAATCCAACTGGCGCTCGAGGCAACCCCGGTCTATCCTAGATATAGACATCCCTGTTGAGCACCACTCTAGTAACACCCCCCCAAGAAGGAGGAGACGTTACAATCCTCCTAATTCAGACAATTTATCTTCACAAATTGAAAACTCCGAATCGTGTTTCAAGTCAATTGGTATCGATGAAGGTGGTACTTCCGCCTTTTCGCATCGTGATGCTCCTCGCAGTAAAACCCTCTTATCATTAACAGTGTCCTCTACTGGCAAACCTCGAACTTGTAACTCCTAGGTGAGTTCATCACTGACTACCATTTTGAATAAGCGTTCGTTTAAATTGACTGGTCAAATCAATCGCGCACGCGCGCACCCCCCTCTTTCCCGAAAAAAAATTAAAGTCTCTACAAAAATACAAAATGAGGAATGAAGATCGATTACCGTTATACAACACGCGAATAATGAAACCTGAATCAAAATTCACTACACTGAACCGAAGTACCAAGTACAAATTATACTCTGATAATTCGTGATATTCCCAATGAAATTACTCAGTGGAACCCAGATTTTTGTAGCTGTAACTACAGAATCGAATTACTAAATTTCAAAACATAATTCGGAATTACCTTAAGTCACAGGATAAATCTAGACACAAACTTCATTACTATATGTGAATAATCTACTAACCAATATGATTGATTTCGAATTATCAATGATAATCACGCCTCATTACCCATGAAAAATTATCGTACTCGAAACTATTCCACCATGCAAGCACTCACCAATGATATTTACATCTCCACTGAATCGCAACAAGCAGAGTTTTTTTTCTCATCTGTGGACAACACGAAAGGGAAACCTATAATGTTCGAGAAACATCGTGCTATATGAATGATGCTTAGTATAACGATGCCTGAGCTCGTCTGGTTTGTCTACTAGGAATCGCAAGTGGTGGCATAATAGAAGATACTTCTGCTGAGCACCGACCGTGAAAGTACCTATAAAAAAGGCAGAGATCGCCGACCTTTCTACGATGATCTAGAGAGGTCAATGATTTGGTGATTGTTGTATCATCGACCAGGAGAATAGCTCTCTTCTGAATTGAATCTAAGAGCTTTAGCGTATGTTTGGGGGCTGAGCTCCAAACATGTGAACAGTACTCCATAACAAGAGGTCAAATCAGGTATACTGATATTTCGACCCGGGAGACCTATTCTGGTAGGTGACCCGTTGTTTAGGCATACTATTTGATTATTATAAATAACATCTGCTATGATAGCACCATTATGATCAATGCTTACTGAACCCCATAGCCCATTTTTAGCGTTAAAATCTCCTCCTATGACAATTTTGTGATTGTTGGGTGCATTAGTAGTTTTTCGAGAAAGGTTTAATTGAGTCTACTACGAGGGGTATTGTAGAGTTTGATGCTTATCAAATCTTCTATCAATATTCCTATGATTTGAGCTTGGTGGGATTTGTTGAATAAATTCAACTTGTACTGTATTGAGTTCACAGATTTTTTCACCAAAGTGGAGATTCCTTGCTGTCCTAAAATTCTATCCTCCCTATAAATATTGTAACCTGTTACCTTGAATCTAGATTCTGGTTTTAGGAATGTTTCTTGTAGGATAATTATATCTGGTTCCTCTTCCTGAATCAACAGATTGAGGTTTGGACCATTGCAGTTGATGCTTCTGATATTCCACTGGAGAATTTTGAGGCTATCTGCTATTGAAATTTCAAAAACAGACTAAAGAATAGAAGAAGAGTTCAACTGTATTTACATTTTTCACAAATATATATATTATATATATATATATATATATATATATATATATATATATATATATATATATATATATATATATATATATATATATATATATATATATATATATTCACGGCGTGAAGTGGCCATGTTAAAATCGCGGTTAAAGTGGCATCCGCGGTAAGGTGGCATCCGATATACGGACGTCACCTTGCATCGTGCTCTGAAATATCGCAAACGATTCAGTAAACCACTGGGAATCCATCAGCTGGACGTCACTCTGGCCGGTTTTTGTATAAACTTATACTCCAAGGTTCATGGTGTTCTCGACAGGCGGCGTTATAGTAGCACTCTAGTATATTGAATATACATCTGACGCTCAAGTCAGCTTCCTTCTATATACATATCGAAGAACGGTATAATATGGCATCCGTATATGTCGAATGCAGGATGGCATCCAGGCAGGATTGCCGATCTCACTTCTGATTCTCTGTATCTTTCGACACTATAGGTTGGCTTCTCAACCGTTATTCATAAATTTTCATGTTTCAGTTCACTCTCTCGCAGTAGGCAAGTTGAAACAATTCAAGATTTTCACTTCAATCAAGTGACATAATTATTGCCAGGAATTTTTCGTTCACCTGAATTCCCTCAAGAAATCCATGCACGAGAAAAAATTTGAGCAAGTAATTCTGGCCCATGGGGCATTCAATGAGAAGATTCCACACCTGGAGACATTCAATTGATAACTAATATAGTCGGTAGCTGGTACAATTATTGAAACACCCACTATCTCAACTAACTATATTCAAACAGCACTCGCACTTTCCGTACAACAATAATAACGATAATAATAATGGTCTGCTCTCATCAAACGTTAGCACCAGAATGACTCGAACAGTCACCTATGTATCATCCTGACATCACCATTACTCATCTTTGTGGATGACCGTCCACATTCGACCATCCTGACGACTCTCGTCCTCGAGGGTGTAGAGCGTTCGAGCCTGAAAACGAGAAAATGTGATGAATTTTGGAGTACGATGGTTGTTTGAATAATTGCCCCCTGATATTCAGTCTCCTGCAAGTTCTGCGTTCTGTGCAATGTGATTGACACTTGATCAATCACTAGAATTATAATGCAGATAGGAGAAATGACTGGAAATGTCCTGCTGTTCTGTGCAATGTGATTGATACTTGATCAATCACTAGAATTATTATGCAGATATGAGATTCGACTAGAAAAATCCTGCTGTTCTGTGCAATGTGATTGACACTTGATCAATCACTAGAATTTTTATGCAGATGTGATGTATGACTGGAATTACCTGCCGTTATGTGCAATGTGATTGATACCTGATCAATCACTAGAATTTTGACGGAGATATGAGATGTGACTGGAAACATTCTGTAGTTCTGTGCAATGTGAACGATACCTGATCACTCACTAGAATTGAAAGTTCTCAGTATAGTGATTAATTAAAGAATGCTCACTTTACTGTGCCTAAAACTCGAAGGATTTCATATGCTCCAGACCAACGACTGCTTCATATGGGCGTTGTGACCTGGAGGTGTGAAGATCTTCCTCGACTTTGTAACGGTCGTGTGGTAGTACTTCGGTAACCCGAAAAGGACCTCTGTATTTGGGAAGTAGCTTTTTACTCTGATTGCTGTGAGCAGGAAAACTCGTGATCTTTGTCAGGACCAAATCGCCAACTTGAAATTTCTTAGATGGACCTCTCTTCTTATTGAAATTTTGTTCCTGTTTCAATCGATTCTGTTCTAGTTTCCTGGATACTTCGGTTCGCAATTTAGTGACATCGGCGGTTGTCTCTTCATCGCTGATGTACCGGTCGCCATCGGTTCTGATTGGAAAACCAGAAAGTAGCTCAGCCGGGGTTGTTTGTGTGATCCTGTGATTTGTGCTGTTGATACCAAGTTGCACCTGATTGATGTTACTATCCCAGTTGTTGGTTGTGGTGCCTGCTCCCATCGTAGCTAGTGCGTCTTTCACTGTCCTGTTGTTTCTCTCGACTTGGCCGTTGCCTCTAGCCATACCGACGGCTGTTATGAACAGCCTAATGCCCCTCTTTTCGACATATTCTTTGAAATGATTTGATGTAAAAGCTTTTCCGGCATCAGAAACAATTCGTTTTGGATTGCCTAATATAGAGAATATCTCGTCTAATTTCGCCGTCACGAACTCGGCTGACGTGTCCGGGACGGCTTTCAAATAGGTAAATTTTGTGAACCCATCCACTATGACAAGAAGATATTTGTTACCTTGAAGGGTTTCGACAAATGGACCCAAATGATCAATATGTGAAGTGTCGTGAGGTCTTGCGTACTTTGGAATCGAATGAAGAGTAGGTACCTGTTTTTTTCCCACCGGGTAGCTTGTGATATAAGCAGTGTAAACATGAACCAATGTACTTTTTTATGAACCTCCTCATTTTAGGAAACCAATAGTTCCGCCTTATCCGTTCGAGAGTTTTATCGAATGTGAAATGACCGAGGTCATCGTGATTAGCTTTGACAATTTGCCATCGACACATTTTTGGAACTACCCACTTTCGTCCATTTTCAGTGATTGTAGACTTTATTCCCACGTAAATCATAATCTTTGAAAATAGCTCTATTATTTATCTGATCACTCGATAGAAGAATTTCCCTCAATTTTGATATGTTATTATCTCTACTTTGGGCCTCTCTTAGGTAATCGTCTTCAAAAATTACACAAACTTTTTGAATGGAAGCTTCAGTATTACCAACTGTGTTTCTGCTCAGGGCATCCACATGAAGAGTGAAATCTTGTAGGTAAAGAATCCATCGAGCGATACTTGGTACAATAGATTGCTTACTAGATTGCTTACTAGATTGCGCATTTTTCACCGAATTACAGTCTGTTATGATCGTGAATTCCTGACCTACCAGATAATATCTGAATTTTTCCAAAGTTCTAACTATAGCTGAAAGTTCAAGTTCGAATGAATGATAATTTTTTTCTTCTTTCGGAATTTTTTTACTGTAATAGGCAACTGGCCTCTCTCCTCTATCTG
The DNA here is from genome assembly GCA_963576655.1 of Gastrophysa polygoni. NCBI lineage: Eukaryota > Metazoa > Arthropoda > Insecta > Coleoptera > Chrysomelidae > Gastrophysa > Gastrophysa polygoni. Next base: position 30,379,268 of record OY755082.1, read on the forward strand.
TAATCTGTACAAGAATGCCGGCTAAACCCTCTCTACTCGCGTCAGTGTAGACGACTGTGTCCAATTTATCAATTAGTCGTTATCGAATGATTCATTTACAATGTTGGAGTAACGTTCAATATATACGTATCAATAATATATGTAACGTAACGTATCATATTTAACCCATATTTAACACAATCTGTTAAATGGATACGTTGAATATAATGTTGTGAACACGTATCTAAAACACGTTGTATATTCAAACCAAAAAGACAACGTTGAAAATTCAACTGGTAACGTATATTCCACTGGTTCAACGTTGAATAAACGTTGAATCAACGTATGTGTGCCCATTGGGTTTGATCTGCTAGGTGTCAACTGGTTGAGGGAGATTTCATAGCCCAAATATGTTACTTCGGTCGTGAGGAATGATGATTTTGATATTTCGATGGATAAGCCATATTCTTTGATTATACCGAGGACTTTTTTCAAGAGTTCAAGTCCTTCTTCAATCGATTTGGAAGGAATCAGAATATCGTCTAGGTATGGAATAATATTATATTTTCGCAAGGGTTGAAAAATTTCGTTCATCATTTTTCGAAAGAAAAACGGAGCATTACAAAGACCAAATGGGACCCGTAAATATTCGTAATGACCTTCGGGTGTTATGAAAGCTGTATACGGAATTGATTTTTCATCTAGTTGGATTTGATGGTAACCACATGCCAAATCCAGTGTGGTAAAATACTTGCAATCTGATAAACTATCAATGATTTCCTCAATGAGTGGCATAGGAAAATTATTTTTTATTGTTATTGAATTTAGGGAACGATAGTCTACTACCATACGTTTTTCATCATTTCCTTTATGCACCATCAGAACAGGACTAGAATAAGGTGAATTACTTTTCCTCATGATGTTAGCACTCAACAGCTCATTTATTTTTGCCCGCAGTAATGACTTGTCTTTCTCTGTCAATCGATAGGGTCGGCGAGACACTGGCTTTGAAGAAGTGAGTTGGATACTCATCGATACAGTATGTGCTTTTCCAAGTAGATTCATGGACTTGAAATAACATTTTTCAAACTTTGAAAGAATATTTTTGAGAGATCTTTTATCTTTAGCATCAATGGAACCATACTGTGCCCCTTCGAAACGTTTCAAGGCTGCATTTCTGAATTGAAACGATAAAGTGTCATCTATTCGAAAATATACTATACTTCGATGTTCTGTGAAATTTCTTCCTATCAACACATCACTGTCCAACCTATTAATATAGCTATAATATAGTTATTTACTTCTGTCCCCATTCCCAATAAGCCAGATAAGTGAACCGAACATTCGAGAATATCAATCTTGAAGTTCAATCTTTCAGCTAAGTTCCGGGAAATCAACGAGCAGTCACTGCCAAAATCGACGAAAGCATTGCATTCGAAATTATTGATGAGAATAGGTCTATCAAATTTTCCTGAATCAGATTTCTGTATACGTTTAACGTTCTCGGTTCGGTTGTGCCCGCTGATATCCCTCGATTTTTTGAAACAATTTCGCACAATATGACCCTCACGTTTACAGAATTCACACGTTTTGTTTCGATGTGTGCAATGTTTTCTTGAATGCCCTTGTGCACCACAAGCTTTACAACTGAGTTTATACCCAGTCGATTTATTGTCATTTCTCTTATATGTATCATTCGTTGTTATTAGGTTTTGGAAATGGAGGATGTTTAGGATTCACTGGTAGGATATTTTCAATTTTTTTTTTGCTTCTGGTGAGTTCTATTTTTCAAAAAAGTAGCTAACAAATCAGGATTCTGAATACCAGTAGCTTCAATCGAAGATGTTAGATTATCATCATTTATGGCTCCAACTATTAATGATACTTTGTCATGATCAGAGAAATTTGCGCGTAATTTATTGATTTTTGACATATGTTCGGAATGGAATTCATAAAGGGAACATCCTTCTTTCGGTGTATGGTTGGCTATTTCCATGAACAATTGGTGAGTATTCCGTTTACTCTGAAACGTAGTACAAAGTATTTTTTTCCATTGATCCCAGGAAAATTTCGACCAGCCTAGTTCACTTTCGATAAAACTCAGATAGCAAGTTCTAGCCGTACCTCTCAATTTATTCAAAGCTTGATAAACCAAGAAGCTATCTGTCCAGCTATACATTTTGGAATTATGTTCTAAAATTTCAATTCATTCTCCTATTTGTGATTTCAATGAATTAAAGTCCGGAATAACTGATGATATCTCGATATGACTATTTGGCATATTTTTACCCGTATGACTAGAGCATGCAGCACATCGTCTCGAGACCTCTTATTATGTCTACGACTTCTGGGAGACTTACGATTAGAGTACCGTCTATTCTTATGCCTTGTCGATCTATCTGAAGCCGAAGAAGTTACCGATGGCGATCGGGAACGGGATCTCCTAGAATGTCTTCTTCTTTTGGGATGATTTGGCATCTTCCCTAGCGTTTTCGTTACACCCACTTCTGATGTAGTCGGTAGCTGGTACAATTATTGAAACACCCACTATCTCAACTAACTATATTCGAACAGCACTCGCACTTTCCGTACAACAATAATAACGATAATAATAATGGTCTGCTCTCATCAAACGTTAGCACCAGAATGACTCGTACAGTCACCTATGTATCATCCTTACATCACCATTACTCATCTTTGTGGATGACCGTCCACACTAATAATTGTACGTGACATGATAATCATTCGAGACAGAACACAAGATGGCAGCCAATTAACAAACATATATATCAACGTGATGCTATCAGTGTTTCGACAGAAAACTTTCCTCTTGTTCATCGCGTCGAAAAGGTCCGAGACGAGGAAAAAAGTCGTGAATGTTGACGTTAGGAAACAAAAAAATCAAGCTCTCAATTGGTTCATTTGTAATTGAGAAGAGGATAAAAATATCGGATAAAATACGTTACCGTAGCAACGACATCATTTATTTATGAAGCATTGCGCGTCTCATCAGATTGACAATTGTAAACGTCAAAAACAGAATTCAACACCAAATAATATTCTAGTATATCGAGATTCAGAGATATTTGCGAGGCAGAATTATTAAGGGAGAACATACAAAAATCGTTCGTCAAAGTAAAATAGTAGTAAACAGCATCAGTTTAGGTTAGGTAAGGTCATTAGCTAATTCATAATTCTGAAATGAATTCAAGAATATAATGTCTAGTAACCTCAACTCCTCCAGTTTTGAGAATTTTCATAGATGCACATCCAGTTAAGGGAGTTGCCACGAAGGTTACGATATCATCGATCATTTACCAATGCCTTTGTAGCAATTTTCGATCGAATCACTTCGACCATTCGTTCACGGTTGAACACTACGATTCGAACTCCCAGCTCGAATGATGATAACCAGAAATAATGAAAACACTCATTTCCACCACATGCGCTCCTACTTGGGTGGGTACTTGAATTTTTTTTTTTATTGTTACTCATCTCCTTAGTTGCAGAAGCAACCCTCAGAAGCCCCGAAGGGCTTGTGCGAGTGAAGGAGACGGGGATCTACAGTTTATACAAGTGGAATCCAAACCACTGTGGCATTTGGGATAGTTCTATGTAGAACTTTATGATATACATCGTACAGCGCATAAATGAACCCAAATCCAACGGCCAGCCAGGAATCGAACCCACGACCTAATGATTACTATGATGTCGCTCGACCATCTCGACCACCTGGCCGCCTTGAATGTTCATTATGATTTCAGAGATCCCACATTTTTCCAAACTGTTGAATACACCAAAATGAATATTTATTCTCGAATAAAATTTTCAAAACTAGAAGAATTGCATATTCATTTTTTTTCGGAGAGGAAGGTGCGAAAGTCCAGGACGAAGAAAAAATCGGAAATGTCTCCGTGAGGAAACAAAAAGTGAGCCTCTGATTGGTTCATCAATACGGGTGTGAAATCTTCATGATACGATTCGAGTGACTATCAATTCAGGAAAAAAAATTGGATGTTCAATTGCCTATGAATATTTCTTTTTCGAATGTTCCCTTACATCTTTCCGAGAAAAATAATTTATTCCTAAATCGACCTTTTTCATTTTTCCCTACACCTATGTTCGATAGTTGTCAGATGATGATTACTTTTTGTAACCTTGACAGACATATAGCAGTAGCCCCATAATACAACAAACTTTTTTTGGCATAATTTTTGATTTAAAGGAAAAACATTCAACAATTTTTTTGTAATTACTTATCAAAATATAAAATGATAACAAGAGCAGGAGTTTTGTCGAACAAATAATGACAATCTCCATTTCCAAACGATAGTTACCATGCAGGATCGTGGAAGATTTTGAAGAAAATATTGTGAAAAAATTCAGTAAACAACCAAAGAATTGGTGGAGATATGTGGATGATATTTTCATTATTTGGCCACATAACCGTATGGAACTAGATAATTTTCTAAATTATGTAAACAATATCGAACCCACAATCAAATTCACTTCAGAAATCGAATCTAATAATCAATTACCATTTTTAGATGTCCTCATTGAAAAATCAGATAACATTTTGATAACAAGTGTATATCGTAAAAATACACACACCGACAAATCCCTCAATTTTCAATCAAATCATCATACAAGTATGATAAAGGAAGGAATAATCAAATCACTTCATGATAAAGCCAAATCCATATCATCGAACCACCAAATTTTCAATGCCGAAATGAACCATATAAGAGATGTTCTACAACTCAACACTTATCCGAAACATTTCATTGATGAAACAATACACCAAATTGAGAACAGACAGAATATACAACAAACACAAAGACAACCAACACTGATAACAAATGTAATCCCATACATTCCCGGAATATCTGAAAAAATTGAACGTGTTGGTGACAAGTTTCGAGTGAAAACAGTGTTCATGACAGAAAATACAATGAGATCGATTTTGACTCATACAAAACCGAAAAATGAAGAACAATCATCAAAAAATTGTATTTACAGTATACCATGTGTTTGTGGAAAATATTATACCGGTGAAACCAGCAGGACTCTATCAGTAAGGATGAAAGAGCATAAGAACAATATAAAGAAAAGATTTACTGACAAATCAAAATTAGCTGAACATATCCTTACTGAAAATGGACAACATATGGCCGATTGGGGTAATATTAAGATCATAGGAACCAATAGGAACAACAACCAGAAACGGAAAATCAGAGAGTCTGCTTGCATTCTCCTGAACGGAGACAATAATATTGCTTCTTGTTCAGTTGATATAGATAGAACTTGGCATCCACTTCTGAAACTTGAATATGAAAATGGAAAATTCGATATCAATTAATAAAAACACCCTGTAACCAGAATTCCTCCGTCTACCAAATTGTCACTTTTCAGTGTCAAAATCGAAAACTTTAAAACATTTTACGAAGAGAAAAATATTTTAATTGTGTTGAGAACGGGAGCAGATTCGTTCTCGAAACGTCCATAAAGATAAGTAGAGGTTTTATTCTTATTAAATATATTTGTATTTCCAAATTTTTTTCAAATACAAGGTGTCACTGACCAATAGAGAATTTCTCTTTCAGGTATCTAAAGGTTTAATTTCAAGCGCAGTGACATTTTGGGGCAGATCCTAAATCTGTCCTTACTACAAATATATTGCAATAATTTTCAATAACTTCTACTCTATGTTTCAGAATCGAGGAGAGAAAATCCCATGAAAAGCTAAAAAATGAATGAAACTCACTGTTGAGATGGATGAATGACCAGTGTATGTCATGTGTCTGTTGTGTATAATGCTCGGTGGGCTGGTATCGTCTGATTCTCGATAATGCTACCTATCTGATGTTAATGAAATTATATCTGAATATCGGAAGTTGATGAAGTGCCCGTTGACAAACTAGATATTTTGAAAAATTGAATTCATGTCTTTGTGTTTCAAGTCGTTCAAAAAAAATTTTCACTCGAATAAAAGAGAAAAACGATGCTATTTGATCCAGAATGGATTCGGAATGAGAATTTGAGGATCAGAGAGTCAATTTCCATAAATTTCTTCTAGTTCAATCAGTCCAGTTCGTTAATTTTGCACCACTGTATTTCCTCAGTTTCCTTATGTCAGTTTTCGATAAGTTTAGCAGTCGAAAAAATAATAACATTCACTGAGGCTTTGATATTCGACACAAGGGAAATACATGGATTTGATTTTTCTCAAAAACAAAGATGCTTCAAAATATATCTTTTCGAGAAAGAATATCTTTCATCGTCCTCTTACGGTTCAACAGAGGAGATTCTTTTCACTCTGTAGAATTTACTGCATCTATTTTTGGGACACCCGCCTGTGTTAGAACAGGAGTGATATGACTATCTTCTGGAAAAGGTAGCGCAATTGATTTGATTTTACGTGTTACTCGATGAGGTTCACGATGAGGTCTATGGAAACAAATAGGGAATACGGCGTCAATTATTGGAATATATTCTTCATCGAAATAATCAATAGTAGTTATTTAATCGCTGGGAGTAACTTTAAACGCGACCTGTATACATACACAATATGCAGGACGAAAGGATTCTGAAAAAATTTTACTCACCTACAAATAGTTTGTGTTACAGTGTTGTCAAATGAGAGGAAGCCACTTTGTGCTTGATCTCGATACATTGGGGCTGCCCTATATACGTAGACGGCGGATGTCACTGGGCTACAAATCTGTACGGATGCCAACTTGCCCGCTATCGCGATATATATATATATATATATATATATATATATATATATATATATATATACCCATATATATATATATAATATATATATATTATATATATATATATAATATATACAGGGTGTCCTTAAAAGGTCTTTACAAAAAGCTACCACATATTCTTCAGACCAAAACAATTCGATACAAGCAAACTTACCTCAGTAAAAAGTTGCTTAGTTTGAGCGCTAGACGGCTCTGAAGTTGAAATTTTCAAATCGATTTTGCTTCATAACTTTTGAACGGCTCATGAGATTTTTTTCAAATTTGGTACGTTGGCATAGACTCATCGGGCAATGAAACTCATATCATAATCATAATGAATATCATTCCATGGGCGTAGAACTTGATTTTTTCAGTAAATAAACATCTAAAACTCCTACGCCAATGGAAAAAAATTAGTTTCAATATGAAATCTAAATTATTCAACTCATTCACTACAAAAAAGGTACTCTTGACAAAAGTCGATTCCTCTCATGGTTTCGACAAAATTTTAATTTTAGTGATTTAGAGCATAATTAATAATAAAACGATTAACAGATATTTCATAAAAATTGTTCAAAATGTTCACCATTTTCACGTATACAAAGATTTATACGACGCAAAAAGTTGAGATGTACTTTTTGCATAGGTTATTTCTATTGAAAATAAGTAGCACTGTTTTTTTTTCTGAAGACTATTATTATCTGCTCGAAAACAGTGATATTCACATTCTTGGTTTCCATAGTTTCATCTGTGTTGATTTGTCGAGTTTTATTGACGTTGATTGTTGATATCGGACTTTTCTGATTTTTCATGGCCGTACAATACACCAATGAAGAATACACCGATATGTTATTGGTATTCGGATATTGTCAAGGAAATGGTCGAGAGAGTGTGAGGGTGTATTCGGCAAGGTTTCCAAATCGTCGCGTACCAAGCCACCCAACCTTTGCTGCAGTTGAGAGACGTCTTCGGGAGACCGGTCATTTTGCTCCTAGAACTGGTGATTATGGAAGACAGCGTTATGTAAGGATTCCCGAAGTCGAAGTAGAAATTTTAGACCGTATTGAAGAAAATCCAGAATTGAGTACTAGACGGATAAGTAATGAACTAGAAGTTTCTAGGAATGCCGTTCATGAAGTACTAAGAGAACAATTATTATACCCATACCACAAGACGCCAGTTCAAGATTTATTAATCCATGATTCACAAAGTCGTCTGATGTTTTGTAGGTTCATTAATTTGCAAAGAGAAATGAATCTGAACTTTGGAAAGAATATTTTGTTCACTGATGAAGCCTGTTTCACGAGAAGAGGAATAACTAATTTTCATAATGAACACGTTTATGCAATTGAAAATCCTCATTCCATTAAAATAAACCATTTTCAACACGAATTCAAAATCAACGTTTGGGCTGGAATAATAGGAAATTTTATAATTGGTCCTGTCATACTTCCACAAAGATTAACAGGAGACATGTATTTACAACATCTACGAAATACGTTGCCAAATTTGTTGGAAGATTTACCACTCCAACATCGGGTAGATATGTGGTTTATGCACGATGGAGCTCCACCACATTTTTCGGTGGATGTTAGGAATTTTTCAAACCAACAGTACCCAGACAGATGGATAGGTAGAGGTAATGATGCACCCGTGAATTGGCCACCACGTTCTCCAGACTTAACACCGATGGATTATTTTGTATGGGGTTATCTCAAGTCTACGGTTTACAAGACCCCTGTGAATACTGTAGAACAATTATGGCAACGTATCCAACAGGCGACGAATAATCTTACAGGCGATGAAGAAGTTATGCAAAGAGTACATTTCAACTTTTTGCGTCGTAGAATCTTTGTATACGTGAAAATGGTGAACATTTTGAACAATTTTTATGAAATATCTGTTAATCGTTTTATTATTAATTATGCTCTAAATCACTAAAATTAAAATTTTGTCGAAACCATGAGAGGAATCGACTTTTGTCAAGAGTACCTTTTTTGTAGTGAATGAGTTGAATAATTTAGATTTCATATTGAAACTAATTTTTTTCCATTGGCGTAGGAGTTTTAGATGTTTATTTACTGAAAAAATCAAGTTCTACGCCCATGGAATGATATTCATTATGATTATGATATGAGTTTCATTGCCCGATGAGTCTATGCCAACGTACCAAATTTGAAAAAAATCACATGAGCCGTTCAAAAGTTATGAAGCAAAATCGATTTGAAAATTTCAACTTCAGTGCCGTCTAGCGCCCAAACTAAGCAACTTTTTACTGAGGTAAGTTTGCTTGTATCGAATTGTTTTGATCTGAAGAATATGTGGTAGCTTTTTGTAAAGACCTTTTAAGGACACCCTGTATATATATATATATATATATATATATTATATATATATTATATATATATATATATATATATATATATATATATATATATATATATCAAATCATTATCGAGTACTATATATTTGAATTCAGCGAAACCTGTGCACAGTGATCTTGAATTTAAATGACCTATCTTTAACTGGGACTATTTTCCATTATGGTTTATTGTATTAATCAAAGTATCAACTTTTTGTTTATACAGTAAACAAGTTTTACTAGTGAGAGCATGATTTGTTGAAAACTGAACCTTATTTCGCTGTTTTGATGCGTAGGAATTATAAGCAAGGCAGTTTGAACATTTTTCATCTTGTGAAGTGCAGTTTCTCACATCATGATTTCCGGCACATTTAAAGCAAGTAGTTCGACTTTTACAATCGTGTTTAGTGTGATTAAATTTGTAACAATTAAAACATTGAGTAATATTTATGTGATCACTAACAGCGCATTTACGCCATACTATGAAAAGCATTTCTATTTTAATCAATTCCATGCGAATAGCGGAGGACACTTCTATGACAATGTTCAGATGAGAGGAATTCTCTCGTTTCAATATTTTGATAGTTTTCATATCATATTCGCTGGCATTCAAGTGATTTTGACTGATGAGATCTTTCACAAAATTGCTATTTTCATCATAGGTTGCATCAATCCCGCGGATGATCAGTCTTGGATTACGCTTATGGGCATCACAAATAGAATATCTATCACCCACTTCAGTCGAGAAATCAGTTTTCAACTTTTCCATAGATGCAGATGCATGATGCAGATGCAGATGCAGATGCATGATGATGATAATGATGGCGATAGGGAAGAATTTTCACTGTTAGGTTCATTGATTTTTCTAGGGATTTTCATAACATTGAATTCATCTTCATGCAATGGTGTGGAGTGATATGTAGGTTTTGCCACCATTGTCGCTAGTGCTGCTAGATTGTTGATGTTCTTTTTTGTGAATGTGGTGATTGAGGTATCATTGCCAACAGCTGCTGCTGCTGCTGTCGCTGCTGACATGGCCTGCAATGGTTTTGTCAATGGTTCATATATCTTTTCGAGCATCGTTTGATTACCCATAAGATCACATCTGATACTTCTGAATCTCCTTCTTACTGCATCAGTTGCTGCAACGAGCTGGCGTTCGAGGTGGTTTCACGAGGCAATTCCTCTCATTTTCTTGTTAGATGTGCTCATTGCGGTATCTGAGGATTGAATGAATCATATATCAACATCATATCAAGGATATATGAAATTTCTAAATCCTTTCCAATATCGTCCCTCATATATTTCACTATCCTAATCGATAACGACAAATCAATTTTCATCTGTCCAACACTGTGCACACATTTCTTGGAATTGTTCAGAACTCACATCAGAGGATACATGGTCGGAAAGGATATGATATATGACGTCTCATAGAGTAATGAGATCTGATCAAATCCTGTTTTTTGCATATAATATCGTCAAATATGAAGATGCTATCTGGGTTCGCGTCCGCTGGTTCCACTATATCGACATTGTCATCATGAGTCAACACCCTTCGCAGATACTCATACTTCGGTTGATATTATGATTTTCAGTAAAGGTAAATATAAGCGAAACGTACACCATTCTCGTTGGTGAGGAGTGATATCATCACGTTCGTTTTTTCACAATTGGAGGGTCTTATCATGAGACCGCGAATGGTGTTTGGAAATAGAGCTCCATGACGGCGATCTGCACCAGTTTGATTCCCTAACCCCACTTTCTTATCGAAATTGTCTACATCGAATGTTTCTTTCTGATGAACAATCCGCATCGTATGATGGTTGGATGATATATAATGAACAACGAGACATGTTCTGCTCATTTATATTATGAGAGTGAAACGTTACACATCAGAAAATACTAGGGACAAGAGCGCTCGGAGAAATGGAAGTGGTGAAGGAATTGTTGACACTTTGACCAATAAATTACCTGTTGAATTACACATTCCTGTAGCCCATCAATATTGTGGACCTGGAACAAAACTACCGAAAAGATTAGCTCGTGGATAAATCAATTGGATAGAGCTTGCAAAGAACACGATATATCCGTGATGTGAAACGCAAAATGGTTGAAATGAAGGAACTGGTCAAAAATTGAACCAGAACCTCCCTCATGGCAATCGGTGCAGCTCGAGAATTCGTAAGGATGACTGGTGGCAATAACAATATCCGAACACTTCGAATAATACCAATTCCTAAGATTGGTGAGATTCTCCCTCTCATACAGATTTTTGCTGGCCTATCAGCATTAGGGAGTTTGGCCGCAGGTAGCGCTGGTATAGCGTTCGCTATTAGTTCGGCTAGAGAAAGGGAGGAGCAACTCTCAGGAGCAAACCGCCACAATCAACACATGGAGGCTATTGCTCTTGGAAAGGTTGGCAAAGGAGTCTATTTGAAACCGTTTCGAAAGAGGCTAGTCATTTATCTGAATCCTCGAAATTCGAAAAACTGAGAACGTCACCTCGGAGGGCTTCGAAGAACATCGATCTCCCACACCACATAGCGAAAATGAAGTTGTCACACTTCCGAAGTATATTCATGACAGATACTTCACCTGAGTCCGGCCCAAATCGCATAGAATCTGCCATAATAAATCTCGATAGTATTGAAGGAGATGGCACACATTGGGTTGCATATGAGAAGTGTGGTGGAGTAGTAGGATATTATGATCTATCACCACCCCAGGAGTTGGTAAGATTTTTGTAGAAGGGGGTGAGGTCGTCGAACGACACCAAAAAAAATGTATAATTATGAACGACAACAAGCTTACGGCACAGTCTGGTGTGGACATTCGTGTTTGGAATTTCTCTCTGTCAGTTGAAGGACGAGAATGTAGCACCGAGAACTGGAGCAGTCTTCATCGTTGCAAGCAGCAATGAGGTTGTTCCTGGAACAGACGAATCAGCACCCATTTCCCAGTCGCTCATTTCATCGAAAAAAAAATATCACAAACGAGATGGTGAATCTCTGGAGATGATAGTATTTTGAGTATCGACTTTTATCCATATAGATGAGGCGGATAACACATCTGGTCATTGGGTTGAGTCAGAATCTGATATCGAGTTGATGATGACTACTATACCACCAGGTATGTATGAGATAGAAAAAATAAATAAAGCTCTACAGAGAGCGATAGCTCGTAGAACACCGCCGGCTGAATGGGAGAGTATGGATAATAATATGTTTCTCCTTCGAGCTAATAATAATACCCTGAAATGTGAAATGAAGTCAGTGTTTGCTATAAACTTCTTTGAACCAAATTCCATTGCCAGTTTAATGGGATTCGAAACAAGGTATTACTCAAAGAATGTGGTACACGAATCTACGTTACCAGTGAACATCATCAAGGTGAGACTCATTAGAGTTGACTGTAACATTACTGCAGGAGCTAACCTTGATAATGTGGAGGTACATACACTATACGACTTCGATGTTGATGTGGAGCCTGGGTATAAGCTATCAAAAGAGTCAAAAAATATTATGGCTCTACCAATCAGTCCGACTGGACGTCAGTACATCGGCAATATCATGCTAAGAATTTCAGATGATAACGGTTTGCTAGTTGATTTTCGAGGGGAAGAATTATGATGAAACAAGAACTCAGAACGCTCACATAAACCTACATCGAAAATGAGTTTCTGCTTTGAGTACCAATCAGAGCGTGTGACACAAGCTGGAATTAATACCAGCAACCAGAATATTAATAAGAAGGGCAAGCAACGAGATGGTGGATTCATTCGACCACAACTATCCAGACAGGATGGAAGCAGATGATATGTGAGCGACATCGATTTTTCGAAATCAATCGGTCTGAAGTTGCGACGAAAAAACAAAAACTGAAGAAACTATGGTTGCTCCAACATCAACAAGCTTACAACTGGAAGTATTTGATGAACCAATTTTCGATCACGCCCTGATAAGTCTACATGAGCACACTTACAAATAAGATATCGCCATCAACTTTTAGGATCTGATACTCGATATTGCTGAAAGCTATATTTATATCGAAGGAAAATTCATTCCCAATGATGTGACTAAAGAATGATATCTATCCAATAATGCTTCGGCATTCCTGTTCGATGAAATTTGTCATGAAATGGGTGGAGAACAAGTATGTATGGTTCAAAAGCCTGGCATTACTACTACTACTGAGGAGTATGATCTTTTATGGTGAAGCAAATGCTGAATTCCTAGAAACAGTTGGATGGGGCCTCAGCATTGAGAAACAGGTGATTCTGGATGAAAATTGTCACATATTCAGCGGCAAACTCCCTCGAGTGGAAGATCAGACATGTATACCTCCACATCAACAGAAATTTATGAGATCTGTATGAATCACCAACCATTCGTGAAACAGCTTCCGATATCTGGGCTGTCAAAACTACAAATAGTCTCGAACGCCCTAGTTACATCGTGATAGGCTTCCAGAGATCCAATATTTTGGATGATAGATCTGGGGATGTCACACAATTCATCGATGCCGGAGTCAACAATATACGTCTATATTTAAATTCTGAAGTTCATCCATACGAACGCTGGATTTTGGATTTCGACAAGAAGTTGAATGCAGTAGCATAATATGCATATCATAATCTCTAACGCAGCTATTATGGCAAAGATATGAGTGAACCAATGATGAGTATTGAGGAATTCCGAAAAAATCTGCTTTTCATCATCGACTGTTGCTACCAACCAGATGCTGTGGAATCCTCAACTGTTGACATCAAGTTGGAGTTAGAAACTCGCCAAGTCGAATTTCAATCAGATAACAAGGTCTACGCCCCCATTCTCCATGATGCCTATTTATCATATAGTGCATTGAATGGTTACATACATATGGTAGCTATATGAACGCTATAGATGCGACGTCAATTGACACCACTACAATTATACATCATTTGATCTATAATTATTATTATTATTGAGTGTAGTAGTTGTTCTTCGATAAATAGGAGACATTATATACTTCCATTGTATTATTATTTATCATCATCCTCATTGCCCTCAGGACCTGATGCAAAATTCTTAGATGACTTTGAAGATATCTGTGATAGTTTATTTTTGACAAAACTTCATTGCATTTCAGTAGGCGACTTCAATCTGAACTACTCTGATGATAGTTTTTATGTTTCTAGATTGAAAAACCTCCTCAATACGTACGGTATCTCGCAAATAATCGAAGAACCAACTCCATTCACTAACCACAGCCGAACGCTTATAGATTATGTCTCAACGAACAAAAATGAATGTCAAGCTTCTGTGCACTTATATCCAGTAATAACACACCAGTCAACAATCTCTGTTAACTTCACGAATATCCATGATGAAAAAAATCGAACAATTAGAAAATATAGAAACTTCAGTGAAAATAATCTGGACTCTATGAAAAATTAACTTCATCCCATGCGAATGGCCACTATATTCTACTGATGTAAAAATTATTCATCAAGAAATAGTGAATAACTGTGGAGCAATTATTGATGATGTTTCTCCGATACGAAATTGTATTCATAACAGTCATTTGCCATGGTTTGATAATGAAGCTCACTGAAGAATTGAGGATCGTGATCGTGCTTACAGAGCCTTCAGAAACTGTGCAAATACAGAAAAACAAAATAATTGGGAATTATTCAATGAATTGGGAAATGTTATTGTCAATATGTTGAAAATAAAAAAAAGACCAATATTATTCTGAAAAAATTGTACGATATAAAAATAACTCCAGACAATTGTGGAAAACCCTCAAAATGCTGGTTCAAGGTGATGATATTGACTTTCCAAACTGTATACAGTTCGATAAAACTGGCGAACTTGAATTACTATGAGATGACTTTGAAATGTCAGATTACTTCAACAGTTATTTCAACAGTTATCGATAGGAATATATCACTAGCAAAATTGAATAGATATGGAATAGAGGGCACAGTATACAATTGGTTATCTAATTATTTGACCAACAGAAAACAACGGGTAAGAGTGGAAGATATATTCTCTTGTGAAATAGAAAATGATGTTGGAGTTCCCCAGGGTAGTGTTTTGGGTCCTTTTCTATTCATACTATATTTGAATGACATGCCATTGTTTGTTGGGTGTGAATTTATGAACTTTTTTGCAGATGATACACTATTGGCTTGCAGTGATGAGAATCACACACACATCATAATTTATGACAGAATGTATATCGCGCTCCAAGTTCGCCATTTGACACCACAGCCGCTCAACAGATGATTCGATGTTTTCTGCAGCTGGCCAGATCTGACTAGAATAGTGCATCCACATGTCTCACAATGATTCTAAGAATGAATGGAATATTCAAGTTCGCGAATGGTAATAAGAAGAAATAATTTCCTCCCTACATCAAATATACCACACACCGCAGAACAAATACAATGCCGATTTGCGATGAAGAGAAAATGTGGATGTAAGAATCATTATTATATAATTTTCAGACCTTTCCCACTCTAACATACAAAAAAATTGAATGAATGAGGATATACACATTGGACTACGATAGCTTGGTACCAAACTTGACCAGAGATCTCGTTGTTGCACCCTTAAATACTGGCTCGCTCTGACACAAGTATGTGAAAGTAAATAATCCGTTAGAAGAAGTCATCTCAATAATGTCGCTCTTTTTCATCTGTTCTACAACTCTATTCGGTAACACATGTCGCTCTTTTTCATCTGTTCTACAACTCTATTCGGTAACCAGCATTTGGAACAAACTTCAGTTCCCTCATCGTACAATATCACAGTACTGCTTCTACCGATTTTGGTCGAAAAAAACGATATCTTCTTGATTATATAACTTTCAAGGGTAGCGATGATAACAGAATTTGCTCAATAATTTCATCAACCTCATCAATTCTATGATTGATAGCGTCTGAATCGATTTCAGAAGATGCCATTTCCACTCCCTCGGTTAAGTGAAAGAAGGTCTGAAAAGTATATGAACAATTGTAGTCACAAGAAACAGATTATACTTTATCGCACTTCCAGATTCTCACTTATCTTGGTGGATTATGTATTCATTATGTTTGCTGCTGTGAGAACTATGTTGTGTAGATAGAAAATATGGTATTTATAAGAACTTCGATATGTGACGTAGCACTACTACCAAACGGCTTTGAGGTGAGGCGTGCATCTCCGAGATCGCTCTCTAACACAATAATAACTTTCCAGGCCAACTTCCTCTTGGGGTCACGGAACACGCTCAAGGTCGTATTATCGATAGCAACTTTTAATTTTTCTGAATGAAGCTGTAGGGATGCTTCACATGAGTAGTTTTTGCGAGATCCTGATCGATGATTTATCAAAATATTGTTTTTTTCAATATGATCTGTAATTCGGTTTTAGGCAGCAAATTTTTTTCCGAAGGTCGAAGAATAATAATTGGTCGAAATTCATTTGCTCTAATTATATTAACTGTACCTGTTTTCAAATATGAATTAACAAAGTTCAATATCACATGTCCTATTGATTCAAAGATGTGTTTCACCATTTTGCAGTTCAGAATCTCGAATATGTTTCCACTGTTATCTAATGAATCAATTATTCCACGTCTTATTCGAAGCTTTTAGTGATAGCATCGAGAATTGTGAGAAACTTGGATATAAGTTATAATTACAATAACTCCATGCCTTCTGATATACTTTCAATGATGTCAGTAATGCTATTGACAAAGTAACTATTCATCATAGATATTTCACTAATGCAGTGGATGGTAATGAGGGCGCCAGGTATATTTACCCTTTTCGAATACCCACAGTATTCATTTCTCTCCAAATATACCTGATGAGAGTAAACAAACGGATAGTTAAAATACAGATATATATGAAATTTCAGGAATATAGATACAACAAAAAAATGTATCGATCCAAGCCAGTATGAGAATGCTGAAATGATATATAACCAACTCGATAATGAGAAATATTCAGTGAGCACAACTGAAATTGGAAAAGTCCTTTCATGCTAGTAATGAATCAAGCGTGAAGAAAAGGTGAGCAATAATAGTTTGCGGCAAGAGGAGGCAGTAATCTCGAAACCATTTAAAATCAATCAGTATAAGCCAAAGCATTGAGCAAACCATAGGCACTAAGCATAGCATGAAGACAGAATGAAGCACAGTAGAGGTCAGTAGGCATAGATCATAAGTAGCACTACTGAACATTAATCAAATCAGCAGTCTCCCAAGATAACCAAGATACATATAGCTATAAAGAAAATGAATTTGAAAGGATCGTGGAAATCAAACACCCTTGTTATATATTATTGGAACATGCTGTATTTTATGATGAATTAATGTCAAATGACAAGAAATAAATATTACATGGTGTCAGTGTATCGTCAGATTTATTCGATATTACGGATATAAGAAACGAGATGAACGAAAGTAACATTGGTCCTTCGAGCTAAACATAACACAGCAAGAGATATACAAGAATGTCTTCTGGAGGAAGCGTCTCGAAAACTTTGAGATCTGGAAGGAAAATTACGATAGAGGCTAAGAAAACAATCGAAAGAGATCACAAGGAGTTGGAGATGAGCAGCGAAAAGGAAAGTAGAAAGTCTTTGACCTCAAAAGGTTCAACCGGTAGAAGGTTGAAACTCCAGGCTGAAATTGAAGCTCAAGCAAAACTACATAAAATTAAAGAGGAAAAGGAAGAAATCGAAATTAAACGTTTAGAAAGAATGAGAGAACGAGTCATGCTTGAATTAGAGCTGAAAAATGTGGAATTAGAGGATGATTTAGAAAAAGATAGTGCGCTATCCGATCAAAATGACAAAATTGAAACTAACAATGATGGCAGATTGGAGAACGAAGGAATACAGGAATGGATCGATAAGATTCCCAACTCATACAATTCTGTTGAAAATGAGATCAACATGGAAGAGAAAGATGAGAAACAAGAAGAAAAGACAAATTCAAGAAGAAATGGTGATGCACATGAAGGAAACAATGAATTTCTGGGAAAGATTATAACGAGACAAGCTCTGAACAAAGATTTGCCACATTTTCATGGGAATCCTTTGGAATGGCAAAATTTCATCACACAATACCAAGAAACAACGGAATTGTGCCAATTTACTAATAGAGAAAATATGAGTAGATTGCAAAAATGCTTGAAGTTCGAGACACAGTTCACGCATTACTCAATTTCCCGGATAGAATAGATGATGTTCTGAAACTCTTAGAAAAAAGATTCGGGAGGAAAGAAGATATTCTGGAACAAGTTTCTCTCCAGATAAAAGGAACTGAATCAGTTCGAGATGATAACCTGGAAAATTTGATAGAATTGTCAAATACCTTACAAAACATGACAATACGTTCAGAAAGTTTGAATTGTGAGGTATACCTAGTGAATCCACAGATTCTTAAGGAATTGATTGATGAATTACCATTGAATCTGAGAATTAGCTGAGGTAAACATGTACAATCATTACAAAAAAGAATTGTGACAATCAAAGACTTCTCTTTATGGCTGGAAGAATTCACTGAATCGATGGGATATATGCAGTTATCTATTGAAAGGAGGCAGAAGAAACAAAAATCTTTCTCCATCGGTAGTACCAGTTCAACGGAAAAATCTCGATTTTGTATATTCTGCAAAAAATCCGATCATTATCATCTAACGAGATGTGAAGACTTCAAGAAATCAGATATTTCACTTGATGGAAATTTGTAACTGAGAAAAAATTATGCTTTTGCTGTCTTTTTGGGAATCACAGAACAAATATGTGTAGAAAGAAACAAGTGTGTAATACCAATGGATGTAAGCTTTTACATAATTCACTGCTACACAATCCAGATATCACTTCTTCCGTTTCTGTTGAACCATTAAGATCTGTAGATGTGCATTGTCATACTAAACAACTACAATATGTAGAAAACATGGTTTTGTTGAGAATTGTTCCAGTAATCTTGGAAGGCCCAAGAGGAAAAATAGAAACATGTGCACTTTGCGATGAAGCATCTACTGTAACTAACATAGAAGAAGAGATTGCAGATTCATTAGGATGTGAAGGAGATATAGATCCATTGGTGATGAAATGGACAGATGATACTATGAAAAAAGAAGACGGATCCAGAAGAATTTCTTCACAAATCAAAGGAAAATATGCCAATAAACAATTTTCATTGAAAAATGTTGGGACAATGAGAGATTTGCAGTTACCTCGACAAGCTGTTAACATTCAAGAATTACGAGAGAACTATAATTTCATATGCAGATTCTCGGAGCCCTAAATATTTTCCTGTTACCAGGTATAGACTACTTCAATAACCTCATCGGGATTTTGTTCAAATATCGAGAGAGAAAAATAGCTTTTGCCGGTGACATAAAAGAGATGTTTTTGCAGATGAAAATCGTTACAGAAGATCAAGATGCCCAAAGATTTCTGTGGAGAGACCATAGAAGATATATCTCTCCAGAAACGTATGTAATGACTTCTATGATATTTGGAGCAGCATCATCCCCAAGTTCAGCCCAAGCTGTAAGAATAAAAAATGGAATGGAATATTCAAGCATTTTTCCAGAAGCATCTGAAGGTATCATAAAAAAACATTTCATGGATGATTACTTAGATAGTACAGACTCCGAGGAAGATGCTATTGCAAGAATTCGAAACGTATCCGAAATTCATGCACAGGGTGGCTTCCAGATGTGTAACTGGATATGCAATTCCAAAGAAGTTTTGAACAACTTGCCGAAACACATTATCCTCAGAGCTGAAAATAATTTCGAATGTACAACATCATCTGAGAGAATTTTGGGAATATGGTGGAATTCCGATACAGATGTGTTCAAATTTGAACCAAGTTTGAAAAAATTACTGAAAGAAATTCCAAAAAAAAGGTCGTGACAAAAAGAGAAATTCTGAAGATAGCTATGACCGTTTTCGACTCTCTAGGATATTTGGATAATATAATGATTAAAGTAAGAATATTACTTCAAGATATCTGGCGAACAAAAATTGACTGGGATGAAAACATCTCCGAGGAATTGATGAAGAAGTGGAGGAAATGGATAAGTCTCATACAAGAATTAAAGTATTCGGAAATCCCTAGATGTTATTTCACATTCAGATACGAAAATATTCAACTTCATATCTTTTGTGATGCCAGCGAGAGAGCATACGCAACTGTTGCATACTTCAGAGCTCAGAAAAATGGTGAAATAATAACAAGATTCGTTTCGTCAAAAGCGAGGGTGGCTCCCTTGAAATCTTTATCTATTCCAAGGTTAGAGTTGATGGCAGCGGTGATGGGAGCGAGGTTAGGAAATTTCATCAGAAATGAACACAATCTCACTGTGAGAGAGATTTTCTATTGGACTGATTCAAAAACAGTCATATTATGGTTGAGATCAGATGATTCAAGGAACTATAAACAGTTCGTGGCATATAGAATCGAAGAAATACTAGAGAAAACTAAGAAAGAAAGCTTGAAATGGGTGGACACGAAACAGAATGCGGCAGATGCAGCTACAAAATGGAATAATACATCAGAGAATGATGAAAAAATGGGTAATGGGTCCTGCGTTTTAAAGAAAATCGGAAGATGAGTGGCGTAAGGAGAATTTCCGTGGAACATGCACTGAAGAGTTGAAAAAATTTGTAGCTGTCATTATACAAGAGCATTCATATTTGCCTGACCTGACGAAATTCTCAAAATGGTTAAGACTTATCAGGACTACAGCCTGGATTTTGAGATTCCTGGAGAATTTGAAGGTCTGCATAGGAAGAGGACAAAAGAAATTAGGAGAATTGATACCGGATGAAGTCAACAGAGCCGAGAAAATTTGGATGAGAAAAATGATGAAAATATCATAAGAATGTCTGGCAGATTGAAACACGCTCCAGATCTTGATGAATATTCCAAAAATCCTATGATTTTGCATCCAGAAAATCATTTGACGAAATTACTAGTGAAACATTATCATGAAATGAACTATCATCAAGGAACTGAAACAGTTATCACACGAATCAGAAATTTAGTGAAAAAGTCTATTTCTGAATGTATATTTTGCAGGAATAAAAAGTCTTCAGCAAAAATTCCTCAAATGGGGAATTTACCACTTTCAAGAGTTACAGGTTATAATCGAGCGTTCGCAAACTGTGGTATAGATTACTTTGGACCCATACTTGTGAAAATTGGTAGAAGACGAGGAAAGCGATATGGGGTGTTGTTCACTTGCCTAGCAATCAGAGCTATCCACATAGAAATAGCAAATTCTTTAGAAACTGATTCTACAATTATGGCGTTAAAAAGAATGATCTCGAGAAGAGGATGTCCAAGCAATATGTACTCGGATAATGGTACAAATCTGAGAGGAGCTGACAAAGAGATCAAAATGGCCTTGGATAACCTGGATCAAAATTTGATAACAAGAGAAATCACCATGAAAGGGATACATTGGCATTTTCTACCACCCACGGGGTCACATTTTGATGGAGCGTGGGAAAGACTTATCAGATCTGTGAAAACAGCGTTGAAGGTTGTTGTTAAGAATGCTGTTCTGAACGAAGAAACTCTTCATACTTTTCTTGTTGAAATAGAACATTCTTTGAATAGCCGACCATTGACTTGGATTTCTGAAGATCCAGATGATCCACAATATATTACACCAAATCACTTTTTATGAGATTAACTTGAAGAAACAATGGACTATCGCACAGAACTTAGCAAATCATTTCTGGTCAAGGTGGTTAAAGGAATACTTACCAACCCTTAATAAACGTACAAAATGGCACGACGATCAACCGAACTCGAAAATTGACGACATCGTTGTAATAGCTGATTCCAACAATCCACGGAATTACTGGCCAAAGGGAAGAATAAGTGCTATATATCCAGGCAGTGATGGAAAGGTTAGGGTGGTAGACGTGAGAACGGTAACTGGAATCTACAGGAGACCAGTATCAAAAATTTGTAAATTGGTTTCTTAACTTCGAGAGAAAGATGCAACACTTCAAGTAGCGTTTTATTCAACTTCGAGGGGAAGAAATGTTATATATTATTGAAACATGCTGTATTTTATGATGAATTAATGTCAAATGACAAGAAATAAATATTACATGGTGTCAGTGTATCGTCAGATTTATTCGATATTACGGATATAAGAAACGAGATAAACGAAAGTAACAACCCTGTTGATCTTCCACTACATCTTCTGTACCATGGAATGCACGATAAAAAGTAATGATTTCATAACATTACTTATTCAATCGGATGGAAGGTAGGGCGTTAGAAAGCCCAACAAGCGATAAAAGCCCTTATGGTATCTAATGTGATTTTGACGTCGATCCTAAGCGATCGAATAGTATGATGGTGTATAAGTCCTCGTTACGAAAGGAATTTTGGAAATCGAACAAAAATACCAATACGCACAGGAGTCAATTATTCCCAAAATCAACTCGAATATCCCCATAACAGAATCCAGTAGAGGATGATTAGGAAAATCACGAATTCCTGGAAATATTCCAGACACCCACTATCTTCGATGAATAGTACAGACTTCAATCCCAAATTCTCCCAGAGGGACATGATCTCG